>CM068957.1:15933500-15958666 GCA_035128595.1 Eptatretus atami
TCTCACTGACATCAGAGGTGAGACTCTCCCATAGACATGATTTTGGAAGATCTTCCAGGGCTAAATTAACCTTTTATGTCTCACAACATTGTACATAGGGACTTTGCAATGCGTCTTCCTTTTTTTTACTTTTTTTTACTTCTTCGCGTTTCTCGTTCCTCTTCTCTACCGCCTTTCCATTTTTTCCTCTCTCTTCACACTTCTTCTGTCGCGCTCTCTCTTGCCTTTCGTCCAGTTCCCCTCTTTCCGGCTTTCCCCGTCGCCTTCCATTCTTTTGTTTCTGTTTCCCTTCATCCCTACCCTTCCGTCCCTCTCATCTCCACTTTCCGGTCGATTTTCTTCCTTATCTTCACCTCTCTCTTCACCTTTTTCTCACCCCTTTTCTTCACCTCTTTCTTTCACCTCATTTCTCACCCTTCACCCATCTATTCATTCCCTCTTCTTTGTCACCTCTTGTTTCTCCGCGGTCTGTTGTAATTACTTTCCCTGCCTGCTTCTTTTCTCCTTTACCTCGGCCCCTCTCCGCTCCTCTTATGCCCCTTTTCCCTCTCCTCCTTTCTCCTCCCTTCCCTCTTTCTTTTTTCTCTTTTTTTTTTTCTTTTTTTCTTTTTTTTTTGTTTTTTTTTTTTTTTTTTTTTTTTTTTCTTCTCTCTTCTTTCCTGCCTTTTTTTCTCGTTTGTCTTTTTGATTCCGTCCCTCTCCCCCCTCCTACTCCCCTCCCCTCTCCCATCCTTTTCCCTCCTCTCCCTCCTTGCTCCACTCACCTCTCCTTGGCCCCTCCTTCCCTCCTCTCCTCTTTTCCCTCCCGTCCTCTTCTTTTCCCACCTATCCGCTTTCTATCCCGTCCTCTCCTCTTTCCCTTCCCTCTCCTCTCCTTCACACCTCTTCCCTTCCATTCTTCTCCCCTTCCCCCTCCTACATCCTTCCGCACTCCCTTCTTCCCCTCCTTTTGCCCCTCGCCTCTTCTTGCCTCCTTGCGCCCTTTCTCCCCTCGCCCCTTTCCCTCCTTTCCTCCTCTTTCGCTCTCTACCCCCTTTCCTCTTCTCTCCCCCCTTTCTCTTCTCTCCCCCTTTCCTTCTCTCTCCCACCTTGCCTTTCTCCCCCTCTTCTTCTCTCCCACCTCTCCCTCTTCTCTCCCCCACTCCCTTTTTTTTCTCCCCCCTACTCTTCTCCATCTCCCTGCTTCTTCCGTCCCCATCTCGCTCTTCTCCCCATCTCTCCTCTTCTCTCCCCACCTCGCCTCTCTCTCTTCCCACCTCGCTCTTCTCTCCCCACCTCGCTCTCTCCCACTCCCTCTCCTCCCCCCACCTCGCCCTTCTCTCCCCATCGCCCTCTTCTCCCACCGCCTCTTCTCTCTCTCCCACTTCTCTTTCCCTCTTCTTCTTTTCCCCCCCTTTTCCCTCTCTCTCCCCCCTCCCTCTTCTCTCTCCCCCTGCCTTCTCCACTCCCGCCCCCCCTTCCTTCTTTCTCTTCCCTCCCCATTTCTCTCCTCCCCTTCTCTCTCCCCCCTCCTCCTTTCCCATCTTCCCCCTCCTCTTCTCTTCCTCTTTCCTCTTTCTCTCCCCCTTCCTCTCTCCCCCCTTGCTTTCTCCTCCCCCTTTTCCTCCCTCTCCCTGCCTCTTCTTCTCCCTCTTTCTGTCTTCTTCCCCCCCCCTTCCTCTCCCACCTTCCTCTTCCCCACCTCTCCTCTTCTCTCCCCACCTCGCCTCTCGCCCCCTCGCTCTCCCCCCTCCCCTCCTCCACCGCCCTTTCTCACCCTCTCCTCTTTTCTCTCCCCACCTCGCCTCTTCTCTCCCCCACCTCTCGCCCTCTCTTCCTCTTGTCCCACCTCCTCCTCTTCTCTCCCACTCGCCTTTCCTCTCCTACCCCTCTTCCTCTTCCCCACTTTCTCCTCTTTCTTCTCCCCACCTCTCCTCTCTCTCCCACCTCGCCCTCTTTCTCCCCACCTCCCTCTTCTCTCCCCACCTCGCCTCTCTCTCCCCACCTCGCCTCTTCTCTCCCCACCTCCTTTCTTCCCCACCTCGCCCTCTTCTCCCCCACCCCTCCCTTTCTCTCTCCCCACCTCTCTTCTCTCCCTCCCCTCCCCTTCTCTCTCCCTCTCCTCTTCTCTCTCTCCACCTCTCCTTTTCTTCCCCATTTCCCTCTCCTTCTCTCCCCCCTTTGCCTTCTTCCCCTCTCTGCTCTTCTCTCCCACCTTCCTCGCCTCTCCTTCTCCCTCGCCTCTCCTTCTCTCCCCCTCTCCTCTTCTCTCCCCCCTCTCCTCTCTTCCCACCTCGCCTTCTCTCCCACATCGCCTCTTCCTCCCTTCCTTCTCTCCCCCATTTCTCTCTCTCCCCCTTCTCTTCCCCCCCCTTTCCTCTTCTCTCCCCCCCTTTCCTCTTCTCTCCCCCTTGCCTCTTTTCCCCCCTTCCTCTCTTCTTCCCCCTTTCTCTTCTCTTCCCCTTGCTCTCTCTCTCCCTTTTCCTCTTCTCTCCTCCCTTGCCTTTCTCTCCCCCTTTCCTCTCTCCCTCTTTCTTCTTCTCTTCCCCCTTCCTTTCTCTCCCCACCTTGCTCTTCTCTCCCACCTCTCCTCTTCTCCCCCACCTCCTCTTCTCTCCCACCTCGCCTCTTCTCTCCCACTCCTCTTCTCTCCCCACTCGCCTCTTCTTCCCACCTCGCCTTTTTCTCCCCACCTCCTCTCTCTCCCCCTCGCCTCTTCTCTCCCCACCTCTCCTCTTCTCTCTCCACCTCTCCTCTTTCTCTCTCCCCACCTCGCCTCTCTTCTTCCCCACCTTCCTCTTCTCTCCCCACCTGCCTCTTCTCCCCCACTCTCCTCTTCTCTCCCCTTTCCCTCTTCCCCCCCCCCTTCCTCTTCTCTCCCCCTTTCCTCTTCTCTCTCCCCCCTTCCTCTTCTCTCCCCCCTTTCCTCTTTCTTCTCCCCCTTTCTCTTCCCCCCCTGCCTCTTCTCTCCCCCTTTCCTCTCTTCCCCCTTTCCTCTTCTCTCCCTTTCCTCTTCTCTTCCCCTTGCCTCTTCTCTCTCCCCTTTCCTCTTCTCTCTCCTTTCTCTTTTCTCTCCTTTCTCTTCTCTCCCCTTGCCTCTTCTCTCCCCCTTCTTTTCTCTCCCCCTTCCTCTTCTCCTCTCCTTGCCTCTTCCTCCCCTCCTCTTCTCTCCCCCCTTTTCTTTCTCTCCCCCTTGCCTCTTCTCTCCCCCTTTGCCTCTTCTCTCCCCTTGCCTCTTCTCTCCCCCTTGCCTCTTCTCTCCCCTTTGCCTCTTTCCTTCCTTGCCTCTTCTCCCCCTTTCCTCTTCTCTCCTCACCTTTCGTCTTCTCTCAACCTCGCCTCTTCTCTTTCCCCTGCCTCTTCTCTTTCCCCTCCCCTCTTCTCTTTCCCCGCCTTTCTCCCCCTCACCTCGCCTCACCCCCTCTCCCGCCTCTCCCTATCCCTCACCTCTCCCCACCCCCTCGTTCTCCACACCACCCTTGCTTCACCCCCCCCCCCCTTTGCCTCTCCGGATCCAGATCTTCATCAAACTCTAATCATTTCATCCTTGTCACACAAAACCTGCCCCCCAAATTTTGTCCGAATGCGTCTAAAAGTTTTTGAGATGTTCTTCTCACAGACAGACAGACAGGAGTGAAAACATAAGCTCCGCTCATCTTCGGTGAGGGAGGTCAATGTACGACACTTGTCGTCGGTGGGAGTTTAAACTGCAACCTTTCATCACCATTATACCCACTTTGAAATATTTTTCCATATTTCACGACCTGCCGCACCCCCCACCCCACTCCATCATTACAAATTAAAATGGACTAATTTTTGCTTAATAATAGAAAATCCCATGTTTCCCTTAACGTTTTTGATGCAAGATCTTTGTGGTTCCACCAGGAGCAGTGGAGGCAGGCGACGAGGCTACATGGGGCATCTCACCCGAATAGCCAACTGTGTGGTCCAGAGCATGGACCATGGTGCTAATGAAGCACACATAAAGATCCTTTTCAAAGGTAACCAGACTGGCCAAATATTCTTCTTGGGAAATTCCCCTTAATATTCCTCTTGGGAAATTCCCCTTAATATCCCTCTTGGGAAAGTGCTCTGTCCTTACTTGGCCATCGCCTTTTGATATTCAGCAAGTGGTGCACATTATGATTGACCAGCCACGTTTCTGAAGGGATGCTATGATTCATGCAGTATTATTGTTGTGAATTCTCAGTAACTTCAGCTGTTGTGGTTGCTAACCTCAATGGATCTTGTTCATCATGTGGCTAACGTTGTGCCATGTTTGACTCCATGTTTGGCCACTCATTCGATGTGGAAAATCGCAAACGACTCTGATGGGAGGCTAATGTTTATTTAATGAAGTTTGATTTCATTGGATTTGATGCAATTTTGGCTCGATCAAAATTTTCCTCTTTCTGATTAATTTCACAAAGTGAAACACCACTGTATAATCAGCCGATATTACCTCGTCACTAACTTATATTTCTGTGGCAATAAATTTCAATTGTTTTCTGGCCTTGCTCATTTGGACTTTTTCATTTGGTGATTTTTCAGGGTCGTTGCACAAATATCTTGCATTACTTGTCACTGTAAAACGTTTGAACTTCCGCAATTAAGCAAACATCGTGCCATTTAGATGTGGACTGATAATTGCCTTCAATAATGCCACCATGCAGATTCCGTATCCTCCAGAATTCTGCTTCAGTTAACTTGAGTTAATCCACTCAAAATCGTCGAGAGAGGAGAAAATAAATATGGAAACCTGATTATGTTCATGGATGTGTTAACACGGTAATTCAATCTGATGTTGTACTTTTGTTTTTCTCTCAAACTACGACTTGTGAACACATTGTGATGGTTACCAAAATGTTTGTCAAAATCTAGGTCTTGCTTTCAAAAAGGACACTTTAAGGCTAAAGTTATTATGGAACTTTTCTTGCAGGCGGCCCCCTATTTTCAGCATTGGATAATGGGGTGGGCCCTCTCTTTTCCACTTGGGTAGCTGGGGTGGGTCTCCAATTATCTGTGTGAGGGCAGGACTGTACTTCTCTTTTCTGCATGTGGTGCAGGGCAAGGCCACCCTTTCTCTGCATGGCACGTTTGAACGGCCCACTCTTCTCCTCGTGGGGCGCTGTGGTGGCCCCCTCTTCTCCGCTTGGGGCACCGGGGTATACCCTTTCTTCACACCCCAGCACCCCATGTGGTGTGCTGGGGTGTGCTCCTTCCCACGTTGGGAACTGGGGTGTGCCCCTTCTCCACGTGGGGCGCTGCGGTGCGCCGCTTCTCTGTGTGGCGTGCTAGGGTGGGCCCCTCCACATGTGGGGTGTTGGGTTGGGCCCCTTCTTTTCCATGTGGCGTGCTGGTGAGGGCCCCTTCTCAGCATGTGTCACTGAGTGGCGCCCCTCTTCTCTGTGTGGGGTGCTGGTGTGGGCCCCCTCTTTTCCATGTGGGTTTTTTATTTTTTATTTTTACAGATAAGCACTGCAAAAAACAAAAACAGTGCCCACTTGTACCATGAAAGCACAGAGTATCAAAAATACAAGTGAGAGAATAGTAATAGTAAAATAAAAACATGGTGATAGAATCGTACACACAAAAGAACATTATAAAAAGTATACTGTATTAGACTTTAAGATATTTGTGTGCTCTGGAGCAGGAAGCCTTGATCCCGGATGTTGTTGGGTGACCTACAGTGGCATCTGGTAAACTGTTCCACACTGGCATTGCGGGCATGTAGGAGCGGTCATACTGAACAAGTGACCAGTGACCACTCTCCGTCTTGCCAGTAAGACACTGCACAGCATATCTTCCAAAGGAAGCACTTGCTCTGGTGAACCTTGATGGAATCCATGATGGAGGTAGCGTGGTCTTCAGAAGTGCTGGAACTTCTTCTGTGTGCAGTCTGTACATCAGACCCAGACCTGCTACAGTTCTCCTGTGTGGTCGGGGGATCAATATTCAATTCCTGTGGAGGGGCCTTGATGATATGTACAGCACGACGTTGCACATCAGCTTTTGAAGATGCATGGCACTTGCAGACATCCATGTGAGGGGAGCATATTCCATTGTGCTCCGGACATGGACTTTGTACACTTGGGCTCGGCCAAGCGGATCCAAGCATGGAGCAATACTGCGAAAGGCACTCACTCTTTGTCCAGCTCAACCAGCGATGGAGTTCACGTGAGACTGGAATCCCAAGCTCCGGGAGAACCTGACTCCAAGTATGTCAAGTTCGTGTACATGCTGCAAGGGCTTGCCACCCATGAATAACTCTGGAGGATGCTCACTTGGTAGCCAGCTACTGAGAGACATAACCTTGGATTTCTCGGTAGCAAACAGGACATTCTATTTCTCTCCCCATATCTTCTGTAGGTCTTTCTCAGAGAAATGATGGCATTCACTTCATCCAGCAGGCAGTAGATTGTGCCCTCATCAGCATCGAAGCAGGTAGGGTTATACAGGTTGTCGCACAGATCGTTAATGTGGACAAGAAACAAGGTGGGCCTAATAATTGATCCTTGAGGTACTGATGTATTAATTGGAGTTGGTTTGGATGTTTGGCCATTAACCACTACCTGGATACGTCTGTCCATCAAGTAGCTGGATAACCACTACAGTAGCTGTCCTCCAACTCCATAAGCAACCAGTTTGGCCAGCAAAATTAGTAACATTGGCTATCTTCCAGTGCCAGGCAAACTTCTATGGTGTGTCAATTTCCTAAATAACCTGTGGTTGTGAATGTCTAAAACTTTGCATTTGCATTCCCCCTCCCCTCCAGACCTGCCAGACGATTATAGAGAGAGATGGGAAAGCTTTGTCTCAGGCTCTCTCACTGACATCAATAAAAAGAACACAGTTGACCTGGTGAGGAGTCTTGTAAGTTGTTAACCACATTTTTTATTACATTTTTTGCTTCACTTCTCCCACCTTTCTTTCCACCTATTCTTTTGACATGCTGTCTGTGTCTGTTCTTTGGCAAAAGTAAAAAATAACTGAGTGATGAAACATTTTCATCCTCCGTGTTTACTCCACCCATTTGCATCTCAACTTCATCTCGTTGCTTCTGTCTCTGAAAAATGCCTTTGTGGAGGTTCTTGATGTCTGCACTGGAGTTGCCAATGTTGGAAGTATCGTCACCGCTGTTGCTGTGTGCAGGTAAGCCCATACAACCAGCACTCTTCCAGTGAGGATGATGACACGGATATCAAAGACATCGGTTTTCCCCATGATGCTTCTCTGCAGCAGGTATGCCACACAAGCAGTCTTCTGCGATTGTTTATTAGTCTGCCTCCATCAGCATTCCCTTTCAGCCTCTGTTGGACCTGTCTCTCTCTGTCTTGTGCTCTCTGCTTTTAATGGGTGGCCTAACCCTCCAACCTGCAGGTTCTCCCAAAGCGTTTTTGCAAGATTATTTAATCTTATTTATTTATTTTTTTCGATTTTTTTAGCTCCTTTTTCCTTTGCGCTTTAACCTTTGCCATTGAAGTGGTGGCGATATGAATTGCCCGCAGCGAATAGCTTTATTTTATTTTTGCCATCCCTGCTGTCTTTCTAAATTTTGCACACATTGCTGCCCCAGCACATTGGAATGCTCACCAAAAACCCTTTGGCTAAATCTTATTTGGATATTACCAGAAAGCTACTTGTCCTGGATTTGTCACGAATCGCTGCGCTGCCCCATTTCCGTTATGCAAATTTGATTTGCACTTTTGAAATGGCCCTTTTGTTTGTCTTTTTTGTTTATGCTCCTTTGCCTCCCGTTTTTTTCGGCTGCTGCGGGAACCTCGCCAGGCTTTCTCTGATTATCAGATGCAACAAATGACCTCCAATTTTGTTGACCAGTTTGGCTTCAGTGACGAGGAGTTTGCGGAGCAAGAGGACAACGTCAAGTGAGTATCAGTTTAGCTCCACTGTATTTGGGCTTTTTATTTATTAAATGCTGTATTCTTTGCCATTTGTATCCAAAAATAATCACAGAAACCAATTTTCACTCTGCAGATGAAATGATATAAAACTTTTTTTTCTTCTTTTCAGTGCATCCTTTGACAGAGTATCAGAAATAAACTTTGCAATCAATGCGAATGATGACAGTGTAAGTGAACTCTCTCTCTCTCTTTGGGATGCAATTTTGTTTCCCCTCCCTCTGTACCACAAGGCAAATTTGTGTGATGTGTACAAAGGACAGTAGGGCCTTTCTGTAACCCAAGACTTGCTAATAGCATGGGCATGATAACCCAAGAGGAAGTTGCAGAATTTTCTTTGAATGCTTTTTCCAATACACACTTGTGACAATGGTGCTCAGGCCGCTACACGCTTAAACTTGTGAAGTCACCGTCGTGTCACAGTTATTCGTTGTTGTTGCATAGAATATTTGGGAAGGTGTAAATTGCCAAACGAATATGACAATTGACAGTGTACCTTGCAAAACTTGCGATTCCACAGCAAAATGCTGCCTTGTTTGAAGCGGCATGCAACGAACGGATCCAGCAGTTTGACGACGCTTCCGTCGATGATGAAGACATCTGGGACAACACGCAAACCACAAGTCCGAGCAGGACCAAAGTGCGATCGAGGTATTGTTGTGGTGGTGCTCATTTCCATAATTACCTCCGCCACCGAAGGTGAAGGAGGTTTTGTTTTCACCCCTTTTCTGTCTGTTTGTTTGTTTGTTTGTCTGTTTGTGTACAAGATATCTCAAAAAGTTGTGGACGGATCCGGATGAAATTTTGTGGACAGGTTTGGTGTGTGACAAGAACGAACTGATTAGATTTTGGTGAAGATCCGGATCTGATAATTTTGAAGTTATTCGTCACCATTGAGAGATGGAGCCAAACTAATATATAGCACGACCTCTCAAAAAGTTATGGACAGATTCGGATGAAACTTGATGGACATGTTGGGTGTGTGACAAGGAAGAATTGATACGATTTTATTGAAGATCGGAATCCGGATCTGGATACGAGGATTATTTAATTTTTAAAGTGATTCTTCACCATTGAGAGATAGGGTCAAAAGACGATATAGTACTGTTATAGCATGATATTTCAAAAATGTAATGGGCCCGATATGTTCTCGTGGATCAGGCATTGCGTGGCAGAGGTATGCATCCTACCGAGTGCCCATCTAGTTTTTGCTGTTTTTAATCATCCAGTTTTTATTCTTTTTGAGATTCTTTCCGTGACATTCTGCTGTTGTACAAAGTAAGACTGGGTTAACTTTTTTTTCAGAAAGAAGGTAAGGCACAAGTGTGCTGTCGGTTTGGGTGTTTACCCTTCGTTGGAGCAAATTCTAATGATGTGAAGTAATCCGATGCTTCTACAAAGGGTAGACACTCAAAATGTGAATGCTTTTCTGCCGTGCCATTCTTTTCTGGCGGAAAGTTTACCCAATTTCTACTGTTCATCAATCTTCTGTGTTGCCAACGCAGCTTGCTAGTTTTTGCTGGAACTCGTGTTCTTTTATACCATACTAAGTTCTGTACCATATAAATGGTGCCATCGCCATTTTGCACACACCACATCTAAAAACCTGTGCCTTTTTGTTCAAATAACCCTTTAAAATGAGGCTTTTTTTTCTAAAATAAATAAACATGGCTCTCCAAAAAGGCCCATTTCACCCTTGATTGTTTCATACCTGGTGAACCTTGTTCGACGGACACATTATTTGAAGATTGTATATCCTGGGGTACAGCACAGCCTTGGCGAAACACTCTACCTTATTTTTACGTTAGGTTTGGTGTTTTTCATTCACCCGGCATTGCCAACAAGGCAGCTGGTGATAGCGGGAACAGCGAGGACAGCACCGAGTCAGATGAAGAGGATTGCGATGGGGTTGATGGAGCATCGGAAAGTAAGACCTCGGTTTCAGCCTGTAACGCTACCACGACCCTACCTGTATCGGATGAGAAAATGGATATTGACACTTCGGATGGTAAGAAAAACTCTATTTTTGTTTTCTTATTTTTTCTCTCTCTGTACTAGAGCAATGCTTATTGAAGAATTCATCGTTCGTGCTTCCAGGCCAGTTTGTGGCAGCCTTGTTTTACCTTGGTACATGTTCGTAAAACGTTTTTACTGAACCGTTTAAACGTCTATATTTGGGACATTTCCTTGAAAATGGTTTGTATCACAAACTTTACTTTGTCGAGCAAGCAGTCCTTAATTCTCCCTCTCCCCTGCCTTTCCACCACGTTTCCCATTGTAGCTGTACGACCCATGATGGTTGATTCTCTCAGATCCTAATTACAGATTTCCACACAAAGAAATTCTCAGATTTTTGTTGTCATCGTCGTCGTTACCTTGCTGAGAGCATCACCCTTGGATTTGTTGAAGTTTTATTTTCTTTTTGCAAATATTGCATTGCACCCGAGTCAACTCCCCATGATGATTCCCTTCGCATGGTGACGGATGAAAGCACTGATATTACAGAACTTTCGGATAATAAGAAATTGAGTGAATTGAAATGAACTTGCTAACACCACGCTGTGCAGCGTGTGATCTTTGAGAGTACTTTTCTCACCATGACAACATGCATTCCTGAACAGCTTTGCCATTGAACTGTTTTAATTAAATACAGTCAATCTCGTTTTGAGAGAACACCGGTCTGTCAAGCCCAAGGCAGTCTCTCAAAGCAGGTGTTGTTTTTTCATTGGAGGGGCACTCAACACAACATATGCCTTGTTATGACACATATTTTACCTCCAACAGCACAAGTATAGAAAGAATAATTATCTTTACTAGTACGTGCCCGTACGTGCGTGGCCATACGTGCAAGAAAAAACAAAAAACTTTCAAACTGCGAGCCAGAAACAACCACACAGGCCGTTCCTTCGTTCTCGCTGCCGTACGTGCGTGCCTACGTGCAACCCCCCCCCCAAAAAAAAACTTTCAAACAACCACACAGACCGTTCCTTCGCTCTCGTAAACGACGACTGGATTGGGGCATTGTGTTTATCTATAAATGTGCATAAGGAATCGAGAAATTATTAGAATACATTGTCATCACTATCCGGAAGTAGTGCGTGCCCGTACGGAATGTTCACATGCATTCACGAATTATCGCTTGCATTGAAGTAATAACTGCTGTGATACTTACACACACAGAGTTAATTAACATCCAAATTAAAATCAAGTTTACCTCCCTGTCTTTGCTTGCCATGACATCGCTGGCCATTGACCATTGCCACTCCTACGCCACGGTAACTAAGACACCGATCCCCATCGTAACCGGCACCGCACGTGACGTCATCGTCGGCCGGCCTACGCAGTCACGCCTACGCAGCGTGTCCTTTCATTGGTTGGTAAATAAATGGCCATAACTTGGGAAGCACTTGTCCGATTAATATCAAACCTTGAAAGGCATATCCACAGGGCCCCAGCAATATACCTGGCAAGTTTCAATTAGATCGGACCGGTGGTTGTCGAGAAACAGCGGTCACAGACACACACAGACAAACACACACACACCACACACACAACACACACACACACACACACACACACACACACACAGACCCACAGACACACACACACACACAGACCCACAGACACACACACACACACATTGCTGGAATTATAGATAGATAACAACTGATATCAACACATGTTCAAATTATTTTCAGAAAGTGTAATCATCACTCGGCATTACACCACCTCGACCTACAAAGAAGGCGTTAACTGCCTTGCAGTATTTGTAAGTTTTCTTGAGAGGGGCGGGGGATTTAAAATTGAGTCATATGGAAGAGTAAGGTGATTATTTAATGCCCATGACCTGACCCCTTGGTACCCCAAGTAAGAATGGAAAATTTGGTTGAGGTCGGCCAAGCCGTATCCGCAGTCATTGCCTTATTTTCGTGAGATGTCTTGAAACGACAGAGGATGCCCACTTTGTGGCTGGCTTTGGAGGCTAGCTTTGTGTTGTGTTCAGCCCAGGAGATCTCATGGCTGATGGTGAGGCTTACAAGTTCAAGAGCCTGGACCTCTTCCAATGGTTGACCATGAAAAATAGATAGGTGAGTTAGTTTTACCATCCTTCTGGAGAGACCTGGTGAGACTGATATCTATCAGGATTGAAGGATGTGTTCCATTTGTCAGATCTCCATATAATCAATTCCAGATTAGCAGATTGATGCAGCTGCTGTTTGCCTATCAGTGCAATGGAGGTACTGTTTGACATAATGTGCGTTAATTCGCTTCAAATTGGGTTTTTTCAATCAATCAATAATGTTTATTACCTTGACTTTTTATGTGAGGGGCAGGATATCCTGTGCTGTTGACTTTTGCCCATACTGAAGGCTTTCCTGCCGTGAACCAGTCAAGAAACGCAGCTCCTCGGTCCACCCAGTTTTTATTCGTGTTTGGCAACCGAGCCACTGCTCAAACCCTGTAAAGTTTGTGTTGTGAATTATAGTTGATCACGCCATGTTTTACATCCATTTACTTAACTAGGTGCGTTTCATTTCATTATTTTCGCAAAAGGGTTTAAAGGCAGTCTGATCCAAGTGACTTGGCAAGTGATTATGATAGCGGAGGCCGCATAGCGGCGATCCCTGGAGGAAGGAGCTAAACAAAAATAGGTGTTCACAAGTCTGGAGACGGCGATGGTTCACGAGCAATGTACACGGTTCACCTTTTTTATTTTTTGACCTCCGAGGGGACGCCACGGGCAAACTGGCAGGAATCGGGAAAAACGTAAATGATGAAAGTTGTAGTACTCGAAGAGCACTACTTGCATACCAACTTTCATTCGAAACAGTTGAAAACCCTAGGAGCTCGATGCCCAATTTATTGATTTTTTTGGCATTTTCTAAGTTCGTGACCTTGGGACGAAAATGAAAAATCGAGCTCCGTGGGGCTATGTAGGTGCCATTGGGCTAACCAAATACCGAAACCCCTGCCAGATTCGACAACCCCCCTCGGAGAAGATGTAACTTGAAATCGGCTACCCCCTAAAAACACATGTTTTTTTTGGCGTGGCTCCGCCCATAATGGGCGCAGCACGCCCATTCTCAGGAAAACACAACTAGATCATGATATAAGCCTCCCACCCAAATTTTATCAGGATCGGATCAAACCCCACGGAGCTATGCTCGGGACAGACAGAAAGACACACACCCATAACGAATATAGTGGTCACTTACTGACTCGTGAACCAATAAGGTGAGCGTCTCAGATCTACACTAATGGACCATCTGAATCGACCATACACTGACCGGAGTGGAATTGTAGATGATGAATCACTGACATATTGGACGCACAATGAGAAGCCACAAACCTGCAACAAATCTTGCAAATTGCATAACTAACTATATAAAAGTACACAAAAGCACAACTCATTAGAAAAGGATGCGAGACTCACCTTTTGTACTTTTTGTATGGTTAACTCTTCTCATCGATATAATAATATGCTTGCTCATCCGTCTGTGTAACATTCCGTTACACCCATTAATTGGACGGCTGCCCCGACTCCACCCAAAATATCAACCTGAAAAATCATACAGTCGCCGTGCTGAGTACTTTACTGCTATGCGAAGCGAAGGACATCTTCAAAACTGTCATATTTACAATCACCATGCCCTCTCTATAAGTTTTCCCTTCAGTGTAAAACGACCGAAGAGACTGTTAAAAGGATAATGATATATTGAAAGGTTGAAGCGATAGGCATCACAGGCCTTGTGAAGATCACAATATGTATAGGCGTCAGCAATCGAGGCAGCGGTCTGTTGTCTGTACACCGCCCAAATGACTGTGGGGCATTCTCTCAAGCAGGGCTTTTACCATGGAGGTTATGTGAGTCCTTGCTATCATTTCTGACTATTTTATCTTTAAAAACAACTCGACCAGGGATCATAAAACTCAGGTCATTTTCACCAAGGTCTGAGGACTTCTGGTTTTGTCACAACATTGTGAAAGAAAGCATTCACCGTTATTTACTTTTAACGATGTGTGTGTCGGAAGTGATATCGCGATTCCAATTATCGCGATGAAGATAATTGGTCTTGGGTAATTGATGTTGCAATTCCATGAGGTTTCCGCGTACAGGGAGGGAGTCGTCTTTATACGCTCATTAAACCAACGCTCTTTTACTTTAACGCTTTTTAAGAACTTGCACTAGTTTTCAGTCATTTTCATGTTAATGCTTTTTCATGGAGGCAAACTTAAAATAAAAAAAAATCTTCTTCCCAGAAATAAACTTCTGTGGAAGAGTTAGAACATAGAATGGATCAGAAGACCCTGATGTTGGAATGAAATTGAACATCATAAAACGGTCTGAGAGAGGGGAAACTCTGCAGACTTGGATAAAATCACAAGCTGGTCAAACACTTGGAATATGTCTCAATGCTGACAAATCTCACACCCTCACCATGTCTCTCTGAAAGGACCGTCTGAAACCCCCCACCCCCACCCTCCATCTCCTTTCTCAACAATCCCCTTGAAAAAGTCTTTCCTTCAAGCTTTTGGATCTCACTATCTGCCACGATCTTTCCGCGGAAAGCCACATTTTCAAGCTGGCCTCCAAAGCCAGTCCCGACTGGGCATCCTACATCGTGCAAAGTCCTTCCTTGGCACACCTGAGCTTCCAACCACTTACAAAGCTTTCATCTGCAGTTTGATGAAGTAGTGCCCCCCCCCCCGGGGTGGTGCTCCTCCTCACACCTAGCTCGACTTCATGCTGTGGAAACCAAGGCTTTTAGGATCATTGGTATCTTCCGCGATGAAGCTGAGTCTTTGGGTCTCTCACTCTCTCACCGGAGGCAGGTCGGTGGTCTTTCTGTCTTCTACTGTCTCCTCTCCAGCTCCCCCACCCCCCCCCCCCCCCGCTGTCAATGATCTGTCCCCCTTATATTTCCTTGGGCGCTCAAGGTCTGCCAAAAACTCCCTCTGGTGAAACTGCCAAAATCACGGATCACTGCATACCTTCACTCTTTAATTCCTCTTTTTTCCTGTCTTGGAACAAAGTCCCACCCTCTCTTCAATCCCACTCTTCCCTCCAGGTCTTCAAAACAGCTGTTCACCAGCATCTCTTATCGTCCCCCATCCAAAACCTCGATCTTTTCTACTCCCATTAATCCACCCCAAACCCACCGCCTTCAAATTCTCTGTTTTCCTTCCTGAAAGTCCCTGTAGTGTCCATCTTGTATTCCCCGTGTTCCCCGCCCCATCCCTCTCCTTTCCACAGATCTATGTCTTTGTTCCCCACTAATTTGTGCTTCCCTCTTCCGCTCCTTTTGTCTCCTCTTTCTTTGATTTTTGCTCTTTCACGAACCTTGACATGGCATACAAAAAGAAATAAAAAAAATAAAACCTTCTTCGCAAATCGGACGTTCGCTATCCTTTTACTTAATCAGTCTTTGATCGTGATGATACTCGAGCATAAGGCGAGACTTCTCGAACACGTGAAGGAACCTGCGCCGATGAAGTCAAAGGTAGTTACCAAGAAAAGCAGTGGTGTGATCGATGAGATGGAAAAACTTTTGATTTTGTCATTCGAGGACCAGACGACAGAATCAGCGTGTGTTGATGTTTGTTGCATACTGTTATGGGCATGAAAGTCCAATGATTTTTTGTTGGCTTTGTTGTCATGTCTCAAATTAAATTTGTGGTTTTTATTTTTATTATTTATTTTTAGCTCATCCAATTCCGGGTTCAGTTCATCTAAAATTTACCGGTTCAGGCTCGGTTCCAGTCGCACGTGGTCTGTTGTCGAGTGATTGACTTTCATTGAGAATATATTTTCCTAAACTTTCCCAAAACCCTTCATAATGAGTGGAATTGCGACAAGTCTGGAGACAGCGATGGTTCACGAGCAATGTACACGGTTGGCCTTTTTTATTTTTTGACCTTCGAGGGGACGCCACGGGCAAACTAGCGGGAATCGGGGAAAACGTAAATGATGAAAGTTGTAGTACTCGAAGAGCACTACTTGCATACCAACTTTCATTCGAAACAGTTGAAAACCCTAGGAGCTCGATGCCCAATTTATTGATTTTTTTGACATTTTCTAAGTTCGTGACCTTGTGACCTTGACCTTGGGACGAAAATGAAAAATCGAGCTCTGTGGGGCTATGCAGGTGCCATTGGGCTAACCAAATACCGAAACCCCTGCCAGATTCGACAAACCCCCTCGGAGAAGATTTAACTTGAAACCGGCTACCCCCTAAAAACACATGTTTTTTTTGGCGTGGCTCCGCCCATAATGGGCGCAGCACGCCCATTCTCAGGAAAACACAACTAGATCATGATATAAACCTCCCACCCAAATTTTATCAGGATCTGATCAAAACCCACGGAGCTATGCTCGGGACAGACAGACAGACAGACAGACAGACACCCATAAAGAATATAGTGGTCACTTACTGACTTGTGAACCAATAAGGAGCTCCAGTATACAAGAAGAAGAAAAGGAAAGCTTTTCTGACCACTCTTCTTCCCTTCTTCAAACATCAGGAAACCCCTTCTTCAAACATCAGGAAACCCCTTCTTCAAGCATCAGGAAACCCCTTCAACTCCTTCAACAAGAAAAGGAACCTTGCCAGCCATGCATGAAACCAGACAGAGGCAGAAAGCTCTGCCTCACTGTCTCGGTAATCTCTCTAATCGTCACCCAAACCTCTCGGGCATCGACAGACATTACACACCGCTATTTTTCCTGAGTACAGTGTGCATTTACATGCAGAAATTTATGAAAATAAACATTTATCTTTGTAAATAAACAATAAGTTCTCCATTTACTTATTTGGTTGCTGTCATTACTATTAACTTATTCATACGTATATTTATGTTCTGTATGAATTAATGTTGTTCATATGTGTGTCATATTCACTTTACTTAGCTTGGGATGACCAAACATTATGAACGCATCCTGAGTTTTTAACATTATGCCAATGGAAAACGTTTTTGATTTACACTTGTTTCGCATGACACAAACATTTGTGGGAACGCATCCTGAACATGAAGCGAGGACTCTCGGTATTTCATTGGATTGTGAGTTGGACAGGCGACCCATGGCATGTCGTAGCTGTTTCCATTGCGGTTTCTGTTGAGTCGGTAATAGCATGATAGGGGAGGGGAAGCGTTAAATATTCGTCGTTTTGATGAGGTAATGAAGAAATATGTAATGATGAATGTGGGAGTGCCCATTTTCATGAGCGAGAGGAGGGTGAGGATTGGAGGACAGACTTGGGTTTGGGAAAGGGGGGGAGGAGGGGAGCGTAGGAGGATGGTACAGATTTGGGAGAGGGATGTTGAGGACAGTTGTTGGGGGTGGAGGGGGGGTTGAGAAGTTGTGGGAGGGATGTGGTGAGTTGTGGTGGGTTGGATGGGGGCGTGGGTTGAAGGATTGAAGTTGGGAAGGATTGATGCCTTAGGTTGTGACGGGGGAGGTGGGGGTCAGAACTTGGGGTTGTAGTGGGGAGGGCATCAAAGGTGGGCCAAAGTTGGGAGGGGGGATTGAGGACATTCAGTGCGATTGGGGGGGGGCATGAGGAGTTGTTGGGGGTGAGTGGGTTTGAATTGAAAAGGCTTTGAGTGGGGAGGGGATTGTCACTTTGGGGTTGGAAGGTGGAAGTTGAGGACTTTGGGTTTGGGAGTGAGGAGCAGAGGGGTTGAGGACTTGAAGTCACATTTTTTTCATTGTGTAGATGTTCTGCGGGTCCATGCCAGTTAATTATAATTAATTGCATGAATGATCATTTGCTTTTGTTTTCAAGATTGCAAGTACTTTTCCTTTTCCCAAATGTTGACTAGTTATCTCTGCCACACTCTGAAGTGCACAAAGTATGATTTATTTGTTTTTAAAACACCACTACCACATCATTGCCCATCTTTAATCATGTGAACCACTTGATTCCATGATAAGCCCACACTGGTGCTTTCTCTACAACCAAGTCAATCAATGACAGGCACCACATCCCTTTTACTGGGAAAGTTGTGGGTCACTTTTTTTGGGGGGGGTGGGTCTCGTGAGCATTGTGCTTGTGTGTGTGTGTGTGTGTGTGTGTGTGTGTGTGTGTGTATATATATATATATGCGCCATTCTCATTCATTCTTACATGGGGGCGTGGGGAGGGTGGGGGTGTTAATTCTCGATGTAAATGTGTACCTTGTAGCACCACCTGGTGGTGGTGGCAGAGGGTATTACAATTTCATTTTTTTACCTTGGCAAACTGAGGTTAGAGCACTCTTCACACGGGTAATTTGTCCTTTTTTCTCTCCCCTGCACCCCCCCCCCCCGGACGTTGCTGTCAAAACCTGTCATCGTGTGTGACATTTTTAGTGGGAAGGGATATCAGGACGAACAGGGGGCAAAGTATGTGGGGGTGGGGGGAACGGGTCTTGAGGACGGGGAGTGGAGTGTGGAAGCACTCCATGTGTGGGTAAATTTGTCTTCCTTTCCTCCTCCTTCTCCTCACCCAAATTTTTTGGCAAACACGACGACTAATTGGTCTGTCAGGAAAGTGACAGGTAGGCTCTGCTGTTGTTAATAAAATGAAAGTTGTCTGAAAACCTACATTTACAGTTTTTAAACATTCACTGGCATTGAACCTGTCGCTTCACTGTCGCTCACGGTAGTTGAACAACCTAACTTGTACATGTTACAGTACAGTAATCAAGTTTATTGATGGTGAAGATTTGCATATTTTTTTATTCCAGCAACATTTTGTTTCCTGCTGACAACCGAGCACTAATTTTAGTAAAATGTACACATATTTGCTGAAAAAAAAACAATTATGAAATTGTATTGTGTTCCCAGGGATCAGATGTTATGTCGTTTATTTTTACCAAGTTGCAAAATGCAATTATCATTTAGTCATGAATAATACACCACCATATAGGTCTCGGCTACGCCAGACGTAACACCTTAATGAAGTCCCAGACATAACGCCGTCTTGCTACACCTCCATTTTACTAAATCAATCATCCTGACACCTCGCGTCTGGCATTCAGCTTGTTGCCTATGGACGGCATATAGTCAGATAGTTTAGTCAGATATATGGGTTATGGTGTTCAACTGCCGTCAGCGAAGCGACTGGACGGGTTTGAGTACTTGACGTTGGGATGACGTGCATGTCCATAGAGGCCGAGTCTAGCGCGAGACGTAACATCGTGTTGACATCCCAATGAAAAGAACGTGATGGACAGACAGACAGACAGACAGACGGACAAATCTGACTTCTTTATTATATGGATTAAAAACTATTTTCATTGCTGCTGAAGCTTGTTTTTTGGGCACCTTGTGTGGAGTTCCTGTCAGATCACTTGGCTCATGCTCCTGCGACCCCAGGTTCAGATCACATATTTATGCCGTGTTAATTTATCCATTGTTTCCTAATGGAAGTCTGAATAACATCCAACTTCATCCCTCCACCTCCCAAATCGACCTTGAACCTTTCTATTTTTACTTCATCCTCCCTGACTATTATACTTCTCAATTTTTCCATTGATGCGACATTTGCAGAGCATTGAACAAAAGGTTACTTGCCTGATGTTGATGACCTTACTCTGCCCTTGACACTTGAGGATACCATCAGAATTGGAGGAAAATTTTGCCATTAAATAAATATGAAGACTGATTATCCTTTTATACGCGTGTGGATTTGTGATTACAATGGAAAACCAGTCTTGCTCATGAAAGCCGGTGTTGATCTGCAGTGGCGGACTGGTGGAGCAGCAATGGACTTGAATATACAGAGCATTGGTCGGCGTATGCTAACCGCCGTGGGATGCAAGGAAAAGCTGATGTTTTTGGCGTCAAACCCATCATCGCTCTTTTGCTCTGACAAAGGGTTAATGCCTGAAATGTCAGCAGCTTCTTGCTTCCCATTGCGGTTAGCATACTCTGTTGATTCGATGCACGGGTTTGTGATTGTGTGAACGTTGCAATTTCTGGGGGTGTTTAATAGAATGTGCTGTGGCTTTGTTATCTTGTGACCCCTGCACACGGTCGTGTGCATGGCTGGCCCATTAGCGCGTGCATTTAAACATGACTTCATCACCATTCTGCTCCTCGCAGGAAGCCAAGGCTGGATGGCATCATTCGATGATGTACCAATGGAAACAACTGGGCCATCTGGCTTGATGCCACGAGATGGCGGTTCAGGTCTCTGGCATAAGGCGGCTGAAGGAGCGAACTCCACAGGAACCAGTTGGGCTGTTTTCCCAGATGTGGAATCTGCTACTAGGAGGTTTGCCAACTTTGATGCTGCTGTGTGGGTTTAATTGGAGGTTGTTCGCATTGTTTAAACAGACTGCTCTCTTTGTACATGCCATTATGTTGAGAATACAGAAGCTCCTTCATTGTAATATAACTGTTGGCTAAAACCCTTTATTGCATATTATCGATGATTTATTCCTCCTCATCGTTGCTGTTGTTTCCCTGTTTAATGCAGTGGGCCGATGAGTGGGCCGCGAAGCAGCTCGCCGGTCGCCATGGAAACAGGACCAGACACGACCAGTCAGGCGAGCAAGAATGTTTCCACGCCGGCAGGACGTGAGTTGTGGTTGTGGGAGGGTTTGTGACCTCGACTGGAAGCGCATAATACACTAATATGCATTTCCCAAATGGTACGTGAAACAATTGTCAGAGCTCGAGGCACAGTCGCGTGAAATCTTTCTTTGTAGTAGTTTAATTGTGAAAATGCACACACTTGGGTTCAACAGTGTAGCTACATTAATGTCGTTTATATGCGGGCCCCAGACGAGAGTCGGTCGAGAACGCTGCATCTCGCTTAACAAAGGTTTTGGCCCGCTTTGTTACAGACCTTGTTTTATGGAGTTCGACTGTTAGTTTTCCTTTGCACGAATTGTTGTGCTCGGCTGCGTAATGCACAACTTTTAAAAAAATTTGCTCTACTTGCTTGCTCAAAGCATGGTTTGTTGCTTGTGAAAATCGAAGATTTTAGAAGTATTTTGGTTGATTGCGTGCGTTATTATTACCTCCACCACCAAAGGTGGAAGGAGGTTATGTTTTCACCCCTGTCTGTCTGTCTGTCTGTTTGTGTGCCGGATATCTCAAAAACTTTGTGGACGGATCCGGATGAAATTTTGTGGGCAGGTTCAGTGTGTGACAAGGACGAACTGATTAGATGTTAGTGAAGATCCGGATCTGGATCCGGCTACTGAAATTTTTAGCCGCGTCGCGTTGCGAATGCTGGCTCTAAGAGAGCTCCGCGTTGTTGTTGTTCTTCTTCTTCTTCTTCTTCTTCTGGTGAAGACAAAACCTTTATGACACGGCTCTTGGACACATTTGTCCTTGTTTTAGTGATTCTTCACCATTGAGAGATATGGCCAAAAACGGTATATAGCACACTGTCTCAAAAAGTTGTGGACGGATTTGGATGAAACTTGTGAACAGGTTGGGTGTGTGACGAGGGGGAATTGATTCCATTTTGGTGAAGATCCGGATCCAGATCCGACTACTAGAACTATTTAATGTGAAGTGATTCTTCACCATTGAGAGATGGGGCCAAAAACAATATCTATCATGATATTTCAAAAATCTATTGGCCCGATATGTTCTCGTGGATCAGGCATTGCGTGGCGGAGGTATGCACTCCACCGAGTGCCCTTCTCGTTTGTTTGTTTTTATTTATGTGTTTGTTTTATGTTTATTGCCTACAGATCACAATTTTATACCGATCTTCACAACATGGTTGAGTTCGTCATAAGCAAGAAGCCTTTTTTTGAAGTCAAAAGGTCAACAAATTTGTCAAATTTCTAAACTCCTCAATTTTCATCCAATTGACTAGAAATTTGAACAGGATTTGCATATCAGGTCACTGAATTCAACCACCTATTGTTTTTGAGGTTGTCATCGGCAAAAAGGCCAACACAGGCCAAAATTTATCCAATTGACTTAAAATTTGAACAGGAGTTGCATATTTGGTCATTGAAGTCAACCACCAATTATTTTGAGGTCAAATTTGTTTTATGGATTTTGCAAGTATCGTGCTCTGCACGACGTTGTCGTCTTGTTTATTTTTTCATGTGTATTGGTCTGTTCCCAGCCTCCTATTTTTATGAGAATTTTTTTTATGTTTACTTCCAAAATTCAAGCTTATGAAAGAGCATGTTGACAGGGTTAAAATGCAACATACTGGCAACGTAGCAGTGGTGGCCACAGTTGTGCACATCACGTAATGAATTGAACAAGCAGGAAAAGGAGACCGAGAGAGAAGAGAATGAAACAGATGAATCTGAAAGGAAGAAGTTTGGGTTAGTTAGGGCTACTGGGTATAGAAAATATCACGGGTTGGGGTTAGGGGGAGGGGTAACGTGATGGTATATTGTCAACTTGAAGCCCCAGAGGGAAGAGTTGGATTTCAGTCTGGGAGGTGCTTTCACAAAGGGCAGAAAAGAGGAACAAAAGAGTGGAGGTATGCAGAAAGCCTGGATTTTCGGAGTTTAAACAGGAGGGGAATAATGGAAAAACGTGCATTCTGGAGTTGCTGTGGACGGCCAGGGGGTCCACAGAGGGAGGGGAGAGAGAGAGAGAGGGGGGTAAAAACCACCGATCTGTCTACAATGTGAAAGCAACAGTCCCTGTGCTTTGGCCTTATCATGGAAGATATTTTAAAAGTTGAGAGCTTTAGATTCCATAGAATCCAGACTCAGTCCGTAGCGGACTCGGTAGTGTAATTGTTATAGCGTCCGCTCTGAATCTGGGAGAACGGTGATTGAAACTTTGGCCGAGTCATACCAAACACTTTTAAAATGGTAGCTCTGCTGCTTCTTTGCTTGATGTTCAGCATTTCAAAGGTTGGAAATGCCTCCATTGGTGCGGTGAGAAAGGTGGAGCTATTGTCGTGATATCAGTTTGTACCCAGACTGCCCTCGGATATGACGGCCCTTCCCCCAAGGTCTCAGTAGCTGTAGGTCTTGTCTTAACTGTGTGTGTGTGTGTACGTGCGTACGTGCGTGTGCTCCACTGTGAGCCTTATGTACTGTTTTAAAAAAAATAAAATCCAACAAAGATATAAATGGTGTTTGGGCCCCAGCCTATAGTGGAGAGTGGTAGTCCATTGAGTTACGGACAAAGGCCTTGTCGGCTCTGAGTAATTTTGAATATTGAAACCCCAGTTATGACTTCATGATATTTGTATGCAAGTACAATCAAGTCATAACCAGGTTATCAATATTCAAAACATATCCAAGTAACGCACGCTTGGTTACAATTTTTTTATCCAAGTAACGTACGGTTGGTTGGTCCTCTTTTATCGTTGTAGTTGCGTTCTCAAAAAATACGACTTTAAGCGAATCACATTTTTCCGTTAAAATGAATGCATAAACTGGAGTTAGGTTCTTTTAAACGTTTTTTTTTCAGGAAAAAAGACAACATTAAAAGTTGAAATATTCAACATATCGTACATTGCTCAATAACACAGCATTTAAAAAAAATTCTAAGTATAAAAGATGTAAATTCAAATATGATAACTCACCAGTGACAGGGGTGTAGATTCTTCTTGTTGTATAGCCCCAGACAGTACTCTTGAACAAGCCGCGGCACGGAGACAGCCGATCAATCTCCCATGAGCGACCCAGAGATCCCCCACATCCAGGATGTTGTACCCCCACTTTTCAGAGTCATGGCCGAGAGAGAGTTGGAGATGGAGACAGACGGACGGATTGATGGAGACGAGACACAAATGGCTGGTTGGGACCGTGTCAGCACTCTGACTGTGACCGTACTGTCCTGACGAGTCCAGACAGCAGGAAGAATGGGGAAGATTTGCCCCTGACTTGGGTTGGTGCTACAACCACCGCGAAGAGGTGTCCCATTAGTTATAGGTGTGGATGTTGTTTGTAGAGGTAAGTGGAGGGGCGAGTGGTGGAGTTAAGGGGACGAAGCGAAGAATGGGGAAGATTTGGCCCCTGACTTGGGTTGGGTGCTACAACCACCGCAAAGAGGCGTCCCCATTAGTTATAGGTGTGGATGTTGTTTGTAGAGGTAAGTGGAGGGGCGAGTGGTGGAGTTAAGGGGATGAAGCGCTAGGATCGTCTGTGTCTCCATCTGACGATGAAATTGGAGCGTTCTTGTGGCCCCTTTTCAACGGCCTTACAAAAAATTACCCAAAGATTGTTGTATAGCTCTTTTTTCTCGTTTTTATTGGTAAAACTTCTTGTATTAGTTAATGTCATTATTGATTGTCCTATTCACTTTGGAACTGTGTTCTCTGGCATCAAAACGCTTTAAAACTTCAAATTTAATTTCTCAAATAATTGCTAAGGTGGAGCCTTATAGCTGTTGTAGGGTTTGTTGCTACAATTAGTGCCCCCAGTTTTTAATGGGACATCAGAGTTTATCAGACCATCAGGGGTACTGAACCCCCATTTAGGATTTTTCACCTCTCTTTTTCTGCAAATGTACGAGCTGCATCTCGGAGATGGCTGGAACTTTTGGAATTAAATTTTGCATCAATAATGGGTATACAAAGTATGTGGGGGTTGAAATTTTTTTTTGACATTGACCCAATTTTAGAAGTCACGATTGATATTTTGAATAATAAAAATGACTGCACTTTCCATCATTTTTCACCATAACTTGATGAAAGTTTGGCTGATCAGGATAAAATTGCTCTCTATAGATAGCCTAGAGCAGTGGTTCTTAACCTTTTTACCACCACACCCCCTCTCGTAGTTGGTCCTTGCCTCCCATGCCCCCTCCTCCCCCTCACATCTTCAATCAAATGATTAAAAATCCCTCCTGAATTAAAAGGAAAAACTGAAAAAAATGCGTGTTTTTAGTCTTTTTATGAACAAAGAATTCTGTATAAGCAACACTCATATACACAGCGTATTTAATGAGCTACCAGATCTTGAAAGAGTGGTCGAATACCAGAGAGAGTACAACGCAAGTCCCCTTCACGTTCAGCTTGTTTCTGTACTTGTCTTGACAGCAACGAGCGTGGGAAATGCAGCTTCACAAAGATAGTTGATCCAAACATTGTCAGAATCCGAAGAGCTTGATGTGAGATCAAAGGGTAAACAGGAAGGTACGTGACCCAGAACGTCTCTAGATCCAGCTTTTGAAGTCTTTTTCAGCCGAGGAGTTGAACTTTAACTCAAGAAACTCCTCTTGCACTTCGTCTGAATTATCAGCTACTTCACATTGAAATGAGTTCTTCATGAATTTCCAGGCTTCATGCTTCTCATCTATATCCAGAAAGTATCTGATGAATTCTGCTTTCAATTCAG
>CM068957.1:15960171-15971865 GCA_035128595.1 Eptatretus atami
GCATTGTCTTCAAGTGGCGTTCCAAGCGTGTGGGCCGCATGCCATCATTGCTCAGTCTTGTAGCATATTATGCACTGGGGTACCTTTGTGTCACCGTTTTGGAGGGACACAAATCCAAATGGAATATATTCGTCAAGATACTTCTGCTTTTTTGCACTCATTGAGAATGATTTAGTTGGAAATGGGTACTGCAAATCTGTGAATTTTTTTTTTAATATTTAAATTAAAATAAAATATAAATTTTCATATTAAATTTAAATAAATGTTAAATTTTGAAATCAATTTTAATACAGAAAATGGTCAGCCTAGTTGCGAATAGAAAACGAAAATTATTAAAGGCGATAAGATTGAACAGAATGAACGATACTTTTATATTCCCCAGGTTAAGAGCCAATGGCCTCGAGTATGTTGCATTTCCACTTAATTTACATCATACCCCTCAGAGTTAAAGATCAAGGTCAAATGGCAGTTTGAAAAAAAATACAAACTCATTTATCGTCATCGTTCAATTTTGCCAATGTGGAATCTCAAATACTGCTTGGCCTTTCAGGATGTTCTTGCATCATCATTGTGTACCTGCACTGAAGTTGTGCACCTGTTATTTCATTAGTGTCTTTAACCGACTTCAGGTTGTTTGCCGAATTAACAAAAATCACCTTTTTCATCACAATTAAAAAAAATTTCCTCCAATTTTCATGAGGTTGTTTTCTGGATAGATTGTACAGTAGATGGGGACACATTTTCTTTATTTGCACTCATCATCATCATCATCATCAGTCATCTTTTTACGGCCATTTCCATGCTCGCACGTGTAAGCCGTGGTTCACCTAATGGCTGCTTTCCAGGCTGCACAATCCCTTGCTGACCCCTTGTTAGACCTTTAACTCTAAGATCGTGTCTCAGCAGCACATCCCATGTTTACATCTCCAGTTCTTTCATTCACATTCATATTTATACACAGTACCTCTTCACACAGCTGCCTAACCCCATCATTTCCACATGTCAGAACCATCTCAAGCTACCCCTACGTATAACCTCACAAATGCTTTCCATACCTAATCTATCTCTCAATTCCACATTTGGTTTACTATCCTTCAGTGTCACAATACACATCCCTCTCACCATTCTCATTTAATTTCTTTCACACCTCCATTCATCCTCCCCTTTCATCACTCATGTTTCACTGCCATACAACATCATGCTTTTAATGCAAGCTGCATTAAGTTTTCCCTTTAATTGGAGAGAGGTCCCTCTTGATGTCACTCGGTGTAATAACTTCCTAAACTCCCTTCAGCCACTTCTAATTATTGCAATCGCTGCTGCTTCTACACTACCACCTGCACCAATCATATCACCAAGATAACAGAATTTATCTACACATTTCAGAGATATATCTTATTGATGTAAGACATTTCAGCTTATCATTTTTCATTAATTTGGAAAATTTCTAAAAACATGTTTTCACTTTGTCATGATGGGTATTTGTGTAGATCGTGACAAAAAATTAAATTTAATCCATTTTAAATTTGGGCTGTAACACAAAAATGAGACAAAAGTCAAGGGTGTGAATACTTTCTATACATATGTTTATAATGTTGATTTTAACTTTCTATACATATATTATAATATATATAAAATGTTGGTTCTATCCTGTTCATATTAATTATAATATATATATATATACAGCTCTGGAAAAAATTGAGACCACTGCAAAATTATCAGTTTTTCTGGTTTTACTATTTATAGGTATGTGTTTGAGTAACATGAGCATTTTGTTTTATTCTATAAACTACTGACAACATTTCTCCTAATCCAAATAAAAAATTGTCATTTAGAGCATTTATTGCAGAAAATGACAACTGGTCAAAATAACAACAAAGATTCAGTGTTTTCAGACCTCAAATAATACAAACAAACAAGTTCATTCATTTTTAAACAACACAATACTAATGTTTTAACTTCGGAAGAGTTCAGAAATCAATATTTTGTGGATAACCCTGATTTTCAATCACAGCTTTCATGCGTCTTGGCATGCTCTCCACCAGTCTTTACATTGCTGTTGGGTGACTTCATGCCACTCCTGGCACAAAAATTCAAGCAGCTTGGCTTTGTTTGATGGCTTGTGACCATCCATCTTCCTCTTGAACACATTCCAGAGGTTTTCAATGGGGTTCAGGTCTGGAGATTGGGCTGGCCATGACAGGGTCTTGACTTGGTCCTCCATCCAACACCTTGATTGACCTGGCTGTGTGGCATGGAGCATTGTCCTGCTGGAAAAACCAATCCTCAGAGTTGGGAACATTGTCAGAGCAGAAGGAAGCAAGTGTTCTTCCAGGACAACCTTGAACGTGGCTTGATTCATGAGTCCTTCACAAAGACAAATCTGCCCGATTCCAGCCTTGCTGAAGCACCCCAGATCATCACCGATCCTCCACCAAATTTCACAGTGGGTGCGAGACACTGTGGCTTGTAGCCCTCTCCAGGTCTCCGTCTAACCATTAGACGACCAGTTGTTGGAAAAGCTGCACTTCACCCCAGCTGCCGTTTGCCATTCTTTTTGTAGGTCACTTGATGTCATCCTACGGTTGTTGAGTGACATTCGAATGATTTGCGGTCATCCCGGTCAGTGGAAAGTCGTTTTCGCCCTCTGCCAGTCTGTAGCTTTGTTGTCCCAATGTCTGCTGCTTGACCTTGTTCTTATGAACCGCCGTCTTTGAAATTTTAAGATGGAAGCAACGTGATGCTCACTCGTATCCCTCTGCCAGTAAAGCCAGAATTGAACCCTTCTTTTCCTCACTCAAAACTTTTCTTTTCAACTCTTTTGGCATGGTCAAGAGTTATTTTTTTTTATTCCATTACTTTTGAGGAACAACTAGCACTGTTTTTGCCATCCAGCTGGTCCTATTGCAAGAGGATAGTGATGACCACAGCAGTGGTTTTTATACTTCTCCTTTTTAAATAAGATTCGGTTCAGGTGATCACCTAATCAGTACTCACTAAGTAGAATGAGGTTGCCTGTGTTGAAATTCAACAGACACTGGAATGGAATGGCTGCCATACATGTAGAGATGCTGATTTAATTTTTTTTTGGAGTGGTCTCTTATTTTTTTCCAGGGCTGTATATAATATATATACTGTAATATACTGTATATATATAATACATACATATATATGTATGTATGTATATTATATATATATTAAACATACATAATATGTATGTGTATATATATACATACAATATATGTGTGTGTGTGTGTGTATTAATGTTAATACTTTGGTTTTACGAAAATCAAGTTTTGTGTAATCCTCGTTTCCATTTATACCTCTTGTGTGTTCATTATATTAATGTATCAGGTTCTGCGGGGGGTAACAAGCACTTTGTAAACACCCTGTAAATTATTGCCGAAAAGGAAATAAATCCTGGAATCCTGGAAAAAGGCATTGTAAAAGTGTTACCGTAGAAGTGGAATTCAATGTTGTTCATCGAATGGATGCTCGTGAATGTGCCGTTGATGTTTCTGGGTTGAGTTTGACCCTGATCCATAAATATGGTGCGTTGACGAAGAAGAAGTTGATGTACCGCCAACTTCGACTGCTTCCAGAAGAGGTTTATTTGTGTTTAAATGTCTGGTAATTGCTTTGTATTTATTCATATGTATGTGTGCTTGAATATAACTGTAATTAATCAAAAAGGTTTCTGCACTATATAGTGATGAGGGGGTCATTTGTGATCGCATCTGGATGAGGGAAAATGAACTTTTTTTATTGGGTGGGGGGGGGGGATTTTTTTTCTGTTGAAATCTTTTTTGCCCTAAATCACTTCCAGGCACTCACTGATGAACCTCTGAAAGTTTGACGAACATCTGTTCAGCCATCTGAGAAAAATGGCGACACACACAGACAGACAAACGGCTCTCCTATAGTACAGATTCACCTGATTGTGGAATCTTCCCCCTTTATCCATTGTCCCGTCATCTTCACTTCAGCATATCAAATGTGCTGCCCATGCAAACATATGATCTCTTCGCACACTGATTTTCTCATTTTCATTCTCCTGGGTCAGTATTATTCAGGTTTTTTGTGTTATTCCTCCTTTCCTCCTTGTGTATGTCCACCCCTGCCCTCATACCTTCTGGCAGTCTGTAAACTTGCTCTCCTTTGTTGTTTAAGCTTCCCCATGAACCGAGCCCCTTGTGTATATAAATAACCTCCCCTTTCTTCCACATGCACTTATCATTAAGTTTAACACAAAATTTCCATTTGTTCTGGTTAGGTCATCTCTTCGAGCATGACCTAATAATATGGGTGTCGATGTCCTTCGATCCGTCCGTCCGTCCGTCCGTCCGCTCCGTTCACAATGAAGTTGAAGCGGGAGAATCTGGTCATTAGTGATCCTGATAGAGGTCGATGAGACGTACACGATGGTATGACTTTCAAGGTCACCGAAGGTCAAGGTCAAGGTCACGAGGCCTTTGAAGTTGCGAAAATGACGATTTTCAAATTCTATCTCCTCCGCCATTTCTCAAGCGATCTTGATTTGATTGTAGCATATGAATCTATGGGACAATCTCTAAATTTGGTCGGGCCGGATTTTCGATATTCGCTTTCGTTTTCGTGTCACGTGACTTCAAAGTTGGCAAAAAATGCGAAAATGAACGATTTTCAAAATCTATCTATCTCCTACATTTCTTAAGGCCCAGTCACACCTTGACGTTTTAGCCAGCGATGGCAACTGTATTAAAATGTATGTAAAACGCTGGCTTACGTTGAACTTTGATGTTTTTTTAAAAAGATTCGGACGTATCATAACGACTTGGTCTTATGTATAACGTATTAGTAACGGACACAGAACGTTTCGTTGTGTTATAGCTAACTTATACCAACGAATGCTGAACCTGTTGTCGGCCTACACAACCTATGCCCAACGATATAGTCTAACTTATGCATAGCGCGCTGCACGTATCGCCGACGATGACGTGACGTAGCCTATTAAAAGGCTGACGCACAAACGATTCAAATCAAACCGCCGCAGAAATGGAAGTGTCAACATCACAGTCACCTCTGGCGATCTTGCCAGCGTATGCCGACCTAAGAAAAATGTGTCTAAAACGCTGGCGCACGTCGAATACGGTATGGGTAGGTTTTGGTATACGTGAATAGGAACGCTAAAGTACGCTATCATACTTCGTAGTAAGTGGAGTACGTCAAGTAATTTTAAACATGTTCAAAATTTTACGACGTACTTGGCGTATGACACACGTTCCGCATGCGATTGGAATAAGTTGTACACACGATATGCGGATTGCTTACACACGTCGACAAAGGCTACTTGTAAGCTACTCATAAGTCGAACACACGTCGCTCGCGGGTAATGTCTTTTTACGCGAAACTTATTTCTAAACTTATGTTTGACGGCTTTGAACCAATTCTTTACGTAGTCCCAACGCACATTGACGTATGTAGACGTATTCCATGACGTCTCCGGTCGACAAAAAAACTAAATGAACGTGTTTCTAACTTAAACTGCCATATAATGACGTGTTCCCAGCGTTTTGGGGAATGGTATATAAAAATGGTCTTCACAAGGGGGAAACCATCAGTGTTTTCGAACTCCTTTTTGAGTCGATGTCCATGTCAGCAGTATCAGTATCAGTATTAGTAGTAGTTTGTTCATGTTGGCAGTAGTAGGTGAGTGTGATGGGAGGGTGTGGGTGATGATGGATCCTCCTTGCGTCCGCGTGTCCACGGTAGGAGACATCTTTGCACCATTGTTCGAGTTCTTCGCGGCTAATTTTTTTTGGGGTTTTTTCAACAATGAGCTATGGCTTGTTTTACGTTTTAGGTGTATTCATAACGAGTTGGACAAATGCTCAAGGTACTAATAATGTACATAGAGCGCTTCGATACCTTATAGATACGGTATACCAACGAAAATTATCGTGTAGCCGGCGTTCACAACCTATGCCCAACGATAGCCTACTATCCATATCGTGCGGCAGTTTATCTTTGCCGCGTGACGTGGGTTTGCTATTCATAGGCTGCCACTCAAAGATTTAAATGGCTGCACTCCACTATTGAAAGTAGACGCTTGCGCTCAACAATTGGATTTTTTTTACACTCAACGACTTTTAAACGGTGCCACTCAACTATTTTAATTGTTTACAATGAACGATTTAAATTGCTGTCACTCGCCTTTGTTTTTTGACGCTGGCGCTCGGAAATTTGAAGCGTTTCTATTCAACGTGCTAAATCTCTCAAACTCCACTATTGAAAATAGACGCTTGCGCCAAACAATCGCAATTGTTTACACTTAACGTGTTCTTATCGGTGCAAATCAACTGGTGTCTTATCGGTGCAAATCTTATTGTGCAAATCAAATCCCGATCCATGGTGTCACCCAGTACCTTCTCCTCCGTTCACGTCTTCTTCTCTCGTTCTATTGGCACGCAACTGGTGCAGTGCCAAATCGATGAGGGTATTGCTGATGTTGGAGGACAGGTAGATATTGTAGTGTCATCGTTGCCGGATACTCCATCTCTCGTAATGTCATGGACATGTACTCGCTATGTAGTCTGCAACACTGACGGGTTGCTCCTGTGAAACCCCTTTTTATTTACCAATTCCCCTAATCGCTGCCATTACATCATTATCTGGTATCTGTAGGTTGGGAACTCGTTCGTTAAGTTCTGTAGTCGTCCGGTAAACGTCAAATACGTCTACATACGCCAGTATGCGGCGGAGGTGCGTTACACACAGGTGCAAAGCACGTCACTCATAGGTTAGATAAAAGCCTCTTTGCTCTAAACAATAACTCGGCATGATTCGACGTACAAGTAACTTTCAAGCAAGGAGTGTCGAAGTGTGTCAACGATCGCGTAGCGTGTTAGCAACATGTCACTGATAGGTTATAAATAAGTTTCAGGCACGCTAAGCATTATACCGACGTCTTTCAGCCTATGAGTATATTAAAAGTAACGTGTGTCGACGTGTGTCAACGATCGCGTAACGTGCCTACAACACGTTACTCATAGGCTAGGATAAGTTTCGGTACACTAAACATATACCTCGGCGTGTCTCAACTTATGATTAACTTACAAGTAACATGTGTTGACGTCTGGCAACGATCGCATAACGTGCCTACAACTTATGGCCAGCGTAGTGGAACGTGTGAGTCATACGCCGGCATGCGTCGTGAAATTTCAAGCATGCAAAAATTTGAGGACAACCGAAAAGTACAACGTTTAAAGCCAGCGTGCAATGACGTATGGCAGTGTTTTCCAGCGTGCTCTCAATGTTATCAAAACTTACCCATAACGTATTCAACGTGTGCCAGCGTTTTACACAAATTTTTCAAAAATCGCATACGTTGGCTAAAACGTCAAGGTGTGACTGGGCCTTTAAGCGATCTTGAATTTGATTGTGGCATATGAATGTATGGGACAATATCTAAATTGGTCAGGATGGATTTTCGAATTTCGCTTTCGTTTTCGCGTCACGTGACTTCAAAGTTTGCAAAAACTGCCCTACCTTCAGAGGCTATATATTCTCTACTGGGCATGGTAAAAGTTAGTGAATGGTGTCATTGCATAGCAGCTGACCTTGTCTTTCATGTCCATTCGAAAGAAATACCGATATCTTTGAATACGTACACGTCACGTGACTTTGAATTTTGTGAAAACTGCTTCATGTAGTTGCAAAATGACGATTTTCAAAATCTATCTCCTCCTACATTTCTTAAGTTATCTTGAATTTGATTGTGGCATATGAATCTATGGACAATATCTAGATTTGGTCGGGCCGGATTTTCGATATTCACTTCGTTTTCGCGTCACGTGACTTCAAAGTGGCCAAAATCCCTCCTGACCCGAGAACACTACACCCGAGTAACAGGAACTCATGCTTGTTTCTCGCAGAGATGACCGTCACTCCCGCACGGGTGTATTTTTTTGTTTGTTTTTGTTTTTTTGCGTACCTGCTCTCGAGCTGAAGGGCAGTTTTTCCGTCGGTCATGTGTTTGTTCATAAGCACAGAACGTGACTTTTCTGCCAAACAAAGTGAAGTGCAATCCCACTGACATGCTCTGGAATTGATGAAATTTTTTTCCCAACAGCATTTTCAAATACTGTAAAAGTCTTTAATTCACGTCAACCCCACGATTTGTGTGTGTTATTTTTGAAGTGGTTAAAAAAGCAATGGGAATAATGTGAAAATGTTTTGTGAATACTTTCTTTGCATTGTCTCACACTTTGTATTTTGACAGTGCAATCCGTTTACAGGACTAGTTGACTTTCATCCACACGTGTGTTCCTCGGGTGTGCTGTAGTTTTCTCACCCATGACATGAGAGTGGAACTTGTTGTGTGATTCAATCGTCACACAGGATGACGACATGAATTGTACCGATCCATCTGCCCCTCCAAACGTCGCAGATTTTATTATTATGTTTTTTTTTAATGTGGCGGCGTTGTGAAGTGGTTGTTAATTCACGTACACCTCCTATTTCTCTTGTAGAGCCTACAAACCCGCCCAGTCCCAGCCCCCATGTGGCACGCCTTGTGCCCACGGGCGTCTCTTCAGATGATGAGAATAGTTCATCAGGTGGTTCGGACAGCGATGAAGCAGAAGGAAACCCCCGGCTTAAAGTGGTGCTAAACAAGACCCAAGGAGGGACGGTTATCACGGAAACCATTACGTCGGGCTCGATGCAGGAGACCCTTTGCCTTAGTATGGATGCCAAAAGCGAAACTGCTGTCTTTAAAAGGTACTCATTGATGGGCTGATGTACCTCAGTTCTTCTGCACTCATTTTATGTAACGTTAAAAAATATTTTAAAGCTTGCACGACGTGGTCATATTCCACTAATCCTCATTCCATCAACCTCCCCTGCTTTTGCTCCCAATCCACTTTGTGAAATCCCAATCCCATCCGTATTTTATTTTGATTATTGTGAGGCCTTTTTTTTTTTCACACTGCAGCTTTGTTGCTTCCATCCTCCCCTCCTCCCTCCTTTCTCCCCCCCACCAAATATTTTTAATAGCCAGAGAACCTTGTAGAAAGCTCTTTGGTCAAAAGCTTCCTCGGCTCTTTCGTATTCAAAGCTTACCTTTAATGCTACGTTTCCACTTGCATTTTCATGTTGAAGGTCTTGAGGAGCTCGTGGTGTTGATTCATGAAATCCACTTGGAGGGGGGTAAAGTGTAAATGTGAAGGGTGTGTATCAAGCTTTTATGGTACAGATGAGCCTTGTTTTTTGATTGTCGACACGAACACCCATGTTGTCACCTTGCCACCTTCGGTTAACTTGCATGGAATGCCTGAGGTTGTGGATTCTGTTTGTTTGTTTGCAATGAGGGTGTGAGGTAATGGCTATGTGGGATATTTCTGGCTTTGCAAGCTCCTCATCACGACTACATTATGTGGTGGAAATGTAACATAAGACTTGGTCGCTTGGGTGCTGTCTTTAATTTTGTGCATCTGCAACGGTGTGCATTTGACACACAAAAGCTTCCACAGACTTATCTTTTACCCCTCCCTCCCCCCCCCTTCTTTTTTCTTTCCTGGAAAATTTATTTAACCAATTGCAGTGCACACCATATGCTGCACTGCATTCTTGCTTGTTAGTAACTCTTCTCCCTCTTTTTTCCTACTGGCTCCTTTGAGATGCAAGATTTTTAGATCGACGTGTAGATGGTATGTAGTCACCGTGTTTTTATTTTGCCTTTCACACCTGCTTCTTTGCCTGCCTTTACCACCCCTTTTGCGCTGCTACCTTGCCTTGTTGCATGGTTGATCATTTCTCTCCCGCTTGCTGCATACATCACAATGCCCCCTGGAACAACATACGGAATCCTGTATCGCGTAGACCAGTGTTTATATAAGCCCCATTATTCCAGCCCCTTTCGCTTTTCTCCATTGGCTTTCACGTTTCACCCAGTCATTCCTCAAAGCTGTTTCGCTTTTTTCCTCCCCTTGTTAAGTTGTTTGTCCCCACCCCACTCCCACACATTTGTTGTTGGCTCTGGGATTCTTTTGCAAACATGGAATGGGATTTTCCATCTGTTGCTGTGATTGCTATGCTATCCTGCCAAGCCATAACCATTTGAGCTTGAGGCCATTTGTGTTGGGTGAGCTGTGCAGAAAACGCCTTACACACGGTACTTGGGGGACTGGTTTGGTGGTTTGGTGATTTTGGACTTGCATGCCTCTTGGGGATAAATCACCTGGTTAGACTGTCCATTCAAGTGAAGCGCGAGTGTTCTTTTGGAATGAATCCAGCAAAATTGCCTTTCTGTAACGTTTCCTTCCGGGAGCTCGAGAGTACTTTCCAGCCTGGTTCCAGCTACACCGGAGTCGTTTTAATATGTGTTGAATCTGATGGCAGAGCTGAATGACCAAAGGTGAAATGTGCAGGAGATTTGATCATTTCTTGCTGATAAGAGATTACATTGACCGTCTCCTTGCACTTTGCTCCACTTGTCTTTTAAGTGTTGCATTGTGGAAGACTCTAACTAACATCACTTGATAATTGGTCTTCAGCCAATTTTATTGTTTGGGGGCTAATATTAAGTGAACGACTCTGATGTGTGGTTTGATCCCCATGGACTTACCGTTATCTGAAATTAGTTGTTTCGTAAGTTACAGAGCAAATTATTTGTAAATACAAAGCCATGATGTATACCTTCTCATCTGTACTGTTGCAGCAGCAGCGAAGCAGGAGAATCAATCAGCTCTGAGGATGTACCCATCACGGAAATGTCTCTGAGCAGCCCCGAGCCAACTCCTGTTCTTGCAGCCTCCGTGGAGGATGCCGGTGTTCGTCCTGCACTTTGTACAAACCAGACCAGGTGTGCAAATTTGTCACAGTACCACTTTCGATGCCCTCAAAACATTCATATTGCTTGACTTTAGTTTTATTTTGTCACTTTTTCAAATGGCACCGATTTTTGCCATTCAGTCTTTTCAGCTGGGAGTTCGAATGAGCAAAATTGCTTCTCCATCCGAGGCCCAATGATGATTAATGATGACAGAAATAATACGAGCTTTCTTTTCTGTCACTTGAGCAGTGCTACTTGATTCGAAGAGTAATTTTACTCATTTCTGCAATTGTAAGTCTGGTGATTGCTTCCCAGGAAAGCCTAGTATCAGGACTGAGGATTGGCATGTTGTTGGTGAAGGCCTCTTGGCAAGATAACCCCACCCAATACCATTAAAAAAAAAAGATGACCATGGAAATGTGGCTTGGGAGGTGCATCATTTTCAGTATATTTAGTACTCGCAAAGGTACTTGCATTGCGGGCAACACCGGTCCTTCCCTCCTCCCAACCCTTCCACTCTTTCCCTTCCCTCCTCCCACCCTCCCTTCTCATCCATCCCACCCCTCCCCTCCCTCATCCATCCCAGCCCTCCCTCCAAATCCCTCACTTCCTTCCCCTCCCTGCTCCTACGTCATCACACCCCACCCCTTCACCTCCCTCCTTTCACCCCTTTCCCTCTTTCCCTCATCCAATCCTTCCCCCTCCTACCCCACTCCACCCCTCCAAACTCCCACCTCCTCCTACACCCTCTTACCCTACTCCCCTTCCCCTCCCTCCTCCCACCTCCACGTTTTCCCTTCAGACGCTCACAAAGGAATTTTCTCATGCTGTGTATTAAAGTGTACGTGTCCATAATATCTTCTTTAAAAAAACAGAAGTAC
>CM068957.1:15975664-15985762 GCA_035128595.1 Eptatretus atami
GAAAGGAATTAGAAAAGAAAGCTTCTGAGTTACAGAAACACCAAGACAAAGAAACAGGATTACAAAACGAGCTGAGGATGGTGAGAGAAGAAAGAATGAAACGTCAAGGAACCCCACTGTACAGATCGAACAGCTGGAAGCGAAGGCCAGATTAAAGAATGAGGAACAAGAAAGAGTAATGAAATTCGGACTTTTGCCGCCGTTGGACGAGCACTGTCGTACCCAGCGACCTCAAAACAATCCAGACCAGACCAGTCGATCTCCGGCACCTCAATTACCCCATCACTGCCAAACCACCAGACCAGACGAGTCGATCTCTGGCACCGCAAACCCTATCACGCCAAACCGACGACGACGAGTCGATTTTTGGGAGAGGAGCGTCCATTCATCGCGGTATCTTCACTTAGCGCGGGAGGTTTGACGTAACCCACGAAAACGGGGATTACTGTAACACACAACAACACACATATACATGTTACACACAACACTCATAACATATATATATATATATACATGTATTATATATATATAGTATATATATATATATATATTGTTGCGATTCGCGCCCCCGCTCGCGGAACGGCACGTTAACTCGAATCGCGGCACGTCGACCCACCGGCACGACCATCTGTCTGTTGACCCCTCTCGAACAACGCCGGGAGCTCAGTGCACGGTGGTGGGGTTTAACCCACACGCATCGATGCCAATTGGCCCACCTGCGCAGGATAGGGCTTTGCTCGTCCAATTCGAGTTCCCTAAGTACCTGTGCGGAAGCGTCGATACGACCGGGCGATGGTACCACCCACAGGCCGACTCGCGACCGAAACCGCTTAAGTCGGCTCTTTCCGTGCTCAGTGATAATACGCACTCGGTCTTTATCGTCTGTCACCTACCCGATTGGTTCCCGATTACGAAATACCCTGGCGTTTTAAACACCACTACTGAACCCTTACGGTGATAGCAGGATGGAGTCAATAAAGGGCAGGACGCAGCGAAGCGGGAAACACGGTTCAACAAGCAAAGCATCTTTATTCATAGACACAGACACAACAGCAAGCACGTTATAGTGACAGCGAACAACATGCAACTAAAGCAAATGCAGAAAAGAGGTTAAAACCGATTAACGCGTACACCATGGCAACACTTACACTTTTTACTTCACAGACGGCGCCAACCACACATTTACAAAAAGCAAAAGAAGAAAGCCACCCTCACAGCAAGGTAGGCAGACAGGCAGTTATGGCCAAATGCTGCACGGTGCTGGAGGACGCGCCAGGTGCCACGAGACCGGGAGGTCTTACCCGCGTCCTCGTGACGTCACCGTTGGCGGGCACAGCCGCCAAAATGGGCCGCGCCGCTGTGCCCGACTCACGTGCCCCTTGGTGCGTTTCGTATGGCACCCCACGTTTGGTCGGCGGCTAGGGGGTAGGGAAACGGGTCCCCCCTGGCACTAGCTCAGCGGCCGGATGGGGGGGAAAGGGCGAAATTGTTGATTGCCTGCAGACTCCAGGAGGGGGATGGCTGCGCTGGAATGAGTCCGCGAGAGACGCGCGGATCCCCCCACACCCAGCCTCTTCGCCGCTGCCGTCCCCTTGCCACGGACCCGACGCCCCGCTGCCCGACCAGCCTGCCCGCAGTATTCCCACCGCGCGCACTCGACTCAACTCCACCAACGCAAGCTCTCTTGTCTCCAAAAGCCCAATTCCACTCGACCCTGGTAATTCTCTCCGCTTTATAGCCGGCCAGGAAAAGCCAATATGCAAATTCTCCAGGATCAGTGAACGCATTGGAAGGAGGGCCACGCCGGCCACCCCCCGGTCCAGCCAATGCGCAGGCAAGAATGGCGCGTGAACCTCTTCCCCCTGGATCCTAAATTTGCATAGAGGACTTCACACACACGCTTGGAGGCGGCCAAGCCGTCCCCCTGCGCTCGCCCACTTGACGAGGAAGAACGTGGCGTGTAGCATTCTGATCCGCGGATCGACGCGTTCGGCGCTTCACTGACCTAACGGCTCCAGGGACCACCACGTTTTGGTGTCGACCTGGTGAGGTTTGGGAATGGCCGAGAAGCGATGATGTGGGATGAACTTGTGAGCGTAAAGGCGAAGGTGGTGGAAGGGCTCTGTCGGCAGGTTGGCGTGTGTGGTTGTTGTGGAGGTTGGAGCGTGGTGTAGTGGTGGCATGGCTGGCGTGGGGTTAAGGTCGGTTGTGTGTGATGTGCGCGGTTGAGACGTGGTTGCATTCAAAATTAAGGACAGAAAAAGAAAAATGGTCTAACTCAAAGCGTCGCCGCCGGGTGATGAATCACACATAACATCTCCCTCGATACAACGGGTTGGGCTAACTACACAGTACTTACAGAGATAGCTCACCTGCGGGCCCTTTATGGTAATGCAATTTCACAACCGTAACAATATACAGTCAAACCCCCGCTTCATCGCGGATTTCACTTATCGCCGCCCCCTGCGTTCATCCCGGGCCTGTTTCTCCTTGGAACGTTAACTGAGTTTTCTCGGATCCCCCCGTATATCGCAAGGTAATAATTACATAAATATAAATTATTAAGCAATAAATTATAACGCGTGTGCGTCGACCAGTCACACAACGCACCGAGACCAACAGTTTCGCTTTGAACTATCAATATTTTCTACGTTTTTCTCCAAGGCCCAACGATCTGCCGCCAAAACGCCCATGCACCTTCTAAGGCTTCTGGCAAGGACCCGACATCCAGAGGAAGTCTGGGACGCTTCAGGAGAGGTTAAGGTACTAAAGGTTGCTCCGAAATATGTCTACAGGGCAAGAGAAAAGGTTTGCCGCCGTTGGACGAGCTCTGCTCGTACCAGCCACCTCAAAAACCGACCAGACCAGTTCTACTCCAGCTCCGTGGGCACCTCAAACCCAATCACTGGCGCAAACGACCAGACCGGATAGCACTCGATCTCCGGCCCTCAAAAACCCAAATCCTCACTGCCAAAACGACAGCCACCAGACTAGTCGAGCTCAGACCTCAAACCCACATCCGACTCCCACAACCGACCAAGACTAGACGAGTCGATTTTTTGGGAGGAGCGTCCATTCATCCGGAGTTTCACTTAGCGCGGGAGGTTTGGACGTAACCCCCGCGAGAAAGGCGGTATTACTGATATATATATCTATATATATTATTAATATGTCATATATATATATATATATATACACATATACATAATATACACACACATATATATATATATATAATTATAGTGTATATATATAATTACTATGTACTACACCACCACATTAACCATTACATCAAAGCACGCCGTAGCGAACTGGTGTTTCCGCACATAATTGCATACTAGTGATACAGTTTTTGACGGATACGGACTGAAAAACTTCTTGACAGAGGTTGATTTTATGCGCACTAAAAAGCTGCGGGAAGCCGATTTTGACTTTCTAAAAAAATTAATTTTTTAGAACTTTTTGAAAAATCAAAGTCCTCGTGTATCACAACGGTGGCGTCCCTAGGCAACGGTGCTCAAACGCTACAACTAGATCCTCTGGTTTTGAACCTACCTGTCATATTCATCAACATATTGGTCATCGACTCCTCTGGCCGTCCAGCCAGCTCGCCTGTATTACATTACTAAACACTACATTATGCCTCTGGCCATAGGCTTACCTATGTGGTTGTGGTCAGCCCACACCTAGCATCAGCTAGGTACCCGTCTACCCAGTTATTTGACGGAATCGGGCGGCTGACAAAATTTTTGACCAAAGAGAGTAGTGCACCTCAGTGCGATACACACCGCTGGAAGGTCCGAGCATTTATTTTGAAAATCTTAAATTTTTTAGTTGACAATCATCCATCGCTACAAAACTTTCAACAGTCGCCGTTGCTAGCAACGACCCTGGCGGCCATAGCACGGTATTCAAAGCAGTACAACTGATCCTGGTATTGAACCTACCTGTCAAGTGTTCATCAGAAAATTGCGTTGACTCCTCTGCCTCAGAGCTGTCCATTACCATACAACAAACCAAAACATACAGACAGACTGAAACCTGAGACATAAGCGGATAGGAGAGCACGACCATCCCAACAATCAGACAGACGGAAAACCTGAGAATAATGGTAGTCTAGCGACCATCCAACTATATATATATATATATATATATATATATATATATGGTCTATAATAGTGTTTACTATACACATATACCATATACATTATTACATGTATGTATGAATCGGTTCAACGAGCGCCAGCAGAGTGCCACTATATTCGTTATGTCTGTCTGTCTGTGTTGTCTGTCTGTCCAGAGCATAACTCCGTGACTTTGATCCGGATCTGATTGAAACTTGGTTATGGTGTCGAATCCAATGCTAGTTGTGTTTCCTGCGATGAGCATCTACGCCCATTGGGCGAGGCCACGCACAAAAAATAGCCATTTTGTGAGGGGGTAGTCAGATGGAAATCATCTTCTCTAGGGACTTGACTTGAATCTGGAATGGTTCTTCCGTGTATTTGAATAGCAAAAATGACATTATCTAAATCTTTCGGTCTGATTTTTCATTTGTCCTTCAAGGTCAAGGTCACAGAGTCAGAAAACTTAGAAAATTGCGAAATTTTGACATAAAATCCATATGACCGCCCAAAACTTGAGAGCTGGATGACCATATTTTTATGCATAATCTTGAGGTCATTCCCACAAAAGTCTTGAAACCATTTTGTTCTATCTTGAACACCATGCCCGTGCGCCCCCTTCAGTTTGTTTGTACGTCTGATTTCATTCAAAGTAAGGATAATCCGAGGAGTGCGAAATAGCCATATAGCCTAGATGACGTATATTGTTCCTGGAATGGTATCAGAGAAGTTTTGCACCAAAGCGTCATAATCCTTGACCTCTGACCTTAATAGGCCACAAAGGTCAAATTTTCAAAGTTGTGGGAACGAACCGGTTTTCGACCTTCTCGATGAACTGACTCCAATAAGCTATAGCACTATCCTGTTCCTTATTTTAATGTCCACAAACATTGTTTTGTACCTTTAAAGGTTATCAAAGGTTCAAAGTTTGAAAGTTGTTGAACGAACCAGGTTTCACATTTTTGCAGTAATAACCTGTCACCCGTACCACATCATGGTGCTATTTTATAACTTGGTCAAAATTATCACATGTGCTCAGCTTGACTCTTGAATACAATCTACATCGTTCAAATACCGCGGTGAAACCACATTGTCGTCTGCAGACTTTTATATATTTATATTCTATATATTATATATATACAGTGGGGACGAACAGATTATGATACACTGCGATTTGCACTCTTTCCCACGTACAAAGCATCGTAAGAGGTCTGTAATTTTTATCATAGTACACTTCACTGTGAAACGATCGGAATCTAAACAAAATCCTTGAAATTCATGTATGATTTCTTAAATAACTTGAATTTGCATTTATCATTGATGAAAATAAGTATTTGATCACGGACCAACAGTAAGAATTCCGGCTCTCACAGACCTGTTAGTTGTCTTTAAGACAGCCCTCCCATTCTCATCACTCATTAACCCTTTGGGTATTACAAAAACCAAACTGCGACCTTTGGTTTGAACTCAGTTTATCTGCATAAAAGACAGCTGTTCCACACTCAAGCAATCAGGACTCCACCTCTCCACAAGGGCAAGACCAGGAGAGCTGTGCTAAGGACATCAGGGCCAACAAGTATAGACTTGCACAAGGCAATGGGATGGGCTACAGGACAATAGGCAAGCAGCTCTGATGAAGAAAGGCAACAACTGTTTGGCACCAATTATTAGAAAATGGAAGAAGTTCAAGATAACAGTCAATCTCCCTACGTCGTGGGCTCCACTGCAAATTCACGCTTTGGGCCGCAATGAGCATGAGAAAGGTGAGAATCAGCCACAGAACTTACACTGGCAGGACCTGGTCAAGACTGAAAGAGAGCTGGGACCACAGTATCAAGAGAAAAACCATAAGTAACACACTACGCCTCATGATTAAAATCCTGCAGCGCACGCAAGTCCCTCTGCCTCAAGCCAGCGCATGTCCAGGCCTCTGAAGTTTGAATGACCAATCTGGATGATCCAGAGAAGAGAATGGGAGAAGGTCATGTGGTCTGATGAGGGACAAATAGAGCGTTTGTTTAAACTCCCACTGCCGTGTTGGGAGAAAGAAAGATAGATGAGTACAACCCCAAGAACACCATCCCAACCGTAAAGCATGGATGTGGAAACATCATTCTTTGGGATGCTTTTGCAAATGGACAGGACGACTGCACCGTATTGAGGGAGGATGGATCGGGGCGATGTCGCAACCTTGGCCAACAACCTCCTGTCCCTCAACAAGCATTGAAGATGGGGCGTCGCTGGGTTCTTCAGCATGACAATGACCGAAACACACAGCCAGGGCAACTAAGAGTGGGCTCCGTACAGAAGCATCGTCAAGGTCCTGGAGTGGCCTAGCCAGTCTGCCAGACCTGAAAGCCCAATAGAAAATCTTTGGCAGGGAGCTGAAAGTCTGTGTTTCCAGCGACGCCCGAAAACTGAAGATCTGGAGAAATCTGTATGGAGGAGGGCCAAAATCCCTGCTGCAGTATCTGTGCAAACCTGGTTAAGAAACTAAGGAACGTCTGATCTCTGTAATTGCAACCAAAGGTTTCTGACCAAATAATTAAGTTGTTTTTCTGGATGTATCAAATACTTATTTCATGCAATAAAATGCAAATAATTATTTAAAAATATACATGTGATTTTTCAGGTTTTTGTTTAGATCCATCTTTACAGCTTGGAAGTTGTACCTATGATAAAAAATTTCAGACCATTACGTGTTTGTAAGTGAAAACCTGCAAAATCGGCGTGTATCAATTTACTTGTTCGCCCCACTGTAATATGTGATTGACCCCTCCCCACACTCCTCTAGCCCAGCAGTAGCTGCATAAAGCAACCCAAGAAGACTTACAACAAGGTAAGTGCTAACGAGTTATTCATGAGAAGGTATTGTTACGGCTGTGGAAATTCGCGAACACCATATAGTTCCTTAGATCAGTTATCCGGTAAGTCTGTGTTCAGTTAGATTTCCCACCGTTGTTTAATTGGAATTATTCCGTGTTCACCTGGGCTTGTGACCCTTTGAGATAGCCGTTTTCTTATACTATCGTTATTTTGAACCACCATTGCAAACAAACCTCACGTGCCAACAACCGCACCACCAACTACGCCCAACGCCAACCACGCTACCCAATCACCATTACAACAAACCACCCCCATCTTCACCACTACGCGCGCTCGAAGGCGCCTTCCTCCACGACCCCACGCTACAACCCCCTTTCCACGTCGGAAACCGTCCGAGAAGCGAGGAGGGAAGCAAGAAGGACTCCGATGAGCGGCGCGGATTCTCCCGCCTATTCCCCACGCTGGTGTGGGAAGTGCGTCCAGCCGGCGTGCAATGGTGAAGAAGAGGTGGGGCCTCTTGGGGGAATAATTTCTGGACCTGAAGCCAAAAGGCCGATTCCCGTCCCCGCACTCGCGCGGGGAGGGGCAGAGGCATGCCCCTTTTCGGAGGCTTCTCGAACGCCTCGAAGGCTGAGGTGGAGCCGGAAATGGTGGAGCCCCGCCGCTATTAAAGGGGCGGACCCGTACGCGAGGCTCGGACGCTCTGGAGGATCTCCCTGTGGTTGCATGACCTCTTCCCCTGTCTCCCGGTTGCCCCTGCTGCTGTTCTAGGTGGTCTGGTACATACTCGCCTACCTTGTGGTCCGTGCTCATGGCATTCCGTGGTTTCAGCGGCTCGGTGGTTCAGCTGCTTCTGTGGTCGGGTCCGGGTGGAGGGCCCGTGCTCCGGGGACGCGGACGGAAGGCGAGCTCTGCCGGCTGTGTGTGTGACCTGCGGCATGTCAGACAAGGGGTGCCGGGAGAGAGTTCGCCGGGCCAGCGCGGGAGGCCGGAAACAGGGCGGTCCACGCATAGCTGATCGAGGGGGACGTCCACGACTCGACGACCAATAAGGGGGGGGGGCACGTAACCTGCACGGGTTTTGTGCTGCCCTTTGTCAGCCAAGGGCCTACGTTATAATGGTCCCCGGACCCCCGTCTACCGCCACTGCCTATGGGGCAGGTCTTCCTTTTGTTTTTGTATGCATCTGTTGGCGCAGTGTCCTGTTAAGTAACGACTTATAGGACTGTGCTTGTAATAATAATTATAGTCGGTCGTATTGCTTGTGCATTCTATGTTACTTGTTATTGCATGACTGCTTTGTCTGTATACGTGTGTTGTAATAAATGTGCTTTGTTTGAATGTTCTTCCCAGTTCGTTGCGTCTTTTCCCCGTAAAATGCCATCTTGATCGTGGAATAATAGTGGGTTTAAACACGCCGTAAAGGAGAATCCGGAATGCCCGTCGAGGTCGGCGTAACTACCGTGCTCGGTTCATCCTGCTTTAGACGAACGGACCGTTTTGAAGCGATTCGTGTCCGGCCGACCTGCGGCGCGGTTGCAGCCCCGTTGGTCGCGGCTAGGTATCGTCGATCCCCATCTTGCCCGGGTAGAATGCGGACTTGGGGTGGTGCGGTTAACGCTCACCCGTGACTGGTTCCTGGATAGTCCAGCGGTCACAGGACGGAATGTGTTTGTCGCTCGGGGTAGCGGACGCGGCTTGTATTGAGGTACGGGCGGGCCGTCGCACTCCGGCCGGGCCGAATGTTAACACTTGTGTCCGGAGGTGAGATTCATATACCACCCGACTTCCAGACGACAATTAACGGGGAATCGGTCAGGGGTGTGTGAGCGAGCCTCGATTTTCCACCAAACACGAGCGTTAAAAAAAAATTAATTCAGAACAAGGGCTTTCGAAGGCGAACAGAGTAGCAGGGTGGTATTCGGTATGCTTTAGCGAAATGGTTAGAATCCGATGGTCAACGGACGCCGTCGCCATCGTGTTTGGACCGTATCAGAAATTGTAATCCAGTGGGGGAGCTCTACCATTCAACCTGAGCAGGAATTTTACCGTGCAAACAAACTCGGAGTCGCAAGATAGGCGGCGGGCGCAGCTTCCAGCGGTCGGCACCGGCGTGAAGCGGGCCGATTAAGGGCCCACAACCGCGCGGCACGACGAAGGCGCTCCCGCGCCACCAGGTTCAAGCTCCTGGGCATGGGCAGGCGAGCAGGGGCGACGGCAGTAACATATAACTTGAATTGGCCGATGCAACGGGGGAACGAATTGGGACTTGAATGAGGAATAGCCGCACAGGATCGAGAGAATACATAAGGAAATTCGACACAAGTAGATTGTTTGCGGTGGTGTTGTGTTACAAAATAGGTGAGCGTGAACTGAATGAGAAGAAAAGAGAGCAAATTAGTAATTCTCGAGATAGAAGAACTTGAGGAAGATGGAAAAAGAAAGCTGGAAAGGAAAAACGGGAACACGAGTGGAATTGAACAACTGAAGGAGGAGTAGACGAAGGCAATCGAAAAGGAGAAGGACTGAGAAAGGCACGATAAAAAGAAACGGAATGAGGAAGTTCGATAAGAAATTGCAGGAAATGGGCAGAAGTAGAGATCAACAAATGAAAAACAACGAACGAGATGGAGAACGGAGCAACAGAGAACATGAATAAGAAAGAAAAACACGAATAGGGGGGGGGGAAATGTCACCAACTAAAGGAGATGAGGAAGAAAAGAATGGGAAAGAAGTGCGGGAGATGAGGACGGAATAGAAGGAAAGCTTCTGAGTTACAAAGAACACCAAGAAAAGAAGAGCGGAACTAGCAAAACGACCTGAGGGGTTTTTAAGAAGTGACACAAAGGACGAAAATGACAAACGTTTAACGAACCACACTGTAAGATCGAACAGCTGGAAGCAAAGGCCAGATTAAAGAATGAGGAAGCAAGAAAGAGTATGATGAAGACACGAATGAGACAGGAGAAGAAATCAGCCCAATTGAAGGAGACAACAGAGATCTGCCAGAATACAGAACAAGAAAGACAGTGAATAGAAAAACACAGAAGAACAAGGAATGGACGCGGGAAGGAAAATCAGTCGATTGGAAGGAAACACGGATTTGAGAAGGAAACGAGTAAGAACAGGTGGAAAAGGAAACAAAAAG
>CM068957.1:16042048-16059751 GCA_035128595.1 Eptatretus atami
TCACATTGGTCAGCTGGGGCTAGTGGAGCTGTGACCTTCACAGGGGGCTGAAGGACTGATGGTGGGTCACACCTGGTGGACACTCGTGGGCCTATGTTGGCCGTCCGCATCCTTTACGTGTCCGATAGTCCTCACACGGTAAGGAGCGGAGCTGTCGTCGCCAAGTGTCGTGGAGTAGTAGAGGTCACCAGAGGAGGCAGATCCACATGCTTGTCAGCGCAGCTGGACGAAAAGAGAAATTTGGAGGAAATTGTTTGGCCCGAGGGAGTCCAGGACGTGATGACACGCTCTGAAGAGGGCCTAATATTAGAGCATGAAAACAGCTCACGAGTTTGCGACGAAGCAAATTGGCTCGGCTTCCTCGCACATGAAATTGAGATTCGATATCCGGGCTCATACACCCTGTTTTTTTTCCCCGGAGACCTTATTTGGCTTCACTGGCCCCGGGGAAAACGGGGGGGGGGGGGGCGTGTTCCAAAACTTACCTTACCCTGGAAGGGCCCTGGGGTGGTGCTTCGACAAGTGACTGACATGCCCCGTACAGTGCATGCCCCGTACTTCAAGCATGCCCCGTACAGTGCGCGTGGGTCCGCCTGCCATCAAGCATTGTGTTCGTGGCTATCAGAGGCGGTGGGGTACACGGTGCCAGCCCTGATCTGTGTCAGGGAATTGAGGGAAAGGATTGGATATATTTATTCATGGAGATTTGGATTGAAGAAGAGTGCACCACGTGCATACTGTATGTTGTTTGCATTTGGTGTGTTGGTTACGCCTCTGATCGTCTGAACAGTGGGTGGGGGGTCATCCTTGCGCTGCACGTGCTCCATGCAGCGCCGGTGTTTATTGTTGGCTTCCTCTGCTGCCCTTGGTCTTCTGTGAGGAGGCATTCTTACTCGAAGGGCGCGGCTGTGGTTTTTACTGATGGGTGTCGAGCGTAGCGCCTGCTGGCTCACGCGAGGACCCCTTGCTTGTATTTACCTCAGGAATACAGAAAAAAGAATAGGAATGAGGTTCAGAGATTGAATCAGACCTAGCAATTTGATTTACACAACACACTGTCCCGTTTGATCCACTAGACAGGAATGAAGGGACTATCTGAACGTACGTTAATGAAATAACTGACTGGGGATCACTGTATGTTGGCTGCTGTTGGTGTTGGAGGGATGCGGTTTCCACAACTGCAACAATATATATATGTGTGTGTATATATGTGTATATATATTTGTGTGTATATATATATATATGTGTGTGTATATATGTGTATATATATTTGTGTGTATATATATATTATATATATGTGTGTGTATATATGTGTATATATATATTGTGTGTATATATATATACATATGTGTGCATATATATGTGTATATATATGTGTGTATATTGTTACGGCTGTGGAAATTCGCATTACACCATAAAGGGCCCGCAGGTGAGATATCTCGATAGGTACATGTGTAGTTAGCCCAAACCCGTTGTATAGAGGGAATTTATGTGATTCATCCGGGCTATGACGCTTTGAGTTAGCCATTTTTCTTTTCTGTCGTTATTTTGAACCAACCACGTCTAAACCGCCATCACACAACAACCACCTTAACCACCACGCCAGCCATCGTCACCAACTACAAACCACGCTCCAACCCTCAGCCAACAACCACAACGCCAACCCTCACCACGAAAGACCCTCCACCACCTTCGCCTTTACCTTCACGATATCATCCCACATCATCGCTTCCACGGCCATTCCCGCACCACCTGTGAACACTGAACGTCGGGCTGTCTCGGGCCCGTTCGGCGATTAGTGCCGAACGCACCGAGCCGCGAGTGCGAATGGCGGCCTTTCCGAGGGGAAAATTCGGATCAGAAACGCTTCACGCCCACTTCTCCTCCATCCAATTAGCGAGCGCGGGGGCTTGGCCCGCCTCCAAGCGTGTGTATGTGAAGTCCGTATATGCAAATTTTAGGATCAGGAGAGGTTCACGCCCATTTTCCCGACCAATGGCTGACCGGGGGGGGGGCGGCGTGCCCCGCCTCCAATCGCGTTCTGATCCTAAAATTTGCATATTGGCTGCTCCTGCCACCTATAAGAGGCGAGCGCAAGGCGAATTGGAGCGAGTTGGGTTTTGGAGTTGCTGTGAGAGTGTCGTCGAGGAGTTACTTTTGGCGACAAGGAGCGTTGCGTTGGTGGATTGAGGCGGTGCGCGTGGTGGAACTGCAAGCAAGGGAGCTCGGGTCCGAGGCAAGAAGGACGGCGGTCGGCGACGAGGTTGCGGTGTGGGGATCGCTCTCTCGTCGCGGGACCCAAGCCAGCCAGCCACTCCCCTCCCACGGGCATCACAATTTCCCTTTCCCCGCGCTGAGATAGTGCAAAAGGGGCCCCCGTTCCCACCCACCCCACACGTGGTGCCAACAAGCACGCCAGGGCCCGGAGTCGGGGCACAGCGGCGCGGATACTTTGCGGCTTGCCCGCCAATGCGTCACGAGGACGCGGTAAGACCCCCCCGGTCTCGCGGACCTGGCCGCTCCTCTAGGTCCCGCGCACATTTGGCCACGGGCCTGTCTGCCTCCTTGTCTGTAGGGTGGCTTCTTTCCTTTGCTTTTGGGTAAATGTGTGTTTGGCGCCATCTGTGAAGTAAAACTGTATAAGTGTTGCCGTGTGTGTGCGTAGTCGGTTTTAACTCTTACATTTGCTTTATGTGCATTTTGATTCTGTATGGGTGATGGCTGTATATACTGCTTTCCGTGTGCCGCGGAATAAACTGCTTGCTTGTTGAACTGTGCCCGTTCTGCTTCGTCTCCTTCCTTTTTAATTGACTCTCCATCCTGCTTCACGTAAGGGGTTCGTAGTGGGTGCAACATCCCGGTAATTAATCGAACCGTCGAGGCCGACGATAACACCGCTCATTATCACTGTAGCAGGGAACGGACTGCTAAGCGGTTCGTGTCCGGAGTCGGCCTGTGGCGTGGTACGATGCGCCGGTCGACCATTCGCGCAGGTACGTAGGTAGATCGAATTTGGCGAGCAACCCTATCCTGCACGGGTGGGCATTGGCACGATCTGGTGAGGTTAAACCCCACCCGTGACTAGCTCCCGGCGTTGTTCCGAGAGGGTCACGACTGAATTGTCCGTCCGGTGGGCGACGTGCCGCGATTCAAGTTACGTGGCCGTTCGCACGCCGGCGGGCGCGAATTCGCAACAATATATATGTGTATATATATTTGTGTGTATATATATATATATGTGTATATATATCTTGCTTCTTCTTCTTTCGGCTGCTCCCGTTAGGGTTGCCACCGCGGATCATCCGTATGATCCGCATACTGATTTGGCTCAGGTTTTACGCCGGATGCCCTTCCTGACGCAACCCTGGTCGCCTCTTACGACACAGGGATATGGTACACCTATTCTAACCGGGCATACCCGGCCCAGTACACTGGTACTCACTTCGCCGACCTCGGAAGGATGACAGGCTGAGTAAACCTCCTGGTGTGTATTAATTCAAGCGGCCAACGGGCTTGAACTCAGGACCTTTTGGATCCCAAGCCGCTACCCTAACCACTACGCCAACACCAGGCTATATGTGTCTATATATATATATGTGTATATATACATATATGTTGTGTATATATTGTGTATATATATATATATATATATATATATATTATATATTATAATTATAGTGTGTATATATGTGGTTATATTTGTGTGTATATATGTGTATATATATATGTGTATATATATATATGTGTAATATGTGTATATATGTGTGTGTACATATATATATATATATGTGTGTATATATAGTGTATATATATTGTGTGCATAATATATATATATATATATAATATATATATATGTGTGTATATATATGTGTATATATATGTGTATGAAATATATATATTATATATTGTGTATATATGTGATATATTAATATATTATGTGTATATATGTGTTGTACATATATATATATATATATAGTGTATATATATTTGTGTGCATATATATATATGTGTGTATATATATGTGTATATATATATGTGTTAGAATACATATATATATAAATATATGTGTATATGTGTATATATATAGTGTGTATATATTGTTACGGCTGTGGAAATTCGCAACCACCATTCAGGTCCCGTAGGTGAGGTATTTCTGAAGTACATGTATAGTTAGCCCCAAACCCGTTGTTTAGAGGGAATTAATGTGATTCATTCGGGCTGTGACACTTTGAGTCAGTCGTTTTTCTGTTCTTTCTTTATTTTGAACCAACCACGTCAACCACAACCACGCCATCCCACCACAGCGCCGACCGCGCTGCGGCGCCCGCCGCCTCCGCCATCTGCGCGACTGCATCTTCGCAACCCGCCATTTCTTCTCCGCGCTCGTGTGGGGAGGTGCGATCCGAGCCGGGGGTCAAAGGTGAGAAAAGGTGGGGGCTCTTTTTGGGGAATAATTCCCTGGCCCCGAGCCAAGACTGACTTTCCTCGCCCCCGCACGGCGCGGGAGGGGGAACGAGAGGGCACGCCCCTTTCGGGAACCTCTCGAAGGAGGGTGGAGCCGAAAACGGGGCGGAGTGGAGGGCGGAGCCCCGCGCTATAAAGACGGACACGGCTGGGTGCAAGAAGCTCTCAGTCTTTTCCCCTTCGTCGTGGAACTGGTGGGGTGGAGCTGTGAGGGTCGTCGGTTGGTTGGTTGCTCCCTCGTCTCGGTTGAAGAGTCATCGCGGGTCGAGCCCGCGGAGCTCGTTAAAGTCGAGCTGTTTTTTTTTCCGTCGTCGAGTCGGCAGTGGAGGACGGCGGAAGGAGACGGAGCTCGGAGTTGAGGTCGTGGGAGAAGGACTCGTCGGCGCGCACAAGGAAGTCCTTTCTGTTCTTTTCGGGGTTTATTTTGTGTGGAACTTGCTGTTGGCGCGTCTGTGAAGTAGAACTGTTAAGTGTTGCCGTGTGTCGTCTTAGTCGGTGTTAACTCTGTCGTCGTCGTTGCTTTGGTTTATTTGATATATGTGCATTTCTGACTGTTTGGCTGTAAATACGTGCTGTGATGTGTGCTATCCGTGTGTGTGGAATAAATGGGCTTTGTGTTGAATTGTTCCCGTTTCGCTGCGTCCTTTCCTTTGTGGTCTCCATCTTGCTTCACGTAAAGGTTCGAGTGGGCGTGAACGCCCGATAATTAATTGGAACCGTCGAGGCCGACAATAACACCGCTCGGTTATCCCGATAGCACGGAACGGACCGCTTAAGCGGTTCGTGTCCGAAGTCGACCTGCGGCGAGGTGCGATCGCCCGGTTTACCATCCGCGTGGGTACTTAGGTAGGTCGAGTTTGGCGAACAACCCTATCCACGGGTGGACAATTGGCACGATCGTGGTGAGGCCGAAAGGCCCACCCGTGACTGGCTCCTGGCGTTAGTCCGAGAGGGTCACGACTGAATTGTCCGTCCGGTGGGCGCGACGTGCCGCGATTCGAGTCACGTGGCCGTTCGCACGCCGGCGGGCGCGATTTCGCAACAATATATATGTGTTGTATATATATGTGTATATATATGTGTATATATGTTATATATATGTATATTTGTGTGTGTATATATATATATTGTATATTTGTGTGTAATATATATATATATTGTTGCGAATTCGCGCCCGCCGGCGGCGATCGGCCACGTGACTCGAATCGCGACCGCCTCGCCCACCGGACGGACAATTCAGTCGTGACCCTCTCGGACTAACGCCGGGAGCCAGTCACGGGTGGGTTTAACCTCACCACAACCCAGTCCGCATTCTACCCGTGCGAGGTAGGGTGAATCGCCGAAAGTCGATATACTTAAGTACTCCACGGGTAACCTACCGAGGGGTTGTACCACGCACAGGTCGACTTCGGACACGAACCGCTTAAGCGGCTCGTTCCGTGCTACAGGGATAACCGAGCGAGTTATCGTCGACCTTGACGGTTCCAATTAATTATCGGGCGTCCCGCGCCCACTCGAACCCTTTACGTGAAGCAAGATGGAGACCCAACAGAGGAAAGGACGCAGCGAAAAGGGGAAACAAATTCAACAAGCAAGCATTTATTTACACAGACACAGGCACAAGTATAGTCACACAGCAAGAATGCACATATAGCAAATAAAAGATAGGCAGGACGACGCGCAGAGCTACAACCGACTAACGCGAACACTCGGCAACATTATACAGTTACTTCTCCGGACACGCGCCACACACACACTTCACACAGAACCCAAAAGAAATGGAAGTCGCGACTTCCCTGGTCGTGTCGAGTCCTGGCGACCGTAACTCCTCTCAGCTCCACTCGACCCGTGGTGGAGAAAGACGCGCGCGAGATCCTCTGCAGCTCCACACGACGCGAGATCCTCTGCAGCTCCACACGACGCGAGATCCTCTGCAGCCCCACACGACGCGAGATCCTCCGCGACGAGCGCCACTTTCTCGCCACTTCTTGTCCGTCCTTCTATCGCGGGCGTGAGATCTTTTTCTACTCCGTCGCCTTCACCGTCCCTTTTTATCGCCGGGCCCCGCCTCCGCTCCGCCCCCGTTTTCGGCTCCACCCCTCCTTCCAGAACATGCTGGAACTTCCAGAAGGGGCGTGGTCCTCCGTCCGATCGCTGACGCTCGCACCGCCGTGGGATTCTTCTTCTTCCCTCCGCAGGTGTATTCCACCGCGACGGGCCATTCGTTGGGGCGGAGGGGGAACGGGGCCGCCTACTTTCCCTCAAGGCCAGGCCTTTGGCAACCGTGTGCCGAGTCAGAACGGGTGGTTGTTGTAGTGTGGGGTGGTGTTGGCGTTGTTGGAATGGGCGCGGGTTGCGTTGTTGTAATGGTGGCGTGGTTGGCGTTGTTGTAATGGTGGTTCGAAATAAAGGTAGAACAGAAAAACGCCTAACTCAAAGGATCGCAGCCCGAATGAATCACATAAATTCCCTCTAAGCAACGGTTTGGGGCTAACTATACATGTACTTTAAAAGATATCTCACCTAGGGACCTGAATGGTGTTGCGAATTTCCACAGCCGTAACACTACCTCCTCCCTTTTTTACAGACTCGTCCCGAGTCGTCAAATTCTCGTGTGCCATCATGTGTAGTTCTCCCTAGTACGTTTTACCTTCGGATCCTGAGTGCGACATTCATGGTATTCGTGTCCCCAAAATAAATAACCTGAGGGCTGAGTAACTAACTAAACAAACCCACTCACACAGACGACTTAAAAAATTGCCGGCGCTAAGACAGACATGCGGGGGCGCACTCATATTTACAGTACACAACTTATCAACTTAACCTTATAAATTTACCTACACCATGGCCCAGGATCAATGGACTCTGCAGGAAAAAAGGTAACAGAGTCAACGAGAACCGCGCACGGGCTGCCACTGCAGGCCCGTGTTGTAGCTGCCAACAGGACAGTTCCTGCAGCTTGCAAACTGTTGCTCGATGATCCTGGCGCACATGGCAATGAACAAGGGGGGGCAAAGCAAACGACATGCGGGGAACGGCACCACATAGACGATGAGACCGGAAATGGCCAGTGGCAGGAGGACCAAATCAAACGAGCCAGAACAGGCTAAAATGCAACAAACTGTAAAGCGCAAATTAGGCACACCAGCCAGCCGGCACAGACCCACATGAAGCTGGCTGCACAGGCATTGAAGTAACACAGATAGTCAATCGCATCCGGCCGCCGAAGCAAACACCCAGATGAACGCGATCCTCGCAGCAAAAGGCAGCCAGCAACGCCGGCGCCGCATGAAGTTGGGGACCAAGCCGCCGGATACGCCTCCTTGGGGCCGTGACAGCTGCCGCTTGCTTGGACTGGGAGATCCAACAAGACCAAACCGAGTTACGTGCATGGCTAAAAAAGCACAGAAATCACCGACCAACATCCCACGGCTCACCAGCCATCGAAGGCGAGGACGAAGCTAACCAACTAGGGCGAGACCGTGAACGCGTGCAGCTCGCGACACCGCGACACACCATACAAGATACCGACCCATCTGCACTGAGAGCAGCGCCTCACAGGCCCCAGCAGACCAAGCCAAACCTCAGGGCCCACGCTCTATCATCGCTCGCAAGGTTGCGGTCCGTCACCGTTCGAATGCAGTGGCACTACCAGCCTTAACCCCCACTACCCCTTAAATTTTACTTCAAAAACTGCACTTATACGAACGCGCCCCACCCCCCAAAACATCTTATTTTTTTGCCTGGCAGGACAGTTAAAAAAGAGGGTGCATAAACATAACATATTACGATCACACATGCCGGCCCGCACGGGCTATCATAATGTCGGGCCTGACTCAGCGACTGCTCTAGGACACACCGAGCCAACAAGCGTTAAATAATACGCTCATCCCCCAATTGTCTCGGCCAGAGGAACGCTAAATCACAACAAACCCTTAACGTACAGCCGTACACCCTCAGACGTAGGCCAACCAACCGCCTCCGACCCCTAACGGGTTCCTGGGACCTTCACTCAGAGGGGACGGGCAAGACAGAGCGAGGATAGCGGAAGACTGATGCTCAGCGGGATCCCGCACACATAGTTGTGTCGAGATGGGCCGAGGAGTAGCATCGACCCGCGCGTGAAAATCATAAAAGTCTCGCTGATGCTAGGTGCTACGAGGCGGCCCGGCACCAAACTCCCCCCGACAAGGTAGCCGAACCTCGCCCAATGCCCGTCTCACTAAAACCCAAAGAGTACGGGCAACAAACATGCACACGCCCCACGTGCGACCAGGGGACATGACACAACAGGAGGAACAGCACAAGCGATGAGCGCGCAGAAAGAACTGCCGCCAAAGAGAAACCGAGCGGCCAAAAGGCGAGACCAAAGACGTGATGGACCTTCGGACTACGGAACCGAGGGGTACAGCTTGCGCAGGCGGAGTTCCAGTATAGGTCACCCGAGGCACCACAGATTCCAACACAGGTCCGAATACTCCAGACGGTAACTTATAGAATACAAATCCCGCAGAGGCTAAAGAAGAAGAAGAAGAAAGATACAGGCACTCAATACAATCCCTGCACGGCCAAACGCACCCTCGGCGACCCGCCACAAGCAGACAATCCTCCTAAACTATTGGTGCAAACCAACAGCTCTCCTATCTGTAACGCCCAGCCCGGACAGAAACGGTACAACAATTGCCCGCAGAAGAACCAACACCGCGAAGCTCGACAAACAACGTGACAGTGAACGAAATATATCGCAGAGGTCATAGTTCTACTGAGACCAAATTATCCCCGCGGACAGCCATACCGCCCCCCCAAATATTTACAACACACACTATCCGCGTAGTGGGAATAAGCAGCCCATACCAAGCCCACCAAACACGACCAACCGGAAGAGGAAAGCGAAAAGACAAGAAAGGCGCGTCTCATTGCCGTGGGTACGCGTGGACTTCCCCTTGGCAGGCACGACCCTTGCCATTCTTCCTACGATCGCACCCCCCGCGGCACTACACTGCACCTCACGCAGCCTACCAGCTCCACTAAACAACGGGGAGTGCCCCCCCATGCAATCCCCTGAAACGCCACACGTGGCAGGCTGGTTCCCGCGGCCCCTTTGCGAGGTCACCCGTGCCCACGACATGCCCAGCCGGGCCATATGAGGTAGAAAGGAGAGAATGGCGTGCCACAACCGCCCCCGCACTTACAGAAGAGGCGGGCGCATAACCAGGACGCACACTCGCCCAACTGGAGGCCTGGGCGAAGCCCGCACCATGCAACGACCTGACCGCCCGCACACATACGGGCAGAGACGTGGTGCGATTGTACCGGCGCGAACGACGGTCCGCCAGTGGGCGCTCTTAGGACCAGGGGAGCACGCAGCGTAAAAGGGAACAACAGAACAGGGCACCTACCACGGGCAGCCCGCACCACGTCCAGGAAATCACACCCCGAAAGAGTTGACACACCCAGTTGTCTGAGCATGTGGGCCACCCGAGGACGAAAACGGGGCGCGGCGCCGCGGAGACTAAAGCCCAGGGTCTGCCGATGAGAGCTAGCCCGGCCGAAAATAGACGCTTACACTTGCCACCTCGCAATTCACAGGCGCAAGCACGAACTCTCGCAGCCGTTTCCACGCACGGTCCTAGGCTGGACCAGGTCGCCCCAACCAGCAGACAGCACCTGTACGAGTATGTCGCTGACTAACGATAGGGCACTCGACGCCGGGCAGCTAGACAACGCGGCAATCCGTGCCAAAGGAGATATACCTCACGGTTCAGCAACGGTACCCTCTACCACCACTACCGCCCAACCAACAACAAAAGGCACGGACCCCGCACAAGATTTGGTTAAGTCAATTTACTCAGCACCAAGCTACAACCCAGCCAAATCCGCAATAACGTACACGACGCTGAGCATATAAACAACTTGACTGTCCACACAAACATGTCACCTGTGCCGAAGGCTCCACCAGGGTTGACCCCCGGAGGGATGTCAACCTCCTCACCAGAGGGCGCTCCAACTCAGGTGAGTTCGCCGACGAGGGTAGTCCACATTTCGCAGCATTCGCATAGCCTCGGAAAACAGCCTCTACTATACGGTGATAGCCCACTTGCCGCACAACTGCTCAACCAGGACATCGGAAAAGTCACGGCAAGTTACGTCTCAAAGCAACAGCGCGACACTGGAGGGAAAAAACCAAGGCGAAGAAAGAGCCCTATGTCAACGTTCGCCCATTCAACAACGAGCCGAGCGCTGAACTCTAACACATACGCATGCAGGCCGGGCTCAGGAAAGGACGTAACCGCAACACATGACATCACCGACTACTTCCCTAACTTATCGTGCTCCCACTTCATTTCCCAGGCCCACTAACCAACAACACAGCATGTCGCAGCACAACGTTCACTCTTAAGCATCAGTACATACGCGCTAGCCCACACGTTGAGTCTCGAACGTAGCGTGCAGGGAGCACATGAAGCTAGCAGCCCTCCCGCACACGTGTCCGACAGTAGGTCAAGGTGGGGGTCCGCGCAGGAGGACGCATCACGGGCGAAAACACAAGGGACGCGTCAAATCATCCGCCCATAAAACGACGAATCAAGGAAGTTCAGGCCCACCCCAGCGGGACTTGTCCACTAAATCGACAAAACGCATAGACCCGCTAGAGAACGCCACTGACCCATCAATTACCAGCATTGCAATCGCTTCGGCATAGGACCACCGAGTAAGAGCATACAGCATGGGAGGAGGCGGGAGCGAAACACAACCGTTACTCGCAACTCACGCTTGTCGCCATCGAAGCTCCAGACGGTCAGCTAACTTAATTGCCCTGCATCATACGCCTGTTGCGCCAAACCAGCAAGCACTAGTAACGATGACCAAGTGAACAGCGGGGAAACAGACAAGAACGTCACAGCGCATGCAGGATGACATACAGCCGAGAACGCCCAAAAAAAACATAAGGAGGTGCCCCGGAGAACGTTGACGCCACTCAGCAGGACACCGGGACAGCACAAAACCAGCTCACGAGCGCCCAACACGGTACGACAAGACAAGCAAAGTAGTGGCGGAAAACCCGGAAAAAGCACCGACGAACGGGCTTCACGAACTCGCATGGCGGAAACATGTTGAGGGAGGAGGGCACAGCAAAAATGAAGGAAGCGGAAGCGAAAATGAAGAAAGCAGCCCAGTTGAAAGCCAAGGAACAGAACCGCGGCGCCACCACCACGGATGGGCGCGAGGCAACCGACATCAATAGACCACCCAAAGACCGGCCAGGACCAGCCAGAGCAAAAATAAAACAACAAGAAAAAAGCACCCCAGACACCTGCAGAGGGTGCCTAATCTAGTTGTCTTCCTGTGCCCTCTGAGGGAGAATAAGGACGAATCGGAAACGCCTCTCACCGCCCATGGCCCAGGGAATCCTGTTCCACCCGAAAGAAAAGCGAGGCTTGCCCCTTTGTGCTTAATTTTTGGTCTTTTTTTTAAATACAATTTTGCCGCAAGCACACAGCGCCGGCAACTCGCCCCAAGCTCGCGCACTTCGACCTGCCCGTGACTCATGCCAGCTGCCACGTGTACCTCGTCCCTCTTTGGACGCTACCATCCGGCAGCGGATTCACCCTCGCCGGCATCGCAACCCATCGCTGCAGCATACGTCACCGTGCGCACCAACAAAAGCAAACCTCCACTCGAGGGGCCCCCCACGCGAACAATGATGCTCTGCCCATTGACCTAAACACAACTACGCGCTGGAGAACACGTCCGGTCCAAATCCATCTAGCCTCCATGCCCTAACCTTTGTCCGTCCCGGGGATCGGCAAATCACCCCCGCTGAGCGGTTCGGATTCGTGGGCTCACTCCCGTCAAGCGAGCACGCTAGGCAGGCCTCGTGCGTTGCACAGCACGCGGACCTCGCGCCTCGCCCTGCTGGGTGAACCCGGCGCGGTCCCCACAATAGCCTACAGCCGCTATTCGGCCTTCCGTCCCTCTGCTCAGCCATATGTCGTCGCCATTCCACCCAGACGCCACACCTGCGTGTGTTACGCGCTCAGATCCACTCCAACACACTCACCCAGAACCGAGCGGTGCGTGTCCCGCCATGCAGCCGTCATCTCCCTCACAATACCAGCGACCTTACACACACTAGTCTCTCATCACACGGACCTCTCACTCACACCCAATCCTATTCACTGCACAGGGGGATCTCACTCACACCATGCCGGGCCGGAAAGCACGCATCTACCGCCCACACTCGCAAACACAACACCTCTGCACACCACACTGGGGATTCGCTTGCTCTCCACAAGGGTCCGGCCGGCCTCTATGCCCCCAAGCTGCACGCTGCACCTATCCACAGCCATCGCATCCTTAACTCGCGAAGCACCGACCCGGACCCACCTGTCAGTGACCAGCTTCAAGGCCGAGCATAGAGTTACTCCCTCCGTTCCCGAAGGAGGCCATCCACTGCTCGCCCACCGCGGGTCCGGCCACACATTTGCCGGCTGCCCCCCATTATCCTTCCAACTACCTCCTGTGTGAGTGTGTTCTGCCTTCCTTTAACCCTCCCTTATCGTGCAGTCTCTCCTCTACTTTTTACTGTTTACATTTCTGCCGTTTTTCCATTCTCTCTGCGACTTTCAATTTTACTTCTCTCCCTTCAGTCATTAATTTCAATTCGTAGTATAGTTTTTGCTTTTCTCCCCACTCTTCCTCCTAGCTTCTCACGGGGCGGTGTCCGCGATAGTTGAAAAATCTAAGCAATCAGTTTCTTTCAATTGCCCTCAGTTCCTTCCTGTTTTCATTCGCTGACTGTCGTCTCATTACCACTTCCTTGTTTCCTCTGGTCCTCTCCATTCCTTTCTCTCGGAGTCCTCTTCTGGCCGGCATGGTTTGCTTCGACGTACGTTGGATTAACTCTCGCCCATTCTTATTGGTTTAGCATGTGCCCTGCCCTTGTCCCCGTTCCATTACATCGCTTCCTTTGTTTCATTTCCTGCCCTTCCGTTCTGCCAGTTCTGCATAGTTTTCTTCATTTGGTTGGTGCTTAATCTCCATTTTTGTGTTTCCATTCGCGTGTCATCTAGTTGCCGGCAATCTCCTCACACTTCCCAGGCCATTGCGCGTTTTTTACAATTGCTCAATCCTCGCTTCACATGTTCCTTATTGTTTTCTATCCCTTTTCCTCGCGCCGGTGCTTCCCGTGCTCCTTTTGGAATCTCGGTTTGCTTGCTGCTTCAATCTCCTCATTTCTCCTTCCTGCTTCATTCGTTGCCTCTTTCAACTTCTCCACGTGATATTCCAACCTATTTTTTTCCTTTTTGTCTTCAGTTTCAAATTCATACTCTTTCAGTTTTTCTATTCCACTGTCTTTCTGTTTCTTCATTCTGTTGTAAATCTCGTCATTTCTTTCAACTGCAGATTTTCTTTCTCCTGGCTTTCTTGTCTATTCAGTACTCTTTCTTTTGCTTCGCTCATTCTTTAATCTGGCCTTCCTTCCCAGCTGTTCGATCTGAACAGGTGGTGGTTCTTAACGTTTCATTTTCCGCTTCTCTTCCTTTCCTTTTTTAACACTCTCAGTTCGTTTTGTAGTTCGCTCTCTTTGTTTGGTGTTCTGTAACTCAGTTTTCTTCTCTAAGTCTTTTCTCATCTCCTCCCACCCTCCGACCTGCTTTGGCTTCTAACTGTTCTTCCGGCTTGCCCTTTGTGTTTGCTATCCGTCTTCCCAGTTTCCTCTTGTCTCCGTTTTACCTCCGTCCCAGGCTTATCAACTCTCTTCCATGTCCTTCTTGAAGTCTTTTCTCACACTACCATCCACTATTTTTATTTCCTTCGTGCACGTCTCCGTCACCCCAATTAATTTTTTTCCTCTCGTCACATCACTTTTTCGTCACCTCACGCTTCTCGGCCCAACACGGTCTCCCGAATTATTTTCTTTTCACCCGCTTCACCGCGGCCTGACAACCGTTGCACCCTCCCAGCTGCTCGAGCCCACACGTGGCGTCGCCATTACGCACTTCGCTGTTGTTGCGCTTCATGCCCGCCTGCAGAGCTTCGGCCATGTTGCTGCTCTCACCCCGCAGTTTCTTCCATTTTGTTTGTGTTTGTATCCATCTTTTCGTTCATGCCTTTTATTCGTTTTTTATATTCGCATTCATTGTTGCGCATTTGTTTCCATATTCGGTTTCATTTTCGTTTGTGTTTGTATCCATCTGCTTGTTCACTCCCTTTTATTTCGTTTTTCATTTTCGTTCCTCATTTCGAAGTACATCCGCCTTCATTTGTGCCAGCATGGCGAATAGCTGCGGCCATGTCGGGTGCACTTCGCGAGCCGATTCGGCCAGGATCGGGGGTTTTGGTGGAGAGGGGAGGGAGGTGTATACTACCGTGGCCGCCGCCGCACCCATTCGGGCCCTGGGTTCAGTTGGGGGGGAAATTGTTCCTGCACACCAAGTCGATCCTGCACTCCGGGGTGCTCCCACATCCTGGGCCATGGATCCTACATTACTACACTTATACATTTTCATAGACCCCACGGCTTCTCCGCTCGCCTTGAGACGCCATCTTATTTCACGTAACGGGGATAATTTAGCTCGCTCGTAATTTGGAGGGAATCGGGGTCGCCCTCCTCTCACCCCCTGACCGATTCCCTGTGAATTTAGCTGGAGGCCCGAGAGTTCGTTCCCCGCTCTCTTGACACCAGTTGTTGCGAATTCGCGCCCGCGGCGTAACGATCCGCACCGTGACTCGAATCGCCAGATCGCGACCGCCTCGCCCACCGGACGGACAATTCAGTCGTGACCCTCTCGGACTAACGCGGGAGACAGTCAGGGTGGGGGTTTAACCTCACCACAACCCAAGCCGCATTCTCACCGTGCGACGGTACGGTGAATCGCCGGAAAGTCGATATACCTAAGTTCGCGGGCCGAGGGGGTAGCCACGCGTCCCGCCACCCTGGGACTCGTTGGTGCTACAGCCACGGGTTGCGACACGAGCCTTAGCGGCTCCCTCCCTTGCTACCACGTACCGGAGCAAGTGACGATCGACACGACCGATGTGACCAGCGCATAACTCCCCAGGGATAACCGAACAACATACAACGACACAGTCGCATGCCGTCCACGGCACACTCGAACCCTTTACCGTGAAGCAAGATGAGACCAACAGAGAAAAGACGCAGGAAAGGGCGAAACAATTCAACAAGCAAGCTATATTACACAGACACATGGCACAAGTATAGTCACACAGAAGAATGCACAATTAGCAAATAAAGATAGAACGACGACGCAGAGCTACATCCGACTAACGCAACACTCGGCACACTTATACAGTTTTACTTTCTCCGGACACAGGCGCCACAAACACGTTCACACAGAACCCAAAAGAAATGGAAGTCGCGACTTCCCTGGTTCGTGTTGAGTCCTGGCGACCGTAACCCTCTCAGCTCCACTCGACCCGTGGTGGGAGAAAGACCGCGCGCGAGTCCTTCTGCAGCTCCACACGACGCGAGATCCTCTGCAGCTCCACACGACGCGAGATCCTCTGCAGCTCCACACACGCAGATCTCTGCAGCTCACGCTGGATCCTCTGCAGCTCCACACGACGCCGAGATCCTCTGAGTCTCCACACGACGCGAGATCCTCTGCAGCTCCACACGACGCGAGACCTCCACGACGAGCGCACTTTCTGCGCCACTTTCTTGTCCGTCTTCTATCGCGGGCGCGGATCTTTTTCTACTCCGTCGCCTTCACCGTCCTTTTTATCGCCGGGCCCCCGCCTCCCTCCGGCCCCCGTTTTCGGCTCCACCCTCCTTCCAGAACATGCTGGAACTTCCACGAAGGGGCGTGGTCCTCCGTCCGATCGCTGACGCTCACCGCCGTGGGATTCTTTCTTCTTCCCTCCCGGGTGTATTCCACCGCGACGGCGCCATTCGTTCGGGGCGGAGGGGGAACGCGGGCCGCCTGCTTCCTCGAAGGCCAGGCTCTTGGTCCCGGTCCATAAGCGATGGTTCGCGATCAGAATCGCCGGTGGCTGTGTTAGTTCGTTGGCTCTGGATGCCTGGCTGGTGGCTGTTGTAATGAATGCGGCGGTGGTTGGCGTTGTTGTAATGGTGGCGTGGTTGCGTGTGTATGGTGGTTCGAAATAAAGGTAGAACAGAAAAACGCCTAACTCAAAGGATCGCCAGGCCCAATGAATCACATAAATTCCCTCTAACAACGGTTTGGGCTAACTAATACAATACTTAAAAGATATCTCACCTACGGGACCTGAATGGTGGTTGCGAATTTCCACAGCCGAACAATTTATATGTGTTTGTATATATATATGTATATTTGTGTATATATATATGTGTATATATACATGTATATTTGTATATATATATGTGTGTATATATTTGCTGTCTATAAAGTCGTCGCCTTGTATAGTTGTGATATATGCCCTCCCTACTGTCCTACTCTCACCCCTCCGTCCTATCTATATTATGTTAGCTAGCCCCCACCCCCCCATCCGCTATACCTTCTATATATGCTGTGTGCCCACTGCACCCCTTCCTCACCGCCCGCACTATCAGCATATATAATATAATATATATATGTTATATTTGTGTGACTATATATATTGTGTATTATATATATATAGATTGCATGTAGATAGTAATGTATATATTTGTGAGGTATATATATATATATATATATGGTAGGATGACGTGGGGTATATATAGGTTGTATATATATTATTCTGTGCTGTAAATGATATATATATATGGTATATTATATAGTTAATATAATGGGTGTGTAGTAAGGGTCGGTTATTAGGTGTAATATGTTATACTTGATAATCATGTATATAATACTATATTATGATTAGTCTATATATATATAACCCTACGGTATTAAAAGCTTTTAGAACACCCCCATTTTTCAATTTTTACTAGGAAATTTAAGCCACCAGTTCAAGTCCAGTGAATAACCTGAAATGGTACAAAGCTAAGCGGTAAACTGCCAGATGTTAAAAAGAAAAAGTTTAGGTCACCAAAAACTGAAAAATAATGTAAATATCCGAGTTGTTAAAAAAGGCCCTTTTCAGGGAACAATTAATGGGTTAGCAACTGCAGCTGTTCTGCAGCAAATGAAGTAAATTAATCCTTGAAAGTTGATGCAAACAATTTCTAAAGGTGTCCCAACTTTTGTTGATTATTTACAAACCCTTTGTCTGTAGAAAAGCAGTGTTGGAACAGACTGTGTTGCTACA
>CM068957.1:16060438-16071012 GCA_035128595.1 Eptatretus atami
AAAATGTTGTGTGAATTGACAGCACCATTGATATGAAAGTGCGCCTCGTCACTAAAACCACACATCCTGAATCCAGTTTGGGTTTTCCTCCATCTTCTGCTGCAGCATCTCACACGTCGCCACTCGTGCTGCTTCATCCCCATCGGTCAATTTATGGGCTGTTGTGATGTGGTGAGGAAAGAGGTTTAAATCTTGTTTCATTAATCTTCTGATACTGCTGGGAGTGAGACCCAGTTCAGCCGATCTTTGTCGATGCGATTTCTCCGGACTTTGCATGACTGACTCACGAACTCGTTCCACGTTTCCTTCACACCGTACACTTCTTGGGTGACCGGACCTTCCCTTGTTAAAGTTGAGAACCGTCCCTTCACTTTTGAACTTTTTCACAAGTTTCCAAATGGCTGGCTTGCTTGGCTTGTTTCTGGGATGCCCTCCATATTCAGTACAGAACCTCGTCTGGACGGAAGCGATTGATTTTGATCTCAAAATACCACGTGACAATGTTTACTCTTTGTTCCATGGAATACTTTAGTTATGCTTGAATGACTTCTCCAAACATCATTGATCACTCCTGCAAAAACAAAACAAAAAATTAAGACAATGACTGAAAGTACAAAGATCATTTGAAGAGGTTAGAAAATAGACACACCGACCCGCCTGCAATGTGAGAGCAATGGACCTTATGCTTCGGCCTCACCACAGTCGATTCCAATCCAGTAATGTTGAGAGCTTTATATTTCACAGAATCCAGGAGAGACGGATGGGATGCCGGGGTGCCTGCCCAGTGGCTGACCATGGAACTTGATAAGTGGAGTAGTTTGATGATTCTTTCGGAGTAACAGGGTGAGACTGAGATTTTGAATGTGAATTTTAAGAGAATGAATGAATGAAACCCACAAGCCAATGTTGGACGTCTCGCTGTGCACCTGTAATAATGTGATTTGCAATGAGTGAGGAGTCATTCCTGCAGCGAGCAGGTTGGGGCTGCAGGAGGAAAGCAATTGGTGAGGCTGTGGGAGAGCGAACGAGGAGCGCCAATTGGAGGGGATGGGTGAGGAGGATATGAGGTGCGATTGGTACAGGAGATGTGAGATGCGGAGGTTGGACATGGAGGGGTGCTGTCCTCGAAGGTGCAGACTCAACTACGCCAAGCCATGAAAAATGACAAATGTCCAATTGGCTGAAAAGGATCTTGTCCCTTTGCGCCACTTCCTCGTGCAGTGATGGAGCTGAGTTATCTGCATCTGATATATTCTGTGCATACGGGGATCAAATGAATAGCAAGAGTGTGAGAGAAAGGAAGGTTTATACCTGGAAGTGCATTCTGAGTGAATATCCCAGTACCATTGGTGCTGAAAAAGGTTAATACGTGAGTGAGAAATAGTTCATCCCCTTGCACCTCAAAGACTGAAATCCAAAGGATCCAACACAATGAAGATGAACTAATGTTCAATTCAATGAGAATGTATTATTGGTCCCGATATGCGAACTCTCCTTTTAACCAAACCCTTTTGGGTTCTGTCCTCTTGCTCATGGACTTGTGGGTTAATGAATGCTGGTCTGGACAGGGTTTGGAGGCAAACAAGCGGATCCCAGTCGCTGTTCGATTCCAGCAGCTACCACCAGAGGGAGACCCCGCTCGTGGCTCAGCATTAGCTGTTTGTTCATTTTTGATTGTGACATGGGATGTTTGATTGATGACCCATGCCAGGACTATTGGCTCCACCGAACGACCGCGGATGGTTGATGGCGTAGTCATCCTTCTGAACGTTTGATTTTTATTTTTTTTGGAAGGGGGGGGGGGGAGGTGGTGAGGATCAGAATTGTGTTTGGACTGGGGTTGGAGTGGACAGGGGATACAGTTATGATCCATTTTGCAAAATATCTTTTAACATCTGCAAGATGGTCAGTGTCCTGAGATGTACCATATAGACCATATCACTAACGGACCTGTCGTCGCTGCAGCAACCACATCTTTGTTTCTGGCCTACTCTTTCCCACCCACCGCCACCCCATTTTCTTTTCAACCATCCCTTCTTATCCACCCACTTTGAAGTAATGTAATTGTTCTGCCTCAAACGTACCTGAGACCTTATCCAGCATGAAGGTGTTCATTGAATAAATGGTGCAAGGGTCTTCTTTAATGGTTCCATTTTTATGCTGACAGAGCTGGCAGGTTTTTTGAGGCACGTTAGATCTTTGCGGATTTATTTTGTCTGTGGATTCCTTTGTTTGCAGGAGGCACTCTGGACAGGTGTTTGGTCTTGAGAGGGTACAGCTTATGATGCTAACTTGCTTTTCAAATCTCCATTACATACTCGATTGTAATGTGGGTGTAAGTTCACCAGGATGAATGGCTGTTCAATCCTCTCTTCTCCACATTGCTTACGGAAGAGTAAACAAACGAAACTGGAACGGCACTTGGTAGAGCGCATACCTCCACCAGGTGGAACAGTTTACATTTTGTATCCCACTGATAAGCCTGGTGTTGGCTTAACGGTTAAGGTGGCTGGCTTGAGTTCGAGCACCAGGTGGGGTTGAATCAGACTGTCATCCTTCTGAAGTTGGCTAAATGAATACCAGTGTACTGGTAATCAAGGGCACTGCATCAGTGACACAGCCATGCTCCAATTAAAATAATGCATCCAGCAGCCACAGGCTTCACATGATAGCTAGCTATCCTACTGATAGGCCGGATCTGGATCCAGACCTTAACTAAAATCAAATTGGCTTGTTCTTGTCACCGACTCAACTCATCCACCTAGTTTTGCCTGAATCCGGCCACAACTTTTTGAGATATCGTGCTATTTTTAATTTTTTGGCCCCATCTCAATGGTGAAGAATCACTTCAAAAATTCTCATATCCAGATGCGGATCTTCACCAAAATCGAATCAATTCGTCCTTGTCCCACACCCGACTTGCCCACCAAATTTCGGCTGAATCCGTACATAGCTTTTTGAGATATCCTGCTCACAGACAGACAAACAGACAGACAGGGGTGAAAAAAATAACCTCCACCCACCTTTGGTGGCAGAGGTAAAATTCACCTGCTTTTTGGTGAGGCTCCCACGTTCTTCCGGGCATTTGTACCATGGCCGTACAGCTGTGGGGAGTTCCTCAATGTGAGTGTACAGCTGTGGGACGTGCAGGTGACATGATCACACAGACAACATCTCTATGCAGATGCACTCATTGAGTCAAATATGGACCCACATGGCCAATTGAGAAGCCAGGCGATGCAACTCCAGCTCCGATGGCACGTTTTCACTCGTACTCAGCACCGGGAGACCAGCTCGGGCACATGACCATCGTATAAACGCCCTGTGGTGTGTGAGAGCTTCACCAAAGAGCAGGTGCGTTTGATCCTTTACTACACTGTAAGAAATGTGTGAGAGAAAGGGGGTGAACAGCCATCCATCTTGGTGAACTTACACCCACATTGTTTCAGCAATATTTTCTGCAGAATAGGAAATGTTCACACTACTTCCTCCTCCTCTCTTTCAAATGGCTTTGGCAGGGCAGCTACAATGAAGTGCTCCTGCATATTGAGGATTATCTTCCAATTTGTTATGAAATCAGTTGGGCCTTACAAGGAAAACATTTGGAGCCCCCAACACATCTCTGACTGCTTGGGTTTTTAACGCTTTGGTGATTTCATTGTGGTTTTCATTTGAATAGCCCCTAATGATGGAGTTGTCCATCAGAGATTGGAGATGCCAGTTTTTTTTTTTTTCTGGGACCTACAGATCAAAACTGTAGCAGCAGGACAAGGCCCAAAGCCACAAATGATATATTTCTGAGCTTTGGAGCCTCATCAGTGACTGCACCATGAGTTACAATGCCGAGCAATCCGCTCATCCCACTCGCGTCCCACGAGGCATCAGCGGTGCGAGTGCGGAACGTTAACCATGAACAAAACGTGGCTTCTGCAGTGTAAATGCCGAACGGTTGCTTTCACAGACCTGTCATGTTATTTTCAGTGTCTTTGCATAATTTTCTCCCCAAACGCTTCAGGTTTTGGCTCAAATTAGCGCAGCGGCGGCGGCCAAACTGACACTTAATTGAGGTGCCGAGCTAATAATTTCACATTGCTCGCAGGCCTGTTTTAAATGCTATTTTTTACCCGGTGGAGTCTTTCGATGCCATTGCTGCAGCACTTATTTGCATAACCGTGTAACTGCCTTCGATTTCACATGAGGCCTGTTCTTCACTCCGCTTGGGATGGCAGGATATTTTGGAGATTTTTCTCCTCCTGGTGATTTTTCTCCTCCAGCGTACCATGGCCGACCTTGATGCTTACTCCACAAAGGACCAGAATTGCTTGATAGCAGTCGTGCTGTGGATAGGACTGCCCACCTTTTGCCTGCTATATGTTTAACAAGAATGACCGCACTGTGTTGACAACCACAAAAAAAAACCCACGCAGAGTATTATAATCAGCAGAGCCCTACAGGCTTTATTTGTTAGGCCCATCAGAAAACCAAGATGGCGGCCATTTTAATTTGTTTGGGTACCACGGTGGGTGGAGTCTCGCGACCAATGTGGGTGTGGTCCGGCCACTGTCTGACCAATGGGTGCACATTTGAGAAATCGATGCCAACAAGAACCCCAGCAGCAACGCAGAGCTCTTGTCGACCTGTGACACGTCGCAGGGAAAACCATGTCGTCAACACTGTTGTCCACACTTGCCATATTTTGCTCACAGGAGGCAATGAATGCTAACTCTGAAGTCTAAAGGCCCGAATGGTTGCTTTAATTGCCAACTTCCTCTTCTTACATACGCAGCACATGGCTGTGGGTCACATAATTTGCTGGGGGCGCAGTTGTGCCACTGATGCGGTACCCCCAGTGGGTTAGAGCGGGAATTAGGAATTTGGCCGGGGTGCCATTTAGAGCTTGCGGTGCATCAACCACGCCCTTATTCACTCCCTCGAGCCTTTTTTCAAATCGTCATGCACACTGATTGACTTGTGCCTCGTCTCCGCTAGTTCGTTGGAAGTGTGCCCACACCGTGTTGGTTGATGCCACAATGCTGCTTTGTGATGCAACAGGGTTGAGCGGTGAAAGTTGCACACCGCACCACTGCTCAGTCAAACATGCTTAAATTCACTTATGAATTGGGCCGGCTTTTACAGGGTGATGTCGATTTGAACTGTACGTGCGTCACGTATCAAAATCAGTTTCCAAAATGTACATTCTATCGAGGAAATTGATTCATTTTGATGTGGCATACATACACTAAGTGTGTGTGTGTGTGTGTTTACACATGGAACTCCGCGTTTACACATGGAACTCACAGGCAGCTCGAACGAGAGTGTACACAAAGATTCCATTTAGCTTGATTGTTATGGACAGGAAGCTTCTGCGTGGCCCGACCCAGTGTGGACACGTAGCTTCCGCACAGCTCGACCCAGTGTGGACACGTAGCTTCCGCGTGCCCGGACCCAGCGTGGACACGTAGCTTCCGCACAGCTCGACCAGTGTGGACACGTAGCTTCCGCGTGGCCCGACCAGTGTGGACACGTAGCTTCCGCGTGGCCAAACCCAGTGTGGACACGTAGCTTCCACGCAGCCCAACCCAGTGTGGCATGGAGCTTCCACACAGCCCGACCCAGTGTGGACATGGATCTTCCACACAGCCCGACCCAGTGTGGACATGGATCTTCCACGCGCCCGACCCAGTGTGGACATGGAGCTTCCACACAGCGCCGACCCAGTGTGGCATGGATCTTCCACGCAGCCCGACCCAGTGTGGACATGGATCTTCCACGCAGCTGCCCAGTGTGGACACGGACTTCAATGCAGCCTGACCCAGTGTGGACATGGAGCTTCAAGGCAGCCCAACCCAGTGTGGACATGGAGCTTCAATGCAGCCTGACCCAGTGTGGACATGGAGCTTCAATGCAGCCTGACCCAGTGTGGACATGGAGCTTCAATGCAGCCTGACCAGTGTGGACATGGAGCTTCAATACAGCCTGACCCAGTGTGGACATGGAGCTTCAATACAGCCTGACCCAGTGTGGACATGGAGCTTCAATGCAGCCTGACCCAGTGTGGACATGGAGCTTCCAAGGTGCCCTAGCAACCGCCTTTTGGTAAAACTACCAAAATCATGAATCACTGCTCATCTTCACTCATTCATTTCTCTTTTTTTCCTCACCTGTGGAACCAACCTCCATATTCTCCTCAATCTCGTTCTTCCCTCCGGGTCTTCTAGACAGCTGATCACCACCATCTCAGATCATCTCCAATCCTAAAACATGATCTTTTCTACCCTCGTTAGTCCCCCACCCCACTTCCTCCCTCCCTCCTTCCAAATTTGCAGTTTTCCCTTCTTGGAGTTTCCTTCTGTATCCATCTTGTCCACCCTTTGCATCCTTTCTTGCCCCATCATTCCTCTCCACACCCATTGTTTGTCCAAGTCCCTTCCATTTTTGCCTCAACCCTGCTGTTGGTGTTTCAGTCCTCTCTCTGCTGTTCCAGTTCTGCACTGATATAAGCTCTTCCAGGAGCCTCGACTATGTTTCCAAAATAAAATGCAATTCAGGCCTGCTCGCTGGTCATTTATTCGTGGAAGGGTAATACCACGTCCTCTGCAGCTCTTTTGGCTGTTCCAGATGCGGCATCTGATGAATCACTCATGATGATAATATTGAGAAACCGAATTACCACTGAATTGGTGGTGAAAAACTAATTGAGAATAGCCGCCATTTGCAACTAAGCCAGTGCGGCCAGTCCCACAATGCAGTGCGCAGTTCGGCTGGGCCATATGCGCCATCTGGTGGGGTACGGAACAAACAACTTGCCCGTCATTTCTGGCAATGAAGCCAAATTCCAATGGACTGGTGTCGGGTATACCCAGTCAGAGAGGGACAGGAACCAGCATCAGAGAGAGCCAAATCAAGCGAGTTTCGCACTATCACGATGATGACAAGCTGAGTCAACCCACCTATTGTTATTTCGTTCCTTATCAACGGTTTCCAATGGAGGGCTTGCTTGAGTACTTAAACCACTTGGTGAGTGCTCCACAACAAACTTGGTAACTGTATACACCCCATCCTGTGCCATGCTCTAGTCTAAAGTCTAAACAGAGCTTTGGTTCTCCGGAAGCAGTTTCTTTGACTGGGGTTAGTTACAACCTTGGATAGTTTGCCTCTCCGATACACAAGTTAGGGCAGGGATTTAGAATTTGTTCAGTGTGCTGGCGATAGCTCGCCTCCTCTTCACGAAGGACACCGTGGGATCTTTTACATCTAATGATAGCATTGTCCATCCGAAGGAGGGCGCGCACATTGGTGAATCACCCTGACTGTGAAACACCGGGATGACAGTTCAAAGCTGGGTCGGGATTCAAACCCAGGCAAGACAGCTTGGAGGAGAGTTGACCTAAATTGGGATTTGCAATTACTCTTCTCGAAATATGCACATTAAGATATAACTATTCAGCTAATTAACCCTTTAACCCTTGAGAGTCAATTTCCGTTATAATATACCGTCTATGTATATACATATTGTAATGAAAATGGACTTGGGGGTTAATGGGTTAATTAGCTAATTAGTTATATCCTAATTGCATGTTCAGAATAGGCATACAGTATTGTAAACCCTAATTTATGTCTGCCTCCACAGTGTTTAGCAAGGCCTTGTATCCCCCCCCCTCCATCCCTTTGTATTTTTCATTGTTAAATGTACTTTATTTCTGTTACGTGCCGCCTCCGTGCACCGAAGCTCGTGCCCCAGTTACTCGGAGGGCGAGCACGACAGAAAAAAATTGTGGACCACAATGTGTCCCGTCTAATGGTTTTAACAGCTTCTCTCTACTGTTCCAGTGTACTCGTACTGACTCTATTTTGTCTGGAAATTTTGTGGAGAAATTTGTCAAGGGAAAACGGTCGCAACAACAACAACAACAACAACAACAAAAAAACCCAGACAGTGTATAAGCATTAACCTCACTCGAAGGTTGAAGGCCTAAAGGCTGAGGCCGATACGTGCTGGGGCCTTCTCAATGGTCACGAACCCCAACCCACCATATATCGACAAATATGGGCTCGTGCTTGATTTACAATGAGGACAAAACATAGGGAAGGCATGGCAACTGTAAATACTGTACACCACTTACCATCGCAGATGGCTTCAGCCGACCTCAGCAAGAAAATGGTGAACGTATTATTTAGTTAGGTTACGATTGTGGGTGGAGTCGGTGAACTGTCCAGCCATTGGGTGGACGACACAGCTCCACGGATTGTGTTTGCTGGCCTTCGCACCCGTGTTATGTGTCACGTGTAGTGGGGCAACTTGGCTAAATGTCGCATAACAATTGTGCATTTTGTGAGGAAAGCACCAAATTTGGCATACTAGTAGCCTAACATTATGAACAGATTTGGATATTGGGCCATCTCAAATTCAGCCGCTGATGGCTGTGGCAGCCATTTTCCACTGCCATCAAAAATTTTGAGATGGCCCAATATCCAAATCTGTTCATAATATGATAGGCTACTCGTGTGCCAAATTTGGTGCTTTCCTCACAAAATGCACAATTGTTATGCTAAGTTGCCCCACTAGTGGTAGCTGTTGGCCAATCAGATTTTATTTAAATGAAAAAGAGAGAAAAGTGCCCTTTCAAGGTTGATGTGGTGGATGAAAATACCCTGAGGGATTTTTTTTGGCACTGCTCCACCTTTTGTTGTCGCCGCATTACCAAATAACCCAAAACTGAAACGACTACAATCGGCGGAACTTGTCTTTACTCCGAAATGTTTTCTCATTCATTGCTTGGTCAACCGTACAAACAATCCAGGAGCCTCTGGGTATTGAATTGGGTCCCAACTCTGCAAATCGGCTCAGCGGAGGAACGAATCCATCATCAATTTGTTGGTCCTCAAGCTGAACTATTTTGTCGCTACATTGATGACTTCATCGGCACAACGTCTTGCAGTAAACTGGAGTTTAACCACACGGTCCACTTTGTTTATTCCTTCCATGCTGCCCTTGAGTTCACTTGGATCATTTGGGATCCTTCTGTTATTTTTTTTTTAATCGACATTGCTGTTTTGATCACACGGATCAGTTTAGGTACCACCGTCCATTATTATAGGGCTCCTGTTCAGATAGCGGGTTGTCATCAAATCAAATTGTTGAACCAATGTTGACAGTTTCATTGATTCAATGTTGAGTCTGTAATTGTTGACAGGTTAATCGATTCGAATCAGAGGCTGCAATGTTTCTCACTAAAAATATGACATTGATTCAACGTTTTATGAGCGGTTCTGATGGTTGTTGCCATTAGTGACCTCCTGTCAACTTTGCATTAAGGCCCAATTAATATTTTGCTAATCTGGATGACTCACAGTGACTTAGTATTTTCATTCCCTTCCCCCCCCCCCCCATATTGTCAATGTCTTAAATTATATTGTTTGTTTACTGATGATTCTGACTTCCATTTCAAATCCAGGGAGATGTGCAATTTGTTTTTGCCGATTATGGCTGTCCCAGCTCCTTTGTGGCTACCGCACAGGACCATGTCCACAACCCCGCAGTACCGGGACACAGGCGGCTTTACAACCCTGTGGTCCAAATTATCTTCACTCAGTTTCACTTATCACTCCAGTAATCCCCAAATCAAGAATATCATCCTGCAGAACTGCAGATTGCTACAAAACGATCCTGAAGGCATGAGCTCAATGTTTCCACAACCACCTCTCATTCATTTTACATGCGAAAGGAGTTTGAGAAATGTTCTGGTCAAAGTATTACCCTTCCGCTTCCCACTAATATGTTTTAAGTGTTCATGCAGACGTTGTAACACCCACGGGCTTGACACGTACCTCGATCACAGGACTGAAAAGTTATCTGAGTCACTCATCATGTCAACTACACCTCAACCAATCTCTAATATTATATAAACTGCAACCTCTCCAACAAGCGATATATCGGCGAGACAGGATGAAGACCTAGTGATCGTTCCACAAACACTGACTGGATGTCAGAAGCAACATCATGGACCTCTCAATGCCAATAGCCTGATACTTAAAGCTACCGGTCAATCTATCAACCAACTGACAAACTGGAGGATCTCACTCCACCACAACCCGACATAGACCCAAATCTCTCTCCACCAGAACCCGACATAGACTCAAATCTCACTCCACCACAACCCGACATAGACCCAAATCTCTCTCCACCACAACCCGACATAGACCCAAATCTCACTCCTTCTCCACCAGAATGCCGAACATAGACCCAAAATCTCTCTCCACCAGAACCCGACATAGACCCAAATCTCTCATCCACACAGAACCGCACATAGACCAAATCTCTCTCCACCAGAACCCGACATAGACCCAAATCTCTCTCCACCAGACCCGACATAGACCCAATCTCTCTCCACCAGAACCCGACATAGACCCAAATCTCTCTCCACCAGAACCCGACATAGACCCAAATCTCTCTCCACCACAACCCGACATAGACACAAAATCTCTCTCCACCAGAACCGACATAGACCCAAATCTCTCTCCACACAACCCGAACATAGACCAAATCTCACTCCACCACATCCCATCTCTCTCTT
>CM068957.1:16076449-16087075 GCA_035128595.1 Eptatretus atami
CAAACAAATGAAATTGCTCGTTGAGCAAGGAATTTCCGCAATAACTTTGTCATATCTCCATGATCTCTGAAAAAACAAAAACCTGGAAATCAATTTTGGTTCTTATAAGTCGATAGTGCTACTGTTTAATGAGTTATAGCACTTAGTTTGGTCATGATCATAACTTGGAAGTCAATCGGACTTGAAATGGCGTTTTTATCGCAATTTCAAATTTTTGACCCGACCCCCCCCTGACATTCGACCCCTGACCGCTAAGAAGGGTGTTGGTGTGACACCCCAATGAGACATATGGTTGGATGCAGTATTGGAAGATGCACATTTCGGATTTGGTTTGAAGTCGATACGACCATTTTAGCGGACGTTATTGCGAAAATAAGAATTTCGGTTTTTCGGTGACCTTGACCTTGACCTTTGACCTATATTCACCAAAAACGACAAGTGTCTAAGTTGGACCATGGCTGACGTCTGTACCCAGTTTGGTCATGATCGCTGAAACGGTGTGGCTGCTACAGGGTAAACAAACACAAACAGACAAACAGACAGACAGACAGACAGAATGACACTCACAACCGACCAACAGAATTTCCGAAATCCAAAGGATTCCGGCAATTAACAAACAGACAGAAAGGGGTGAAAACATCATCTCCTTCACCTTCGGTGTGGAGGTAACTAGGATAGACTCCAGGGAGGTGCTGACTTCATGCCGTGCCGTTATCTCTTGTAAGAAGTCATGGTTCAGGTTGCTTGACAACTCGATTTGTACGATAAAGAAGAATTTTAGAAGTGAAATAACTCTGTGCATGCATGTTCCCAGGAAGTAGAGAGCGCAAATTTCCTCCATTCGGTTCATTCTCTGATTACGATTTACAATTGTAGTTTCAAATGCTGCGTTGGAATTTGTTGTTTCGGTTAAATTGACGTTTGATCTTTATTACGAATAGCTTCCGACTCCAAGATCGAAAACTGCTTGTTGCTCGATACCTATGGGCAGGGCATAGGGGCTAAATGTATCAACTCCCCACTTGGATGGAGATGCGCTGCCTTGGTTTGGGTGTACTGTATATTCACATTTGTGTGGCTTTGTCGGTACCTTTAAAAAAAAAACACATTTTTTGCTCTGGAGTAGTTCCCTTTACTCTTGCTTCTGACTTTAATTCTCTATCGCTGATTGGTGTCAGCTGTTTCATCTCCATGGTTACGCCTATTGTTGATCCGGATGGAATCACCTGACGCGTGAAAGCCGCTTCTCCCTCTCAACTGAAGTCTGTCGAGCGTTGTACCTGCTTTTCCTCTTTCGATGTGCTTCCTTTTCTCTGCTCACTTGATTATCACAATCAACGCGTCTGTGTGTTTGTCTGTTTGTCTGCAGAATAACTCCACAATACGAGCAGCGAGAATTGCCAAGTCTGGCACAGAACTTCATATTATACACACACAGATGTGATTAGAGCAATACTCGGCGATGACACGCCGGTCTGTGGCTATGACATGGGTAAATGTGGTCCTGTACTAAATTTTATTTCATATTTTTGTGTGCCGAATTTGGCGACTCCACCCGTCCTCCTTGTCCAATTATTCTGCAGACAATCCAACAGATGGGACAATCGCAACACTCACAAGTCTGGCTTACGGATGCAGCGTGAGTAAATTAAGAGGGTTTGGGGTTGGTGGGCAATTGGAGATAATGACTATACATGGAAGGAATGAAATGAGATGGGAGTGAGTGACTGACTGTGTTGAAGGGTTAGAGAGAAAGGACAGGGATGGGAGATATTATTGCACTGGTGGGAGAAAACAACAACAACAACAACAAAAAAGGAGACAAACGTCTGGAGGTGTTTGGAAAGCATAGACCAAGGAAGTTGCATGAAATAATACTTCGGATTGGCATGATAAATAGTGCAACAATGGTCAGAGGGTATTGTGAAGTCATTGAATTCTACAAAAAGAAAAGAACAAGTGAGTGTAGCAGGTTTGAAGGCGATTTGATGCATATGTTGAGGTTTGATGAATCGGACTCGATCGCCTCTCGGGGCCCAACCGGTGTGCAGGTGAGGGGGCAAACAGCAAGTTTGTGTTGCTGTGGAGTTGTTAATAATGAAGGACCTTAGCCACCGTGTTCCTCATAGGATGGCAACACCGCTCGAGGTTCTCTCCCACCTTGGAGAGGACACAATGAGCTCTGCACAAGCATTCTTGGGTTATTTCTGCTCTGAAATTCGTTTTGTGCAGAGGATGGCTGAATCGAGCTTTTCCACTGCAAAGCACCCCCTCACCGAAGCCTCAGAAGTCTTGTTTATGGAGGCAGTAGAGGTTGTTGTCAAGCAGACAGTCTGAGTAATTGAGGACTGCGCAGTGTGGACCCTGACGGATGATTTGTCAGCATTTTGTTTTCCACAATAATTTTTGCACCAGGTGTGTGGATCCAGGGTTGTCTCTGCATACGGCTTAACCGAGGGCATGAAACTCCATCGAAATTTTTTGTTGGCCTGTTCAGCATTCCCAGATGAATCCCCTGTTTGGAATTCTCATATGAGGCTGTTGGTGCTTTGAACCCAGGCTCACATCCCTCATCCATGTGTTTGTCTGTTGTCTATTCATGTCGTTGTAAGTCACATTAAAGTACACCAATGTCTGCTAATGTTTGTCCTGCATGTGATTTTGCTTCCGGCACGGAAGGTGGACGGAGGTCATTTTTCACTCCGGTCTGTCTGTCCGTCTGTGAGTAGGATATCTCAAAAAGGGGCACCTATGGGCAGGTGATGAGGGTGCTTCACAGGCTGGGTGATTCGTCAATGTGTGTGCCGTCCCTCGGATGGTGGACGTTAAAAATCCCACAATGTCCTTCCTCTGGAGGGGACGAGCCATCACCGGCACCATGAACAAATTACAAATTCCTGCCCTCACCAGCAGAGGGCATCAGCGGCGCAGCCACACCTTCAACCAAGGATGCTCCCCCGCAGCCTTGTGCTGCACATGAACGAAGAAGGATGTTCAGCCGGAGGACCAGTCTGCCAACTCTGGTCATTGGTGGATGTTAAAGATACCACGGTGTCATTGGCGAAGGAGTCGGTGAACTATCACCAGCACCTTGGCCAAATCTCAAATTCCTACTCTAACCTTCTTCGTTGAATGTCTGGCCTGGCCAGCCGGTTCCTGCCTGAAAGACTCGGGCCACAAACGTTTACTAGGCAACTAAACAAGAAGGTGGGAAATAAGTAGTAGTAGTAGTTGTAGTATTGTAGTTTAAGTCTCTGTACTTTGTAAGTATAATGCATGGTACATTTTAATTGTCCATTGGAATTCAATTCTTTATTTTCATCTCTTTGTCACCTTTCCTGTGCCTCCCCTCTCTAGATCTTTCATTGTTCTCTCCCCTCCTTCCCACCGCTTGCCCTTTTTATTCCCATTTTTTATTTATTACATCCTCCGCTTTGTTCCCCCACATGTGCCAATGATGTTAAAGGGGAAAAGAAACTCGGATGAAAAAAAGGGAAAGAAATTTATTCCTTTGCATCTTTATTTATTTATTTTTAAAATGTCAATTAAGCAGTAAATTCAGTTTCCATGTGTGTAAACATTTCACAGCCAACCAAGGAGCCCAGAATGGCAACACCAGGTTTCCTCCACAGAAATGATTACAAAACTGATGGAGTTCCATCTACATATTTCCATTGGTACAAGCCTCACTACTCGTGTAAATGCAAATTGTAGGGAAAATGGCTCAAGATGTAATAATGTATTACTATTTGAAAGCTCAGGTGTATCGATTTAACTCCAGATATTGTAGATACATGATTTGCTGTGATTAGCACATCGATAATAATTGAACAACACACGACGACAAGCCTCATAGAAGAACGTGGTGATGGAGAATACAAAGGGCAACAAACTGACAGTTGGATTTAACAAGCAAGGGAATGAGAGAGAGAGAGAGAGACAGACAGAGACAGACAGAGACAGAGACATGCAAATCAGAGGGTTGAGTAAGGTTGGGTTAATGATGGCAGAACAGACAGCACATGGAGATGTGGGTGCGCCACCTGTTTTCCTGTTTAAGTCCTGGAGGGAAGAGTGCGATTGAACGGCGTGGGGAAGGCAGTTCCATGAACCGGAGAAATGAGAACAAAAGAGTCGAGATGTGCAGTCAGCATGGATGACTCTGTGCTCATCATATGTAACCTCTGACCATTGGAGTGTAACAAAAGACTATCAGATTCCTGCATTGCTGAGACTTGTTAAAGCGTTGTCATCACGATGCCTCCAGCTGAGTGATAATAACATTTTCCAACAAGAAAAAAGGTGAGTATAGCTTCATCCTGGAACTCTTATTGCTTTCTATTTTGCTGTCCTAGAAACAGAGTTGTATCCTGGCCTTTCTGCTGATTTACTTAGAAATTGCAGGTGCGGTGTAACTATGCAGTGATCTGCGGTAATTACAGCACCAGACGATTTTGTAGGTAATTGGCCCATTACCAGTAACACACCAATGCCGAGATCCTCGGAATGCTGCCTGGTTTTGGATGGCTATTCGTTTACATTATTCACCGTCATGGATGAAATATGTCCCACATGATGTCCGCACACCAATTCCAACTCAGCGTTACAAAATATCCACCAGCCGGCTGTCCTTGCATTGAGACTCTGAAAAAATTCGGCTCGACCTGTCCCAACCACATAGCTCGGATCTCTGGGACGGAATTTTGGTCCAACAGCAGCAGTAACATCACTGGCTCATTACGCTCCATAATCCAGGATTTCATGCCAAACTCCAGGCCATGTCACAGTTAGAGGGAAGCTTGCTTGCAGGATTACATCTCTGCTAATAAATAAGACTGGAACCATTCGGTTAATCATGGCTATCAAGACTGTCAAGATAAACGCAACAAACAGCTGCTCAGAGTCAGAAGTGGCGAAGGCACACAACTGAGCTTCGCTTTTCACGGGTGCCTTAAATAATGCAAAGTGCAGCTCCCAAAACATAGCATCTAACAATGGAAACACAATGGTTTCACCATTTGGTTTGCACCTCGTGTTCTCAAGAAATGCAGATTGGTTTGCCTTTAAGAACAGAACGTTTTCTAAACTAATTTGGTTTTATTTTCACCTCCGCCACCGAAGGGGCACGGACATTATGTCTTCATCCCTGTCTGTCTGTGAGCACAATATCTCAAAAGGTTGTGGACGGATTTGGACGAAATTTGGTGGATGAGTTGGTTGTGCGACAAGGAAGAACTGGATAGATTTTGGTGAAGATCCGGATCTGGATACTGGAATTTTCAAGTGATTCTTCAACATTGAGAGATTGGGCCCAAAACAATCTAGAGCACAATATCTCAAAAAGTTGAAGACGGATTTTGACGAAATTTGGTGGATGAGTTGGTTGTGTGATGAGGAAGAACTGGTTAGATTTTGGTGAAGATCCGGACCTGGATACTGGAATTTTAAAGTGATTCTTCAACATTGAGAGGTTGGGCCCAAAACGATCGAGAGCACAATATTTCAAAAAGTTGTGGACGGATTTGGACGAAATTTGATGGATGAGTTCGTTTTGTGATGAGGAAGAACTGGTTAGATTTTGGTGAATATCCGGATCTGGATACTGGAATTTTCAAGTGATTCTTCAACATTGAGAGATCGGGCCCAAAACAATCTATAGCACAATATCTCAAAAAGTTGTGGACGGATTTGGATAAGATTTGGTGGATGAGTTGGTTGTGTGACGACGAAGAACTGGTTAGATTTTGGTAAAGATCCGGATCCGATTACTAGAATTTTTATATTGATTCTTCAACATTGAGAGATTGGGCCCAAAATGATAAAGAACGATATCTCAAAAAGTAAGAGGTAAGGTAACTTGCAAGTAAGGGGGTTGGTGAGTTTGGGTTAATGGGGGTGAATGACATGACATGATATGGTGGTGCACCGCCAACCTTGAGCCCTCGAAGGTGGTTCCACACATGGAAACAAAAGAGTTGAGGTGTGCAGAAATCCTGGATTTTAGGAATCAAACCAGGTGAGGGTTCCTGGAAAAACGCATGCATTCTGGAGGATAGGCATTGAAAAGATGACGTCACAATCATGCTGTAAGTCAATGGTGTACCCAAGTTTACAAAGATAGTGGCCACGTCAAATGTTATACCACAGTGGCCAAGCTCCGATACTATTTTCATTCCCTGACCGTCGTGTTTATAGACAAAGTTTTCCAAGGCTTTCTCATCCATGAAACCGTGTGTTATCAGAGTTTATGAAAACGTGTAATTGAATGGAATAGTTAATTCCTATAAAAACGGAAAACCAAGGGCATGATGAAATTTACTTGAGTGCAAGGACTTATTTAAAACATTAATTCAGGACCACCCCATCCCTCCACCCCAATCCCCCGGAAGGTATGAACCAGTGATGTCAATATCGTAAGACTGGCCTGAACATGTACTTTTGAAACAGACTGGAATCAATATGTTGTAAAAGTTCAAATTCAACTTTAATGTGTGTGTGTGTGTGTGTGGTGTGTGTGTGTGTGTGTGTGTGTGTGTGTGTGTACTGGTATCCATCCAGAAATGGTGCTTGGTCAACAATACAAAATAACGATATAAATGGTCAGCAAAACTTTCAAACAACAGAGAGCAGTACTACATTGAGCTGTGGCCAAAGGTTTTGTGGGCTGAGAGTAGTTCTAATTTTTCTAATTTTGGTTCTAATAATGATTTGGAATGATGGAGGATGCCCAGTCTGTGGCTTTGGAGACCAGATTATTATTTTATTTCTGTATACGTTATCGAGGCTCGTATGAGAGCTAACACACAATGCACAGCAAGGGGGGCATGAGACGAGGAGTGGGAGAGGGAAGGACAAAACAGTGGGGAACAGAGACATTAGGAGATCTGTGGAAGGGAGAGGGGGGGAATGGGGCAGGGAATGTGGGGAATACAAGATGGACATTACAGGACTTCCAGGAAGGAAAGCAGGGAATATGAAGGAGGTGGGTTTGGGGTGGATTCACGAGGGTAGAAAAGATTGAGGATTTGGATTGGGAAAGACAAGAGGAGGTGGTGAACAGCTGTTTTGAAGGCCTGGAGGAAAAGAAAGGGATCGAAGAGAGTGAGGAAGAAACAACTTGATTGTTGTCAACTGGAGCACCCCACAACATAATGTTAACTCGAGAGTTCATCAAACACGTTACCCCATGCAGTCTTGAAAAAAAAAAGGACATGGATGGGGACGCCGAGCAGTAAATTTGATTGGTTGAGATCATGTAAAATTCCGTAATGTTTTGTCCAAGTCGAAACGAAAGGTTTTTTGAAGTGCCAATGTGTTCTACATTGTTCAAGTTTATAATTCAATTGAAATAAATAAAGATTTTAAAGGTTGTATAAATTTACTTTTGTTGAAGTTTGCCGCCGTTGACGCAGCGTCTTTGACACCACCTTATTTAACACGTAAATTAATTATTTGTGCCTGTTGTTTGTGTCCTTTATGACATCGCTATAAAAACAGTAAGTTTCCTGCTTGGAATAATTTTCAATTTTGTTTGACTTCCATCCAGGCAGACAGATTAAAGAAAAGTATCTCGCTCTTCTCTGCGCATGCTCAATTGGGACGAATTGATTGTCCGAATACTGTTGAAGTACAGGTTTGTTTTCCGATTCATGTTCAAAATATAACATTCAATTTAAATTAAGTTATTCCGAGATAATAAACTGATGTCTGTGGACAAACAGACAGACAGACTGAACCAATTGCTTACCCCACTTTTTGCTTCGTTCGTGTGGCGTAATTACTGATGTGGTTTAGACCTCGTTTAGTGCGCAAAGCCAATTCTATGCTCGGGTTCACTTTGCAACCAAATTGCTTTATCACAATCATTCACGGATATAATGTCTGGCATGCTTGGTGTCTGGTGTTGGTGTAATGGTTAGGGTGGTGGGCTTGGAATCCTAGGATCCTGAGTTAAAATCCCACTCAGCTGTTGAATTAATAACACGTGGGGTTGACTCTGCCTGTCATCTTTCCGAGGTCGGCAAAATGAGTTCCAGGTTGCTGGTATCCTGTGTCGGAGTGGTGACCCGTCCAGGATTGTGTCCAATAGCCAAGGAGACTGCTTAGGCAGCATCAACACTCTGCACAGAGTATGGTCCCGATGGATGGATGCTTGATGTCCGCACCAGCTGTGGTAGCAGTTGTGGTGAAGTGCCATCCAGATTTGTTGTCAAACTCACCTTCACCTTGAGCTAATTAAAAGATTTCAGGATTTGACTAAAACTACATTTCCAGTGTCTGTAAACCAGGCCAAAAATCCAAAGCAACTGTTATTTTAACTTCTTGAAAGGTGGAACTGCACAACAAATTACTGTTGCTTCTGACATTGACTGGGAAAACAACACACCAGTTTATTACCTGTTCTCAGGTGGTGCAAAGAGAATGATGGATGCTGATATTGGGGAAGAGTATGGCGTGATAAAATTCCCAAAGGAATCCGCAGTGTTGAATTATAATGAGCAGATATAAACAGATAACATGTGACATCAGGACAAGAACATGAATGGAAGTGTTTTAAATTTCAACAGGTGTTGTTGGAGAAACCAGCAGACAGCCAGGTGCACTTTTTTTTTTCTATGTGGAGGCTCAGTCTTGTGAAAACTCATAACATTGGTGCTTGACTGAATTGGTGCATGACTGAGCAACCATGATTGATGGATATAACACTAACTTGGTTACCTGTATTGGCATGGGTGTACGAGCCAACTATTTTTGGGGGGGGGGGACGTCTGCAGATTTCCCGAATGATGGCTTTGTTGCCTGAATCTACACTTTTCTGGCATGCTCGGGAAGTGTTGTCACTTCCCCCAAGCTCAGGGGCTATTATTCATCTGACTGTTGTGTGTGTGTGTGTGTGTGTGTGTGTGTGTGTGTGTGTGTGTGTTCCACTACGAGCTTAGAACAAGTAAAAAACAAAACAACAAAAAAAGAAGTCCTTCCACCATCCCTCTTCCACCATCCCTCCTTTTTTTATATATACAATATCAAGGTTCGTATTAGAGCTAAGAGACAGAATGTATAACAAGGGGAGCATGAGAACAGAGGTACGGGAGAGGGAAGCACAAACAGTGGGGAATAGACACATAAGGAGATCCTGTGGAAGGAGAGGGGTGGGCAGGGTACACCGGGTAAACAAGATGGACACTACAGGACTTTCAGGAAGGAAAGCAGGGAATATGAAGGAGGTGGGTTTGGGGTGGATTAACGGGGTAGAAAAGATCATGGTTTTTGATGGGGGGGGGGAAGGGAAGAGATGGTGGTGAACAGCTATCTTGAAGACCTGGAGGGAAGAGTGGATTGAGAGTGTGTGGGAGTTTGTTCCAAAGAGCGGGGAAAAAGAGGAATGAAAGAGTGAAGGTGGAGCAGTGATTCGTGATTTTGGTAGTTCAAGCAGAAGGGGGTTGCTGCGGATCTTGAGTGCCCTGCGGAAATATGGGGGGGGGATTTAGTTCAGACAGGGCAGGGGGTGAGACGCCGGAGAGGAGATGGTTGAAGACAGAAAGAACCACGGACCTGCTTGCGGTGAGAGAGTGAGAGACCCAATACTCACCCTTATTGGGGAGACACCAACGATCCTAAATGCCTTGGTTTCCACAGCGTGAAGCCGAGATAGTGGGAGCAGGAGCACAGCCAGAGGGGAGAGCAGTACTCCATCAGGCTGTGGACGAAGCTTTGTACGTGGTCAGGAGCTCAGGTGGGCTGAGGAAGGACTTTGCACGCGGAGGATTCCAGTCGGCGACTGGCTTTGGAGGAGGTTGGAGATGTGCTTCTCCCAGGAAAGGTCATGGCAGATAGTGAGACGCAGAAGCTTGAATGAAAGGACTTCTTCCAGAGGTATTGTTGAAAAGTGGATGGGGGGGGGGGGTTCCAAACGGTCCTTTCGAGAGACATAGTGAGATTGTGAGTATTGTCCGGATTTGAAAGACATGTTCCACGTGTTGGACAGTTTGTGATTTTATCCAGATCTGCAGTGAGCGAAGAAGCTGCTGCTTGCGGTCTGAGGGATGACAGATGTACGGCAGAGGGTGGAGTCATCAGCGAAGAGATGAAGAGGATTTTCCAGAGAGTGGGAGAGATCATTGATGAAAACCAGAAAGAACAGGCCCAGACGCTACTTGAGAACTCCAGCCTGGACAGGAAGAGGGGATGAAAGAACTCCATTTAGGGCACAAGCGTTGAACTTGCGAAACAGAGAAAGAAGTCTGCGAGACATGAGTGGAGATGGCCTTGGATACCATCTTCGGGTTCCTTCTTGGTCTACCGTCTCATTAAGCATCTTTATTCACGAAAGATCATTGCGGCCTTGCGAGCAGCCTACCGAGAGGCCTATCTAGTTGAGACCGCTCACGCCTGTTAGTCTGTGGGGGACACGATTAGCATAGAATGCCTCAATAACGTCGGATTTCTTCCAAATTTATTTGTTTCGTGTTAAACGGCAGTGGAGCGACTGTTTAAAAAGGTAATCATATGTTGGACAGAATTGACTGAACAGTTTGTGGTTATCATTTTTACATCCGGTAGGTGTTCCCCACATAATGCCATTTATACATCTTAACACGGAGTTCGTCGAAGGAAGAAAAACCCCCC
>CM068957.1:16097625-16111928 GCA_035128595.1 Eptatretus atami
CGCTCTTGCAATCACAGGGCGACGACAGATGCCCAAGTTCCGTTCGGACACGGGTGCGCGTAAACACAGCCTTGCGGCTTGCAAGAAAAAAAAAAAAACCTCGCTCCACAGTACACAGACCCGGTTTGTGCATAGGAGCAAACGTTAGCGAGATGGGTTTAGCTTAGTTAGACCGCCTCATCGGGGAATGGGCTTCCTCCACGGGCCCATGGAACTAGTTAGAGGAATTAGTTAGATTTAAAATGGATTTGGGAGACATAGACAAACATGGAATGTGTAGTGGGGACATAGCTTAGCTACGTAGATTAAATGCGAACGTGCAATTAAAATAAGGACGACGAGGGGCCACATATCGAGTGTGAATGAAAAAAAACAAGAAAGAAACGAAAGAATACAATGAATGAATACAGGTCACGGCTGACCTGAGTGTGTTTTGGAATGGAAAGTGAATGTGGAATTGCATGGTGCGAATGATTGAGTGGGTAGGAGTGCATCCCACCCAAGTGACCCCAGTTCAGTTTAATGTTATTTAGGCGGGTTAGTCAAATTTACCAAAAGGAGGTTTTGGTTGTTGGTGTGGAAAGAAGGCTCGAAAACCCATTTGGTAGAGTGCAGCGAGTCCATGACGGCTGGGCGTGGCTGTGAAAGTAGTATCGATTTAGAGCACCTGGCACGGATAGTCGAGATATAGGCCACGGTCCAAGGGACTGATAGGTTAGTGCCACGGGCGATTCTCGAAAGGGCCCGAAGCGCTCAAAATCCATGTGGCGCATCGGATGGGGCATGCAGAAAGGCAACCCCCCGCGTTCATAGTGGACAGTTAGGCTCGGAGACAGCCCAGCGCCCGGGGCCTTCCATGGTTAAGTCGTGCAGAGGGGAAACCCGCCAAGTGAGCCACTCGCCAGCAGAAATGGCGACGGCACGACTGAAAATGACGGCATCGCCCAAATATATAGATGGACAGCCCAAACAGATCGCGGGAATCGTGATTTTTATGAACAATAGTTTTAAAAGTGGCATTGCGTTTGAAAAGCCCCGGGGCAGTCTAAGTTAATAAATGCTAGGATAGGTTAGGAAATTACCCCGACCTTCGCCATGCCACCTTCGCCTCTCTGTCGCCGCTGAACCCCTTGGAAAAGATTGCTGAGTCGTAGTTGGCCATTCTAGCTTTAGTTGGGCCTCGAGGCAGGACCTACGCCTCCCTGTATTCCCTCAGAAGGAAACTAGGTTGGGAGTAGATGGACAGGATAGGTTAGCCGGACAAGACACAAGGGGTGGGAGACAGAATTATAAAAACAGTGTTCCAGCACACAAATCTGCCCCCAATTAGAGCATAAAGTATTTTGGGGATTCAAATTTAAATTTGATACGTCCTTACAACCTGCAAAGTTGATTATAAGAATATTTTATCTTAGTTTTGATATCAAGTTAAAACCATTTTGAACGAATTCATGACCGTAAATGATGTTGGACCTTTCAAGGCACGTAAGTCAATAAGTCATGTGTCAAAGCTGAACCTAATAAAGGATCTTGATATTATGTCTTACATATTAAACCACGGCATATTCTAGACCTTTTGTTATAATGGGAGAAATTTTAATTTGACCGATGAACATGACCCCCAAAAACTCGACCCTACGATCTCACAAATATCATCTTTTAAGCTCGCTTTTCTAAGAACAAGAGCTATAGCCAACCCCGCGCGTGAACTGTCAGTCGTGACGTGAAAAATGTTATAAGTTTAGTTGCAGTTATTTTTTTTCCTTCTATATTTTTATCTACCACACTATTTTTTAAGCCCTGCCATATATATATCGGGGTATCATGGATTACGTCTGGTCCGCCTTCCATGTACCGCACTCTAAATGTCCCAAAGTTTTCAACTTCACGTTCATATTTTGTTACATAGTCCAGCTGGTGAGAGGTCGTGTTGGACATACGCTCGCATCTAAATGGTTGCCACTGGCAACCAGGATGCGTTTCCATCGTTTCTTCCGCAACTCCTTAACTCCCAAGCTTTCAACGTTCACTTTTCATTATGGTACATAGGTCAAATTGGAACGTTGTCGCGCATTACGTCGTCATATAAATGAGCTTGCCATGACCAGGGTGCTGTTTTCCATGCCGTTCCTATGTCCGAACTCTAAACCCAAGTTTTCAAACTTTCACCGTTCATATTGTCAATAGGTACAAGACTTGTGAACGGTTTCGCGACACGCCGTTTCTCACCTTCCAAGTTGCATCGTAACCAGGCAATGCGTTTTGTCCATCTGTTCCTTGCACACTACTCCCAAAGTTTAACTTCAAACCGTTTCATATTTTGGTACATAGTACAGACCTGTACGACTGGTGGAGACGAGTTGTCGCGGACATATACGTGTCGTCATCCTCTAAGCGGCCTTGCCATGGCAACTTAGGATGCTGTTTTCGCAGTAGTCAGCATAATTCTGTATAACCTCCTTGTTCGGGCATATTGTGCTCACTTGCTCTTGTTAATGATACAATATGAACAAAACCGATATATTCGCTTTTAAAATTATTTGGGTCAGACTTCACTCAAGCTGTTCTAAAAATATAAATATTAGACTATCTTTTAAAAACGATAATGTATAAACAGCGAGCATTGGTGCGCTTTGACACCCAACTACTGGTCTCACTATAGGAATGGTGTGGATTTAAGTGAAACTAGATAAGTTCACGTATACGCTTAGTTTGAAGTAAATCAGATCATTTTGACGTAAGTTAATGAGCGAAAAACGATTTTATCTTTTCGTGACCTTGACCTTTGACCTTTGATCCAATTGAACAAAGTTAATTGGGTTTCCAAGTTCGATTGCCCACCTGTGGATTACTTTTGATAGTTTGCTAAAGCCTGGTTTTGCCGTAACGGTTACTAACAAGGCAGACAACAAAGCGTAGGCAGACTATGTACCTCGACACCCAATAGAACCTGACGCGATGGGCCCGTTCTATGTGAAACCTGAGATTAAGCACAAGAAAAATCATGCTGATTCTAGCTTCAAGGGTTAATGCTGCGATTTTTTTTTAAAAACCCCACAATTTAATGTTTTTCGGCCGTTGCTAGGAAACGATGGCGTCCCATAGCACTGTCTCTCTCACACATAACTTGGACATACCAGAAACCTACCATACCTCATTATATCTGCTCATATCTCTGACATATACGAACTTCGTTTTTGTTTTCACCAGGTTCATCAAAGTTCTTCTTCTCCGACATTTTCATAGATCCGGCTGAAATTTGACAATATGGTGAAATTATCACCCACAGTCGCTCGGTGGCCCGATTTGATTTTCGAAAAAATGAATTTTTCATATTTTTCAGAAAATTCAAAGTCTCGTTGCTATGGCAACGGTGTCCATAGCAACGTCTCATTTGCCACACAACTAGTCATGTATGACCTCCAAACAATTTCATCGAAATCGCCATTAAATACTGATAATAAGGGTAAGAAAAAAATTTTTTGAGATTTTTGTTTCTACTTAGATCACTACCCCAAACAAACAAACTACGATATACAATATCCGCTCCCTCCATCCGGGGCGGGATAAAAAAATAAAAAGGTCTAAATTGTTTTGTTTGCAACTAAGCGAGTGGGTATGGACAAAAGACAGGCAAAGCGGAATAGGGGGAAGAGACAGTAGTTAGTCCGAGCCGTTGCCAGAGCGCGCCGGCACCCACCGACTCCCTCCACCAACCTCTCGGACTGAGACCAGAGGCCGCGCAGCTTCGGCATTCCTCCGTGTTGTTACAGTTGCTGTGTCCGCACTTGCCTTCCTTGCCATGCTTTATTGGGGGGCCTTTTTTGGGGGGGGGCCCTCTGCCCTGACCCCATGCACTGCCCCCTTTTTGCATTCCCCCTGTGTCACCATACATGTTTGCCAGATCTCCTCAGTTTTGCAACGAGCTGCCCTGCAGGCAGATCCGCACAGGGAGCATTGAGCTGCCCTGCGTCCATTTTGTTTTGCATCCATCCATTTACATGCACAAACTGCATTTTAGCAGCCTGCCACCTCTTCTTGCATGAAGCACTTCAAATGGCCGTGTGGACCGCGCATCTCCTGCCGTGTTGAGGAGTCCTCCAGCAGCTGTGGTTATAAAGGAATAAAAAGAATTGTTCACTGAAACACTCAAAGGGACCTTTTGAAGCAAGCCCTGAGACGACTGACCTTCAGCTGCTTGCACTCTACCACAAGAAACTGTACATTACTTGCCTTCATTCCCACAGCATGACAGCGTCCTGGGCCAATGGTAGGCAAATAGATAAGGAAAATTGAAATAATGTTACCCACTGTTGTTCGTCCGTAGCTGCAGCATTTGTAGTAATCGTGCTTGTTGAGTTTGTTATTATTATGCAGCATTAGGTACTTTATCTTTTGGACAGTATGAAAAAAATGTTTCACTCAGATCTAATGATACGCATGAAATCTACGAGGGGAAAACTTAACATGCTGGTACACGCCAAATGACGACTCGAGACGAGTCTTAAAAAGGAGGGGTAGTGTACGAATATGGAAATTTACTGCACTCAACATTCAGAGCCGATAGAACAGTTTCTATCGTAAGTTGTGGTTTCGAGTAGGTCCTCCCCCAGTTAACGGTAATGAATGGCATTGCGGTCGCTGCGGGTTTCTTTATAGTCAGGTCTTTTTTATATCTCAAGAGTGCCACAATCCAACAAATTCTCCTTCGCTCATCGCACTCAGCTCCGACTCCACCCCTTGTCCAATCAGAAGCTCCACCTCAGCTGCTCCGCCTAGCAGATGAATGTTCGCCCCGGCCAATCGACTTGCACGATTCATCCGAAACAGACCGTTCCAATCAGGAGGCGAGGGAGAGAAAGGAGAAAGTGGTTTCTGGACGAGCGCTGCGAGAGAGACGTGTTGTCGTGCAGGACGTTGCCAGTTCGACCATTCGTCGGCGTTGCAAAGCAACAAGATTGTGCTGTGAGACGTTTCTGCTTGGGAGAGGACATTCTCAGTCCAGGCATTTCCCAACCTGGTATCCAAAAGCCAATGATGGTTGCACGAGGGGACCTGCAGAAAGTGTGTCGTGGACTTCAGGCGTGGTCGAGCCACCGGCGTGATTCGAGTGGGTGTGACCGCATCGACGGCTGGGGCATACCCGGCCGTCTTCTACTACTGAATCCCATCGCTCCATTTTCTTTGGTGTGTGTCTGTGGTGGGCCTCGTCTGAAAATAGATACTGTAATATGCTTTGTGCTTACATCATGCATTCTTATAGTCTGTCTTGAATTTGCTCTGTTCCCCTTCCCTTTGAAATAAATCCCCTGTTAAATGTATTCAGCTCGTTTCTGTTTGTCCTCATTGTTTACACGTGCGTGCGGGAAATTGGAACGCAAAGTGTGCATTGGACCGTCGAGACCTCTGGTAAGCCACCCCCTCGGTACGCACGTTCGAGCACGGTAAAAGACCTCGTCCCGATCGAGGTGTAGATACTCAGTAGCTCGCCATGTGGTCTCTATAGATTTTGAATTGGCGAATATAACCCTGTCCCACGTTGGTGAATATTTCATTCAAGTTCCGGTAATGACCTAGCCTCGGAGTTTTCCGAAATGTTACGCATCTAGATTCGGGTGTTCGTAGAGTCGACCCTACTCTCCACTTATGCTCGTGCTCGCAGCCGACGCCCGCGTTCTGCAACAATACTTGTTGCAGACCGGCTCGTTCTGCTAAGAAGTTCTGCAATTCTGGCTGCACGACCTCTAAGTGGAGCAGTAGTTCGACTTATTCCGAACACCCGGAAATCTAGATCGTATCCTTCGGAAAAACTCACGAGGGTACGGTCCCTACGAATGTGCATCGTCAAGTAACTTGACGTGTGGTAGGTAATTCAAACTTCAAGATACCTAATTACCCACGCGACAAATCTATCCGAAGTATTCACACCCTCGATGCACTCGTCGACGTCCACCGTTAACGTGGCCCGACCTGTGCGCAACTCAAGCGGATTGTTGCGAATCCCTGTCGTGTTCCAAATACATACAGCGGCAACAGCCTTGTAATCACAACACGTGGTCTAAGCCAATGGAGAATAACACAAATCGAGCTGAGACATTAACAATTTATGGTATTATCATTCATAATCGGGAAACAGGTTGGGATACACTTAATGCCAGATTATCTACGACTAATCAGATGCAAATTTACACACATGCACTAACAAATTCCACTTTAAAACGGCGCCCACAGCACAGACCACCACACACTCAAAATAAACGGACAAAATGTCTGTTATAATCCCTTTCAGCTCGGGATAAGTCAAGCCAGACGAAAAGTTCTGGCACCTGCCGTGAGGCGCGGCTCGACTCAACCTCCGGAGCAACATCCGGCCCAACGGTACTAAGGCAGCCGACGCAGGCTACGCCAGCGCGAGATCGTCGCGGGAACCAGAACACTCACGACGATATCAGCCGGTACCAGTAACACGCCAGCCGACTTGAGCATTCACGGGGGAACCAGATACCCAGCGACGAGATCATCTTGGAACCAGAGTATACCCACGACGAGATCCAGCCGGAACCAGAATACGGCCAGCGACGAATCAGCCTCGGACCAGAATTACCCGAGCGCAGATCACCGGGTAACCAGAATACTGCCAGCGACGGATTCAGCCCGGAACCAATCATACGCCAGATGCGACTGAGTATCAGCCGGAACTGGGAACCAGAAATACGCCATCGACGCAGATCAGCTGGAACCAGAACATGCGCTGGAAGACAGGCGCAATTCTTTCCTTTCCTCTCGAGCAGACCTTCGATTATTTTCTCTCCATCCCTTTTATCGCTCCGGGCGCCTCCACTCATCGCGGCCCAAGCTCTCATTGGGGACACGACGCATTCCCTCTTTGCGCGCAGCCAAGCAAACCGTTCATGATCATATTTGGGAATGGAATTCAGTCCGCTCATCGTGACCGCTCTCATTGAGTGGGATCACGACGCATCCTCTATTTGCTGCAGCAAGCAAAACCGTTGCATGGCCATATTTGGATAATGAATCCTATCCCCGACGAATTCCAACACTCTCCTATATTCCAGCGAGCGAGAAGCGGAGCAGAGGTGTCGCTTGTGATAGCGAAGATGCATTTGCGTAGTCTGTAGAGGTTGAGTAGCTCGTAGATTTAGTGTAGTGATGTAATAAAGATAAAATCCATATCAAATAACTCACAAGCGCATGACATTCATTCACCCAAAACGTTACTGATGGACCCTAAAATAAAAAACACATAATTACCATTAACCTTCTATATGACCATGTATGGTTGAGGCTCATGCTTCCAGATTCGTAACACTAATACCCTTTAATAGCCTTTCACGTTGTTGAAGATTGCGATAAGTAAGCACGATGTTATCACAGACATGACAGCACAGACAGACAGACAGACCTAGACCTAGAGGCCATCACACTCATCCTAATCTGCTCCAGCCTGGTTTGAATCCTGACTCCAGCATAGAACGTTCATCCTGTGGGTTCAAACATGCAGGGCTGATTCATAAGTGTGTTCGCGTGCTCTTGGTATGGATTTTATGATGTCTCCGTCTGCCCGAATTAGTTGGTGAGGTTAAATACCCCAAGGTCTTCATGAAAGTAAGCCTTTAAAATTTATCTTGCAATAGGACTCTCCAACTAACTTATGAGACAACCTATTGCTCAATGTGTCTACTTATCGAAAATGTAATGAAGGATGCTTTCGTATTTTAATAATTGGCTCTGGCTGCTGTCAACAGCACACCACTGTGGGGTGGATCAACATTCCCTCATCTCCTGGCATAGTGCATAAGCATCATCACCATCATCCGACCATCATCATCTCTCATCTACGAAGTCTTCCCTCAACTCACGTTGATATTGGTTTTCTATCTATCTATTATAGTGATAGGTAGCAAGAGAGTTGTCAGAATTGTAATTTGTGCAGGCCTTAATAACTTCCTGCTCTGTTGATAAAACACCCCCTTTCGAAGTTCTCTGTATAATGAAACACCATTGGCACAGTTTTATACTTGCCTGTAATTCAAACCCAGGATACACACCTCAGTGTACGCATACCCGAACTATCCTGCCAACTGCCATCAATGTGATGTCTTCAAATTGTCCCTCTCCTGACATGCACTCCATCTTATCGCATATATCCACATTCCTTCTCTGCAGACTACCTTCCATCCCGATTTGATTACCATAAGGCAACTTTCGAGGGTACATGCTGAACAGTTTGACATTATAATCAGACTTGTCTATCTATATCCCTATATATATACTTTTTCAAGGGGGGGGGGGGCTGGAAAACTTACACAGCTTCCTCATTTAAGCCTGATCACAGTATAATCGACGTTGATTTTGCTCGGTATGAAAAGACTGTGTTTTGAATCCCTGCTGTTTATTTCACATACTTTTTCTTCAAAATAAGCGTTTCTCTTTCTGTAGTATAACTCAGTTTCTTGTTTTTGAGAATCTTTAACCACATTTTGAAATCTACAAAGCCATGTAGTGGGCAACTTAGCTTAAATATAGCATAACAATTGCATTTTTGTGAGCGAAGCACCGAATTTGCACAGGCTCTGAGCCTAATCATATGAACAATGATATTGGGCCATCTCAAAAATTTTGGATGCAGTGAAATATGTCTTGCCACACCATCACCGGCTGAAATTTGAGATGGCCCATATCACAATCTTTCATAATATGATAGGCTACGAGTGTGTCATATATGCTTCTCACAAATCACAATTGTTATCTAAGTCTTTGCCACTAATGCCCATGATATCACCCTTGTCTTGGTGGATTGTTTATCCCAACGACTTGGGTTGGGGGGGGGAATAAATGCAGAAATTGACAAACCTGATTCGAATCAGGTAGAAAAAAATGACTGTCTTTTACTTGTGACACACAAAGGACCCATAATCTTTGCCAAATACCTCTGGAATGCATTGAAGTTAATGCTGCTCACGTACCTGTTAAAGGCAATCTTTCTATGTCTTGCGATGGAAGTATTCCTTAAGGAAAAGCACTTGCATAACAAAGATGATATTCCTGATGTATTTCGGGTGAAAACCTCTCCATGGCACGCATTACACGGTGACCTATGTTTGGTAAACAATATGGAATGGAATTTTTTTTTAAATTCATTCAAACACCTAATAATGGAATTTTACAATTGCAAAACCTAATAGTCCTCATATCATTGACCAGAATCTCTCCTGCTTGGTCATTCTATCTCTGTGTTCTGACTGCTCACTTTGTTTTGTTATCAGGTGTTTTCCTCCAGCCTTTCAATTCTTATCAGGATCTTGTATTTTACCCACCTTTTTACCAATGGCTTTATAGATTTGCTTCTGCTTTTATTCAAACTCTGAAAGTAGAACATTCATGAATGTTTCGATGTTTGATCAAGTTGCATGGAGAGAATACAACGGAAGTGAACGTAGATGACAGCCAAAGGCAACGCTCAAAGCTGCACAGATCTTCTCCAAGAGCCCGAAGAGCCAACTTCACCAGGTGTATCATACAAGAGTACAGGATAATTGAGAGTAAGTTGACTTTAGTTCTCTTTGTTGAATTCATTCCCGACCCAATTTATGCAGGAGAGATTGCTGCTTTCTCGAGTCAGGGTGTGGGATCAAGAGTTCATCGAAGTTTCCAACTACCTGCATTTCTCCACTGGGACGTGACGATTCGCACACACCTTGAGAAAGCAAGACCATTGTGTTCAGTGTCACTCCCCCATCAATTAATAATCCTCACGCCTAACATACGAAGACATCAGCGTCAGTGTTCTAGCAACCTCGTGAACCCATTGAATTCCCAGTTATGAGCAACTTAAGCTAATGCAATAATTTAACCACGCTCAACTATTGCATTGATGATAGACTAGGAGAGTGTCGATAACACATTTAACTCGTAGCATCGGTTTAAGCGCATACCTTCCCACGTAATCGTGTCCATGAGAACAATCGTTCCAATACATTTTGAAAGATCATGCGTACAGTTACTCTATCGTTTTGCCCTACTCTTCAATGAGAATCACTTTAAAAATTAAAAATTATCGTCCAACCAGATTCGGATCTTCACAAAACCAATCAATTGCTGCCATACATCCAACTACCATTCAAGTTTCATTGGCAATCCGTCCGACTTTTTGAGATATCCTGCAAACAAACAGACGACAAACAAACAAATGAATTGCTACTTGAGGCCAAGGAATTGCCGGAATAACTGTCATATCTTCCATGATCTCTGAAAAAACAAAAAACTGAAATCAATTTGTCTTATAAGCGATATGCTACTGTTTAATGAGTATCGCACTTAGTTGGTTCATGTCAAACTTGGGAAGTCAATGACTTGAAATTGCTTTTTAGCGCAATTTAGAGTCTTAACTGAACCCACCTGACATCTCGACCCTTGATCCCTATACAGGTTTGGTGTGTACACCACCAAATGAAACATATGTGGATCAATGGAAATGCACATTTTGGATTGGTTGAATCGATCACACCATTTTACGCGACTTATTGCGAAAATAGAATTCGGTGACCTACCTTGACCTTTACCTAATTCACCAAAAAAACGACAGTGTCTAATTTGGACCAGCCGAGAGCGTACCAGTTGTCATGATCCTGAAACGTCTGGCTGCTACAGGGTAAACAAACAAACACAAACAGACAACAGACAGACAACAGACACACAGAAGACACATCCACAACCCGACACATAATTGCCGAAATCCGAAGGATTCCCGGATTAACAAGAAACGACACTTGGTCAAAATCCATTAAACAAATTGACTCAAAAAATGGTGGATTAGAATTCAAGACTCAAATATGCAACTCCTCACACATTTCAGTGAATCGGAGAACAATTGAACAATTTATTGAAATCTGGCCATGTTACCTTTTGTCCTATCGTGGACCACAAAAATTGTGTGAATTCAGCGACCTGAAATATAAACCCCCCCCCCTTTCAATATGAAGCCAATCAGATGTTAATTGAGGATTTAGAATCTCACTGAAAGTGTTGACTTTTCCAACATAGACCTTGACCTTTGATCTCAAGACAATAGGCTCTTCTCCTGATAACCAACTCCACCATTGCGTGAAGTTCGGAAGACGCGTTTAAATTGTACCTGTAGTCATAACCAAACAGACAGAGACAGAATACCAAAATCGGAACTATTAAACAACTAAAACTTGAAAAATTCGATTTTGCAATAACAAACAACACATCAAGACGGCGTGATGAAAACGATCAACCTGCTTTCACCGCAGGACGAGTAAAATGAGAAAACCATGTGCTGAAAACAATTCCATACAAAGTTCTTCATTGAGCAAATCGACAGATTGCGAAGCTTAGCAAGCCGCTCCTATGCCATTATGGTTTGTGTTTTTTTATTAAAAAAACCCATCTTTTATTCTGTTTATTATTTTTTTATTTTTTAAATCATTGAACAAGACTGAAGTTTGATATCTCCACCTAATCCATGCTTAAAATCCCCATTCCGACCTCAGCCCGAACCCTTCTCCTATATCACTCCGAAACCAGACTTTGTATCATTCCAGCAAACTTGTTTCGTTTCGGAAATAACATTATCAACTCTTATTTTTATTATTTATTTATTTTATCTTGCATACACTTTTTTCTCACATAGGGATTAATCCCTGACAGCAATGCGATTCTAACTGTGAGTTGAAGCATTTTCTTTGTTTATTAATTTTTTTGTGAATTACCACTCCAACTGATAAAAAGATCAAGAATTCGCGAGGTGTAAAATTTCACCTTTTCCCAATCTCCTCATTCGCATCCTGCAAGTCAAAGATGATATTTTGTTTACTTGGAGTCGATGGAAAGCATCATTTCAACTCCTCGCGTGTGCGTTATTGGTAACGCTTGATCCATAATGCCGTGCGTAATGTTGTTCTCCGTCTGCCCCCTTCTGGACCAGGAACATTGCCTATGTGAGTGACAGGTTATGATGGCGTGTGCTTTTGTCTTTTCGAGCTTGGCATTCTGAAATCTGGGTCATTTATCCTCAGTTTCATCATCATTATGCACAAAGTGTGTTGGAAATAGAGTTGATTTTTGTCAAAGTACATCATGCTGGTTATTCAATTGGGATACCGAACAAATCCTTCCTTAACAGAGGGACACACGAGTTAAACTGACCCCCCCCCCCACCCCTCCACCCTGCAAAAAAAACACAAAAGCAATAGAGCTTTGGCAACTTCATTGTTTCCCATTCCTAACATGCATGCCGATACCTCTTTACTCTGGCACAAAGTGTTTCTGATTTTTAATCAGAGTCTCTGATCGACTCCTTTCTCCGCATACAATTATTGTTGATGCGATCGTGATCTGAGCATTCCGATATCCACAAAAATGGACTGCAAGTGCAACTTTCTTCCCCACTGCCTTTCCAGTCATTTGCACACGAGCATCACCTAGGCTGATCAGGATTGAATCACATTGTAGGAAGAGTGAGGCACAACAGAAACATACGTCTTGCTTCCCTTAGGATGAATCTATAGAGTGCAAGTTAGATGCAACGCGTGGGCATAAAATGTGTGTTGAGTGGGAGCGAGGTGTATTGTGTGGGGGAGGAGTGGCTCAGTGTGAGTGTTTATCATTTCGTGATGAGTGAGGTTCATGAGCGAGGTAACTGGCGATGACAATCTAAAGGAATGAACTAACAGGAAACGAGAACACGTACCTATGGATCAAAGTAATGGGTAACAACTGATCATACAGCATTGGCGTGACAGATTGCTTTCCAGCTTGTTGAAGTCCTCGGACGGAATTGAGACAGCAGCTTCCCAAATGTGTGTTCCATAGATGGATAATTAGAATAAAAGAGTTGAAGTGGTAGTTTTGGGGGACTTGTATTTATAGTTTAACAAGGGTCACTGGAACATGCACATCCTACATTGAAAGGAGTTGGAGACAAGAGCAAGGACCAATATTGGAAATATTTGGAAACATGATGATGGGCGGGGTGACATGGTATCCCAGCACCCTTGAACTCAGAATGAACGTGCAGTCGATAGTCGAGTGAACAGGTCTGGCTGGATGCGCTTGGGGTGGAGATACAGTTGGAGTAGATTGACATGTCCCGTAGGGACAGGTCTGCGTTAGAGTGACAGTCTGCGGTAGTAGAGGACATGTCTGCGGTTGGAGTGACATATCTCTGGTTAGAGGACGTCTGCGGTGTGTGATGACAGTTTCTGCGGTTAGCAGTAAGTCTGCGTGGACACAGTCTGCATGTTAGAGATGACAGGTTCTGCGTGACTGACAGATCTGTGAGGACAGGTCTGCTGGTTAGAGTGACAGGTCTGGCGTGTAAGTTACAGTTGGCTGCGACGACGTCTGGAGTAGATGACAGTTGTCGAATGAGTACAGGTCTGTCGTTGGATGACAGGTCTGGTAGGGCAGGTCGCTGTGGTGACAGTTCTAGTGGTTTTAGATTGCAAGGGTCTGCCTGTGGAGTGACAGTCTGGCTGGTGAGAAGTCTGGGGTAATCGGTCTGGCTTGTTAGTACAGATCTGCGGTATGACATCTGCGGTGATTGTTGCACTGGGGATTATATTATTATTTGATGATAAAAGCACCACTCCCTAAGAGCGAGCAGGTCAGTTATTATCTTATGATTATGGATACCAAACAGAACACCCGGGAATCATCTACTATGTCTATCCTAACTGGATAGGGTCCAAATGTTAATGTGGTGGTCCTGATTCACCAAGCACACTTCATCCGCCATTCCTTCCCACAACACAAAAATCCCTCTTTGAACAATACATAATTTCTTACGAAATCCACTTCTTACTTAATATTCTCCTTTCCCACTTATCAGTCCATTCCCAGTTGAAAAAGCATTTATAGCATTTAATGACAATTACCATCGGTCTATTTTTTTTTTAACTCAGGGTCTCGCTCCTTATAGCAACACACAACAGAGGCAGGATACAAGGTTCCATGAGGAAGACGACGTTTTGGATGGGGAACTAAAAAGTGCGTGAACAGCTGCTTGAAACCTGGAGGAGAATAGGATGAAAAAGTTGGATATTCTAAAGCGAGAAAAACAGTAGGAATGTAAAGTGAAAGTGATGGATGAGGCCAGTGCGTCTCTCTTTAGGGGGTTAGTCAAATTTACCAAAAGGAGTTCGTTTTGTTGTTGGTGTGGAAAGAAGGCTCGAAACCCATTTGGAGAGGTGCAGGAGTCCATGGACCGGCTGGGAGCGTGGCTGTTGAAAGGTGAGTATCGATTAGAGGGCACCCTG
>CM068957.1:16127442-16174291 GCA_035128595.1 Eptatretus atami
GACCTAATAAATTGACGAGTTCAAGGTGAGGCCGGAGAAAGGTTAATCATCTTTGAATGTGTCCATCACTTACCACTGCTCGTCTCTTGAGCTGACACATCCAAATCCTTCTCGTACGGCTCGTTGGATTACCCGCCATGGACTCACTCCTTTCAATTTCCGCATGGTGCTGGTTGGGACAGGATCCACTTCTTCACACTGTGTTTTTCTGAGTGAACCATGATGCCCCACTGTTCTGCTTCCCTATTAAGTCTGCTCTATGATCTGATCCAACTAACACTAAATCCATAACGAGTATGCGTTGGCAGTCCAGTTTGCCGTCCTGAACGCTTGATAGTTCTGGGTGGGAGTGCTCTACAGCCGGCCATTTCCAACCAGAGTGTAAGTACCTTGCAATGTTTAGAGTGATCGTACGCCGTAACAGCATTACGCTCTAATCGCAAGTGTTTTCGCCAGTTCAAAGTACGGAATTGCCCAATAAAGCTCTAGTGCTACCTCACATTTCCAAGTAGGGCCACTGTAATGTCCACACTTTGGTGTTTGTTCAGGTCATCCCTCACCATGAGTGCTCCAGGTACAAGATAACATGTAAATTGAGGTCGAGTCACCCTGCTGTGGACCCTGGCTGGCTTCATCCTCTGTAGTTGAACTCGTTTTTGGTAGACTGACTGTCTACAACAGCAGCCTGAGCAATGCCAATATCAATGTCCTTCGTAGCACCACTTCGCTCTCAGACATTTTTGTGGACGATAGAAAATCATGTCTGGGTACCGTTCCTGCAGTCTTTTCTTCAGTCTTCGTCTGGTATGGCCTTATCCTGACCTTCGCATATCGAGTAGGTCAATGAACATCTCACACAACTTATTCATATTATAGATTGCTTCCATCAATGAGTCTACCTGGATTACTTATACAGCAGAAAATGTCAAATGTTGAGTCATAGTTCACTTTCTGATTTGAGTTTACTTTCACTCTGTCTTGGTATGTGTCATTCACATACTCATAATAACATTTATGGTGAAAAACTGCCAGCGCACACCAGTCTTTACCTTTATAGTTATCATATTCTCACATCACTTCATCTCTCCTGCTGTCAGCAGTTTCCCTCAGTCCTTCCATCCTGTGTTTCTGCCAGGACAACTATCACCTGAGATTTTCTTTGACATGGATGAATTTGTCTTTTTTCTGCATAGCAACACAATTCTTGGCAGTACACCAGCTGATTTGCCAACCACCCTTTCTACAGAGGTTCTGAGGGATTTTCTACGTATTTTGTGGTATATAGCCCCTCTTCTTCTAGTGCCGCGACCACCTCACTGGCTCTAAGCAAAAACGCAGTAGTGCTGGCTTCTGATTTCCTTTTCCTGGCTTCAGTACTTTTATGATCCTTTACAAACGACGCATAGCAGAACCCGTGACAGCCGCAATCCGCAGGAGGATGTCATGCAGTTTCATAATTTGATCAGCCAGCAACAGCATTTGTATAGTTCACTATCTGTGGCGTCGCACCAAGCCTTCGCACACTCACATACCGTTAAGCCAGCTCTTCCGTGAATTGCTTCCACTCTTCTATCTCCCCGCCCAAGTGTGAACAACGCATTTTGGTTGTTGAAAGACCAAAATCACTCAGATCACCAGACAACCATGGGCGCCGCCATCTTGATTTGTTGTTTCCTGTCGTTTCCTCGCGCATACAAGCATGCCACGCCCACTTCACGTGGTAATTTCACAATGGTAATAACTGTCGGTTTCAACTGTTGCACTATGGAACAAGTAGGAATATTCAATGGTGTGTTCTCATTAAATGTACGGTGAATTTCGTTTAGATGGTGATACTGCACAACGAAACTAGACGAACCGACCACTCCACATGACCTAACCCAAACACCCAATTTTCGTCTTCAGCTTCCTTGGAGTTTCTTAGTAATGCATGCAAAGTTTCAGATGCTACATTCATTTGGATATGGATGACACGGACGGACGGAAACGACACACAGACGGACGCACGCACGCACACGTTTTCCCTTTATATACGTAACTGGGGGGTAATTCTCTGACCAGAATTGAGTAGTGGTCCATGCTTATACAATGCCCAAATAAGGGATAGGTCAAGAAGAACGTGTTGTACACTTTGAACAAAACACTGATCTCTACACGAACTGGAGAAGGAAGTCATTTATTGAAGCCATTTGTCTGCCATCTTTGCTTCCCAAAACAAATGAATGGACGTTAGTGACGAAGGTGAATGCCACTTCCCAGATAAAGTGATCCTCTCTCCTTTAATCACGACCATCATGATTACAAACTAAGAGCGCAAGCAGATCACAAGGAGCAGATATCATCCGCAGAGTAACCTGCTCCTCTGCTCTGCTCACCCTGTCCTTTCTTCACCCTCTCATTTGCTCAAAATCTCCTGCATTTGTCGAAATCAGCAAACATCACAACTCTGCCATAAAAAAGGTGCAAAAACAGATCCCTGTAATACACCAATCAGCCTTCTCCAAATCATCAGCAAGGTTTATGAATCCATCATCGCTTCAGACATTAAATCCTTCCTCTCTCCAATGGCTTGTTTTCCGATCATCAATTTGTTTCAGACCAAGTGACTCTACTTGGGTATGCTGCTGCTGCTCTCCCACAACGGATGGAGTACTCAATGAACACACATAATTAGACGAAATATCATAGACATATCGCGTGCCTTCATACGGTCTGGCACCCTGCCTCCTCAACAAACTCTCTTCTTTGGTATCCAAAGCCATCTCCATCATGCTCGCAGCCCCCACCTCTCCCGTCAGCCAACGTGTGGCCCTAAATGAATTCTCCCATCCTCTCCTGTCCAGGCTGGATTCCTCAAGCGGCGTTCTGGGCCCTTTTTTCTGGTTTCATCAACGATCTTCTCACTCTCTAGGATCCTTTCATCTCTTTGCTGATGACATCCACCCTCTCCATACCATCTGTCCTCCTCAGACCGGCAAGCAGCAGCTTCTCGCTCTCTGCAAATCTGGGTAAATCAGCACTGGTCCCAACACGATACACTGTCTTTCAATCCTGACAAATCTCACACTCTCACTATGTTCTCCGAAGACCGTCGGAACACCCCCCTCCCCCATCTACTTTCTCAACAATCCTCTGGAAGAAGTCCCTTCGTTCAGCTTCTGTGGTCTCACCGTCTGCCATGATCTTTCCTGGGAAAGCCACATTTCCAACCAGGCTCCAAAGTCAGTTGCCGACTGGAATCCTCAGTCGTGCAAAGTCCTTCCTCGGCCCACCTGAGCTCCTGACCATACAAAGCTTTGTACGCAGCCTGATAGTAACCTTCCCTCTGGGCTGGTGCTCCTGCCTCTACCTTTCTCGCTTCACACTGTGAAAGTCTGGATCATTGGCCTCCCGCGGTGAGGCTGAGTCCTTGGGCCTCTCTCTCTCACCGCAGGCGGTGGTGTTTTTCTGGCCTCTCTCGTCTCAGTCTCGCCCCTTGCTCTGTCTGCGATATTCCCTCCCCCATATATTTCCGCAGGGCGCTCAAGTCTGCCAGCAAGCGCCTTCTGGTAAACTACCAAATCATGAACCACTGCTCACTTTCACTCTTTCATTCCTCTGTTTTCCTCCTTTAGATAACTCCACACTTTCTTCAATCCACTCTTCCCTCAGGTTTCAAAAGCAGTGTTCACACCATCTTTTATCTCCCCCCATCCAAAACGACGATCCTTCGCCTCTTGGCCCTCTTGTTCCTCCCTTGTTTGTGTGTCGCTCCATATGAGCCGAGACAATGGATACAAAAAAAAAATAAAAAGACACGATAGTTATAAATGCTATTTAACCTGGATGAAATCGGGAGAGAATTAAATTAAGAAGGTGGAATTTTCGAAGAAATTTGTATTGATTACAAACGGGATTTCTGTGTGAGAGAAGGAAGATGGCGAGATAGTGCTTCCGGCTAAGACCCAAACCAATTAACATTTGGCACCCTTCCAGTTAGGATAGACATCAGTGAACATGATACCCCGAGGGTCGTGTACTCTGCTTTGGTATTAATAATCATAAGATAATAAACATGACCCTTGCTGGCTCTCGCTAGGGAGCTGGTGCTTTTTATTAATATAATAATAATATTCTAATCCACCTCATGCAACCAATCCACCACCACCTGTCATCCACCGCCACCTGTACTCCACGCCAGACTGTCACTGCACCGCGCTCACGTCCAACCGGCAGACCATGTCACTCCCCGCCCAGCGGTCAGTTCGCCAGACTAGTCACTCACGCGCAGCACCTTCACCTACGCAGACAGTGCCCGGACTAAAAGCCAGGAAGCCTCCTCTACCCAGACGTCCCTCGACGATCCTGTTCACATTACCCCAGAGCCTTATTCCAGCGAACCTATCCTCGACAGATTCAAGCACTCAGACCGATGTCACTTTACCTCGGACTGTACCACCGCGGAGACCTCACTTACCGCAGACCACCCTGCACCACGCCGAAAGCTGTCATCACGCAACTCTGTTCAGTTCCACGCCATTTCTGTCAGATCCATCAAGCCTGTCATTGCCGCCGCGACCTGTCGTCACCGCCGACTGTCCTCTACCGCACACCGTCACTACCGCCCACCGTCATGTTACCCCATAGCTTCACTCTACCGATTGTCACTCCACCGCCCAACCTGCACTTACCGCCCTGTCACTCTACCGCGACCAGTCTTACGGCGACTCCAAATAGTTCACCTAGCGGGACCTGTCCTCACTCAGACGATCTCCAACCCGAATAAAAGCACCAGCTCCCTACGAGAGCCAGCAAGGGGTCATGTTATTATCTTTATGATTATTAATACCAAAGCAGAGTACCCACCCTCGGGGTAATCATGTTCCACTGATGTCTATCCTAACTGGATAGGGTGCCAAATGTTAATTGGTTTGGTGGTCCTGAATCGACCGGAAGCACTTCATCCGCCATCTTCCTTCTCCCACAACACAGAAAATCCCGTTTGTAATCAATACAAATTTCTTACGAAAATTCCACCTTCTTATTTAATATTTCTCCTTTCCCACTTGATTTCAGTCCATTCCCAGGTTGAATAGCATTTATGAAATACCATCGTGTGCTTTTTATTTTTTTTTTGTATCCATTGTCTCGGCTCATATGAGAGCGACCACACAACAAGGGGGCAGGAACAAGAGGGCCAGAGAGGAAGGATCGTCGTTTTGGATGGGGGAGATAAAAGATGGGTGGTGAACAGCTGCTTTTGAAGACCTGAGGGAAGAGTGGGATTGAAGAAATGTGTGGGATTTATTCTAAAGGCAGGAAAAACAGAGGAATGAAAGAGTGAAAGTGAGCAGTGGTTCATGATTTTGGTAGTTTTACCAGAAGGCGGTTGCTGGCAGACTTGAGCGCCCTGCGGAAATATAATGGGGGGGGGACATATCGCAGACAGAGCAAGGGGGGCGAGACTGAGACGGTAGAAGACAGAAAGACCACCGACCTGCCTGCGGTGAGAGAGTGAGAGGCTCAAGGACTCAGCCTCACCGCGGGAGGTACCAATGATCCAAAACGCCTTTCCACAGTGTGAAGCCGAGAAAGGTGAGAGGCAGGAGCACCAGCCCAGAGGGGAGAGCAGTACTCTATCAGGCTGCGTACAAAAGCTTTGTAAGTGGTCAGGAGCTCAGGTGGGCCGAGGAAGGACTTTGCACGACTGAGGATTCCCAGTCGGCAACTGACTTTGGAAGCCTGGTTGGAAATGTGGCTTTCCCAGGAAAGATCATGGCAGACGGTGAGACCCAGAAGCTTGAACGAAAGGACTTCTTCCAGAGGATTGTTGAGAAAGTAGATGGGGGGAGGGGGGGTGTTCCAGACGGTCCTTTCGGAGAAACATAGTGAGAGTGTGAGATTTGTCAGGATTGAAAGACATTTGATGTTCCACGTGTTGGACCAGTTTGTGATTTCACCCAGATTTGCAGAGAGCGAAGAAGCTGCTGCTTGCCGGTCTGAGGGATGACAGATGGTATGGCAGAGGGTGGAGTCATCAGCAAAGAGATGAAGAGGATATTCCAGAGAGTTGGAGAGATCGTTGATGAAAACCAGAAAAAGAACAGGGCCCAGAACGCCGCCTTGAGGAACTCCAGCCTGGACAGGAAGAGGGGATGGGAGAATTCCATTTAGGGCCACACGTTGGCTGCGACAGGAGAGGGGGTCTGCGAGCCATGAGTGGAGATGGCTTTGGATACCAAAGGAAGAGTTTGTTGAGCAGGGCAGGGTGCCAGACCGTATCGAAGGCACGCGATATGTCTATGGATATGGCTCTAATTTTATGTGTGGCATTGAGTACCTCCATCCGTTGTTGGGAGAGCAGCAGCAGCATACCCAAGGTAGAGTCACCTGGTCTGAAACCAAATTGATGATCGGAAATCAAGCCATTGGAGAAGAGGAAGGATTTAATGTCTGAAGCGATGATGGATTCCATAACCTTGCTGATGATTTGGAGAAGGCTGATTGGTCTGTAGTTGCAGGGATCTGTTTTTGCACCTTTTTTATGCAGAGCGGTGATGTTTGCTGATTTTCAGACAGATGGCAGATGAGTTTGAGCAAATGAGAGGGTGAATAGAACAGAGACAGGGTGAGCAAGAGCAGAGGAGCAGGTTACTTCGGATGATATCTGCTCCTTCTGGTTGAGTACTGCTCCTTATGTTTGTAAATCCATGATGGTCGTGATTAAAGGAGAAGAGAAATCACATTTCATCGGGAAGTGGCATTCACCTTCGTCACTAACAGTCCCATTCATTTGTTTTGGGAGAGCAAAGATGGCAGACAAATGGCTTCAAAATATGAGCTTCCCCTTCTCTCCAGTTCGTGTAGAGATCAGTGTTTTGTTCCAAGTGTACAACACGTTCTTCTGACCTATCCCTTTATTTGGGCAGTGGTATAAAGCAATGGACCACTACCTCAATCGCTCATGAAAGTAAAATTAACCCAGGTTACGTATATAAAGGGAAAACGTGTGCGTGCGTGCGTCCGTCTGTGTGTCTGTCCGTCCGTCCGTCCGTCATCCATAACTCCAAACATGAATGTAGCATCTGAAACTTTGCATGCATACTAAGAAAACTCCAAGGAAGCGCACGACTGAAAATTGGGTGTTTGGGTTAGGTCATGTGGAGGTGGGTCGGTTCGTTCAGTTTCGTTGTGCAGATCACCAATCTAAACGAATTACCCTGTACATTAATGAGAACACACCATTGAAATCTACTTGTTTCCATATGCACAAGTTGACACACCGACAGTTATTACCATTTGAAATTACCACGTGAAGTGGGCGTGGCATGCTTGTAATCGCGGAGGAAACGACCAGGAAACAACAAATCAAGATGGCGGCGCCCATGGTTGTCTGGTGATTTCGAGTGATTTTTGGTCTTTCAAACAACCAAATATGCGTTGTTTCACACTTGGCGGGGAGGAAGATGAGAAAGGTGACGCAATTCACGGATAAGAGCTGGCTTAAGGTATGTGAGTGTGCGAAGGCTTGGTGCGACGCCACAGATAGTGAAACTATCAACAAATGCCGTTTGCTGGCTGATCAAATTATGAAACTGCTGCCAATGACATCCTCCTGCGGATGCCGGCTGTCACCGGTTTCTGCTATGCGTCGTTTTGTAACAAGGATCATATAAAACGTACTGAAGCCAGGAAAAGGAAATCAGAAGCCAGCACTACTGCAGTTTCTGCTAGAGCCAGTGAGGTGGTGCGCGGACTAGAAGAAGAGGGGCACTCATACCACAAAATACGTAGAAAATCCCTCAGAACCTCTGTAGAAAGGGTGGCTGGCAAATCAGCTGGTGTACTGCCAAGAATTTGTGTGATATGCCAGAAAAAAGACAAATTCATCCATGTCAAAGGAAAATCTCAACGTGATAGTTGTCCCTGGCAGAAACACAGGATGGAGGAAAGCTGAGGGAAACTGCTGAGCAGAGGAGAGATGAACGTGATGTGAGAATAATGACAACTATAAAGGATAAAGACTGTGTGGCGCTGGCAGTTATCACCATAAATGTTATTATGAGTATGTGAATGACACATACCACAGACAGAGTGAAAGTAAACTCCAAACTCAGAAAGTGAACTATGACTCAACATTTGACATTTTCTGTGATAAAGTAATCCAGGTAAGACTCATTGATGGAAAGCAATCTATACATATGAAGAAGTTGTGTGAGATGTTCAATGACCTACTCAGATATGCGAAGGTCAGGATAAGGCCAACTACAGACAGAAGACTGAAGAAAAGACTGCAGGAACGGTACCCAGACATGATTTTCTATCGTCCACCAAAAATGTCTGAGAGCGAAGTGGTGTACATGAAGACATTGATATTGGTTCCATTGCTCAGGCTGCTGTTGTAGACAGTAGCTCTACAACAGAAACAGAGTCAACTACAGAGGATGAAGCCAGCCAGGGTCCACAGCAGGGTGACTCAGACCTCAATTTACATGTTCTATACTCTGGAGCACTCATGGTGAGGGATGACCTGAACAAACACCAAAGTGTGGACATTACATGGCCCTACTTGGAAATGGTGGAGCTAGCACTAGAGCTTATTTGGCAACTCGTACTTTGAACTGGCCGAAACACCTTGCGATCACGAGAGCGTCAATGCCCTGGTACTTTGCGTACGATCACCTAAACTATGCAAGGTACTTACCCGTTTACTGGCTGGAAATGGCCGGCTAGAGCACTCCCACCCAGACACCTATCAAGCGTTCATGGACGGCAAATGGACTGCCCAACGGCATTCGTTATGGATTTAGTAGTGTTGAGTGTGATCAGATCATGAGCAGACTTTAAATAGGGACAGCAAGACCAGTGGAGGCATCATTGGTTACACTCAGAAAAACACAGCTGTGAAGAAGTGGATCCTGTCCCAACCAGCACATGCGGAAATTGCAAGGAAATGTGAGTCCATGGCGGGTATCCACAACGAGCCCCGAACGAGAAAGGATTTGGATGTGTCGAGCTCGAAGAAGAACGAAGATGGTACAAGTGATGGACACCACTTCAAATGATTAACCCTTTCTCCGGCGCTCACCTTGAACTCGTCAATATTAGTTCAGGTGTCATCGCACCGCCAGCCACCGGAAATAGCAAGGAAATGTGAGTCCATGGCGGGTATCCACAACGAGCCCTGAACGAGAAAGGATTTGGATGTGTCGAGCTCGAAGAAGAACGAAGCAGTGGTACAAGTGATGGACACAGCACTTCAAATGATTAACCCTTTCTCCGGCGCTCACCTTGAACTCGTCAATATTAGTTCATGTGCATCGCACCGCCAGCCACTTCCGCGGACTTGATGAACGCGTATGTCAAGGGAGAGAATGCTGTCGTGCAATTCATGCGTGATCGGCTTCTCTCAGGTGAGGTCCCATTCTTCAGTCCGATTTCGAAGGCCAAATTGGCAACTTTCTTGAAGGCGTGAGGCAAGTCGGTGACTCCCCACCAGCAGACGCCGAAGGTGAAATTGCGAATGAACGTCGTCTTTTCACACGACTGCTGTTGATTGGCGAGTAAAGCAATGTAACACTCCACGATCTGCTCGCATACCCACTGGCGAACATATCTTTCCCGCTGGCATCTGGTGATGGTTCGATTGCTAAGACGGACAAAGCCAAACTCCGCAACCATATACTGAAACTGTGGCCCGATTGCCATGTGGACGCTCGGCCTATCCAAGGTGCAACAATTGTGGATGGAATGGCCGTTATTCAGGCGATAAAGCTGGTTCACTGCATAACACTTTCCGCAAACTGGAAGAGATGGTGCTGAACATCGTAGTGGCCAAAGCACGACATAACCAATCTTCGAGACTGGACGTGGTGTTGATACTTACCCAAGTATCACATCAAGTGCCTGGAGCACGCCAGACGAGCGGGCAGGGCGGGCGATCTTCAGGTACGAACCATCTACGGAGTGATCAAGCCCTTCCAAAACAGTGGGCCAATTATCTCCTGAGCGGAGCCAACAAGGAGGCGTTGATAGAGTTCATCGTCGAATCGGTACGAGAAACATCTCTCCATCAAAACTGGGTGACATGCTGTTGTACGTCAGTCATGCCGGCAAATGTGAGAAAATCAAGGTGCCGAATGGTGTCATGACTGTCGTCAGTGCCTGAACTTGAATGTGACCATGCGAAGCTGACACGAAGCTCCTGCTACATGCCGCTCACGCGGGACAGAATGAAGAGTCGGTGCGCATAGAGAGTTTCGACACCGATGTGTTTGTGTTGGCATTGGCTCACTCGAAGTCGATTCGGGCGCGAAATTTCCATCTGGTCACAGGAAGTCCCAAGGACATTATCGTCGTTGACATTAGGAAGCTGAGTAATGCCCTGGAAAGTTCTGTCTGCGAGTGTTGATAGGTTTCACAATTTCACGGGAAGTGATACCACCAGTGCATTCCATGGTAAGGGCAAAACAAGGCCATTCGACTTGATGATGAAGGGTCCCATCTCATCACCTGTTTCGGGAGCATTGGTCGAGAATTCACGCTAGATCAGAATATCATTCACAACCTGGAACAATTCGTCTGCGCCATGTACAATCAGCCGACCATGAAGAGTGTGGATGAGGCTCGCTACAAGCTATTCTGCAGCCAGTCGCTGGGAGAACATAAGTTACCGCCTACAAGCGACGCTCTGATGCTGCATTGCAAAAGAGTGAACTATCAGTCTGCGATCCTCACCGCGTGACTGAGAGGTTTATAGAAGCCCCTTCTCCTACATTTCACGGATGGATGGAACGCAATGGAGCACTGATTGTTCACTGGCTGAACAAACCACCAGCGCCGAAGGAACTGTTAGAGGCGACGAAATGTAATTGCGAAAGACGAAATGCGAGACCAACCAGTGTTCTTGCCGGTCAAAAGGACTGTCCTGCGCAGAGTGCTGTGGGTGTCAAAACTGCGCCAACGATGAACAGACCCGTGCAGAAATGGAACTTATGGATGATGAAAGCAGAACTGACGATGATTCCGACGACGAACTGTGAATGCGGGTGTCACACTGCTTTTGCTGTGGTAATCTACTACACAGTCTATTCAATTGGTTAGCATGTAATAGTGGACTTGAGTTTTGTAATAACAGCAGTCAAGAGCCTAGTTCAGCAACCGCTTCAGAGCAAGAAATACTGGAGTTCTAAGACAGTAATCTTCTTGTGGCGGTTCTACTTTTCATCAGGCTGAGTCGCGCAGTGTCTTTGTCTTTGATTTATCCGTAAGAGCCAATGTAACTGTCTAATAGGCGCTGTAACTGTCTTTAATAGTCAATGTAACTACCTTTAATAGCCAGTGTGCGCCTTTTAAGCAAAAAGTTGCCTTGGTCAACTCGAAGGCCTGTCTGGTCGGTCCAAACGTTTTTGGCCGGTAAAAATATGTAACTGCTTCGGTTTGCGACCTTTAATTATAAACATCTTTAATAACAGTGAATAGGGCTCTGTATAAACATATTGTATCATTTTAAGACCTCACAAGAGTTTTCTTTGACGTACATATCAGTCTCTCCTTGATTTCATTTCTGTGTCAAAATCGTGCCTTAATGTTCGGTGTATCTTTAATTGCCAAAAATGACCAATTGTGTCACATCCTCAACGTGGAAACAAGTGGATTTTGGACTCAGCGTCTAAAATTCTTAAGTATGCCAAATTTCATTCCAGATTGTGATCTGCACAACGAAAATCATTTTCTGAAGGTAATAGCGAGTACCTCCACATGGTCTATTAATTAAATCACCCCTTTTGAAGATAATTAACGGTCTTATTTAATTATATCCTTCATCAGGCGATCCTCGGTCATCGCTCTCTATGGGGTCTTAAGGCGTATCCTCGGAAAACTCGCTGGGGTCTGAAGCCGCCATGTTTTTTTGGCCTGCTCAACCAAGCCTTGACTAGGAACAGGCCGCAACGATTTCTTAACGATAAATTTTTGTGTTTTTTCCACTTTCCTCACTCATATTATCAAATGCCTGTTCATCATAGTTACGAATCACTCTATGCATCGCTTTTGTATGTCCTAAATTTTTCAAATTAGGAGGTTCGAGCGACTTCATGCATTATTATCATTATACGATACAATTTTCCACAATCTCTGACGGATTAATTAAAGTATATCATTTTGATTTTGAGCATCGGGTATTGTCCGGACTAAATAAGTGTCGAAATCTGTTGTGAAATCTGATAATTTAAAGAAATAACGAGTCTTGTAATTAAGCCTAAATACCTATTTACTTTCAGCAAGCAAGGCTATGTGCTATGTCCCCCCCTCCAGATACACACAAGAAAATGTGAAATTTCAAAAGCATTAAACTATCTTTTTCTCCTGTTTGGAGAATTATGAGTAAACAAAAAAAATTAGGAGTGTAACAAAATTAACCACTTTCATTGAGCTGTATGATTTCATGCATTCACTGCTAGACCTTGCGCCCTGTCCCCCAGAGGGACTGCGTATCCGTAGCATCTGCCAGATCTACGTCTATATTTTCGGAGGTTTCGCAAGGTGCTCTTCAGGAAATCAAAGCAAATCTGGTAAAAAAAAACAAACAAAAAAACGGACATTTTAAAATAAAGTTAAAATATTTGCGTGGACCCCCGGACCGACGTACCACATGACGTGCACAGACGAGCAGGCCACCTGGCAGATTATCTGCAATGTTTATTTAATGGATGATTAAACTTTGCAATGTCTCTAGGGTTGTTCTATGTTAAACAGCAAGTCTTTTGTGGATAAAGTCATTATTTCAACGAATTCATTTCCATTTCTTCAACTGCCACGGGCACAGTGAAAAACCAGCTTTAAAGTTAAAGGGAACCTATATGGTATGCAACCACAGCTTAACCAGCAGCTCCTTATCAACCATTTAATTGGAGTGCTTGCTTGAGTGCTTTAGCCACTTGCCGAGCACCTTATAGTCTATACTGGTGCCATGCTACATCATTCTGAGCAAGTCGTTCACTCACTGCGGACGCTTTTGCCACGTCACATCATTCAGAGCGACGTGGTTTGTGCTCCGTCATCCTGAGCGACTGGTTCTGTGCTCCGTCTCCTGTGCGACTGGTTCGTGCTCCGTCGTCTGAGCGACTGGTTCGTGCTCCGTCGTCTGAGCGACTGGTTCGGCCCGTCGTCCTGAGCGACTGGTTCGCGCTCCGTCGTCCTGAGCGACTGGTTCGCGCTCCGTCGTCCTGAGCGGACTGGTTCGCGCCCGTCGTCCTGAGCGACTGGTTCGCGCCCCGTCGTCCTGGAGCGACTGGTTCGCGCCCCGTCGTCCTGAGCGACTGGTTCGCGCCCGTCGTCCTGAGCGACTGGTTCGCGCCCGTCGTCCTGAGCGACTGGTTCGCGCCCCGCGTCTCGAGCGACTGGTTCGCGCCCCGTCGTCCTGAGCGACTGGTTCGCGCTCCGTCGTCCTGAGCGACTGGTTCGCGCCCCGTCGTCCTGAGCGACTGGTTCGCGCCCCGTCGTCCTGAGCGGCTGGTTCGCGCCCCGTCGTCCTGAGCGACTGGTTCGCGCCCCGTCGTCCTGAGCGACTGGTTCCGCCCCGTCGTCCTGAGCGACTGGTTCGCGCCCGTCGTCCTGAGCGACTGGTTCGGCCCCGTCGTCCTGAGCGGACTGGTTCCGCCCGTCGTCCTGAGCGACTGCGTTCGCGCCCGTCGTCCTGAGCGACTGGTTCGGCCCCGTCGTCCTGAGCGACTGGTTCGCGCCCCGTCGTCCTGAGCGACTGGTTCGCGCCCCGTCGTCCTGAGGCGACTGGTTCGCGCCCCGTCGTCCTGAGCGACTGGTTCGCCCCCGTCGTCCTGAGCGCTGGTTCGCGCCCCGTCGTCCTGAGCGGACTGGTTCGCGCCCCGTCGTCCTGAGCGACTGGTTCGCGCCCCGTCGTCCTGAGCGACTGGTTCGCGCCCCGTCGTCCTGAGCGACTGGTGCGCCCCGTCGTCCTGAGCGACTGGTTCGCGCCCCGTCGTCCTGAGCGACTGGTTCGCGCCCCGTCGTCCTGAGCGACTGGTTCGCGCCCCGTCGTCCTGAGCGACTGGTTCGCGCCCCGTCGTCCTGAGCGACTTGGTTCGCGCCCCGTCGTCCTGAGCGACTGGTTCGCGCCCCGTCGTCCTGAGCGACTGGTTCGCGCCCCGTCGTCCTGAGCGACTGTTCGCGCCCCCGTCGTCCTGAGCGGACTGGTTCGCCGCCCCTCGTCCTGAGCGACTGGTTCGGCCCCGTCGTCCTGAGCGACTGGTCGCGCCCGTCGTCCTGAGCGACTGGTCCGCGCCCCGTCGTCCTGAGCGACTGGTCCGCGCCCCGTCGTCCTGAGCGACTGGTCCGCGCCCCGTCGTCCTGAGCGACTGGTCCGCGCCCCGTCGTCCTGAGCGACTGGTTCCGCGCCCCGTCGTCCTGAGCGACTGGTCGCGCCCCGTCGTCCTGAGCGACTGGTCGCGCCCCGTCGTCCTGAGCGACTGGTTCGCGCCCCGTCGTCCTGAGCGACTGGTCTCCGCCCGTCGTCCTGAGCGACTGGTCGCGGCCCCGTCGTCCTGAGCGACTGGTTCGCGCCCGTCGTCCTGAGCGACTGTGTTCGCCGCCCCGTCGTCCTGAGCGACTGGTTCGCGCCCCGTCGTCCTGAGCGACTGGTTCGCGCCCGTCGTCCTGAGCGACTGGTTCGCGCCCCGTCGTCCTGAGGCGACTGTTTCGCGCCCCGTCGTCCTGAGCGACTGGTTCGTGCAATAACACCTGATTTCCAAGCTGTTTGCCATATTAACGTGTTTCCTCAATGACTGGGCCAAATTTTTTTTTTCCACCTGTCGCATGCAGCTGTTATTAAAGATTAATGTTTGTGAACATATCCCTGAAATGTCTCAATGAATGCAACGTTGTTTTTCAGTGAAAGCTATTCAAGGATTCTGGGTTGAATACAGTATGTACTGTCATCAGTAATCACCTTGAATCCAACCTGCCGATATCAGCCAAGCACTAGTGCGTGCGTGCGTGTGTGTTGTTCATAAAGCATAACATATTCTCTCTGCTAACTCCCCTACCCCCACCCCTCTCTCTTTGTCCCATCCTTGCTCTACCCCCTCCCAATACAGTGCGGCACCCTCCTCACTCTCACTCTCTCTGTCTCTGGACATATCCGGACGGTGGTTATGTCCGACTGGTAGATTACCCATCCCATGGACGAGAGGCAGAGGTGGTGGTGGTCACGTGATTTTGTTGTCCTTTGCCGTTTGGAGCTCTGCAGTCGTGATTTTGTTCCTTTTTCGTGTGCCATTTCGTTCCGAATGAGGCGTTGATTCTTGAGTGGCTTTTATGAGGTTGTAATTGAAGATAGTCACACGGAGACACCGAATATGTTGTCACAGCATTTTTCTGAAAATGTGGAACAGGAACAGGCGATTAATGAGCGAGTATGTACATTTTCCCTTGTGAGCTAAAATGTGTAGCGATCCAGTCAAGTATACTAAGTACAGTACAGTTGACTTCCGGTTCCGGGTTTGGAGCGTCGAGAGGTCTCCTAGGGGCTCTCTGCTGACATTCTCAAAGTTAAGTTTCCCGTCGTTATTTGTCCCGTTATAACTGTTTAATTTTTTTTCACCTACATTTACTGTGTGTTCCTAGTTCGGTTTTGTTTCAAAAATCGTGCTATTTTGTGAGTTTTGTCGACGTTCTTACTGGGTGTTTGAGCTTAGGCTTGCCTAGGCTTGAGGCCTACTGGTTCCCCTCGGTGTTCGATCGGTTTTTGTTTGTTTTTCCTCCCCATTACCTTCAATTTCTATCCTCCCCACTTTCCTAACGTCCCCCATTCTCCCAACTAATCTCCTATTTCTTATCTTTAAAAATAAAAAAAACAACAACAATACGCTAACCTTCTCCCGATTCTGCTTCTGCTTCTTCCTCTTATTCTTCTCCTCTTCTTCTTCCTCGATTTTTTTTTCTACAACACTTCCATGACCTAATCTGTTGAAAACTCTCTCAAACATTAATAAAAATAACAAAAACGATCTTATAATGCTTCATCTTCCTCTCTCACACATGTGGTACTCTTTACTGTTCATAATGCACTACTCTTCTGCTATTTTAACAGACTGCTCTCATTTCGACCTCTCCTTCATTCCTTGCCTAAAAAATCCAACTTTACAGCGTTTCTTCTCTCCATTCTCTGAATTCGCCTTTATTGCATCCACCAAGAATTGTGTTAAATCGATCTCTGACCTAAAACTTTAAAAAACCAGTTTGCTATGAATGTTCGCTTTCCATCAACCATTCTTTTTTCCAACTTCAGTGCCAACTCACCCCTCACCCCTCACTCTCACTCTCAAAGCAACCATCCACTCTTCTCCCTCCAAGCCTCCTCTCCTCACTCTCTCAAAAATTCCCCCCTCACCTTTCTCCCACTTTCATCCCCTCACTCATCCTTCTCAAAGTTGCCCCCCTCTCATCCACTAAGCTGCCTCCTTCCACTGCCCTCTCACCTCCATCTCTTCACTCCACCTCCTCAAATCCTCAACTGCCTTCTTCCCCCCTTGTCCCCCCTCTCTCCCAGCACAACCATTCTTTTTTTCCAACTTCAGTGCCATCAACCCCCCTCACTCTCAAAGCAACATCCCACTCTTCTCCCTCAAGCCTCCCTCTCACCTCTTCAAAATTCCCCCCTAACCTTTCTCCCACCTTTCATCCCCTCACTCATCCTTCTCAAAGTTGCCCCCCTCATCCACTAAGCTGCCTCCTTCCACTGCCTCTCACCTCCATCTCTTCACTCCACCTCAAATCCTCAACTGCCTTCTTCCCCCTCTCTTGTCCCCTCTCTCCCAGCACACAGAGCCTTCCTCTTCCTCATCCGGCCCACTCCCTAGCTATTCTGCAATCCCCCACACTCTTTCAACAACCCTCCTTACCTCCCCCCTCGTCCTTGTCCTACCCTCTCCTCCCCCCACCCCCTGCACCCAAAGCCTCCTCCCTCCTCTTCATTAAAATATGGACCTCAAATATCCGGGCCTTCGCTCAAACCTTTCAGATCTTTCCATACAGGCTGCCACTGACAAACCAGACATAATCTGCCTAACAGAAACTTTCCTCTCCCAAGACGTGCCTGACTCCCAAGTATCTCTCCCCGGTTACTCCCACCTCCGGTATGACAGACCTGAGCCTCGTCCTGGTGGAGGAGTTGCTCTCTTCATCAAAGACTCTATTCCTCACTCTCCCACACCCCCAGGAATACCTCTGCTACGGCTTCCCCTCCACTCCCACCTCAGGTTTATATGTGTACTGTACCGTCCACCAAACAGTGATGACTCCATCTACACCTCACTATCCGAAACATGGACCATCTTCTATCTTATCATCCAAACTCTCTCTTCCTCTTATGTGTGACTTCAATTGTCATCATGCCAGTTGGCTAGGTGTGGGTACCCTCTCTCACCTGTCATGGCACCTCAGCAAAAGCTTTCTGCGACTCATTGGGACTGACTCAATCGGTCAACTTCCCGACCGGATCTCAACCAATGGTACTCCATCTCTTCTGGATCTGATTTTGACAAATTTCCCTGACAATATCTGCTGCTTCTTCCCGCTCCAATCGGTTCTTCTGACCACGTCCTTGTCAAAGTGGACATCTCTCTGGCTGTTATCAGAGAACCACCTGATGCCGTCGAGTCTGGCATTTCACTCAAGCCGACTGGCAGGGTCTCCAATAAGCCATCAAACTTATAGACTGGTCTCCTATCACTACTTTCTCAAACATCAACTCATCCTGGGAATTCTTTCAAAGAAACTTGCTCTCATCATGCACAGATTTATCCCCTCTCGTCTTCAGTTGTCCTACCCTTCCTCCTGCCCTTGGTTTACTGAAGCTTGTGGCGAGGCAGTTGTCCTGAAACAACTTGCCTTTGTCTCATGGAAAGCAAACCCAACTGAGGGCAAGCTCAGTTCCTTCCACAAAGCTCGGAACAAGTGTGTATCTACCCTCAGGAGAGCCAGAAAACAACATTTTCTCATCTCAAGTCTGAACTCTCAAACCTCTCTCCCTCCTCAAAATCCTGGTGGCGTCTAATCAAATCTGTTTCTGGTGTATGTTCCCCCTCCATCCCCTCCCTTACCTCAAATGGCCGAATGCTGATACGGCACGTGAAAAAGCTTAATGCCTAAACTCGTGTTTGCAGCTAAATCTTGTGCCCTAAACCCATCATTCTCTACCCACCTTACCCAGTCGCACCCAACTGTCCTCGACTCTGTGTCCTTTTCTCCTAACAAGGTGGAGAGCTTGCTTTCAAACCTCGACGCAGTTCTGCAACCGGTCCAGACGGCATCAGCCCACGTGTCCTCAAAGCCTGCTCTTCTGCTCTTGCTCACCCTCTCTCTGTTCTATTCACCCTCTCATTTGCTCAAGGTCATCTGCCATATGCTTGGAAATCTGCAAACATCCCTGCCGCATAAAAAAGGTGCAAAAACAGATCCCTGCAACTACAGACAATCAGCCTTCTCCCAATCATCAGCAAGGTTATGGAATCCATCATCGCTTCAGACATGAAATCCTTCTCTTCTCCAATGGCTTGATTTCTGATCATCAATTGGTTTCAGACCAGGTCACTCTACCCTGGATATGCTGCTTCTGCTCTCCCATCAATGGATGGAGGTCCTCAATGCCAGACAGGAAATCCGAGCCGTATCCTGGACATATCACGTGCTTTTGACACAGTCTGGCACCCTGCCCTACTCACCAAACTCTCTTCCCATGGTATCCAAGGCCATCTCCTCATGGCTCGCAGACTTCCTCTCCTGTCGCAGTCAACGTGTGCCCTAAATGAGTTCTTTCATCCCCTCTTCCTGTCCAGGCTGGAGTTCCTCAAGGTAGCGTTCTGGCCCTGTTCTTTTTCTGGTTTTCATCAATGATCTCTCCGACTCTCTGGAAACCATCTATATCTCTTTGCTGATGACTCCACCTCTGCCGTACCATCTGTCATCCTCAGACCGGCAAGCAGCAGCTTCTTCGCTCACTGCAGATCTGGATAAAATCACAAACTGGTCCAACACGTGGAACATGTCTTTCAATCAGACAAATCTCACACTCTCACTATGTCTCTTCGAAAGGACCGTTTAGAAACACCCCCCCCCCCCCATCCACTTTCTCAACAATCCTCTGGAAGAAGTATTTTTCTTTCAAGCTTCTGGGTCTCACTATCTGCCATGACCTTTCCTGGGAAAGTCACATTTCCAACCTCGCCTCCAAAGCCAGTAGCCGACTGGGAATCCCCGTCGTGCAAAGTCCTTCCTCGGCCCTCTTGAGCTCCTGACCATTACAAAGCTTTTGTCCGTAGCCTGATGGAGTACTGCTCTCCCTCTGGCTGGTGCTCCTGCCTCCCACCTTTCTCGGCTTCACGCTGTCGAAACCAGGGCATTTAGGATCATCGTATCTCCCGCGATGAAGCTGACTCTTTGGGCCTCTCACTCAATCCACGCAGGTTGGTCGGTGGTCTTTCTGTCTTCTACCGTCTCCTCTCCAGCCTTGCCCCCCCTGCCTCTCTGCAATTTGTCCCCACCACATTTCCACAGGGCGCTCAAGGTCCGCCAACAACCCCTTCCTGTAAAACTACCAAAATCACGAATCACTGCTCACCTTCACTCTTTGATTCCTCTTTTTTCCCGCCTTTGGAATAAACTCCCTCACTCTATTCTTTCCCATTCTTCCTCCAGGCTTTCAAAACAGCTGTTCACCACCACCTCTTATCATCCCCCATCCAAATCCTCGATCTTTTCTACCCCCGATAATCCCCCAAGCCCACTTCCTTCAATCCCCTGCTTTCCTTCCTGAAAGTCCCTGTAATGTCCATCTTCTCTTCCCCATGTTCCCGTCCCATCCCTCTCCCTTCCACAGATCTCCTAATGTGTCTGTTCCCCACTGTTTTGTCCCTCCCACTCCGCCCCTCTTGTCTCATGCCCCCTTGCTGTGCGTTGTGTGTTAGCTCTCATACGAGCCTCGACAAGGTATACAAAAAACCAAACAAACAGTAATAGCTGGGTTTTGTGGACTTGTTGACACTTTGTCTCGGAGGAGATAACAAACACTGAGCTCCATTATATTAAAAACCTGCCATCACTGGTCTGTTCTGTGGTCGGCATGTGATAGCACTGGACTAATCATGTTCGGCGATGTACCTCAGGCTGCATAGCTAATACTCGGCGGCCTCGGCTTCACTTTTTAACTCCTAATTTTTGCTCATTCGCTTGTGATTGCGAGCTAAAAAGTATAGCGATCCCGAGTCATGTATACCAAGTATAATACAGCTGAATTTAGTGGACCGTTGAGGTTTCGTCTCGGAGGAGATAAACACTTAGCTCCATTATAGTAGAGATGTCTGGACGGTGTTTGTCTCCGGACGTGTCAAGGCGGGGTTTGTCTCTGGACAGCTTGGCTCTAGATGCGTCTGGCTCGTTATCTCTGGACGTGTCCGGGCGGTGTTTATGTCTGGACGGGAGTTCGTCTCCGGGCAGTGTTTGTCTCCGGACAGCTTGGCTCCGGTTGTGTCTGGATTGGAGTTTTTCTCCGGATGTATCTGAGCAGTGTTTGTGTCTGGATGTCTTGGTTCCAGATGCGTCCGGTGGGTTTTGTCTCCGGACGTGTCTGGGCAGTGTTTGTTTCCGGGCCGTATTTATAGTATGACTGGTTGAAAATGGATTTCAGACATTATTTTGTTTTCATCTTCAATGTTATTCGATGCAGAATCATTTGATGAGACACATATGAATTGCAATTAACGCTCCTCCGCACGTCTGCCTTCCTTCCTCTTACCTCACACTGTCTTCCCTCTTCCACCCGTCCTCGCTCCCACAATCCTCTTCACTCCCCCTCCCTCCTCTCTTTTTCCCCTCCACCTGTTCATTCCCCCCCCCTCTCTTCCTCCCTCTTGTTCTCCCCCCCCGCCTCCATTTAGTATTCCCATCACGCAAAAGTTACAAAAACGCGATTATTTTTCATTCTAAATTACATGCCAAGTGCATAACAGAAATCGTCTTCACCCAGCATCGAGTGCTAAACAAGATGGTGTCTGGCAGCTACACCAGGCTCTGTGTGTTGTGAATGACAATGAGCATTTTATTTATTTTCAGTTCAGTGGTAATCCACATCGTGGACTGAGACAAAAGCCAGGATTGAGGGGGTCAGGTCAGGTCAGGTATGGGAGCATTCTTCATTGTTGTTCTCCTCCTTCCTCTTCATTGTTCTTCATCCATCACAATCTCACAACAAAAGTAAAATATTGAAAGATGTCATGATGGGAATCCATAAGAGGACTGCGGTGCCTTATTGTGGTGTCATTCCTACCTTGTTTGGTTATTTTATTTTTTTTCGAGATATCATCCATCTATGTTTTTACATTTTTCTTTGAAAAAATTTTTTTTGTTTCCTTGTCTTTTATAAAAAATGACAGGCGCTATCAGATACATACCCAAGGAAATTAGAAAGCAAAGAAAATGCGAGATGTTTGCGACCTCTTTGGTACCTTGCATGCGCAACGGACCAACGTAACCCAGTCGCTGAGGAGGGGGTAGGGGAGGAGGAAAACTGAGGGTGTCTAAGGTACGTGATTGGAGAAGGTGTGATGAGATGTGCGATGATTGGCGAATGAGGTGCAAGGAGGAGGGTGTAAAGATGTGGGTCAGAGGATATTGAAATGGAGGAAAGGACGTGTGAGAGGATCATCCTAATCGTGAGTGTAAGAGGTCTGTATGTGTAATTACTAATGAAACTAGAACGGCACTCGGTGGAGCGCATACCTCCACCACGTAATGCCTGATCCACGAGAACATCTCAGGCCCAATACATTGTTGAAATATCATGCTATACAACTTACTATATCGTTTTGGCTCTCTCTCTCTCTCGATGGTGAAGAATTACTTTAAAAATTAAATAATTCTCGTATCCGGATTTGGATCTTCACCAAAATCGAATCAATTCTTCCTTGTCACGCACCCAACATGTCCACCAAGTTACATCCGAATCCGTACAAAACTTTGTGAGATATGCTGCAAACAAACAGAAAGGGGTGAAAACATAACCTCCTTAACCTTCAGTGGAGGAGGTAATCAATTGTGCTCTGTCGGGTGCCTGGCTCTCCAGCCGTCCCATTCCATTCTACCACACCGTGACCCCAGGAACAAGAAGAAAGGGTGGGCCAGATGCGAGAGAAGAGCAGGCAGGCCAGAGAGCGGAGCTCTCTTTTGTAATTTCCGGAGGCGGCGCTTGAGAGTGGAACACATGGAGTGATGGGTGTTTCCCCCCACCCTCGCACAATCCTGGACGGGTCGCCACTCCAACACAGTATATCAGCATGCTGGCACTCATTTTGCCGACCTCGGAAGGATGACAGGCAGAGTCAACCTCACCTGTTATTAATTCAACAGCCGAGTGGGATTTGAACTCAGGACCCTAGGATCGCAAGCCCGCCACCCTAACCATGAAGCCACCCTAGCCTCACGAGTGTACGGATCATTTCCCTGGCGTTAGCTCCACACAGCGAGGATTTTGCACCAGAAATGGTCTCATTTGTTCTGCGCCTGGCACGCAATGGATCTCCTCGAATAACATGGGACGAGGTACTCGATCGTGTGCCCCGACCATGAACGCGCCTCCTCATCCCCACTAATCCGAAAAGGCGGTGATGGTCTTTAATGGTAATATGGTGCAGCATACCGGTTGTAATGCGGGGAGTTCAAGATGGAAGCAGTTGTGGTCGAGATGGTGACGTCAATGGGGAGTGTCGGCGAGTTTCGGTTGTGGTCTGATGATGTGGGGATTTTTAGGAAGGTGTTGTGGTTGGAGAAATGTTGTAGCATTGGGGTTTGAGTACAGCAAAGGTCTGAGTTGAGCAGTGGTTGGGTAATGGCGTGAAGTTTGAATGTGAAAGGGCGCGCGTATGCAAATAAGCTGCCTGTTGCTGTTGTCTACACGCTTGTGTGAAGGAAAAGAGGGGTCTCGTGTGAAGGAAAATAAAATAGATAAAAGAATGGGAGTAAAAGACCTGCCGAAAAGCGCTCCATCCATCCATTGGGACCATACTCCGTACAGAGCATTGGTGCTACCGAAGCAGTCTCCTCGGTTATTGGACACAATCCTGGACGGGTCAACACTCCGACGCAGAAAAGCCCTTACAAAGCATTTTGTCCCATAAACCCACTTGACATAAGGGAAGGACTATCTAAAATGAATACTAATGAAATAACTGTCTCAGGACCGCTACATGTTGTGTGCCATTGCCTAGGGGGAGCGCTGGCTTCGCAGAACCGCAACAATATATACTGTCGGACCCTGACATATGCGGGGGGTACGTTCCTGAAAAATGCTGCGAATGTTGGGGCATTATTTCAATGGGAAAATAGGGATAGGTTCCCAGCTGTTCGTGATTCACAGGGGAAAATTAAAAATCCCATGAAAATTTTTTTTTGCAAATATGCTGGTGAAAAACTGTCAATGCAGAAGCAGGTCAGAAAAACCATGAAAATGCAACAAAAGATGAAAACCCCACGAATATATTTTCAGTTAATGATGGTGTTTTTGTTCAGAATAATCGCGCGAGGCGAGACTATGCGCTCTACGAGTGCCATTCTAGTTTGATGTTTGGGGTTTTTTTTCAGTAAAAGACCACCATTTGTTTAAAGTCAGGAAGGACAGTTAACCAGGAAATGGTTTCTGCTGAGTATGTTCAGCTGCTGTGTGAAACAGGGCACAGCTTGATGAATGTGAGATGTGCATCGCCTAACTCTCGATGCTCAGAAACTATGACAACGTAATCGATGTCATCTCGTACTGCACGTTTCCCTCAAGCCAACGTCTGATCGCATCAAAGTTTCTGCAGCATTGATTCTCCCTCGGGCCAAAGCGAAACACAAACAAACTGCCACATCGTCAGAATGCAAAGCTCTCACGATGGATCCTGGTGGATGAAATGCGACCTACCAATGAACAATGCAAATTTCCTCCTTTCATGAGCACCGGGGACTTGGTAGAGCGTGCCTCAAGTAATTGATTCCGAGTGGCTTGAAGGACCAGAATCGTGCTGTGGCACATTTGCCAAGATGGAGTGGAGATTACTCTCTTAGGTTGCCTAGCGTGGACAATTGCAATGTTTAGAGACAAATGAACCACTCATCCGCCTTTGATGGAAAACGTGTTTCCATTTCATCTCGAGGCAGTTTCGGAAACTCGCTGTGCGGTGTCAAAGCTATCGGAGGAGGCAGAGCGTTCGGAGAAACGATGCAACGTGAAAATGCGATGCCGCAGAAACACTGCTGAAGATGATTGACGCATTTGGAAAATTAATTTTTAAAATCAAATAATCCATTTGATGAGACACAATTCTGGCTTCGTGAATTTGGATGCGGCTTCTTGCTTCCATGAAGCTTGTGGTTAATTACACGACTTGCCATAACTAAGATGCAGAAAAGGGCCTTTGGGTTCAGATTTTCTTGCAATGGACAAACCATCCATGACCTTGCATTGCAGGTCGTGTCTTCAGACTTTACATGCTCGTGATACTCGTGGTATTTCCTTCTGATGGTGTATCTAAGTGTTGTCATCTTCTAATATCTGACTTCCTTTAATTTTCCATAAGATGCTCTTTAAGATGAGTGATTATTTGAGTTGTGTTTTCCTTGTCATTGTTTCCTGAAGGGTGCTGTCAGGATCCTGTAAGATTGTGTGCGCTGTCTGAACATGAAACGCCACATTGCCCACAGGACGTGCGGCGGGAGAGGAATGTGAAGCTCCATGAAGGTAAAGGCATGACGGTTATGAGGATGAAGGTATATGTCGACATCACTCTTGTTTTTATGACGACCAGAGTATACATAAGCTACATTCGCTGACAAACTCTTTGTGCCACTTTTTATCTGCACATGGAATCGCCTCTCTGTGTCTGACTGTGATTTCACTTTTTCCTCGAGTCCACAACAATTTTGACTCATTTCCATTTGTTGATCTCATAACAACTCGCAGTCTGTTTTACTCTCAGTACCATTATTCCTCTCTGCATCCTGTGCTATTCCCCATCATGTCTGTCTATTCCTTATTGTGTCCATCTATTCCTGAAGTTATTGCGTCCAGCTATTCCTTATCATGTCCAGCTATTCCCGATCGTGTCTGTCGACTCCCCATCGTGTCCAGCTATTCCCTATTGTGTGCGGCTATTCCCTCGGCTATCATGTCCATCTACTCCCCATCGTGTCCGTCTACTCCCTACCGTGTCTGGCTATTGGTTATTGTGTCCGGCTATTCCCTAGGCTATCATGTCCATCTACTCCCCATCGTGTCCGTCTATTCCCCATTGCATCAGTCTTTTCCTTACCGTGTCCATACATTTCTTATCATTTCTATACATTTACTCTCCTGCCCTTTCATGTTTGTCCATTCCTTGGTTTCTGTCCATTTATTGGGGTCCGTCCATTCCCAATCATGTGTCCACCTATTCCCAATCACTCCCTTGTCAGTTTGGTAACCTTTCAACCTCAGAGATATTTTAGCTTTTATTTATTTATTTAAGATGATTCCATATCTCCAGAGCCATCGATTTATGTAATATTTATCCAGAGTGAGAAAATTTAAAGAGAAATGGGAAGGATGGGTGATGGAGTCCGTATAGGAGTGGAGAGCAGTATACTAGGAAGTTTGCAGAAGATAAGTGTTAAGGGGCATAGATTGAGTGTTGGGGGTGAGGTGAGATGGTTAAATTTCCACCATGTGGCACATGTAATAAATAGATGGCCCCGATGTAGACCGCTTTGTTGAGCATTCGCCTTTTGTTTTTGTTTTTTCATTTCTTTTTCAACTCGTATTCAAATCATTCTTTCAGGTCTCACTTACCTGCTAACGGGAGAAACCTTTGATACCTCCCACCCACCTGTTGCATCATATAGCATATTCAGAAATCAGAAAATGCTTCAATCTACATTTAAAATTATTCAAAGAGGGTCAGTGTATTCCTTTTGTCAAAGGAAATGTTCCACATTCTTTTTACCTGCAAAACGAACGTAATGCTGAAAAGAAAGTGTTCTACGGGTTTTGGAATACCATATGTAGTCAGGTTGAGGATCTCATGTCATATTGATGACATTCATCATGAAAATCAAAGCGTTTACAAAATCAGATAATTGGCCTGTGGTAGTTCTCGGTGATACATGAGATACTAGAAGGGCACTCGGTAGAGCACGCACCCCCGCCACGTAATGCCTGATTCACGAGAGCGTAATGGGCCCAATACATTTTTGAAAGATCATGCTATACAGTCTATGTCGGTTTTGGCCCGATCTCTCAATGGTGAAGAATCACTTTAAAAATTAAATAATTATCGTAATTTAGATCCGGATTCAGATCCTCACTAAAATCAAATCAATTTGTCTTGGTCACACACCCAACGTGTCCACCAAGTTTCTTCTGAATTCGTCCACAACTTTTTGAGATATCGTGCCATATATCATTTTTGGCCCCATCTCTCAATGATGAAGAATCACTTTAAAAATTCTAGTTGTCGGATGCAGATCCGGATCTTCACCAGAATCAAATCAATTCGTCCTTGTCACACAGCCAACCTGCCCACTAAATTTCATCCGGATCCATCCACAACTTTTTGAGATATCCTGCAAACGGACAGACAAGCCGGTAGGCGGCCATGGGTCGCCGAGCATCCGATGACCTTTGACCCCTGATCTAAGTTGATCTAGTACTAAGTACTTACGAAATTGCAATCGAATCGGTTAACTCGTGTATGAGCAAGGGGGCTTTGAATGGTCATTTTGACCGAAAAATGCACTCTTTGACCTTTGACCCTTGACTTAGCCGAGATAGGTCACTATGTCCTGTAGCAAAGTTGTAGTACTCATTGAGTACTATGTACCTATGAACTTTCATTCGTATCGGTTAATCCGTGTAGGAGCAAGGGTGCCTTGAATGGTAATTTCGCCGAAAAATGCACTTATGACCTTTGACCCTGACTACTCGAGATAGGTCATTATGCAAAAAGCAAAGTTGTAGTACTCATTACGGTCTATAAGCATGTAAAGATTCATTGATTAGGTTCAACCGTCTGGAGCTAGTGTACTTTGAATTTTCAGCGGGAATGCTCAATGGCCTCGGACACCAAGTTGAGAGGGTTACCATTTGGAAACTATAAGATATAGAAAAATGGATGTCATATAGCGGATAGAGAATCATTTAAGATTATGCATACCAAATCTCATCGAGTTCCATCTACTGATAACTACTCGGTATCAATTTGAATGAAAGTACGCAAAATGCGGTTTGATATCGGAAATGCCAAAGTTCGGGGGGTGCTGTGGGTGAACAAGATCTAAATCGAAAATCGGCTCGATCGTTTTGTGCACAATGTATTCCAGATGATTAGTGTGAATTTTCATGACCATCTGACCATAATCCTAGGAGGAGTAGCATTTGGCACGAAGGCACCTCCAGCTCTCGCATATTATAGATTTTTGCCCTTTGACCCCCTGACCTAAGCAATATCGGTCAATATGTCCTGAGGCAAAGTTGTAGTACCATGCTGAGCTGTGAACCTGCAAAGTTCATTCGGATCGATGCACTCACCTGGTCGCTACGGGGCCTTCAATTTTCGCCAATTTTCGGGCATACCCCATTTGTAGGGGGCCTGCGGGTAAACTATTCCATATATCACAAAAACCGGAATTATTATTTGTAGAGCATCACCTGTAGATGATGCATGCCAAATTTCATAGGCCTACGTGGGGTAAATGGCTTTCGGAATTGATTTCGCGTGAACGGTACCGATTTTGAAGGTTTTTCGGCGTTTGCTAAGGAACCAAAGCGTCCCTAGCAACCATCACAATTTCCAAAGCACTAGGTCATAAGATGTACCTACCACCCGGGTTTGGTCAAAATCCGCCCACCTTTACTACCAATTATGCTGATGACAAAACGAACAAACAGACAAGAATTACTGACAATAAGGGTCACCTATTTCGGCGACCCAACATACCGGGGTGAAAACATAACCTTCAGTGGGAGATGTAATAAAATGAATGACTTTATTTTGTAATGCAGAAAGATTTGCCGAACTTCACCGGAAGGTACTTCCCCAAACTAAGTAACAATAAGAATGAAAAATCACTCATAGAGTGGCAACTTGGCAAAACAGCACAAAGTATAACGGCACTTGGTAGAGCGCATACCTCTGCCAGGTGGAACAGTTCACGTTTTGTATCCCACTGATGGGCTACGAGTTATGGACAAAACAAGGTGGATGAGTTGGATAAGTTGACAAGAACAAGCAGATTGGATTTTGGTTTGGATCCAGCCCATCAGTGGGATACAAAACGTGAACTGTTCCACCTGGCAGAGGTATGCGCTCTACCAAGTTCGTTATACTTTGTGCTGTTTTGCCAAGTTGCCACTCTAGAGTGATTTTTCATTCTTATTGTTACTTAGTTTGGGGAAGTACCTTCCGTGAAGTTCGGCAAATCTTTCTGCATTACAAAATAAAGTCATTCATTTTATTACTCTCCCACTGAAGGTTTATGTTTTCACCCCGGTATGTTGGGTCGCCGAAATAGGTGACCCTTTTGTCAGTAATTCTGTCTTGTGTTTGTTCGTTTTGTCATCAGCATAATTGGTAGTAAAGTGGCGGATTTTGACCAAACCGGGTGGTAGGTACATCTTTATGACCTATGCTTTGGAAATTGTGATGGTTGCTAGGGACGCTTTGGTTCCTTAGCAAACAGCCGAAAAACCTTCAATCGTACCGTTCACGCGAAATCAATTCCGAAAGCCATTATCCCACGTAGGCCTATGAAATTTGGCATGCATCATCTACAGGTGATGCTCTACCAAATATATTCCGGTTTTTGTGATATATGGAATAGTTTAACCCGCAGCGCCCCTACAAATGGGGTATGCCCGAAAATTGGCGAAAATTGAAGGCCCCCCTAGCGACCAGGTGAGTGCATCGATCCAATGAAACTTTGCAGGTTCATAGCCACACAATGAGTACTACAACTTTGCCTCAGGACATATTGACCGATATTCTTAGGTCAGGGGTCAAAGGGCAAAAATCTATAATATGCGAGAGCTGGAGGTGCCTTCTGCCAAATGCTACTCCTCCTAGGATTATGGTCAGATGGTCATGAAAATTCACACTAATCATCTGGAATACATTGTCACAACGATCGAGCCGATTTTCGATTTAGATCTTTGTTCACCCACAGCACCCCTCGAACTTTGGCATTTCCGATATCAAACCGCATTTTCGGTACTTTTTCATTCAAATTGATACCGAGTAGTTATCAGTAGATGGAACTCGATGAGATTTGGTATGCATAATCTTAAGGTGATTCTCTACCGCTATATGACATCCATTTTTTTCTATATCTTATAGTTTCCAAATGGTAACCCTCTCAACTTGGTGTCCGAGGGCCATTGAGCATTCCCGCTGAAAATTCAAAGTACACTAGCTCCAGACGGTTGAACCTAATCGAATGAATCTTTACATGCTTATAGACCGTAATGAGTACTACAACTTTGCTTCTGCATAATGACCTATCTCGAGTAGGGCAGGGTCAAAGGTCAATAAGTGCATTTTTCGGGCGAATTACCATTCAAGCTCCCTTGCTCCTACACGGATTAACCGATACGAATGAAAGTTCATAGACATAGTACTCAATGAGTACTACAACTTTGCTACAGGACATAGTGACACTATCTCGGCTAAGTCAAAGGGTCAAAGGTCAAAGAGTGCATTTTTCGGTCAAAATGACCATTCAAAGCCCCTTGCTCATACACGAGTTAACCGATTCGATTTGCAATTTCGTAAGTACTTAGTACTAGATCAACTTTAGATCAGGGGTCAAAGGTCATCGGATGCTCGGCGACCCATGGCCGCCTACCGGCTTGTCTGTCCGTTTGCAGGATATCTCAAAAAGTTGGGATGGATCCGGATGAAATTTAGTGGGGCAGTTGGCTGTGTGACAAGGACGAATTGATTTGATTCTGGTGAAGATCCGATCTGCATCACAAACTAGAATTTAAAGTGATTCTTCATCATTGAGAGATGGGGCCAAAAATGATATATGGCACGATATCTCAAAAAGTTGTGACGAATTCAGAAGAAAACTTGGTGACACGTTGGGTGTGTGACCAGACAAATTGATTTGATTTTAGTGAGGATCTGAATCCGGATCTAAATTACGAGAATATTTTAATTTTTAAAGTTGTCTTCACCATTGAGAGATCGGGCCAAAACCGACATAGACTGTTATAGCATGATCTTTCAAAAATGTATTGGGCCCATTACGCTCTCGTGAATCAGGCATTACGGGCGGGTGCGTGCTCTACCGAGTGCCCTTCTAGTATCTCATGTATCACCGAGAACTACCACAGGCCAATTATCTGATTTTGTAAACGCTTTGATTTTCATGATGAATGTCATCAATATGACATGAGATCCTCAACCTGACTACATATGGTATTCCAAAACCCGTAGAACACTTTCTTTTCAGCATTACGTTCGTTTTGCAGTAAAAAGAATGTGGAACATTTCCTTGACAAAAGGAATACACTGACCCTCTTTGAATAATTTTAAATGTAGATTGAAGCATTTTCTGATTTCTGAATATGCTATATGATGCAACAGGTGGGGGAGGTATCAAAGGTTCTCCCGTTAGCAGGTAAGTGAGACCTGAAAGAATGATTTGAATACGAGTTGAAAAAGAAATGAAAAAAAAACAAAACAAAGCGAATGCTCAACAAAGCGGTCTACATCGGGGCCATCTATTTATTACATGTGCCACATGGTGGAAATTTACCATCTCACCTCACCCCAACACTCAATCTATGCCCCTTAACACTTATCTTCTGCAAACTTCCTAGTATACTGCTCTCCACTCCTATACGGACTCCATCACCCATCCTTCCCATTTCTCTTAAATTTTCTCACTCTGGATAAATATTACATAAATCGATGGCTCTGGAGATATGGAATCATCTTAAATAAATAAATAAAAGCTAAAATATCTCTGAGTTGAAAGTTACCAAACTGACAAGGAGTGATTGGGAATAGGTGACACATGATTGGGAATGGACGACCCCAATAAATGACAGAAACCAAGGATGGACAAACAAAAGGGCAGAGAGTAAATGTATAGAAATGATAAGAAATGTATGGACACGGTAAGGAAAAGACTGATGCAATGGGAATAGACGACACGATGGGAGTAATGGACATGATAGCCTAGGAATAGCCGGACACAATAACCAATAGCCAGACACGGTAGGGAGTAGAGCGACACGATGGGGAGTAGATGACATGATAGCCGAGGGAATAAGCGCACACAATAGGGAATAGTCTGGACACGATGGGAGTCGACAGACACGATCGGGAATAGCTGGACATGATAAGGAATAGCTGGACGCAATAACTCTCAGGAATAGATGGACACAATAAGGAATAGACAGACATGATGGGAATAGCACAGGATGCAGAGAGGAATAATGGTACTGAGAGTTAAAACAGACTGCGAGTTGTTATGAGAATCAACAAATGAAATGAGTCAAAATTTGTTTTGGACTCGAGAAAAAGTGAAATCACAGTCAGACACAGAGAGGGATTCCATGTGCAGATAAAAAGTGTGCACAAAGAGTTTGTCAGCGAATGTAGCTTATGTATACTCTGGTCGTCATAAAAACAAGAGTGATGTCGACATATACCTTCATCCTCATAACCGTCATGCTTTACCTTCATGGAGCTTCACATTCCTCTCCCGCCGCACGTCCTGTGGCCAATGTGCGTTTCATGTTCAGACAGCGCACACAATCTTACAGGATCCTGACAGCACCCTTCAGGAACAATGACAAGGAAAACACAACTCAAATAATACATCATCTTAAAGAGCATCTTATGGAAAATTAAAGGAAGTCAGATATTAGAAGATGACAACACTTAGATACACCATCAGAAGGAAATACCACGAGTATCACGAGCATGTAAAGTCTAAGACCGACCTGCAATGCAAGGCTGGATGGTTTGTCCATTGCAAGAAAATCTGAACCCAAAGGCCCTTTTCTGCATCTAGTTATGGCAAGTCGTGTAATTAACCACAAGCTTCATGGAAGCAAGAAGCCGCATCAAATTCACGAAGCCAGAATTGTGTCTCATCAAATGGATTATTGATTTTAAAAATTAATTTTCCAAATGCGTCAATCATCTTCAGCAGTGTTTCTGCGGCATCGCATTTTCACGTTGCATCGTTTCTCCGAACGCTCTGCCTCCTCCGATAGCTTTGACACCGCACAGCGAGTTTCCGAAACTGCCTCGAGATGAAATGGAAACACGTTTTCCATCAAAGGCGGATGAGTGGTTCATTTGTCTCTAAACATTGCAATTGTCCACGCTAGGCAACTAAGAGAGTAATCTCACTCCATCTTGGCCAAATGTGCCACAGCACGATTCTGGTCCTTCAAGCCACTCGGAATCAATTACTTGAGGCACGCTCTACCAAGTCCCCGGTGCCATGAAAGGAGGAAATTTGCATTGTTCATTGGTAGGTCGCATTTCATCCACCAGGATCCATCGTGAGAGCTTTGCATTCTGACGATGTGGCAGTTTGTTTGTGTTTCGCTTTGGCCCGAGGAGAATCAATGCTGCAGAAACTTTGATGCGATCAGACGTTGCTTGAGGGAAACGTGCAGTACGAGATGACATCGATTACGTTGTCATAGTTCTGAGCATCGAGAGTTAGGCGATGCACATCTCACATTCATCAAACTGTGCCCTGTTTCACACAGCAGCTGAACATACTCAGCAGAAACCATTTCCTGGTTAACTGTCCTTCCTGCTTTAAACAAATGGTGGTCTTTTACTGAAAAAAACCCAAACATTCAAACTAGAATGGCACTCGCTAGAGCGCATAGTCTCGCCTCGCGCGATTATTCTGAAAAAAACACCATCATTAACTGAAAATATATTCGTGGGGTTTTCATTTTTGTTGCATTTCATGGTTTTTCTGACCTGCTTCTGCATTTGACAGTTTTTCACCAGCATATTTGCAAAAAAAAATTTTCATGGGATTTTAATTTTCCCCTGTGAATCACGAACAGCTGGAACTATCCCTATTTTCCCATTGAAATAATGCCCCAACATTCGCAGCATTTTTCAGGAACGTACCCCCGCATATGTCAGGGTCCGACAGTATATATTGTTGCGGTTCTGCGAAGCCAGCGCTCCCCCTAGGCAATGGCACACAACATGTTAGCGGTCCTGAGACAGTTATTTCATTAGTATTCATTTTATAGTCCTTCCCTTATGTCAAGTGGGTTTATGGGACAAAATGCTTTGTAAGGGCTTTTCTTGCGTCGGAGTGTTGACCCGTCCAGATTGTGTCCAATAAAACCGAGAGACTGCTTCGGTAGCACCAATGCTCTGTACGGAGTATGGTCCCAATGGATGGATGGACGCTTTTCGGCAGGTCTTTTACTCCCATCTTTTATCTATTTTATTTTCCTTCACACCAGCGTGTCAGACAAACAGCAACAGCGCAGCTTATTTGCACAACGCGCGCCCTTTCACATTCAAACTTAGCCATTACCCAACCACTGCTCAACTCAGACCTTGCTGTACTCAAACCCCAATGCTACAACATTTCTCCAACCACAACACCTTCCTAAAAATCCCCACATCATCAGACCACAACCCAAACTCGCCACACTCCCCATTGACGTCACCATCTCGACCACAACTGCTTCCATCTTGAACTCCCCGCATTACAACCGGTATGCTGCACCATATTACCATTAAAGACCATCACGCCTTTTCGGATTAGTGGGATGAGGAGGCGCGTTCATGTCGGGGGCCACACGATCGAGTACCTCGTCCCATGTTATTCGAGGAGATCCATTGCGTGCCAGGCGCAGAAACAAATTAGACCATTTCTGGTGCAAAATCCTCGCTGTGTGGAGCTAACGCCAGGAAATGATCCGTACACTCGTGAGGCTAGGTGGCTTCATGGTTAGGGTGGCGGGCTTGCGATCCTAGGGTCCTGAGTTCAAATCCCACTCGGCTGTTGAATTAATAACAGGTGAGTTGATCTGCCTGTCATCCTTCCGAGGTCGGCAAAATGAGTGCCAGCTGCTGATATACTGTGTTGAGTGGCGACCCGTCCAGGATTGTGCGAGGGTGGGGGAAACACCCATCACTCCATGTGTTCCACTCTCAAGCGCCGCCTCCGGAATTACAAAAGAGAGCTCCGCTCTCTGGCCTGCCTGCTCTCTCTCGCATCTGGCCCACCCTTTCTTCTTGTTCCTGGGGTCACGGTGTGGTAGAATGGAATGGACGGCTGGAGAGCCAGGCACCCGACAGAGCACAATTGATTACCTCCTCCACCGAAGTTAAGGAGGTTATGTTTTCACCCCTTTCTGTTTGTGGGTTTTGCAGCATATCTCACAAAGTTTTGTACGATTCGGATGTAACTTTGGTGGACATGTGGGGGCGTGACAAGGAAGAATTGATTCGATTTTGGTGAAGATCCAAATCCGAATCGGATACGAGAATTATTTAATTTTTAAAGTAATTCTTTCACCATCGAGAGAGAGAGAAGCCAAAACGATATAGTAAGTTGTATAGCATGATATTTCAACAATGTATTGGGCCTGAGATGTTCTCGTGATCAGGCATTACGTGTGGAGGTATGCGCTCCACCGAGTGCCGTTCTAGTTTCATTAGTAATTCACATACGACTCTTACACTCACAGATAGACTTGCACAAGGATGATCCTCTCACACGTCCTTTCCTCCATTTCAATATCCTCTGACCCACATCTTTACACCCTCCTCCTTGCACCTCATTCGCAATCATCGCACATTCTCATCACACCTTCTCCAATCACGTACCTTAGACACCCTCAGTTTTCCTCCTCCCCTACCCCCTCCTCGCGACTGGGTTACGTTGGTCCGTTGCGCATGCAAAGGTACCAAAGAGGTCGCAAACATCTCGCATTTTCTTTGCTTTCTAATTTCCTTGGGTATGTATCTGATAGCGCCTGTCATTTTTTATAAAAGACAAGGAAACAAAAAAAGTTTTTCAAAGAAAAATGTAAAACATAGATGGATGATATCTCGAAAAAAAAAAAAAAATAACCAAACAAGTAGGAATGACACCACAATAAGGCACCGCAGTCCTCTTATGGATTCCCATCATGACATCTTTCAATATTTTATTTTGTTGTAGATTGTGATGGATGAAGAACAATGAAGAGGAAGAGGAAGAACAACAATGAAGAATGCTCCCATACCTGACTGACCTGACCCCTCAATCCTGGCTTTTGTCTCAGTCCACGATGTGGATACCACTGAACTGAAAATAATAAAATGCTCATTGTCATTCACAACACACAGAGCCTGTGTAGCTGCCAGACACCATCCTTGGTTAGCACTCGATGCTGCGGTGAAGACGATTTCTGTTATGCGCTTGCATGTAATTTAGAATGAAAATAATCGCGTTTTGTAACTTTTGCGTGATGGAGAAAATGAGAGCGGGGGGGAGAACAAGAGGAGAAGAGAGGGGGGGGGGAATGAACAGGTGGAAGGGGAAAAGAGAGGAGGGAGGGGGAGTGAAGAGGATTGTGGGAGCGAGACGGGGGAAGAGGGAAGACAGTGTGAGGTAAGAGGAAGGAAGGCAGACGTGGGAGGAGCGTTAATTGCAATTCATAGTGTCTCATCAAAATGATTCTGCATCGAATAACATTGAAGATGAAAACAAAATAAATGTCTGAAATCCATTTCAACCGTCATACTATAAATACGGCCCGGAAACAAACCACTGCCCAGACACGTCCGGAGACAAAAACCCACCGGACGCATCTGGAACCAAGCATCCAGACACAAACACTGCTCAGATACATCCGGAGAAAAACTCCAATCCAGACACAACCGGAGCCAAGCTGTCCGGAGACAAACACTGCCCGGAGACGAACTCCCGTCCAACATAAAACACCGCCGGACACGTCCAGAGATAACGAGCCAGACGCATCTAGAGCCAAGCTGTCCAGAGACAAACCCGCCTTGACACGTCCGGGACAAACAAACCGTCCAGACATCTCTACTATAATGGAGCTAAGTGTTTATCTCCTCCGAGACGAAAACCTCAAGCGTCCACTAAATTCAGCTGTATTATACTTGGTATACATGACTCTGGGATCGCTATACTTTTTAGCTCGCAATCACAAGCGAATGAGCAAAATTAGGAGTTAAAAAGTGAAGCCAGGCCGCCGAGTATTAGCTATGCAGCCTGAGGTACATCGCCGAACATGATTAGTCCAGTGCTATCACATGCCGACCACAGAAACAGACCAGTGATGGCAGGTTTTAATATAATGGAGCTCAGTGTTTGTATCTCCTCGAGACAAAGTGTCAACAGTCCACAAAAACCCAGCTATACTGTTGTTTGTTTTTTTTGTATACCTTGTCGAGGCTCGATGAGAGCTAACACACAACGCACAGCAAGGGGGCATGAGACAAGGCAGTATGGCGACTGTTGTGCGTTACGACATGAGATAGATCGAACCAGGGGCCAAACATACAGACTCTTAGCGATTCATAGGGATCTGACGATGTGTGATGGATGGGGGATTGATAGAGGAAGAGGAACAGGGATGAGAGAGACAGGTAAGGGCTGGTCATGAAGGACAGGGACTTGGACGTGGGTATTACGGGGGTAGAAAGAATCAGACGGATTTGGATGGAGGGATGATAAGAGTGTGGGAACAACTGTTTGAAAGCCTGGAGAAGATGGAAAGAATAGAGTAGGGATTTATTCCAAAGCGGGAAAAAAAGAGGAATAAAGAGTGAAGGTGAGCAGTGATTCGTGATTTGGTAGTTTTACAGGAAGGGGTTGTTGGCGGACCTTGAGCGCCCTGTGGAAATGTGGTGGGGACAAAATTGCAGAGAGAGCAGGGGGGGCAAGCTGGAGAGGAGACGGTAGAAGACAGAAGAAAGAACCACCGACCAACCTGCGGTTGATTGAGTGAGAGGCCCAAAGATCAGCTTCATCGCGGGAGATCGATGATCCTAAATGCCCTGGTTTCGACAGCGTGAAAGCCGAGAAAGTGGGAGCAGGAGCACCAGCCCAGAGGGGAGAGCATACTCATCAGGCTACGGACAAAAGCTTTGTAAGTGGTCAGGAGCTCAAGAGGGCCGAGGAAGACTTTGCGACGAGGATTCCCAGTCGGCACTGGTTTGGAGGCGAGGTTGAATGTGACTTTCCAGGAAAGGTCATGGCAGATAGTGAGACCCAGAAGCTTGAAAGAAAAAACTTCTTCCAGGGATTGTGAGAAAAGTGGATGGGGGGGGGGGTGTTCTAACGGTCCTTTCGAAGAGACATAGTGAGATGTGGAGATATTATTGTCTGGATTGAAAGACATGTTCCACGTGTTGGACCAGTTTTGTGATTTATCCAGATCTGCAGTGAGCGAAGAAGCTGCTGCTTGCCGGTACTGAGGGATGACAGATGGTACGGCAGAGGGTGGAGATCTTCAGCAAAAGAGATATAGAGGATTTTCCAGAGAGTCGGAGAGATCATTGATGAAAACCAGAAAAAAGAACAGGGCCCGAACGCTACCTTGAGGAACTCCAGCCTGACAGGAAGAGGGATGAAAAGAAATTCCATTTAGGGCCACACGTTGACTGCGACAGGAGAGGAAGTCTGCGAAGCCCATGAGTGGAGATGGCCTTGGATACCATGGGAAGAGAGTTTGGTGAGTAGGGCAGGGTGCCAGACTGTGTCAAAAGCACGTGATATGTCCACGGGATACGGCTCGGATTTCCTGTCTGGCATTGAGGACCTCCATCCATTGATGGAGAGCAGAAGCAGCATATCCAGGGTAGATTGACCTGGTCTGAAACCAAATTGATGATCAGAAATCAAGCCATTGGAGAAGAGGAAGGAGATTCAAGTCTGAAGCGATTATGGATTTCATAACCTTGCTGATGATTGGGAGTAAGGCTGATTGGTCTGTAGTTGCAGGGATCTGTTTTGCACCTTTTTTTGCAGGGCAGTGATGTTTGCAGATTTCCAAGCATATGGCAGTGACCTTGAGCAAATGGAGGGTGAATAGACAGAGAGAGGGTGAGCAAGAGCAGAAAGCAGGCTTATGAGGACACGTGGGCTGATGCCGTCTGGACGGTTGCAGAATCTGCGTCGAGGTTTGAAAGCAACTCTCCACCTTGTTAGGAGAAAGACACAGAGTCAGGGGACGTTGGGGTCGGACTGGGTAAGGTGGGTAGAGAAAGTGATGGGTTTAGGCACAAGATTTAGCTGCAAACACCGAGTTTAGGCATTAAGCTTTTTCACGTGCGTATCCGCATCGGCCATTTGAGGTAAGGGAGGGGATGGAGGGGGACATACACCAGAAACAGATGATTAGACGCCACCAGGATTTGAGGAGGAGAGAGGTTTGAGAGTTCAGACTTGAGATGAGAAAGATGTTGTTTTCTGGCTCTTCCTGAGGGTAATACACACTTGTTCCGAGCTTTGTGAAGGAACTGAGATTGCCCCAGTTGGGTTTGCTTTCCATGAGAGCAAAGGCAAGTTTGTTTCATTGGACAACTGCCTCGCCACAAAGGCTTACAGTAAACCAAGGCAGAGGAAGGGTAGGACAAACTGAAGACGAGAGGGGATAAATCTGTGCATGAGGGAGAGCAAGTTTCTTTGAAAAGAATTCCCAGGATGAGTTTGATTGTTTGAGAAAGTTAGTGATAGGAGAACCACAGGTCTTAAGTTTGATGGCTTATTGGAGACCCTGCCAGTCCGGGCTTGAGTGAATGCCAGACTCGACGGCGGTTGACGGTGGTTCTCTGATAACAGCCAGAGAGATGTCCACTTGACAAGGACGTTGGTCAAGAAGAACCGATTGGAGCGGAAGAAGAGCAGCAGATATTGTCAGGGAATTGTCAAAATCAGATCCCAGAAGAGATGAGTACCATTGGTGAGATCCGGTCGGAAAGTTGACCGATGAGTCAGTCCCAATGGTAGTCGCAAGAAAGCTTTTGCTTGAAAGGTGCCATGGCAGGTGAGAGAGGTACCCACACCAGCCAACTGGCATGATGACCAATTTGAAGTCACCACATAAGAGGAAGAAGAGTTGGAATCATAAGATTAAGAAGATGGTCCATGTTTTCGGATAGTGAGGTGTAGATGGAGTCATCACTGTTTGGTGGACGGTACAGTACACATTATAACATGAGTGGAGTGGAGGGGAAGCCGTAGCCAGAGGTATTCCTGGGTGTGGGGAGTGAGAGCAGTGCATGGAGAGTTGAGAATAGAGTCTTTGATGAAGAGAGCAACACCTCCACCAGGACGAGGCTCAGGTCTGTCATACCGGAGGAGGGATAAACCGGGGAGAATACTTGGGATCAGGCACGTCTTGGGAGAGGAAAGTTTTCTGTTCGGCAGATTATGTCTGGTTTGTCAGTTGGCAGCCTGTATGGAAAGATTCTGAAAGGTTGAGCTGAAGGCCCCGGGGATTATTTGAGGTTCACACTTTTTAATGAAGAGGTAGGGGAGAGGCTTTGGGTTTGCAGGGTGGGGGGAGGGGAGGGTAAGACAAGGGACGAGGGGGGGAGGTAAGGAGGGTTGGTTGAAAGAGTGTGGGGGGATTGCAGAATAGCTCGGGGAGTGGGCGGATGAGGAGGAGAGAAAAGGCCTGTTGGTGCTGGGAGACGAGGGGACAGAAGGGGGAAGGAAGGCAGTGAGGATTTGAGGTGGAGTGAAGAGATGGGAGGTGAGAGGGCAGTGGAAGGAGGCAGTTAGTGGATGAGAGGGGGGCAACTTGAGAAGTGATGGAAGTGAGGGGGTGAAAGGTGGGAGAAAGGTGAGGGTGGGAATTTTTGAGAGATTGAGGGAGCTTGGAGGGAGAAGAGTGGGATGGTTGCTTTGAGAGTGAGAGTGAGGGGTGAGGGGGTGGAGTTGGGCACTGAAAGTTGGAAAAAAAAGAATGGTTGTGCTGGGAGAGAGGGGGGACAGAGAGGGGGAAGAAGCAGTGAGGGATTTGAGGAGGTGGAGTGATAGAGATGGAGGTGAGAGGCAGTGGAAGGAGGCCAGCTTAGTGGATGAGAGGGGGGGCAACTTTGAGAAGATGAGTGAGGGGATGAAAGGTGAGGGGGGAATTTTGAGAAGTGGATGATGCATAAATGGCGAATTCAGGAATGCGAGAGAAGAGAAACCTGTTAAGTTGGATTTTTAGAAGGAATGGAAGGAGAGTCGAAATGAGAAGCAGTCTGTTTAAAATAGCGAAGAGTAGTGCATTATGAAACAGTAAAGAGTACCACATGTGTGAGAGAGGAAGATGAAGGCATTTATTAGATCGTTTTTGTTATTTTTATTAATGTTGAGAAGTTTTCAACAGATTAGGGTCATGGAAGTGTTTGTAGAAAATAAAAATCGAGACAAGAAGAAGAGGGAGGGGAAGATAAGAGGAGAAGCAGAAAGCAGAAATCGGGAAGGTTGCATATTGTTGTTGTTTTTTTTATTTTTTTTATTTTTAAGATAAGAAAATAGAGATTAGTGGAGAACTGGGGGACGTTAGGAAAGTGGCGGAGGGATAGAAATGAAGGTAATGGGGAGAAAAACAACAAACCTCGAGTCGAAACACCAAGGGGAACCAGTAGGCCTCAATGTCCTAGCAAGGCCTAGGCTCAAACACCCAGTAAGAAGTCGACAAAACTCACAAAATAGCACGATTTTTGAAACAAAACCGAACTAGGAACACACAGTAATATGTAGGTGAAAAAAAATTAAACAGTAAACGGGACAAATTAACGACGGAAACTTAACTTTGAGAATGTCAGCAGAGGAAGCCCTAGGAGACTCTCGACGCTCCAAACCGGAACCGGAAGGTCACTGCTACTGTACTTAGTATACTTGACTGGATCGCTACACATTTAGCTCACAGGAAACATGTACATACTCGCTCATTAATCGCCGTTCCTGTTTCCACATTTTCAGAAAAATGCGTGACACATATTCGGTGTTCTCCGTGTGACTATCTTCAATTACAACCCATAAAAATCACTCAAGAATCAACGCCCATTCGGAACGAAATGGCACACGAAAAAGGAACAAAATCACGACTGCAGAGCTCCAAACGGCCAAGGACACAAATCACGTGACCCAACACCACCTCTGCCATCTCGTCCATGGGATGGGTTAATCTTACCAGTCGGACATAACCACCGAGTCCGGATATGTCCAGAGGACAGAGAGAGTTGAGAGTGCAGGAGGGTGCCGGCACTTGTATTGGGAGGGGGGTAGAGCAAGGATGGGGACAAAGAGAGAGGGTGGGGTAGGCGGAGTTAGCAGAGAGAATATGTTATGCTTTATGAACAACACACAGCACGCACGCACTAGTGCTGGCTGATATCGGCAGGTTGGATTCAAGGTGATTACTGCATGGACAGTACATACTGTATTCAACCCAGAATCCTTGAATTTAGCTTTCACTGAAAAAACACGTGCATTCATTGAGACATTCCAGGGATATTCACAACATTAATCTTTAATAACCAGCTGCATGCGGGACAGGTGGAAAAAAAAAAATTTGGCCCAGTCATTGAGGAACACCGTTAAATATGGCAAACAGCTTGGAAATCAGGTGTTATTGCAACGAACAGTGCGCTCAGGACGACGGAGCACGAAATCAGTCGCTCAGGACGACGGGGCGCGAACCAGTCGCTCAGGACGACGGGCGCGAACCAGTCGCTCAGACGACGGGGCGCGAACCAGTTCGCTCAGGACGGACGTGGGCGCGAACCAGGTCGCTCAGGACGACGGGGCCGCGAAACCAGTCGCTCAGGACGACGGGGCGCGAACCAGTCGCTCAGGACGACGGGGCTTGCGAACAGTCGCTCAGGGACGACGGGGCGCGGACCAGTCGCTCGGGACGACGGGGCCGGACCAGTCGCTCAGGACGACGGGGCGCGGACCAAGGGTCGCTCAGGACGACGGGCGCGGACCAGTCGCTCAGGACGACGGGGCGCGGACCAGTCGCTCAGGACGACGGGGCGCGGACCAGTCGCCTCAGGACGAACGGGGCGCGGACCAAGTCGCTCAGGACGACGGGGCGCCGGACCAGTCGCTCAGACGAGGGGCGCGGGACCAGTCGCTCAGGACGACGGGCGCGGACCATCGCACCTCAGGACGACGGGGCGCGGACCAGTCGCTCAGGACGACGGGCGCGAACCAGTCGCTCAGGACGAACGGGGCGCGAACCAGTCGCTCAGGACGACGGGGCGCGAAACCAGTCGCTCAGGACGACGGGGCGCGAACCAGTCGACTCAGACGCACGGGGGCGCGAACCAGTCGCTAGGACGACGGGGCGCGAACCAGTCGCTCAGTGACGACGGGGCGCGAACCAGTCGCTCAGGACGCACGGTGCGCGAAACCAGTCGCTCAGGACGACGGGGCGCGAACCAGTGCTCAGGACGACGGGGCTGCGAAACAGTGCTCAGGACGACGGGGCGCGGAACCAGTCGCTCAGGACGTCGGGGCGCGACCAGGTCGCTCAGGACGACGGGGCGCGAAACCGGGTCGCTCAGGACGACGGGGCGCCGAACCAGTCGCTCAGGACGACGGAAGCCAGCGACCAGTCGCTCAGGGACGCGGACGAGCGCGAAAACCAGTCGCTCAGGACGACGCCGGCTGCGAAAACAGTCGCTCAGGACGACGTGGCTGCGAAACCAGTCGTCAGGACGACGGGGCGCGAACCAGGTCGCTCAGGACGACGAGGCGCGAACCAGTCGCTCAGGACGACGGGCGGCGAACCAGTCGCTCAGGACGACGGGGCGCGAACCAGTCGCTCAGGACGACGGGCTGCGAACCAGTCGCCAGGACGACGGGGCGCGAACCAGTCGCTCAGGACGACGGCGCGCGACCAGTTCGCTCAGGACGACGGGGCGCGAACCAGTCGCTCAGGACGACGGGGCGCGAACCAGTCGCTCAGACGACGTTGGCCGCGAACCAGTCGCTCAGGACGACGGGGCGCGAACCAGTCGCCTCAGGACGACGGGGCGCGAACCATCGCTCAGGACGACGGGGCGCGAACCAGTCGCTCAGGACGACGGGGCTTGCGAACCAGTCGCTCAGGACGACGGGGCGCGACCAGTCGCCTCAGGACGACGGGGGCGCGAACCAGTCGCTCAGGAGACGGGGCGCGAACAGTCGCTCAGGGACGACGGGGCGCGAACCAGTCGCTCAGGAACGACGGGGCGCGAACCAGATCGCCTCAGGACGACGGAGCGCGAACCAGTCGCTCAGGACGACGCGAGCGCGAACCAGTCGCTCAGGACCACGGGGCGCGAACAGTCGCCAGTACACGGAGCTCGAAACCAGTCGCCTCAGTACGACGGAGCACGAACCAGTCGCACAGGATGACGGAGCACAACCAGTCGCTCAGGATGACGGAGCACAAACCACCTCGCTTCTGAATGAATGCTTGACGTGCAAAAGCGTCCCGCAGTGAGTGAACGCACTTGCTCAGAATGATGTAGCATGGCCCACCAGTATGGACTATAGGGTGCTCGGCAAGGTGGCTCTAAAGCACTCAAGCAGGCACCCAATAAATGGCTTGATAAGGAGCTGCTGGTTAAGCTGTTGGTTGCATACCATATAGGTTCCTTTAACTTTAAAGCTGGTTTTCACTGTGCCCGTGGCAGTCTGAAGAAATGGAAATGAATTCGTTGAAATAATACTTTATTCCACAAAGGACTTGCTGTTTAACATAGAACAACCCTAGAGGACATTGCAAAGGTTTTAATCATCCATTAAAAAACATTCAAGGATTAATCTGCCAGTGGCCTGCTCGTCTGTGCACGTCATGGTGTACGTCGGTCCGGGGGTCCACGCAAATATTTTTAACTTTATTTAAATGTCGTTTTTTTGTTTGTTTTTTTTTACCAGATTTGCTGATTTCCTGAAGAGCACCTGCGAACGCCTCCCGAAAAATATAGACGTAGATCTGGCAGATGCTACGGATACGCAGTCCCGTCTGGGGACAGGGCGCAAGAAAAAAATGGTCTAGCAGTGAATGCATGAAATCATTTACGTCAATGAAGTGGTTAATTTTGTTACACTCCTAATTTTTTTTTGTTTACTCATAATTCTCCAAACAGGAGGAAAAAGATAGTTAGTTTATGCTTTTGAAATTTCACTTTTTCTTGTGTTGTAAATCTGGAGGGGGGGGACATAGCACATAGCCTTGCTTGCTGAAAGTAAATAGGTATTAGGCTTAAATTACAAGACTCGTTTTTCTTAAAATTATCAGATTTCACAACAGATTTCGACACTTATTAGTCCGGACGATTACCTGATGCTCAAAATCAAAAATGATTACTTTAATTAATCCGTCAGGATTGTGAAAATTGTATCGTATAATGATTATAATGCATGAAGTTCGCTCGAACCTTTCCTAATTTGAAAAAATTAGGACATACAAAGCGATGCATAGAGTGATTCGTAACTATGATGAAACAGGCATTCTTGATAATACGATGTGAGAAAGTGGAAAAAAACACCAAAATTTATCTTGTTAAGAAATCGTGGCGGCCTGTTCCTATCAAGGCATGTTGAGGCAGGCCAAAAAACATGGCGGCTTCAGAACCCCAGCGTAGTTATTCGAGGGATACGCCTTAAGACCCCAAGAGAGCGATGACGAGGATCGCCTGTATGAGGATATAATTAAAATTAGACCGTTATTGATCTTTTCAAAAGGGTGATTTATTTAAGTAGACCATGTGGAGGTACTCGCTATTACCTTCAGAAAATGATTTTTCGTTGGCAGATCACCAATCTGATGAAATTTGCATTACTTAAAGAATTTTAGACGCTGAGTCCAAATCCACTTGTTTCCACGTTGAGATTGTGACACAATTGCGTCATTTTTGGCAATAAAAGAAGGAATACACCGACATTAGGCACGATTTTGACACGAAATGAAGAATCAAGGAGAGACTGATATGTTCGTCAAGAAAACTCTTTGTGGGTCTTAAAAATGATACAATATGTTATACAGAGCCCTATTCCCCCCAAACTGTTATTAAAAAAGGATGTTTATATTAAGGTCGCAAACCGAAGACAGTTACATTATTTTTACCGGCCAAAAAACGTTGGACCGACCAGACAAGGCCTTCGAGTTGACCAAGTCAACTTTTGCTTAAAAGGCAGCACCACTGGCTAGTTAAAGGTAGTTTACATGATATTTAAAGACAGTTACAGCGCCTATTAAAGACAGTTACATTGGCATTAACGGAATAAATCAAGACAAAGATTACTGCGCGACTCAGCCCTGATGAAAAGAGAACCGCCACAAGAAGATTACCGTCTTAGAACTCCAGTATTTCTTTGCCTTCTGAAGCGGTTGCTGACTAGGCTCTGACTTGCGTTATACAAAACTCAAGTCCCACTATTACATGCTAACCAATTTGAATATGACTTGTTGTAGTAGATTACCACAGCAAAGCAGTGTGACACCCGCATTCACAGTTCATCGTCGGAATCATCCGTCAGTTTCTGCTTCATCATCCATAAGTTCCATTTTCTGCACGGGTCTGTTTTCCATTTCCGGTTTTGGGGCGCCGCAGTTTTGACACCCACAGCACTCTGCGCAGGACAGTCCCTTTGGACCGGCAAGAACACTGGTTGGTCTCGCATTCGGCTTCTTGCAATACATTTCGTCGCCTCTAACATTCCTTCGGCGCTGGTGGTTTGTTCAGCAGATATGGTGAACAATCAGTGCTCCATGCGGTTGCCTTCGCTCCCGCTTAAAACCTCCTTTCCTTAACACCACCCTATCCTCCATCCATCCGTGGAAAATGAGGAGAAGGGGCTTCTATAACCTCTCAGTCACGCGGTGGTGGATCGCAGACTGATAGTTTATCTTTTGCACATGCAGCATCAGAGTGTCGCTTGTAGGCGGCAACTTCTGTTCTCCCAGCGAACTATGGCTGCAGAATTAGCTGTAGCGAGCCTCATCCAACTCTCATGGTCGGCTGATTGTGACATGGCGCAGACGAATTGTTCCAGGTTGTGATGATATTCTGAATCTAGCGTGAATTCTCGACCAATGTCCCGAAACGGTGATGAGCATGAGCGGACCCTTCATCATCAAGATCGAATGGCCTTGTTTGCCCTTTACCATGGAATGCACTGGTGGTATTCACCTTCCCGTGAAATTGTGTAAACCTATCCAAGGCATCGCAACAGAAACTTTCCAGGGCATACTCAGCTTCCTAATGTCAACGACGATAATTCTGGGACTTCCTGTGACCAGATTGGAATTTCAGCGCCCGAAATCGAACTTCGAGTGAGCCAATGCCAACACAAACTACATCGGTGTACGAAACTCTCTATGCGCACCGACTCTTCATTCCTTGTCCCCGCGTGAGCGGCATTGTAGGCAGGAGCTTCGTGTCAGCTTCGTCATGGTCACATTCAAGTTCAAGGCACTGACGACCAGTCATGACACCATTCGACGCCTTGATTTTCTCACATTGCCGGCATGACGACGTACAACAGCATGTCACCCAGTTTGATGGAGGAGTGTTCTCGCACGCATTCACGATGAACTCTATCAACGCCTCCGTTGTTGGCTCGCTCAGGAGATAATTGGCCCACTGTTTTGGAAGGGCTTGATCACACTGTAGATGGTTCGTACCTGAAGATCGCCCGCCCTGCCCGCTCGTCTTGGCGTTGCTCCAGGCACTTGATGGCTATACTTGGGTAGTATTAAACACCACGTCCAGTCCTCGAAGATTGGTTATGTCGTGCTTTGGCCACCTACGTGTTTATCTCTCTCTTT
>CM068957.1:16174772-16185005 GCA_035128595.1 Eptatretus atami
GGTTATGTCTGGACGGGAGTTCGTCTCCGGGCAGTGTTTGTCTCCGACAGCTTGGCTCCGGTTGTGTCTGGATTGGATTTTCTCCGGATGTATCTGAGCAGTGTTGTGTGCTGGATGTCTTGGTTCCAGATGCGTCCGGTGGGTTTTGTTCTCCGGACGTGTCTGGGCAGGTTTGTTTCCGGGCCGTATTTATAGTATGACTGGTTGAAAATGGATTTCAGACATTTATTTTGTTTTCATCTTCAATGTTATTCGATGCAGAATCATTTTGATGAGACCACTATGAATTGCAATTAACGCTCCTCCCACGTCTGCCTTCCTTCCTCTTACCTCACACTGTCTTCCCTCTTCCACCCGTCCTCGCTCCCACAATCCTCTTCACTCCCCCTCCCTCCTCTCTTTTTTCCCCTCCACCTGTTCATTCCCCCCCCCTCTCTTCCTCCTCTTGTTCTCCCCCCCCGCTCCATTTAGTCTCCATCACGCAAAAGTTACAAAACGCGATTATTCATCTAAATACATGCCAATGCCTAACAGAAATCGTCTTCACCAGGCATCGAGTGCTAAACAAGATGGTGCGCAGCTACACCAGGCTCTGTGGTTGTGAATGACAATGAGCATTTTATTATTTTCAGTTCAGTGGTATCACATCGTGGACTGAGACAAAAGCCAGGATTGAGGGGTCAGGTCAGGTCAGGTATGGGAGCATTCTTCATTGTTGTTCTCCCTTCCTCTTCATTGTTCTTCATCCATCACAATCTCACAACAAAAGTAAAATATTGAAAGATGTCATGATGGGAATCCATAAGAGGACTGCGGTGCCTTATTGTGGTGTCATTCCTACCTGTTTGGTTATTTTATTTTTTTTCGAGATATCATCCATCTATGTTTTACATTTTTCTTTGAAAAAATTTTTTTTGTTTCCTTGTCTTTTATAAAAAATGACAGGCGCTATCAGATACATACCCAAGGAAATTAGAAAGCAAAGAAATGCGAGATGTTTGCGACCTCTTTGGTACCTTGCATGCGCAACGGACCAACGTAACCCAGTCGCTGAGGAGGGGGTAGGGGAGGAGGAAAACTGAGGGTGTCTAAGCGTACGTGATTGAGAAGGTGTGATGAGATGTGCGATGATGGCGAATGAGGTGCAAGGAGGAGGGTGTAAAGATGTGGGTCAGGATATTGAAATGGAGGAAAGGACGTGTGAGAGGATCATCCTTAATCGTGGAGTGTTGTAAGAGGTCTGTATGTGTAATTACAATGAAACTAGAACGGCACTCGGTGGAGCGCCATACCTCCACACGTAATGCCTGATCCACGAGAACATTCAGGCCCAATACATTGTTGAAATATCATGCTATACAACTTACTATATCGTTTTGGCTCTCTCTCTCTCTGATGGTAAGAATTACTTTAAAAATTAAATAATCTCGTATCCGGATTTGGATTTCACCCAAAATCGATCAATTCTTCCTTGTCACGCACCCAACATGTCCACCAAAGTTACAATCCGAATCCGTACAAAACTTTGTGAGATATGCTGCAAAACAAACAGAAAAGGGGTGAAAACATAACCTCCTTAACCTTCAGTGGAGGAGGTAATCAATTGTGCTCTGTCGGGTGCTGGCTCTCCAGCCGTCCATTCCATTCTACCACACCGTGACCCCAGGAACAAGAAAAAGGGTGGGCCAGATGCGAGAGAGAGCAGGCAGGCCAGAGAGCGGAGCTCTCTTTTGTAATTTCCGGAGGCGGCGCTTGAGAGTGGAACACATGGAGTGATGGGTGTTTCCCCCCACCCTCGCACAATCCTGGACGGGTCGCCACTCAACACAGTATATCAGCATGCTGGCACTCATTTTGCCGACCTCGGAAGGATGACAGGCAGAGTCAACCTCACCTGTTATTAATTCAACAGCCGAGTGGGATTTGAACTCAGGACCCTAGGATCGCAAGCCCGCCACCCTAACCATGAAGCCACCCTAGCCTCACGAGTGTACGGATCATTTCCTGGCGTTAGCTCACACAGCGAGGATTTTGCACCAGAAATGGTCTCATTTGTTTCTGCGCCTGGCACGCAATGGATCTCCTCGAATAACATGGGACGAGGTACTCGATCGTGTGCCCGACATGAACGCGCTCCTCATCCCCACTAATCCGAAAAGGCGTGATGGTCTTTAATGGTAATATGGTGCAGCGCATACCGGTTGTAATGCGGGGAGTTCAAGATGGAAGCAGTTGTGGTCGAGATGGTGACGTCAATGGGGAGTGTCGGCGAGTTTCGGTTGTGGTCTGATGATGTGGGGATTTTTAGGAAGGTGTTTGTGGTTGGAGAAATGTTGTAGCATTGGGGTTTGAGTACAGCAAGGTCTGAGTTGAGCAGTGGTTGGGTAATGGCGTGAAAGTTTGAATGTGAAAGGGCGCGCGTATGCAAATAAGCTGCGCTGTTGCTGTTGTCTACACCTTGTGTGAAGGAAAAGGGGTTCTGTGTGAAGGAAAATAAAATAGATAAAAGATGGGATAAAAGACCTGCCGAAAAGCGCTCCATCCATCCATTGGGACCATACTCCGTACAGAGCATTGGTGCTACCGAAGCAGTCTCTCGGTTATTGGACACAATCTGGACGGGTCAACACCCGACGCGAAAAGCCCTTACAAAGCATTTTGTCCCATAAACCCACTTGACATAAGGAAGGACTATTAAAATGAATACTAATGAAATAACTGTCTCAGGACCGCTACATGTTGTGTGCCATTGCCTAGGGGGAGCGCTGGCTTCGCAGAACCGCAACAATATATACTGTCGGACCCTGACATATGCGGGGGGTACGTTCTGAAAAATGCTGCGAATGTTGGGGCATTATTCAATGGGAAAATAGGGATAGTTCCCAGCTGTTCGTGATTCACAGGGGAAAATTAAAATCCCATGAAAATTTTTTTTTGCAAATATGCTGGTGAAAAACTGTCAATGCAGAAGCAGGTCAGAAAAACCATGAAATGCAACAAAGATGAAAACCCCACGAATATATTTTCAGTTAATGATGGTGTTTTTGTTCAGAATTAATCGCGCGAGGCGAGACTATGCGCTCTACGAGTGCCATTCTAGTTTGATGTTTGGGGGTTTTTTTCAGTAAAAGACCACCATTTGTTTAAAGTCAGGAAGGACAGTTAACCAGGAATGGTTTCTGCTGAGTATGTTTCAGCTGCTGTGTTGAAACAGGGCACAGCTTGATGAATGTGAGATGTGCATCGCCTAACTCTCGATGCTCAGAAACTATGACAACGTAATCGATGTCATCTCGTACTGCACGTTTCCCTCAAGCCAACGTCTGATCGCATCAAAGTTTCTGCAGCATTGATTCTCCTCGGCCAAAGCGAAACACAAACAAACTGCCACATCGTCAGAATGCAAAGCTCTCACGATGGATCCTGGTGGATGAAATGCGACCTACCAATGAACAATGCAAATTTCCTCCTTTCATAGCACCGGGGACTTGGTAGAGCGTGCCTCAAGTAATTGATTCCGAGTGGCTTGAAGGACCAGAATCGTGCTGTGGCACATTTGCCAAGATGGAGTGGAGATTACTCTCTTAGTTGCTAGCGTGGACATTGCAATGTTTAGAGACAAATGAACCACTCATCCGCCTTTGATGGAAAACGTGTTCCATTTCATCTCGAGGCAGTTTCGGAAACCTGCTGTGCGGTGTCAAAGCTATCGGAGGAGGCAGAGCGTTCGGAGAGAAACGATGCAACGTGAAAATGCGATGCCGCAGAAACACTGCTGAAGATGATTGACGCATTTGGAAAATTAATTTTAAAATCAAATAATCCATTTGTGAGACACAATTCTGGCTTCGTGAATTTGATGCGGCTTCTTGCTTCCATGAAGCTTGTGGTTAATTACACGACTTGCCATAACTAAGTGCAGAAAAGGGCCTTTGGGTTCAGATTTTCTTGCAATGGACAACCATCCATGACCTTGCATTGCAGGTCGTGTCTTCAGACTTTACATGCTCGTGATACTCGTGGTATTTCCTTCTGATGGTGTATCTAAGTGTTGTCATCTTCTAATATCTGACTTCCTTTAATTTTCCATAAGATGCTCTTTAAGATGAGTGTATTATTGAGTTGTGTTTTCCTTGTCATTGTTTCCTGAAGGGTGCTGTCAGGATCCTGTAAGATTGTGTGCGCTGTCTGAACATGAAACGCCACATTGCCACAGGACGTGCGGCGGGAGAGGAATGTGAACTCCATGAAGGTAAAGGCATGACGGTTATGAGGATGAAGGTATATGTCGACATCACTTCTTGTTTTTATGACGACCAGAGTATACATAAGCTACATTCGCTGACAAACTCTTTGTCCACTTTTTATCTGCACTGGAATCGCCTCTCTGTGTCTGACTGTGATTTCACTTTTCCTCGAGTCCACAAACAAATTTTGACTCATTTCCATTTGTTGATTCTCATAACAACTCGCAGTCTGTTTTACTCTCAGTACCATTATTCCTCTCTGCATCCTGTGCTATTCCCCATCATGTCTGTCTATTCCTTATTGTGTCCATCTTATTCCGAAGTTATTGGTCCAGCTATTCCTTATCATGCCAGCTATTCCCGATCGTGTCTGTCGACTCCCCATCGTGTCAGCTATTCCCTATTGTGTGCGGCTATTCCCTCGGCTATATGTCATCTACTCCCCATCGTGTCCGCTCTACTCCCTACCGTGTCTGGCTATTGGTTATTGTGTCGGCTATTCCTAGGCTATCATGCCATCTACTCCCTCGTGTCGTCTATTCCCATTGCATCAGTCTTTTCTACCGTGTCCATACATTTCTTATCATTTCTATACATTTACTCTCTGCCCTTTCATGTTTGTCCATTCCTTGGTTTCTGTCATTTATTGGGGTCCGTCCATTCCCAATCATGTGTCCACCTATCCCAATCACTCCCTTGTCAGTTTGGTAACTTTCAACCTCAGAGATATTTTAGCTTTTATTTATTTATTAAGATGATTCATATCTCCAGAGCCATCGATTTATGTAATATTTATCCAGAGTGAGAAAATTTAAGAGAAATGGGAAGGTGGGTGATGGAGTCCGTATAGGAGTGGAGAGCAGTATACTAGGAAGTTGGCAGAAGATAAGTGTTAAGGGGCATAGATTGAGTGTTGGGGTGAGGTGAGATGGTTAAATTTCCACCATGTGGCACATGTAATAAATAGATGGCCCCGATGTAGACCGCTTTGTTGAGCATTCGCTTTTGTTTTTGTTTTTTCATTTCTTTTTCAACTCGTATTCAAATCATTCTTTCAGGTCTCACTTACCTGCTAACGGGAGAAACCTTTGATACCTCCACCCACCTGTTGCATCATTAGCATATTCAGAAATCAGAAAATGCTTCAATCTACATTTAAAATTATTCAAAGAGGGTCAGTGTATTCCTTTTGTCAAAGGAAATGTTCCACATTCTTTTCTTGCAAAACGAACGTAATGCTGAAAGAGAAAGTGTTCTACGGGTTTTGGAATACATATGTAGTCAGGTTGAGGATCTCATGTCATATTGATGACATTCATCATAAAATCAAAGCGTTTACAAAATCAGATAATTGGCCTGTGGTAGTTCTCGGTGATACATGAGATTACTAGAAGGGCACTCGGTAGAGCACGCACCCCGCCACGTAATGCCTGATTCACGAGAGCGTAATGGGCCCAATACATTTTGAAAGATCATGCTATACAGTCTATGTCGGTTTTGGCCCGATCTCTCAATGGTGAAGAATACTTTAAAAATTAATAATTATCGTAATTTAGATCCGGATTCAGATCCTCACTAAAATCAAATCAATTTGTCTGGTCACACACCCAACGTGTCACCAAGTTTCTTCTGAATTCGTCCACAACTTTTGAGATATCGTGCCATATATCATTTTTGGCCCCATCTCTCAATGATGAAGAATCACTTTAAAAATTCTAGTTGTCGGATGCAGATCCGGATCTTCACCAGAATCAAATCAATTCGTCCTTGTCACACAGCCAACTGCCACTAAATTTCATCCGGATCCATCCACAACTTTTTGAGATATCCTGCAAACGGACAGACAAGCCGGTAGGCGGCCATGGGTCGCCGAGCATCCGATGACCTTTGACCCCTGATCTAAGTTGATCTAGTACTAAGTACTTACGAAATTGCAATCGAATCGGTTAACTCGTGTATGAGCAAGGGGCTTTGAATGGTCATTTTGACCGAAAAATGCACTCTTTGACCTTTGACCCTTGACTTAGCCGAGATAGGTCACTATGTCCTGTAGCAAAGTTGTAGTACTCATTGAGTACTATGTCTATGAACTTTCATTCGTATCGGTTAATCCGTGTAGGAGCAAGGGAGCTTGAATGGTAATTTCGCCCGAAAAATGCACTTATTGACCTTTGACCCTGACCTACTCGAGATAGGTCATTATGCAAAGAAGCAAAGTTGTAGTACTCATTACGGTCTATAAGCATGTAAAGATTCATTCGATTAGGTTCAACCGTCTCGGAGCTAGTGTACTTTGAATTTTCAGCGGGAATGCTCAATGGCCCTCGGACACCCAAGTTGAGAGGGTTACCATTTGGAAACTATAAGATATAGAAAAAAATGGATGTCATATAGCGGATAGAGAATCACCTTAAGATTATGCATACCAAATCTCATCGAGTTCCATCTACTGTAAACTACTCGGTATCAATTTGAATGAAAAGTACCGAAAATGCGGTTTTGATACGGAAATGCCAAAGTTCGAGGGGTGCTGTGGGTGAACAAAGATCTAAATCGAAAATCCGGCTCGATCGTTTGTGCACAATGTATTCCAGATGATTAGTGTGAATTTTCATGACCATCTGACCATAATCTAGGAGGAGTAGCATTTGCAGAAGGCACCTCCAGCTTCGCATATTATAGATTTTTGCCCTTTGACCCCTGACCTAAGCAATATCGGTCAATATGTCCTGAGGCAAAGTTGTAGTACTCATTGTGAGCTGTGAACCTGCAAAGTTTCATTCGGATCGATGCACTCACCTGGTCGCTACGGGGCCTTCAATTTTCGCCAATTTTCGGGCATACCCCATTTGTAGGGGCGCTGCGGGTAACTATTCCATATATCACAAAAACCGGAATATATTTGGTAGAGCATCACCTGTAGAGATTGCATGCCAAAATTTCATAGGCCTACGTGGGATAATGGCTTTCGGAATTGATTTCGGCGTGAACGGTACGATTTGAAGGTTTTTCGGCTGTTTGCTAAGGAACCAAAGCGTCCTAGCAACCATCACAATTTCAAAGCACTAGGTCATAAGATGTACCTACCACCCGGTTTGGTCAAATCCGCCCACCTTTACTACCAATTATGCTGATGACAAAACGAACAAACAGACAGAATTACTGACAATAAGGGTCACCTATTTCGGCGACCCAACATACCGGGGTGAAAACATAACCTTCAGTGGGAGAGGTAATAAAATGAATGACTTTATTTTGTAATGCAGAAAGATTTGCCGAACTTCACTGGAAGGTACTTCCCCAAACTAAGTAACAATAAGAATGAAAAATCACTCGTAGAGTGGCAACTTGGCAAAACAGCACAAAGTATAACGGTACTTGGTAGAGCGCATACCTCTGCCAGGTGGAACAGTTCACGTTTTGTATCCCACTGATGGGCTGGATCCAACCAAAATCCAATCTGCTTGTTCTTGTCAACTTATCCAACTCATCCACAACTTTTTGAGATATAGTGATATATTTAGTTTTTGGCCCTATCTATTAATTTTTAGAAATTAGGCCTGTGTTGACCTTTTGACCTTAAGATTAATTTGTAGCTGAATTCAGCGATCTGACATGAAAATGCTCTTCAAATTTCAAGTCAATCGGATGAAAATTGAGGATTTAGAAATTTGGCCTTTTGCGTATTTTGACCTTTTGGCCTAAGTTGATCATAAAATTAATAGCTGGTTGAATTGAGCAACCTGCTATAACAAATTATCTTCAAATTTCAAGTCAATTGGATGAAATTGACAATTTTCGAAACAATTAAAAAAATTTGGCCTAATTTGGGTTGACCTTACGGCCTATATTGACCTTTTGACCTACGTTAACCTCAAAAGTAATAGGTTGTTGAATTGATTGACCTGATATGCAAATCCTGTTAAAGTTTCAAGCTGATCGGATTGAAATTTGAGGATTTTAGAAAATTTGGCTCAAATTGGCCTATGTAGACCTTTTCGGTTGACCGAATTTTACGAAACGTCAACGAGGGACCTCGCAGAGTCAGTGCATTAATCTCCGAAAATTTCAGAGCGTCCAGTTGAGCGATTTGGGCTGGAGGAGAGCGACACTAAACACACAACCAAACAACACACAAATAAACCAATGTCACCGCAGGGTGACGGGTGCCCGTATCTTTTGCCAAAAGGTGACCACGTGTGACTTCTTTAAGGTCACACTGAGGTGAACAGAGCTGCTATCCACCAGGAGCGACTCCTTGAGGAATGTCTGCCTAGAGAGATTCCGATGAGAATTGTTCTAACAGAGTAACCATGAAAAATATGCGTTTTGCCTCATAACGTCACCAAATGACGTCATAATGTTCAAGCTTGACATATCTAGAAAGCACTCATCGAGGTGTTCAATTTGAGGTACTACACGATATGGTTCCTAAAACTTGAAAATTTGACCTTGGGGTCAAATATGTTTGACTCAGGGCTACCATGAAGGTCAAGGCCAATCGCCACCAAAAACTAATCAGCTGAGCGCCAGACCATATACTACATTCCCATAAAGTTTGAGATATTTCGATTAAAATTACTCAAAATAAGGGTTTCGGCGACCTCCATGATTTACCGCAAAGTGACCTTACCTTTGACTTTGACCTTGACCTTGACCTTTATGTGTGCTGAAGGGTATTGTAATAATACTACGATACGTGTACCACAAGATTATCGATGAGAATTGTGCTCTACAGAGTGATATAAGAGTGAAAATCCAATGATTACAGACAAACGACAAACAAACAAAAAAAACTTACCAAGTAACAGATCTTGCAAAAACGAAGTTTTGGCAAGATAACAAATGGAGGCGATCAACGTACTTGTCAAAAATTATTTTTTTTGCCAAGTAACTAGAACAGCACTCTGTAGAGTTCATAGCTCCACCAGGTTGAACAGTTTCCATTTTATATCCACTGATGGACAGGATCTGGATAAGACCTGAAGCAAAATCGAATCGACTTGTTTTTGTCACCGAACCAACTCATTCACCAAGTTTTGTCATAATCCATCCACAACTTTTTAAGATATCATGCTATAGATTGTTTTTGGCCCAATCTCTCAATGGCGAAGAATCACTAAAAATTTTAAAATCCTCTTATCCAGACGAGGATCTTCATGAAAATCGAATCGATCTGTCCGTGTTACACACCCAACTTGTCCACCAAGTTCTGTCCAAATCCATCTAAGTTTTTGAGATATCGTATTCTCAGACAGACGGAGACAAAAATTTATGCCTTTCAATCCTGACAAATTTCATACCACCATGTCTCTCCGAAAAGACCGTCCTGAAAACCCCCCATCCACTTTTTTTTAAACAATCCCCTTAAAAGTCCTTTCATTCAAGCTTTTGGGTCTCATGATCTGCCATGATCTTTCCTGGGAAAGCCACATCTCCAAGCTGGCCTCCAAAGCCAGTTGCTGACTGGGCACCCTACGTTGGGCAAAGTCCTTCCTTGGCCCACCGGAGCTTCTAACCACTTACAAAGAAAGCTTTTATCCACAGTCTGATGGATTACCGCTCTCCCCTCTTGGGTGGTGCTCCTGCCTCACACTGAGCTTGACTTCACACTGTGGAAACCGAGGCGTTTTAGGATCATTGGTATCTCCCGTGACGAAGCTGAATCTTTGGGTCTCTCACTATCTCTCTGTCCGTGATCTATTCCCCCTATGTTTCCTCATGGCGCTGAATGTCTGCTAAAAAACCCTTCTGGTGAAACTGCCAAAATCAAGAATAACTGTTCACCTTCATTCTTTAATTCTTCTTTTTTCACATCTCTAGAACAAAGAGGTCAACGATTGACCGTATCCTTGCTCTTCGGGTCCTCACCGAATGCAGACGAGTTTCAGCAGGTGCTGCTTGCAGCCTATGTTTATCTCTGCAAAGCATTTGATTCAGTGAATTGGGATGCCCTCTGGAGGATTCTTGGTCTTCGTGGGGTGCC
>CM068957.1:16192389-16208118 GCA_035128595.1 Eptatretus atami
AGGCCAAACCCAACTGAGGGTAATCTCAGTTCTTTTCATAAAAGCTCTGAACAAGTTGTATTCTACCTCCAGAAGAGCCAGAAACAACATCTTTCTAAGCTCAAGTCTGACTTTCAAACCTCTCTCCCTCCTCCAAATCATGGTGAGTCTTTAACATCTGTTTCGGTGTATGTTCCCCCTCATCACTCCTTACCCAATGGCGCATGCTATACCGCACGTGAATAGGCTTGCCTAACTCATGTTTGCTTCTAATCTTGTGTCTGAAACCATCGCTTTCTGACCCACCTTACCCAGTCGTACACAACTGTCTCTGGACTCTGGACTGCTCTTGCTTCACTCTGTTCTTGTCTATTCCCTCTCATTTGTAAGTCATCTGCATTCTGTGAAATCAGCAAACATTGCCGCCCTGCACTAAAAGGTGAAAAAAGATCCCTGCACTACAGACCAATCAGTCTTTACCAATCTCAGCAAGGTTATCGATCAATCATCGTTCGGACTTTAAATCTTCCTCTTCTCAATGCCTATTTCCGATCATCATTTGGTTATCAGACAGGTTCACTCTCTCATATGCTGCTTTGCTTTCCAGAAGCAGCTGGGGGGAATCTCCCATCATGCAAAGTCCTTCCTCGGCCACCTGAGCTCCTACCACATACAAAGCTTTTGCCGCACCTATGGAATCTGCTCTCCACGGCTGGTCTCCCTTGCTCTCACTTTCTCGCTTCACATGTGGAAAACCAAAGGACATTTTGTCTTGAATCTCCCGTTGATGGGCTGAGTTTTTGGGTCTCACTTCTCCCGGAGGCTGGTCGTGGTCTTTCTGTTCTTCTACCGTTCTCTGTCTGGTCACGCCCCCCTTGCATGTGTCTGAATTTATCCAATTTTCCAAGGCGCTCAAGGTCCCCAACAACCCCTTCTGTAGAAACTCCAAAATCACAACTCACTGTTACCTTACTTTTATTCCTCTTTTTTCCGCTTGTAAACTCCTTCACTTCTAGTTCAATCCATTCTCCCCAGCCCTTCAAACGCTGTCACCACCACTCTTATCGTCCATCAATCGTCAATCTTTTCTTCCCCGTTATCCACCAGACACTCCTTCAAAATTTCCCTGCTTTTCCTTCTGAAGTCCGTATGTCCATCTTATCCCCATGTCCCCCCCATCCCTCTCCCGTTCACTAATTACCTATGGTCTCTGTTCCCCACTGTTTTGTCCTTCCACTCTGCCCCTCGTGTCTCATGCCCCCTTGTGTGCGTGTTGTTAGCTCTCATAGCCTTCGACAAGTATACAAAAACAGAAAACCTACAACACTACAATAACAACACCCGCTTCTCCGTGCCGCACCTCTCGTTACCCTCGTGTATGATACAATTCCCCATAAACAGACGCGTGTCTGATGGCTAGGTTACTCGGACAGCGTTTGAATGCTGGGAACAAGCCAGAATGTTAGCAGGCACCAACCACATCTCGCCGGGGTGCCCCTAATGGGCGCGCGGATTGATAGACCCTCGTTTTCCAGTCACCCAGAAACAGGCAGGACAGGCGCGGGTGGGGGGGTGGTCGCGGGAAAGAGCGTCCAGGAGTTCAGTACGGAGCTCCGGGCCGCGTCATTGCCGGATGATGTGCGAATGAGACGGCTTCCGCCCAGAGTTGGCAGGGCGTGGCTAGGACCGCTGTGGCCCATAGGGGAAAAGCGATTTTGGGTCCACAGTTGTGTCGCTCGGTGTTCGTCAACCCCCACCTCGTTGCCAGGGCTTATAGAAGGAGATCCAAAGCATTCTTGCCCTCTTTTTTCGCCTGCCTGCACACCCTTTTTTACCTGCCTGCCTCGCCCTCTCATTCAACCTCTCTGCTCCGCCCTCTTCTTCACTGCTCCTTCTTTGTCTTGCCCGTCGCTGGTCTTACACTCATAGTTGGTGTGCGACAGACGTTCTTCGGGACCAGTTGCGGGGAGGCATTGCTTCATGAGCCAGCAAAGTGCGAGCAGGAAGAAATGCACCAACTCTTTGAGGTGGGAAGCTCGGAGGCACACTACACTCACAGACCTATGCAAGTCTAGGTGAGGAATCTTTTTCCTCCGCATCTTTCTCTCCTCTTCTCTTTCTACCCCTCTAAACTTGTCCCCTTTTGGACGCACAAACGCTTAATAACTTATTCGCAATCACAGTTTCCTCTGTCCATGACCACGCCACCCTCCCAAATTACACCACACCACACCTCCCATCCCACACCGAGACACCATTATTTCTCCCTCCTGTCCCTCCCCCAAGCCGTTGTAGGGTTGTGTTGGTTGGCTGACCATACCAGGTATTGGAGTTTTTGTTTAGTTCCTCATCTGCTCTGCTTTCCTTCTGGTTATCGAATCTTCCGTGTGTGTGTGTGTGTGTGTGTGTGTGTGTGTGTTGTGTGTGTAGTGATGGCACCATATCATTAGCATAAGTTAGATTGGTAGAAGTAAGTACGGGATAAGTCTTGCTTGGGTCTGGCTTTTGTAAATTGCTTGCCTTTTTGTCGCACCCCACAAATTTCTTGCTATCTTGCTGTACATAATATATTAATACCCAATTTACCATGCACATACCTTTCCTTGCTCATTGCAAATAAATGCCTGTGTAAAAATGTCCCCCACCTATTTTTTGTCTTTCTTCATTGGTCCGCATGGTCGTACCCGAGCCTAGCCGGGACATTATCCCCCAACGATCTGTTTTTCAAGCCGGTACAATCCTGGGGCAGTTACGCTCGGCTGTATCTTGATCCCATAAGGTGATTCCGGTTTGAAACGGCGTTACCGATGGCTTGTCCCCCGGTAATTGATCACATGACCATTCTAGTAACGTATTCATTAGACGAAGGACCCTAGTCCCCTGGTCAAGTATTGGCATTCCAGTCGATTACCAAAATTAGCGACCGGCCGCGTCACAGATTTATTCGTTGTTACGACGGCCTGCGATTCCAAAGAGTCTGTGCGAACCCAGGTAGCTTTCCCCCCCCCCCCCTCGTGGTCTTCTCGCCCCCCGACCCAGGTCCGCAAACAATTAGTTATTACTTATCTGGATTTTCATTCCAGATAAGGTGTTGTCATCGCGGGCCGTCCTTTCGTCCGTCTCCTTTTTTGACTTCTCTTGCCAAACCACTAGGGCCGATCCGGCTGAAATTTTGCAGCAACGTTCGCTCCTGGACTGGTAACAGGAATCACAAAGCTTCGTTCGGTCACATACGGTATGTCAAAAAATGGTCGACTTAGTAAAAATTTTTCAAAAAACCTTCTTCTGTCCATCCAGTCAGAATTGCTACCAAATTTGGGGGAGGTGACAACATTGGGACAGGTTCCTGATGTTAAATTTACGGAGCCATGCCCGATCACATGACAGAAGTGTGCAAAACGGCAGGTCCATGCAAATTCCTTCCAAATCTTCTCCAGACCCACCTGTCAAGATGATAACAAATTTAGGTTGCAACATTATGGCTTGGGTTGGGATGTAATTATATTGTGAAGTCATGTGGATCACATAAACCAGAAGTGTTCAAAATGGACACTTGGTCAACTTTGGGAAAATCACATTAAACCTTTTAAATTCTTCTTCCAGGACCCACCGTCAGAATCTTACCAATTTGGGTTACAATACTAAGGACATGGTCGTGATGTTAAATTGCAGAGGTCATGCTGATCACATGACCGAAAATGTGTCAAAATGGCGGACTTGTTAAATTTTTTTGGAAAACCGTAAATTCTTCAAAACTTTCCTCACCAGACCCTCAAGTCAGAATTCTACTAAATTTGGGTTACAGCATGAGGCCAGGCCCAGATAAGCTGCAGGTCCATTGGTTTTGGCCAACTCACCTAATTAGAATGGGTGTTCGGCATACATTTGGCCATGCTGTGTGTATTTTGTAATTGGAATGCCATGCTGTGGTCGAAGACGTATTAAGCTGCTTTATATACCTTAACACGGGGTGGCATTTAAAAACATGGATTCTTAACAGATTTTTGTGATTTCGAGTCTTTAAGTTTTACAGATTCTACAGTCCTCTGGGACTTTATGGGTCTTTTTGGGTCCTTGGGATTCTTTTTGGAGTCCTCAGGAACTTTTGGATCCTTGGATACTTTTTGGGTGCCCTTGGAAACTTTTGGGACTTTTTGGGTCCTCGGGAAACTTTTTGAGACTTTTGAGTCCTTGGGATTGATATTTTATTTTGCCCTGTTATATTATTCTTATTTATTGTTTGTAAATATTTGTTTAGTTGTTTCATTAATATTTGCTTTTGTTGGAAGTTATGTTTCACTTGGTATGTACACTACATGGCCAAATGTATGCTGCTTGTCCACCATTTCTCATTCCAAAAATCTATGTTATAATATTGGAGTTTGGTCCCCCCCCTTTGCGCTATACGCCTCCACTCTTCTGAGAAGGCTTTCCAAGAGATGTTTTGAAACATTGCGCGGGGATTGCTTCCATTAGCCACAAGAGCATGAGTTGAGGTCGGGCACTTGATGTTGGGCGATTTGTCTTGGCTCACAGTCTGCGTTCCAATTCATCCGAAAGGTGTTTGATGGGGTTGAGGTCAGGGCTCGTGCAGGCCAGTTCAAGTTCTTTCCACACCAATTCTCGACCCAAACCATTTCTGTATGGACCTCGCTTTGCTTTGTGCATTGGAGCATTGTCATGCTGAAACAGGAAAAGGCCTTCCCAAAACTATCACAAAGTTGGAAGCAGCAGAATTCATCAGTAATTTTTTATGCTGTGGCGTTAAGATTTCCCTTGACTGGGAACAGAGCCCGACAATGGAAACAGCCCCAGGCCATTATTCCTCCTCACCAAACTTTAAGTTGCATTATGCATTCGGACAGTAGCGTTCTCCGCCATTCCCAAAACCCAGATTCCTCGCAAGACTGCCAGAGAGGGTGAAGCGTTGATTTCATCACTCCGAGAACCACGTTTCCACTGCCTCCAGAGTCCAATGGCGGTGAGATTTACACCACTCCAGCCGCACGCTTGGCATTGTGCATGGTTGATTCTGAGGACTTGTGTGCGGCTGCTCGGCCATGGAAACCCATTTCATGAAAGCTCTCGATGAACCATGCTGTGCTGACGTTGCTTCTCGAGTCAAGTTTGGAACTCGGGTTTTAGTGAGTGTTGCAAACCGACGACAGACAATTTGTCCATGCGACGTGTTCAGCATTCGGCGTCCCGTTCTTGAGCTTGTGTGGCCTACGGACTTCACGGCTGGAGCTTTGTTGTGCTCCTAGACGTTTGCACTTCACAATAACAGCACTTACAGTTGACCGGGGCAAGCTCTTAGCAGGGCAGAAATTTGATGAACTGACTTGTTGGAAGTGGCGTCCTATGACGGTGCCATGTTGAAGTCACTAAGCTCTTCAGTACGGCCCATTCTACTGCCATATTTGTCTTGGAGATTGCATGGCCTGTCTTTGTCTGATTTTATACACCTGCAGCAATGGGTTGTGGTGAAATAGCCAACTCCACTAATTAGTAAGGGTGTTAGCATACATTTGGCCATGTTGTGTATTTTGTAATTGGAATGCCATGCCTTGTTGGTCGAAAGGACGTATTAGCGCTTTATATACGCTAACACGGGGTGCATTTAAAACATGGGAATTCTTAACAGATTTTGTGGTATAGTCGAGTCTTTAAGGGTCTCAAGGATCTACAGTTCCTCTGGGACTTATGGTCTTTGGGTCCTTGGGAACATTTGGGCCTTGGGATATTTGGGTCCCTCAGGAACTTTTGGATCCTTTGGATACTTTTTGGCGCTCCTTGGAAACTTTTTGGGACTTTTTGGTCCTCGTAACTTTTTGAGGACTTTTGGTCCTTGGGAATTTTTGGGGTCCTTGGGAACATTTGGATTCCTTGGGATTCTTTTTGGTCCTCGGGGAACTTTTTGAGACTTTGGCGTCCTCGGGGACTTTTTGGGTCCTCGGAACTTTAGGGCACACACACCTTCAACCAAATGTAGGAAGATGTTTTAAAATACGCTTTGAATAATAAAGAAATCCATGGGTTGAAAAGGGAGTTTCTTTGAGGGGTCTTCATTTGATTCTAAATTATCTTGGAAAATTTCACATTTTCTGTCGTTTTTAAAAAAGGTTCAAAAAACAACATTGGATTGATTTATAAGATTGGACACTTACTTCCAAAATAATGTAATGTGTATGCTTCATTTAACAAGGAAATTTTGCACAGGACGGAGGCCATTGGCCCATCATGCCTGTGCCACACCAATACCAGATTTAATAAAAATCTGTCAATTACCTCCTTCCCTTTTGTGTGCAGCCTTTTGACTGCTTACACTGTACTCATTTTCACGACCTCGCAGGAAACAGGCTGAGTCCAAACTCCCTGGGTTAATTCAGTGGGAAAACAGGAGCTTTGAACTCGGAACCATAGGATCCCAAGCCCACCACCCTAACCGCTAAGCCAACCTAGATCCCAGCCACCACCCTAACCGCAGCCAACCTAGGATCCCAAGCCACCACTCTAACCGCTAAGCCAACACCAGGTAATGCGCTCTCGTTTTACCCAGATTTTACCTCTATGCACCAAAGGTGGACCGGACCGAGATTATATTTTCATGCTGCGGACCAGGGACCGAGGATTATATTTTCACTGCTGCCTGGATGTTGGTTAATGTCTTGGATGGAGATCGGGGTTATTCAGTGGGATACAAAACGTAAACTACAAAACCTTGCTAGGATACAAAATGCTCGACTGAGTGCCATTCCCAGTTCATGATGCATTAATCGCTTTAAACATCCCACAATACTCTTCAACAGAAACCTGAACCCCGACTATTCTTGAAGCACAAAAAATCCTAAAACTGACCAAAAGGTAATTCTTTGTTCTCAAAATTCGCTGGTTCTGAGGTTACAACCTTTTTTTTTTTGGAGGAAAATAGCAAAAAAAAAAAAATTTTCCATTGATCTCTTTTCATTCAAATCACAAAAATAGTACAAAATGCCTTAGAAAAATTTTTGCCCTCAAAATTATTTCCATGACCACAAATTCCTTCCGTGGAAGATATTCTGGAGTGGGTGAAATTAGACTAGTATCTTTTTTGTTTCTTTTCTTTGAGATGTGATGTCATGCAATTCGCAGGACCCGATGACACGGAATTGTACCATTGCATAAATGTCAGGAGGTTAAATTTCTTCGCACATTTGGCGCACCATTAGGTTCAATGCTGGACTTTTAATAAAAGATAGATTTGAATATTGAGTACCTGTTGAGAGTGATGGGTAACCTACTTTCATTTCTTCGTCGTAATCAGTGTCCGGACTTGGTTGCAGATTAGTGATGGTTCTGAGAGTGTCGCATGTCCAATGAGGCATTCATAGCAGCCACAAAAGTCTGTTGCACGATGGCATTACTTAACTGTTTAGACAGTAGCATTCATTGGTCTGACAAGCGATCTTTCTGACATTTGCAGTGGACGTCCTCAAGCAGGTCACTTGGATTGGCTCCTTTGTCATCCACTTGCACTTTCAAATGTTGCTTCTTATCGCCTACCCATGCGCCGTCATGACGAGCAAAGAAAACTGGTGCACGGCCATGACAAGAATGGGCAGTCTGCAAAATAACATTCTCTAACAATGAAGTTGAAGACTGCGCAGATGTGGCGGTATAAGACTTTTGTTCACACAAAGACCTCATGCAGAAGGCTTTTGTACCGTTGCTTTTGGTGGCATTTTGCCAGGCTGACCATTGCAAGGAACAGAAAAACTCTTTCCAAAGATGAAGTGAGAGAGTTCAAAGTTGTTGACCAAACAAGATGAAACAACCCTGGAAGACATTTCACTCGGCAGCAGAATGGGCGAGTCTTCTCTTTGCCATTCAAAAGCACTGGTTGTTCATATCCACTGAAACAACATGACTGAAGCCAATTGGGTGTTGGCTCATAGTCAGGGTGGCTGGCTTAAGATGTTTAGGGTCTTGAGTTTGAGCCATTACATGTCGTTGAATTAACCACCAGGTTGGGTTGACTTAGCCCTCATTTTATCCTACCGAGGTCGGCAAAATGGAGTACCAGCTTGCTGGTAACAGGGGACGGCATTTGCATCCAGCGGCACGGTCGCGCCACCAAGAAAATGATGCCAGCCAAGCAGCCACTGGCTGCATAATGAAATAAATAAATAAACACATGAATGCCCAGTAAGCTTTACAGATTCTGGCACCAATTCTTCTGTCTCTTTGGCACCAAGCTCCGACTCCTCATTTCAGCACCTCGAAGGGCCCCGAAAGGATATCCAGAGCCCAATTAAAGGGATATTGATATCGAACTATGTTGCTTATCACCAGTGTTAAAGAAAGGGAAGTGATGCTGTTGGCCCATGACAAATTAGGATCATGGGCACATCCGATGCCTGGACTTTGGACAAGTAATTGAGTGGACCGGTGCTCATTTTGTGTGCTTGCAATGCAATGCACAACTTGGTGTTTGCTTATTCATGGTCGCAAGACAATTCTTTGAACAACCCACACAACACTTGGTCCATGGGCAGCTGTGATACGATGAAATTGGACTGTCATCCGTTGGATCACTTACAACAAAATGTCAGCAAGGTGATCGACAAAAGATTTGGAGAAAGATGTACAGATGAAACTCAAATGGCAGTGCCTCTTTGTTGTTTGGCATTTGGAAGAAAACTTTCTATTGCTTTTGGAAGGTTCCGGTCATCTCCAACCAATTTGTCCTCCAACTTGGAGTTGATGACTTAGAAGTTCTGCGAAAGGTGCACGGAATGGCACCAGAGCAGGGATTATCGAACCAAGAAATTTGGTAGAGAGAGATTTGAAGAGAAGGGGATATAAGCCTCCATTCCTGCAACAGTATTCTCACTATACGTTCAGCAGGACAGAGGCATTGCCCGAGGAGAGGCAGTGTCTTTCCAGGGGAATGAGAAAAGAAGTTTTCGTCAAAACTAGTCAGTTCTGTGACGCTGTTTCTCGACAACCATTGGTCCGATCTCATTTGAAAACTTTGCCAGGGTATATTGCTGGGGACCTGAGGATGTGCCTTTTCAGGTTTGATTTAATCGGACAAAGTCCTTCCCAAGTATGGGCCATTTATTTACCAACCTAATACCATGATCACGTTGCTGCGGCCATTTATTTACCAACAATGACATGACACGTTGCTGCATAGGCGTGGCTGCTGTAGGCTTGGTGCGCGGCCGGCCGACGATGCACGTCACGGGCCGTGCCCGGTTACATGCAGCGAATGTCAATGGCAAGCAAAGACAGGGAGGTAAACTTGATTTATAATTAACTGTGTGTGGAAGTGTGGTTGTCACGAGAAGCGAGAGCGAAGGAAACGGCCTGTGTCATTGTCGTTTCTGGCTCGCGTTTGAAATTTTTTTTTTTTGCACGTACGGCCACGCACGTACTGCACGCACGTTACGGGCACGTGAGAGCGAAAGGAACGGCCTGTCGTGGTTGTTTCTGGCACGCGGTTTTAAAGTTTTTTTGGTTGTATTGCACGTACGGCACGCACGTACGGCCACGCACGCACCTACGGGCATGCACTAGTTTATTATAATGGCCAATACTGGCGTTTCGTCGGAGCAGTTTCGAAGGAGAAGTGGTGGTTAAGTACAGTGATGTTCACAAGTTGTGGTCAGAAGAACCAATGGAAGTGAAAATTGTGTAGTTGTAAATGCAACGGATTTGGAAGTGAAGGATTATCCAAAGTATTGGTTTCGTGTGGTCAGACGATCTGGGATATGGGGAGGGTGGGTGATAATTTGTCCAAATCATTAAGAACGGAAAACTGTTAAGAGCATTCAACTCCCCCAACATCCGTGTGGGAAGGATTTTCAGCCACTCCTTGGGTGACACGAAGTCATCGAAGTACATTCAGCCACTCCTTGTGGCTGGTACATCGAGGTGTTCGGGATGTCACGGGCCTCGTGGGCAAGAGTTTAGATAGTCAACAGAAAGAGATTAAAGTTTGTAGGAATTGGGGAGAGCAGTAAGTGAAACGAGGAAAGATAGTTGAATGGTTGGAGAGCCCTTGGAGCCAAATCTTAACCAAATGACGATCAAAGTTTGGAGATTCGAGAGTCCACGGGCGTACAGCAGGCGTGATTTGATGTTGGAGTAGAACAGGACTCCTTCCTTTTGGAAGGGAATCATGATTGAAGGCCGTCGTTTGAAAATGTTATGAGAATTAACAAGAACATCACGTGGAACAATTTGGGTCTCTGAGAGGGGGAAAAAAGGGGGGCCCACCCAAAAGATATAAGGAGAGGAGCTTGCTCGATGATGTTCAACAGAGGAAAGAATTCGAAGAAAGACACGGGATGTGGTGGAATATATTGAGAAAAGGAGTCCGTGGTTTCAAAAAGGCAAGAGTCTTGGGAGGGACCGATTCTACTTACTGCTTGAGCCCCCCCCCCTGTTCATTGGACAGCAGAGCAAAGTTCATGACTTTTTGCAAGGTCAAGGAACTTAGTGCTATTTTGTTCACACATCCAGACCTCAGAGGGACCAACAGCATATGTCTCATAACCATTCCCTATCAGTTCCGAGTCCGATGATTAAATCCCCACGACTGAGAGTTCTACCGTTGGGGTTGGATCACCACAGATCCGAGTAGGCATAGAAGCGCCTTAGGGAATCACTCACTCAGGTCCAGAATTACTATTGACATACAGAGACCAGGGAATGACACCCAAGGGATGAGAATCCTTAGTCTTCATAAATGAGCTCATTGACGTGTTATTCAATCCATTGGAGTAGTCTTATGGACAAGCTACAGCAACTCCTTTGGGTGGTAATCCAGATGCAGTGGCAGGATGTAGACAACCCCCATGATCTCGCCATATCCAAGTCTCCAAACCTCAGAAGGGCTGCAGTAGCATATGTTCAAGCTTGAGCTCGAGATAACAGAGAGACGATGTGATATCTCTCTTAGGGATAGGACATCTACAGGCACCCACCCGAACGGGACCGCGTCAGGTTAACGCAAGGGAGCACTCTATGTGGACGAACCGCTCAGCACCACCCCGACACACTACCGCAATCTGACCCGTAATTCCCAGCTTCGTTCACTGAATGTTTTTATTGTTCCTTCGGATCTCTTGGGTCTAACATAATGGCCTGCTTGAAAGACAAAACAGTGGTTATCAATGCCAGCTTATTGCCCATCTCTGCACTGCACATTAATGAGTATATTAAGTGTTGCTACTGTGGAGATGCTTCACTAACAGGTAAGATAGGTTGATGCGGACTTCATACGATCGTCCACCCAATCATGCAGCATTTGATTGAACCTGTCTGCTCGGGAGGTTGTAGTTCTTTTAGGTTCTTTTTTTTATGAAAGGCAAAGTCATGGAGAGCGCAGAACATAGAACGGAATCAGGACAAAAGGAAGAGCAGAAAGAGAAGGGCGGTAAACCACACCAACAGCATGATGAGACAAAATATGGAGATTGGACAAATAAGGAATGAGGGGTAGGGAAAGACCGTATGGGATGGAACGAGGTAGATACAGAAGCACACTCAGGAAGAGACAGAGGAATTGGGACCATTACTCTGTGCAGAGCGTTTGGTGCTGCCTAGCAGTCTCCTTGGCTATTGGACACAATCCTGATGGGTCACCACTTCCGGACACAGTATACCAGCATGCTTGGCACTCATTTTGCCGACCTGGAAGGATTGACAGGCTGAAGTTAAACCCCAACCTTGGTTATTAACTTCAACAGATGGCAGGATTGACCTCAGGACCCGAGGATCAAGCCCAACCACTCCAACCATTAAGCCAAACCAGGCCATACTCTTAGGAAGGGAAGCCTGGAATTTGGAAGGAAGTTGGGGGCTGAGGCAGGTCAATAGTGGTTAGCAAAGGTCATATTTTCAATGTTGGTGATCTGAGATGGTGGTGCATAGTAGTCTGAAGACCTGCGAAGAAGAATGAGATTTAAAGACGAGGGTGCCAAAAAGAAAGAAAGAGAACAAATTGAGTGGAGAGGGAGCAACTTGATTTCTGGATTTTGGAGTTCATCTGAAGGAGGGGGGTTGCTGGTATGTGCCCAGTAGAAACCTAGGGGACAAAGCATGGAAAGAGCAGAGGGTGGCAGACAGAAAGGATTTGTGGTGGAGACAGAGGACACTACCGACTTGTTCAGGATGGCGAAGTGATCGGCCCATAGTCTCAATTCATCTCAAGATCATTCCCAAATGACCTTGAAGGGCCTTGGTTTCCACGGCATTGAGCTTGGAGCAAGGTGTGAAGGCAGGGGTGCCAGCTCAGAGGGAGAGCAGAATCCATCAAACTGTGGATGAAGGCTTGTAGGTGACAAGATTCAGGTGTGCAAAGCAAGGACTTTTCATGACGGAGTCTTATTTACATCATTAAGACATCCGATGAGCTCGGACTCTTACACAGCCTTTAACTCTTAAAGCGAGCTTCGATTTGGTATACAAAAAAAGGGACACTGTCCAAAGCAGTGAGCACCGATAGAATAGTGAACATATCCATCAAGGGATAGAATGTCATGCTCCTGCTGGTGAAGGGGCCGTATCTATTTCATCTGATATGACACAAAGCGATAGGAACAGCAATCTTCCTCTGTTTCCTTCTCAAGAGTGGTGAGAGATACTCTGCCCACCCCCACAGTCATCTGACCATGCTGTATCATGATTGCCATTTTGTGATGGCATGTCCTAGAGCCAGTTTCTCACCAAAATCATGTTGTCCTAGCATGAGGATAGTGTGTTGTTGTTTTTTTTTGTCCTGGAAACAGGCTGGATTCGTACAACCTGTCTGCATTCGAGCTGGCATCTCGATGTTAGAGTTCGCGTCTCAATGCAAATATGCGTCAGAATGGGATGCACAATGTTCCTACGCCTATTCGACAAACCCAAGACGTGAGTTGAGCAGTCAGATCTCTCACCATCAGGATGAGACGCTTTATGTTGTCTCTGACTCTTTGGATTGCAAAACAAACAACATTTCCCGCATAAGAGGCAGGAAGCTTGAGATGGCATTATTTGGACCTCGACATAATTCTCAGTGTGGGTCATCTGAATACCTACCGTCCATACCAATTATATTGTATCAGGAACAGGTACAACTGCCTCTGCAGATTTTTCTGTTCAGGGCCTGATGACATTGGATGGCCGAGTAACCTAATTGCCAGTATTCATGGGGACAGTTCAGCGAAAAAGATCCATAGCAGCATTGTACATTATAGAGATTCCTGGTGCTACATTTAAACAGTACCGCTCCCAGTCTTGCTTTATGCATGTTCAGTTCATTTTCTGAGCTAGACAAATGGAAGCTTCATTGCCAAATAACCAGGAGAGATGTTCTCAGCAACGACAGCTCAGGTGTTGATTGCTTTTGAGGGTCGATTGAATGGCCAATTTAAGATACCTTGCCTTGGATCGTTCCTTTGTCTTCCTTGTACTAAAATGACACACAAATGGGGAAAGGTTGTGCAATAATCATGAAACATTATCTGACACACATGCACATGATTGTTGCTCTGCAATTTAAGCAAAGGTTTTCAGAGAAGGCTTCAAACTCATTTTGAATGCTGATGGATCAAATCCTTCATGTTTTTCATTTTTTGTCTGTACATTACATGACGCAACCTTATGCTGATTAGGATCTTGCCTCAACCACTTCTTACAGAAAATAATATAATACATATATTCATTCCTTTTATGCCAGAAGGACATTAGGGCTGCCAAGGCCAGTTTCACAGGCAGGAGGTTGCAGTCCTGGATGGGTCACCCACTCCAACACAGAGTTACCCCAAATGGTTTGTAACCCCAGTAAGCTGGTATAATTTTGCCAACCTCCAGGAAGGATGGCACAGGCTGAGTCGATCCTACCTTGGATTAATTCTACAGCCCAACAGGCCTTCAAACCCCAAAAGACCTTAGGAGCTCAAGCCAGCAAGTTAACCATTAAGCCAACACCAGGCCTTTTACAGAAAATACCGGCTGAAACTTTTTTATTATATGGAGCCACTGGTTGTTGCAAGGGTTTGTTGTAGAAATAAACAATTTTTTTCAGAAGCGAACTTAGGATGGCCTTTTTCCATTTTACCTTTGTTGGTACACTCACGCAGGATTGATATTTCCTGTGCACCATGAATGGGTCATACATCACATAGACATAGATATATAGAGAGGGTGAACAAAAAACCATATTGGCGAATACCTCACAGTTTCATCAATTTTTTATGATGGATTGAAGCAAGGTTTACCTCGGTTAGGCAAGTTGATGGTATATTTCACTTCAAGTGCCCATACAGTCTTGCCTTGTAATGTGAATTAGAATGCTTTCATCGGCTTTCATCTCAACCTGGCGTTCTCAGCAAAACCTCCCATCTAAACAATGAATTCATGGACAGAACGCTGCCTAATTTAGAGACAGCAATCAGATCTGCAGGAAGGAGATTAAAAAATACGGGTACAGGGGAGATTGCCTCTGCATCTTGGTTCTTTCTAATATCATCATTGACTATAACAAATTCACTTCAATATTTATTACCTTTTGTTAACGACTGCATCGGTGTTTCAGTTCTGTGCAAGCTCAACCTCGTTTATTTTTCATCCCAATGCGAATGAAAGATCTGGCCTTATTTACATCTGCATGCATTTATTTTTGATAACTTGCCTTGACATGGGTGCGCATGGCTGAGGCAGAGGACTGTTCAGCTACCTGAAAACCTCCAGTGCAGCTAGAGGTAACCTATCAGTATAAGGGAACCAGTGACTGGACATTATGTACTGATGGTGCCAAGAAACACAAATAGTCTCTGCGTGCACTTCCAGCTCCTTGGTTTGCATCGTTTGAAGCGCTCTCATTGACTTGTTGAGTGAATGGAAAAAGACAAGTTTCCGTTGGCATCGACTACAAGTTTCAACATCAGGCCAAAGCCTTCGGTCCACAGGCCACTATGATACAACAGCAATTTGCTTCTCGGCATCATCCACCGAGGTTTTTCCACATCCTGCACATTCACTACCTCCTGCCAACTAACATCAGTAAATTTTGACGTTTCTGAGGTTAGTTAATACATTGAGTCAGGTTTTGAGGAGTATTTCGAGTCCATTCGCCCTTCGTTGCCATGCCATCGGAGGCTGCCATGTTGGGAGTTTTTACAAAATTTTATAATGAGCTGTCTAGCTGACAATTGCCTCTTAAGATTGATCTTAATTGGTCGATACAGCATTAATTTTAGTGCGACGACACAGGTCATCTCTCTCTTTATGTTCCCCCTCCATCCCCTCCCTTACCTCAAATGGCCGCACTGCTGATACCGCACGTGAATAGGCTGATGCCTAAACTCAGTGTTTGCTTCTAAATCTTGTGTCTGAAACCCATCGCTTTCTCGACCCACCTTACCCAGTCGTACACAACTGTCTCTGGACTCTGGACTGCTCTTGCTCACACTCCCTCTCATTTGCTAAGTCATCTGCTTGCTTGAATCAGCAAACATTGCCGCCCTGCACTAAAAGGGAAAAAAGATCCCTCAACTACAACCAATCAGTCTTCCCAATCATCAGCAAGGTTATGGAATCCATCATCGCTTCAGACATTAAATCCTTCCTCTTCTCCAATCGCCTGATTTCCGATCATCAATTTGGTTTCAGACCAGGTCACTCTCCCCTCGATATGCTGCTTCTGCTTTCCCAGAAGCAGCATGTGGGAATCCTCCATCATGCAAAGTCCTTCCTCGGCCCACCTGAGCTCCTGAC
>CM068957.1:16209201-16230927 GCA_035128595.1 Eptatretus atami
ACAGAAAAACAAGCAGGACAGGCGGCGAGGTGGGGGGGGGGGGTCGCGGAAAGCGGTTCCAGGAGTTCAGTACGGAAGCTCGGGCCCGTCCATGCCGGGATGTGCGAAGGAGACGGCTTCCGGCCCAGGAGTCTGGCAGGGCGTGCTAGGGACGCTGTGCCCAATAGGGAAATGCGATTGGGTCACAGTGTGTCGCTTCGGGTCTCACCGCAACTCGTTGCCTAGGGCTTATAGAAGCAGATCGGCAAAGCCATCTTGCCCTCTTTTGCGCCTGCCTGCATTCACCCTCTTTTTCACCGCACTGCCTCGCCCTCTCATTCACCTCTCTGCTCCGCCTCTCTTCACTGCTCTTTCTGTCTGGCCGTCGCTGATCTACACTCATAGTTGGTGTGCGACAGACGTTCTTCTGAGACCAGTGCGGAGCAGTATGTTCCACGAGCCCCAAGCAAACTGACGAAGCAGAGATTAATGCACCAACTCTTAGGTGGGAAGCTCGAGAGGTACACACTACACTCACAAGACCTATCAAGGTTAGGTGAGGAATCTTTTTCCTACGCATTCTTCTCTCCTCTCTCTTTCTACCCCTTAACTTGTCCCTTTGGACGCACAAAACAGCATTAATTAACTTATTCGCTAATCACATGTTCCTCTTCATGACAAAACCGCACCCTCCAAATGTACACCAACCACACCTCCCACTCCCACACCCGAACACCAGTATTTCTCCCTCCTGTCTCCCCAAAGCGTTGTAGGGTTTGTTGGTTGGCTGACCGTAACAGGTATGCAGTTTTGGTTAGATCCTCATCTTGCTCTCTTCTCTTCTGGTTATCGAATCTTCCGTGTGTGTGTGTGTGTGTGTGGGGTGTTGGAGTGAGGCACCTTCATTAGCCATAAGTTAAGTTGTAGAAGTAGTACGGGATAAGTCTGCTCTGGTCTGCTTTTTGTAAAATGGTGCTTTTGCCTTTTGTCGCACCCCCACAAATGTTCTTGCTAATCTCTGCTGTACATTAATTAATATACCCATTTACCATGCCACATACCTATTCCTTGCTTCATTGCAAATGCCTGTAAAATGTCCCCACTCTTTTTGTCTTTTCCTTCATTGTCCAGCATGGTTCGTACCGAGCCTAGCCGGACATTATGCCCCCAACGACTGTTTTTTCAAGGCGGTCAATCCTTGGGCAGTTACGCTCGCTGTATTGATCCCATTAAGGTGATCCGGTTTGAACAACGGCGTACCGATGGGTGCCCCGCGGTAAATTGATCACAATGAACCATTAGGTTAACCGGTATTCATTTAGACGAAGGACCCTAAGTCCCGCTGGTCAAGTTAATTGGCGATTCTAACGAGTCTCGAATTACCAAAATTAGCGACGCGCGGTCACAGATTTTATTCAGTGTCGACGGCCTGCGATCGTCCAGAGATCTGGTGCGAACCCAAGGTAGCTCTCCCGCCCCCCCCTCGTGCTCTTCTCGCCCCGACCCCGGTCCGGCAACAATGATTTTGTTATTAGCTATCTGGAATTTTCTTCCAGATAAGGTGTTGTCATCCGTGCGGGCCGTCCTTTCGTCCGTCTCCTTTTTTAACATTCTCTGGCCAAACCATAGGCCGATCCCGGCTGAAATTTGCAGCAACGTTCCGCTCCTGACTGGGTAACAGGCATCACAAAGCTCGTTCGGTCACATGACGGGCATGTCAAATGGTCGACTTGAGTAAATATTTTCAAAAACGTCTTCTGATCCACCAGTCAGAATCAACCAATTGGGTGACAACAATTGGGACAGGTTCCTGATGTTAAATTACGGAGCCATGCCCGATCACATGACCAGAAGTGTGTCAAAACGGCGGTCATGCAAATCCCTTACCAAAAATCTTCTCCAGACCCACCTGTCAGAATGCTAACACCATTTAGGTGCAACTTAGGTGGGGTTGGGATTGTCTAAGTTATATTGTGGAAGTCATGCGGACACATAACAGAAGTGTCAAAATGGCGAAACTGAGTCACTTTGGGAAATCACATTAATACACTTTTATAAAATCTTCTCCAGACCACCTGTCAGAATGCTACCAATTTGGGTTACAATACTAGGACATGGTCCGTGATGTTAAAGTGCAGAGGGTCATGCTGTCAATGACGAAAAATTTGTTGTCAAAATGGCGGGGGACTTGTTTAATTTTTGGAAATCACGTAAATTCTTCAAAACTCTTCCTCACCAACCCACAGTCAGAATTCTACAAATTGGGTTTACGCATGGACAGGGCCCAGATAAGCTGCAGGGTCCATTGGTTTGGCCAACTCCACTAATTAGAAGGGGGTGTTCGCATACATTTGGCCATGCTGTGTATTTGTTAATTGGAATGCCCATGCTGTGGTCAAGGACGTAATTAAGCTGCTTTATAATACCTTAACACGGGGGTGCACTTTAAAACATGGGAATTCTTAACAGATTTTTGTTGGTATATTCGAGTCTTTAAGGGTCTACAGGATTACAGGTCCTCTGGACTTATGGGTCTTTGGGTCTTGGGATATTTTGGGTCTGGCGTCAGGAACTTTTGGATCCTTGATACTTTTTGGGTTTGGAACTTTTTGGGACTTTTTTGGTCTCGGAACTTTTTTGAGACTTTTGAAGTCCTTGGGATTTGATATTTTATTTTGCCCTGTGATATTATTCTTATTAATTGTGTAATTATGTTATGTTCATTAATATTTGCTGTTGTGGAAGTTTATCATTTTTTTTGTCACTGGTATGGTACACTACACATGGCCAAATGTATGTGACACCTGCTTGTCCAACATCTCATTCCAATAATCATGGGTATAATATGGAGTTGGTCACCCGCCCTTTGCGCTATAATACGCCTCCACTCTTCTGAAGGCTTCCAGAGATTGTGTGAAACATTGCTGCGGGATTTTGCTTCCATTCAGCCACAAGAGCATGAGTGAGTCGGGCACTGGATGTTGGTGCGATTTAGGTCTGGGCTCACAAGTCTGCTTCCAATTCATCCGAAAGGTGTTTGAATGGGGTTGAGTCAGGGCTCTGTGCAGGCCAGTCAGTCTTCCACAACCAATCTCGCAAACATTTCTGTATTGCGACCTCGCTTTGCTTTGTGCATGGGGGCATGGTCATGCGAAACAGAAAGCGCTTCCCCAAACTAGCCACAAAGTTGGAAGACAGAAATCATCAAGATGTCATTTTATGCTGTGGCGTTAAATTTCCCTTGACTGGACTAAGGGGTCTAGCCCGAACAAGAAAAACAGCCCTAGGCCATTATTCTCCTCCACCAAACTTACAGTGGCATTATGCATTCGGAAGGAGCGTCTCCCTGCATTCGCAAACCAGATTCCTCCGTCAACTGCCAGATGGGAAGCGTGATTCATCACTCCAGAGAACACGCTTTCCACTGCTCCAGAGTCCAATGGCGGTGAGTATTTACACACTCCAAGCGACGCTTGCATTGTGCAATGGTTGATCTGAGTGTGTGCGGGCTGCTCGGCCATGGAAAACCCATTTCATGACGCTCTCGATGAACCATTGCTTGTGCTGACGTGCTTCTCGAGTTCAGTTTGGAACTCAGGTAGTGAGTGTTGCAACCGACGACAGACAATTTTCCATGCGACGTGCTTCAGCGTTCGGCGTGTCCGCGTCTGTGTAGCTGTGTGGCTACGACTTCACGGCTAGCTGTTGTTGCTCCTAGACTTTGCACTTCACAATAACAGCACTTACAGTTGACCGGGCAGCTCCTAGCGGGCAGAAATTTGATGAACTGGACTTGTTTGGAAAGGGTGGCGTCCCTATGACGGCTGCCATTTCGAAAAGCACTGAGCTCTCAGTACGGCCATTCTACTGCCATATTGTCTCTGGAGATTGCATAGGGTGTGTGTCTGAATTTTAACACCTGTCAGCAGATGGGTGTGGTTGAAAATACCAACTCCACAAATTAGAAGGGGTGTTAGCATACATTGGCCAGTTGGTGTATTTTAGTAATTGGAAATGCATGCTGTTTGTCGAAGGACGTATTAAGCTGCTTTATATACCTTAACACAGGGTGCATTTAAAACATGGGAATTCCTTAACAGATTTTTGTGGTATAGTCGAGTCTTTAAGGGTCTTACGGATCTACAGTCCTCTGGGACTTATGGGTTCTTTTGGGTCCTTGGAACATTTGGGTCCTTGGGAATATGTTGGGTCCACCTCAGAACTTTTGATCCCTTGGATACTTTTTGGTCCTTGGAAACTTTTGACTTTTGGTCCCTCGAGAACTTTTTTGAGACTTTTGAGTCCTTGGGAATTTTTGCCTGGGCTTGCTCCTTGGGAACATTTGATCGGGATCTGTCCTTGGGAACTCTTTTTGGCTTTGCTCCTCGGGACTTTATTCCGAATTTTGGTTGATGGACTTTTTGGTCCCGGGCTTGAGACTTTTGGGTCCTCGGAACTTTAGGGCACACACACTCAACTCAAATGGGTAGAAGATGTTAAAATACGCTTGAATAAATAAAGAAATCCCATGGTTGAACAGGTAGTATTCTTAGGGGGTCTTCATTGATTCTAAATTATCTTGGAAATTTCACAATGTTCTGTCGTTTAAAAAAAGGTTCAAAAAACAACATTGGATTGATTTACTAGATTGGCGACACTACTTCCAAATATGTAATGTGTAATGCTTCATTTACAAGGAAATTTTGCCACAGGAGGAGGCCATTTCGGCCGCGAGTCATGCCTGTGCCACACAATACCAGATTTAATAAATCTGTTCAATACCTCTTCCCTTGTGTGCAGCCCTTTTGACTGCAGCAACTGGTACTCATTTCAACGACCTCGCAAGGAAACAGGCTGAGTCAACTCCCTGGTGTTAATTTCAGTGGGAAAACAGAGCTTGAACTCGGAACCATAGGATCCCACACCACCACCTAACCGCTAAGCCAACCTAGTCCAAGCCACCACCCTAACGCTAAGCCAACCTAGGATTCCAAGCCACCACCTAACCGCTAAGCCAACACCAGGTTAATTGCGCTCTCGTTTACCCGATTTACCTCTGCCCACCGAAAGGTGACGACTGAGATTATATTTTCACTGCTGACGGACAGACCGAGATTATATTTTCCACTGCTGCCTGGATGTTGGTTAATGTCTGGATGGAATCGGGGTTACATGGGATACAAACGTAAACTACAAACTTTGTAGGATACAAAATGCTCGACTGAGTGCCATTCGATTCATGATGCCATAAATCGCTTTAAACACCACAATACTCTCACAGAAACCTGAACCCACTATTCTTGGGAAGCAAAAAATTACTAAAACTGACCAAAAGGTATATTGTTCTCAATCCTGGATTCTGAGGTTCAACTTTTTTTTTTGGAGAAATAGCAAATTCCATGATCTCTTTTCATTCAAAACACAAAAATAGTACAAAATGCCTTAGGAAAAAATTTTTGCCCTCAAATTATTCCATGGACACGAAATTCCGTTCCGTGAGATATCTGGAGTGGTGAAATATAGACTGTATTCTTTTGTTCTTCTTGACGATGTGATTCATCAATTCGCACCAAGACACGAGACACGGAAATTGTACCATTGGCATAAATGTCAGAGGTTAAATTTCTCTCACATTTGGACCATTATGGCGTTCAATGCTGAACTTATTAATAAAAGTAGATTGAATATTTGAGTACATGTTGAGAGTGATGGGTAAACCTACTTTCATGTCTTCGTCGTAATCAGTGTCCGACTGGTTGCAGGTCAGATGATGGTTCTGGAGAGTGTCGCATGTTCCAATGAGGCAGTCATAGCAGCCACAAAAAGTCTGTGCACGATGCATTACTACTGTGACAGTAGATCAATTTGGTCTGCAGCGATCTTTCTGACAATTGCAGTGGACGTCCTTCAGCAGGCACTTGGAATTGGCTCTTTGTCATCCACATGCACTTTCAAACTGTTGCTTCTATCGCCTACCCACTGGCCGTCATGACGAGGCAAAGAAAACTGGTGACAGGCCCGACAAATGAATTGGCAAGTCTGGAAATTACATCTCTGACATGAAGTTGAAGACTGTCAGATGTGGGTAAAGACTTTGTTCACACAAAAGACTTCATGCAGAGGCTTTGTACGTGCTTTGGTGGCATTTTGCAAGGCTGACCATGCAAGGAACAGAAAAAGCTTCTTCCAAAGATGAGTGGAGAGTTCAAGTGTTGACCAAACAAGATGAAACAAACCTGGAAGACATTTCACTCGGCACGAATGGGCGAGTCTTCTCTTGGCCACAAAAGCACTGGTTGTGTCATATCCACTGAACACATGAACTGAGCAGGCCACATTTGGGTGTTGGCCTGCATAGTCAGGGTGGCTGGCTTAAATGTTAGGGTGCTTGAGTTTTGAGCCATACATTGTCGTTGAATTAACACCAGTTGGGGTTGACTTACCTGTTATCCTACGAGGTCGGCAAAATGAGTACGCAGCTTGCTGAGTAAACAGGGGACGGCATTGCATCAGCGGCAGGGCCGCGCACCAGAAAATGATGCAGCAAGCAGCCACTGGCGCTGCATATGAATTAAATAAATGAAACACATGAATGCCCAGTAAGGCTTACAGATCTGGACCAATCTTTGTCTCTTTGGCACCAAGCCCGACTCCTCATTCAGCACCTCGAGGAGGCCCCCGAAAGGATACCAAGAGTCTCCCATAAAGGTGAATATTGATATCGAACTATGTTGCTTATGCACCAGTGTTAAAGAAAAGGGAGTGAATGCTGTTGGCATGACAAATTTAAGGATCATGGCAACACGGGATGGCCTGGACTTTGGACAAGTATTGAGTGAGCGGTGCTCATTGGTGTGCTTGCAATGCAATGACAATCTGGTGTTTGCTTATTCCATGGTCGCAAGACAATTCTGAAACAATGCCCACACACAACTTGGTCATGGGCAGCTGTGATACGATGAAATTTGGACTGTCATTCCGTGGATCACTTACAACCAAAATGTAGCAAGGTATCGACAAAGATTTGGAGAAGATGTACAGATGACTCAATGAGTGCCTCTTTTTTGTTGGCATTGGGAAGAAAACTTTCTATTGCTTTGGAAGGTTCGGTCATCTCCAACAATGTCCTCCAACTGTGGAGTTGATACTTAGAAGTTCTGCGAAGGTGCACGAATGGCCACAGAGCAGGAAATTATCGAACCAAGAATTGGTAGGAGAGAGATTTGAAAGAGAAGGGATATAAGCCTCCATTCCTGCAACAGTAATCTCAACTATACAGTTTCAGCAGGACAGAGGCATTGCCGGAGGAAAGGCAGTAGTCTTTCCAGGGGAAGTGAGAAAAGAAGTTTCGTAAACTAGTCCAGTCTGTGACGCTGTTTTCTCGACAACCATTGGATCGATTCTCATGAAAATTGCCAGGTATAATGCTGGGGACCTGAGGATGTGCCTTTTCAAGGTTTGATATTAATCGGACAAGTCCTTCCAAGTTATGGCATTTATTACACCAATGAATGACACGTTGCTGCGCGCAATTTATTTACCCAACCAAGACATGACACGTGCCATAGGCGTGCTGTGTACGGCTGGTGCGCGGCGGCCGACGATGACGTCACGGGCGTGCCGGTTACATGGCAGCGAATGTCAGGCAAGCAAAGACAGGGAGGTAAACTTGAATTTTTTTTAATTGATAATACTTGTGTGTGGAAGTGTGGTTTGTCACGATAAGAGAGAGCGAAGGAACGCCTGTGTCGTTGTCGTTTCTGGCTCGCGGTTTGAAAGTTTTTTTTTGTTTTTTTGCACGAGCAGGCTAGCGGGCACCCTGCCTGAGAGCGAAGGAACGGCCTGTGTGGTTGTTGTTTCTGGAACGTGGTTTGAAAGTTTTTTTTGTTGTTTGCACGTATCGGGCCACGCACGTACGGCGCACGCACCTACGGGCATGCACTAGTTATTATAATGCCAATACTGGCGTTCGTCGAGCAGTCGAAGGAGAAGTGGTGGTAAGTAAAGTGAATGTTTCACAAGATTGTCGGTCAGAAGAAACCATTGGAAGTGAAATTGTGTAGTTGTAAATGCAACGGATTGGAGTGAAGGGATATCATCCAAAGTATGGTCGTGTGTCATGGACGGATCTGGATATGGGAGGTGGGTGATAATTTGTTCCAAATCATTAAGAACGGAAAATGAAGACTTCAACCCCCCAACATCCCGTGTGGGAAGTGTCAGCCACTCCTTGTGGTGTACATCGAAGTCATCGAAGTACATTATCAGCCCTCCTTGTGGTGTACATCGAGGGGTTCGGATGTCAACGGCCATCGGGCAAGAGTTAAGATAGTCAAAGAAGAGAGATAAATTGTAGAATTGGGAGGCAGGTAAGTGAAACAGAGAAAGATATGAATGGGTGGGAGCAAATCGTTAAGCCAAATGACATCAAAGTTTGGAGATTCGACGGTACCACGAGGCGTTACAGCAGGCGTGTTGAATGTTGGAGTAAGACACAGCTCCTCTTTGAAAGTGGAATCATGAGTGATGGCCGTCGTTTGAAATGTTATGAGAAATAACAAGAACATCACGTGACAATTGGTCTCTGAGAGAAGGCAAGATAAGGAGAGGAGCTTTGCTCGATGATGTTCAACAGAGGAAAGATTCGAAGAAAGACACGGAGTTTGTGGAATTTAATTTGAAAGGAGTCACGTTGGTTCAAAAGGCAAGAGGTCTTGGAGGACCGATACTACTATCTGCTTGAGCCCCCCCCCCCTGTCATTGACAGCAGAAGACAAGAAGTTCATGACTTTTTTGCAGGTCAAGGAACTTAGTGCTATTCTGGTTCACACTTCCAGACCCATGGGGACCAACACAATGATCTCATAACCATCCCTATTCTAGTTCCAGTCGAATGCATTGAAATCCCCGCAAGGACTAGAAGAGTATCTCACCTGGGCACTGATCAACCACAGAACTCAAGCGTGGCATAGAATGCGTCCTTTATGGTGAGATCACTCACCATCAAGTCAGAGTAATTACAGAGGACCAGGGAAATGACAACCCAAGGAGTGACGAATCCTTAGTCGTCATTAATACGCTCGTTGACCCGGTGTTACTCAATTACCAATTGGAGTCAGCTAATGGGACACAGCACACGCAACTCCTTGTGGTACATGGTGAAGACCAACAGTAGGTGTAACCACCCGCCATTGAGCTCGCCACCTATTTCGGTCTCCAACTCCTCACAGTGCTGGCAGTACCATGTTCAAACGCGTTGAGCTTCGATTGATAACAAGAACTGGTGATATCCTCTTCTTCAGGATAGGACATTCACAGGCACCCACCCGAACGGACCACCTCAGGTAACCCAGGAGACCACAATCTGGTGACGCCGCCTCAGCACCACCCCGACACAAATTACCGCAATCTTGACCGCGTATTCCATGTCGTTCATCTGAATGTTTTTTATTGTTCCATCGGATTCTCTTGGGTCTTACTCATAGATGGCCTGCTTGAAGACTAAAACAGTGGTTATCAATGCAGCTTATTTGCCATCTCTGCCATCTGCACAATTTTTTAAATGGTATTAAGTGTTGCTATCTGTTTGGAGATGCTTCATAACAGGAAGATATGCTGATGGCGGACTTCATACGAGTGCTCACCCATCAATGCAGCATTGCATTGAACTTCCTGCTCGGGAGTGTAAGTTCTTTGGTCTTTTTTTTGTATGCAAAGGCAAAGCTGCATGGAAGAGCGAGAACATAGACGGATCGAACAAGAAGCACAAAAGAGAGGGGGTAAATCGACCCAACAGCATGGATGAGGGACAAATATAGGAAGAATTGGACAAATAAGAATGAGGGTAGGGAAAGACTATGAATGGACGAGGTAGATTACAGAAGCACACTCTTAAGGAAGAGACAGAGGGAGATTGGGACCGATACTCATGTGCAGAGCGTGGTCTGCTTAAAGCAGTCTCCTTGCTATTGGACACAATTCTGGAGGAGTCACCACTCCGACACAGTATACAGCATGCTGGCACTCATTTTGCCGACCTCGGAGAAGGAATGAACAGGCTGAGTTAACCCCACCGTGGTATTAATTCAAACAGATGAGCAGATTTGAAACTCAGGGACCGAGGCATCCCAAGCACAACACTCCAACCATTTAAGCCAACCATCCAGGCATACTCTTAGGAAGGAAAGCTAAATTTGGAAGGAAGTGGCGTGAGGGCAGGTCAATAGTGGTAGCAAAGGTCATAGTTCTTCAATGTTGGTGATCTGAGATGGTGGTGAATAAGTTAGTTCTTGAAGACCTGGAGGGAAGAATGAGATTAATAGAGACGGGTGCAAAAGAAAGAAAGAGGAACAATGAGTGGAGGGGAGCAAAATGGATTTCCTCGGGATTTGGGAGTTTCATCTGAAGGGGGTTGCTGGTCATGTGCCCAGTAGAAACTCTGAGGGGGACAAAGCATGAAAGAGCAGAGGGTGCAAAGACCAGAAGGATGTGGTGGAAGACAGAGACACTACCGGACTTTGTCAGCGATGAGCGAAGGATAGGCCATAGTCCTCAACTTCATCTCAAGACATTCCAATGACCTTGGAAGGCCTTGGTTTTCACGGCATTTGAGCTGAGCAAGGTGTGAGGCAGGGGTGCCAGCTCAGAGGGAGAGCAGAACTCATCAAACTGTGGATTGAAGCCTTGAGGTGGACAAGAGTTTCAGGTGTGCCAGCAAGCGACTTTCAGACGAGTCTAATTTACATCATTAAGACATCGATGAGCTCGACTCTTACACAAAAAACAAAAATACCTTTAACTCTTAAAACAGCTTCGATTTGGTAATACAAAAAAAAGGGACCAACGTCCAAGCAGTGAAGGCACGATAGAAGTAGTGAACATAATCATCAAAGGGATAGAATGTCCATGCTCTGCTGGTGAAGGGCCGTATCTATTTCATTGCTGATATGGACACAAGCGAAGGAACAGCAATCTCTCTGTTTCCTCTCAGAGATGGGTGAGAGATACTTCTGCCACCCAGTAGTCTGACATGCTGTATCATGATGCCATTTGTGTGATGGCATGTCCTAGAGCCAGTTTTCTCACAAAATCAAGTTGTTTCCTAGATGAGGATAGTTGTTGTTTTTTTTTTTTCCTGGAAACAGGCTGGGAGTACACTCTGTCTGCATTCGAGCTGCTGCTGATGTAGAGTGGTCTCATAATGGCAAATATTGGTAGAATGGGATGCACAATGTCCAGCCTATTCGACAACGAAGGACGTGGAAGTTGAGCCACGTCAGATCTCTCACTCATAGATGAGAACGCTTTTATGTTGTCTTGACTCCTTTGGACTTGCAACAACACAACATCCCGCCATATAGAGGCAGAGCTTGAATGCAGCATTACTTGGGACCTCGACATAATTCCAGTGTGGGCTCATCTGACATAACCTCAACAGTCCATACGCAATATATTGTATCGCAGGAAAACAGGTATCAACTGCCTCTGCAATTTTATCTGTTCAGGCCTGATGACATTGAATGGCCCGACGTACCTACATGCCAGTATTCATGACGTTCTAGTGAAAAGGCATCCATAGCCAGCATCATTGCTTATCAGATAGGAGATTCCTGGTGTAGCATTTAACAGGTACGCTCCAGTCTTGCTTTATGCATTTCAGTTTCATTTTCTTGAGCTAGACAAATGGAGCGTTCATTGCCAAAGAAGCCAGGAGAGAGTTCTCAGCCAAGACCAGTCACTGGTGTGATGCTTTTGAGGGTTTCGATTGAATGGCAATTTAAGATACTTGCCTTGGAGTTCGGTTCCTTTCGTCTTCCTGTACTAAAATGACACACCAAATGGGGAAAGGTTGGTGCAGTATAAATCATGTAAACATATCTCGAACATCCATGCACATATTGTTGCTCTGGCAATTTAAAGCAGGTTTATCAGAGAAGCTTCCAACTATTTGAATGTGAATGCATCAAATCCTTCATGTTTCATTTTTGTCTGTACAACATGAGACGGCAACCTTAATGCTGATGTAGGATCCTTGCCTCAACCACATTCTTACAGAAATAATAATAATATATTACCATTCGCTTTTATGCCAGAAGGCACGATAGGGCTGCCAAGGCAGTTTCAACAGGCAGGAGTGCAGTCCCTGGATGGGCTACCACTCCAACACGGGTTACCCCAAATGGTTTGTAACCCCAGTAAGCTGGTATTAATTTTGCCAACCTCAGACAGGATGACCGACTGAGTCGATCCTACCTGGTATTATTCAACAGCCCAACAGGACCTTCAACCAACGCCTAGGAAGGGCTTCAGCCAGCAACGGTTAACCATTAAGCCAAACCGCAGCCTTTTACAGAAATACGCAGCTGAAACTTTTTATATGTGGAGCACTGTTGTTGCAAGGGTTTGTTGTAGAAATGAAACAATTTTCAGAAGCTGAACAGGATGGCTTTTCATTTTACCTTTTGTGGTACACTCACGCAGGATGATAATTTCCGTGCACATGAATGGGTCATCTCACAATTGACATGAAGTATTTAAGAGGAGTAGGTGAACAACATATTGGCGCGAATACGTCACGAAGGTATTCAATTTTATGAATGGATGAAGCAGGTTTAACCTGGGTAGCAAGTTGATGGTATTTTCTCACTTCGAAGTGCCATACAGTCTTGCCTTGTACATGTAATTCTGAATGTCTTTCATCGGCTTTCATCTCAGCACTGCCTGTCTCAGCAAACCTCCCAATCTAAACAATGAATTCAGTGGACAGAAACGACTGCCAAATTTAGAGACAAGCAATCAGATCTGCGGAAAGGAGATTAAAAAAAAATACAGTACAAGGGAGATGCTCTCTGCTCTTGGTTCTTCTGAACTACTCATCATTGACTATAAAAATCACTTCAATTTATTACCTTTTGTTAACGACCCTGCATCGGTGGTTTCAGTCTGGTGCAAAGCCTCACTCGTTATTTTCATCCCAATGCGTGAAAGATCTGCTTATTACATCTGATGCATTTTTTTGATAACACTTGCTGACACGGGTAGCTGCATGGCTGAGCAGAGACTGTTCAGCTGGACCTTGAACCTCTCAGTGCAGCTAGAGGTAAACTATCAGTGTAATAGGGACGCGTGACTGGCATTATTGAACCTATGTGCCCGAAACATTAGTTCTGCTGCACGTTCGCAGCTCCTTGGTTTGCATCGGGTTGGAAGCGCTCTCAATTTGGACTTGTTTGGTGAATTGGGAAAAGCAGTTTCGCTGGCTCGATACAAGTTGCAACATAGGCAAACTTCGTCCACAGGATGGCACTATGTAACAACAGAATTTTGCCTTCTCGGCATCAATCACCGAGTTTTTCCACATGCCTGCACATTCACTCACCTCCATGCCCCAACTAACATCAGTAACATTTTGACGTTTCTGAGGTTAGTTAATAACATAGAGTCAGTTTTTGAAGAAAGTTAAATTTCCCGAGGTTTCCATTTCGCCCTTCGTTGCCATGCCATTCGGAGGCTGCCATGTGGATTTACAATTATAATGAGCTGTCTAGCTGGACAATGCCTCCTTTAAGAAATGATCTGATTGGTCGATACGGATTAATTAGTGCGACGAATAGGTCAAATTTATCTTGTTTTGGCAACCTTTGCTCGTTGTCACCAAGTGAATTTACATTGTATGAACAAATAGAAGCTATTGTAGGGTGAAATCAAGGTGAGTCCCTCAGATTTGGCTCAACGATAAATAGCCATAGCCCAGAGCCTGGGGCAATAACGACGTAATTTTTTCAACAATGCATAGAATCCCCCCATTCAATATTTCTACCTCAGCAATGAAAACAAGACATCACTAGGCACCAGATTGTTCAACGTCTGGATGAAAGATTTATCGCACAGAGTATGTCGCACGCACGTCGTATCGTACAGCCGCGAAAATTGGGCACTTTGGGCAAAAGGAAAACACAACACACACACGCCGAGTCTCCCTCGAGAGGTGGCCGAAGCTTGGAGTTAAATTCATTTAGTCGCTCGCGCTGAATGGTATAGCTGGCGATCCAATTCTGAGCAGGACTTTAACTTATTTTAAAGATTTCCCCAGGGGTGTCCACGTATCAACAAGCGATGCGTAGTAGGCGGATTGCATAGCAGACACTGCACAAAACTATATTGTTTGATATGGATTTGTTAATAATAAAGACATGGAAATGGATAGCTTCAGTGGGACAAGGAGATGCGATGAAAAGATGATCATAAAAAAATGAACTCTAATTTACAATTAAATTTAAAGGGGCATGTCTGAGCATGTGTGCACGCGCGCACACACACACACCACACAACACACACACACACACAACACACACACACACACACCACACACACACACACACACACACACACACAGGCAAAGCTTTAAAGGGAGTCTGCCAGTCTTTGGAGAATTGACATGGAGAGCAGAGCCGGTACCAAGCAGATATTGCTGAGCAAAGGACGAATTTATTTGATTTAACGAAGATCTGGATCTGGATGATGAGATTTTTTAAAATGATTTTTCTTTCGGCCATTTTTTGAGAGATAGGACAGCTTAGAATAATTTGACGCAAGCTCGAGCAAGGTGGGAGCACCCAGACGGAGAACGGTTGGCAGCGAGCGAGGAAGGGAACAAGAGGGTTGGAGCTTGGTGGGACTCGAAAGGAGCCGGACATGGGTGTGCCTGCTGGAGTGACATACCAACAGGTACATAGCGCCAAACGCATCCTCTTTCCCTCTTCGTTCCCACCACACGCAGCAAATTTTCACTCCTGTCTTCCCACAGTGCGACTCCTTCAAACCTCGCGCGAGCACAGCGCGAGTAAAAGGTTCTCTCTTGTCTCGTCCTTTCCGTTGCCTGAATAATCTGGTGTTGTGAAAGGGTAAGTAATGCGATAAGCACTAATATCGTGGCCGCATGGGGATTATGCATAGTGAATAGATAAATAACTGTGATACGTGCTTTTCTCTCTTCCTGTTTCCCATTTCCCCATTGACTATTATTAGTCTGTCCTCCGCTCAAAGTAGGAGATGGGTTTTGCAATTGTGTGTTTGGTGTGTGTGTGTTGTGGTGTGTGGTTGGTTGTGTGTGTGCGGTGTTGTGTGGTTATTCTGACCACACCTGTCTGCCAGGGGATACCGTTTTTATTTTTTAAACCATTTGAGCTATTTTCATCCAAATGTGCAAGGAACTTTATGATGAGAATATGGGACAAATAATTCATAATTGGGCTCAAATTTCAGAGGGCAAAGAGACAGAGTAGGAAATAGCCTTATAAGCCCGGCGCGCCGCATGTCCAGTGCAGACAGTCGAGTGGTGTTTTTCAATGCGACTTGCGTGTATCTTCTTTGCTTTCCTTTGAGCTCATTTGTGTCTGTTAAATTTGAAGCCATTTAGCTTCAGTCATCAAATTTTCTAACCAAAACTATTTATTAGAATATGGACAGATCGCAAAGCCATCTGCCCTCTTTTTCGCCTGCCTGCATCACCCTCTTTTTCACCTGCCTGCCTCGCCCTCTCATTCACCTCTCTGCTCCGCCCTCTTCTTCACTGCTCCTTCTTGTCTGCCCGTCGCTGGATCTACACTCATAGTTGGTGTGCGACAGACGTTCTTCTGGGACCAGTGCGGAGCATATGCTTCCATGAGCCCCAGCAAAGTGACGAAGCAGGAGATAATGCACCAACTCTTGAGGTGGGAAGCTCGGAGGTACACACTACACTCACAGACCTATGCAAGTCTAGGTGAGGAATCTTTTTCCTCACGCATCTTCTCTCCTCTCTCTTTCTACCCCTCTAACTTGTCCCCTTTGGACGCACAAAACAGCATTAATAACTTATTCGCAATCACAGTTTCCTCTGTCATGACACCGCACCCTCCAAATTACACCACACCACACCTCCCACTCCCACACCCGAGACACCATTATTTCTCCCTCCTGTCTCCCCCAAAGCGTTGTAGGGTTGTGTTGGTTGGCTGACCATACCAGGTATTGCGAGTTTGTTAGTCCTCATCTGCTCTCTTTCCTTCTGGTTATCGAATCTTCCGTGTGTGTGTGTGTGTGTGTGTGTGTGTGTGTGTGTGTGTGTGAGTGATGGCACCTATCATAGCATAAGTTAAGATTGTAGAAGTAGTAACGGGATAAGTCTGCTCTGGGTCTGCTTTTGTAAATTGCTTGCCTTTTGTCGCACCCCACAAATTTCTTGCTATCTCTGCTGTACATAATAATATACCCAATTTACCATGCATATTGGTTGGCGGACCTGGGTCGGGGCGAGAAGACCACGAGGGGGGGGGGGGAGCTACCTTGGGTTCGCACCAGACTCTGGAATCGCAGGCCGTCGTACACGAATAAATCTGTGACGCGGCCGTCGCTAATTTTGCTAATCGACGTGAAATGCCAATAACTTGACCAGGGGACTTAGGGTCCTTCGTCTAATGAATACCGGTTACCTAATGGTCATGTGATCAAATTACGCGGGGACACGCCATGGTACGCCGTGTTCAAACCGGATCACCTTATGGGATCAGATACAGCCGAGCGTAACTGCCCAAGGAGTACCGGCTTGAAAAACAGATCGTTGGGGGATAATGTCCCGGCTAGGCTCGGTACGAACCATGCTGGACAATGAAGGAAAGACAAAAATGAGTGGGGACATTTTACACAGGCATTTTTGCAATGAAGCAAGGAAAGGTATGTGCATGGTAAATTGGGTATATTATTATGTACAGCAGAGATAGCAAGAATTTGTGGGGTGCGACAAAAGGCAAGGCAATTTAACAAAAGCAGACCAGAGCAGACTTATCCCGTTACTACTTCTACAATCTTAACTTATGCTATGATAGGTGCTCACTCACACACACACACACACACACACACACCACCAGGAAGATTCGATAACCAAAGGAAAGAGAGCAGATGAGGACTAACAAACTCGCAATACCTGGTATGGTCAGCCAACAACACAGAACCTAAACGGCTTTGGGGAGACAGGAGGGAGAATAAGGTGTCTCGGGTGTGGGAGTGGGAGGTGTGGTGTGGTGTAATTTGGAGGGTGCGGTGTCATGACAGAGGAAACTGTGATTGCGAATAAGTTATATAATGCTGTTTTGGTGCGTCCAAAGGGGACAAGTTAGAGGGGTAGAAAGAGAGAGGAGAGAAGATGCGTGAGGAAAAGATTCCTCACCTAGACTTGCATAGGTCTGTGAGTGTAGTGTGTACCTCCGAGCTTCCCACCTCAAGAGTTGGTGCATTATCTCCTGCTTCGTCACTTGCTGGGGCTCATGGAAGCATATGCTCCGCACTGGTCCCAGAAGAACGTCTGTCGCACACCAACTATGAGTGTAGATCCAGCGACGGCAGACAAGAAGGAGCAGTGAAGAAGAGGGCGGAGCAGAGAGGTGAATGAGAGGGCGAGGCAGGCAGGTGAAAAAGAGGGTGATGCAGGCAGGCGAAAAGAGGGGCAGATGGCTTTGCGATCTGCCTTCTATAAGCCCTGGCAACGAGTGGGGTGACGACCCGAAGCGACACACTTGTGACCCAAATCGCTTCCCTATTGGGCCACAGCGTCCTAGCCACGCCCTGCCAGACTCCTGGGCCGGAAGCCGTCTCTTCGCACATCCGGCATGACGGCGGCCCGGAGCTTCCGTACTGAACTCCTGGACGCTCTTCCCGCGACCCCCCCCCCCACCTCGCCGCCTGTCCTGCTGTTTTCTGGTGACTGGACGAGGGTCGTATCAATCCCGCGTGCCCATTAGGGGCACCCTCGCGAGATGTGGTTGGTGCTGCTAACTTCTTGGCTTGTCCAGATCACGCTTGTCCGAGTAACCTGAGCATCCAGCACGCGTCTGTTTAGTGGTGAATTGTATCGATACAGAGGTACGAGGAGGTGCGGTCACGGAGGCTGAGCGGGTGTTTGTTATTAGTATAGTGTGTAGGGTTTTCTTGTTTTTGTATACCTTGTCGAGGCTTATATGAGAGCTAACACACAAACGCACACAAGGGGGCATGAGACACGAGGGGCAGGAGGGGAAAGGACAAAAAAGTGGGGAACAGAGACATTAGGAGATCTGTGGAAGGGAGAGGGATGGGGCGGGGAACATGGGGAATAAAGATGGACATTACAGGGACTTTCAGGAAGGAAAGCAGGGAATTTGAAGGAGGTGGGGCTTGGAGTGATTAACGGGGGAAGAAAAGATTGACGATTGGATGGGGGACGATAAGAGGTGGTGGTTGAACAGCGGTTTTGAAGGGCTGGAGGAAAATGGGATTGAACACAGTGAAGATTTATTTCCAAAGGCGGAAAAAAGAGATGAAAGAGTGAAGGTAACACGTGATTTGTGATTTTGGTAAGTTTTACCAGAAGGGGGTGTTGGAGGCCTTGAGCCGCCCTGTGGAAATATGTTGGGGAATAAATTTCAGACACAGCAGGGGGGGGCGTGACAGACGGAACGGGTTAGAAAGACAAGAAACACCACCGACCAGCACTGCGGGCGAGAGAGTGAAGGCTCCAAAGACTCCAGCCTTCATCACGGGAGATGTCAATGATCCAAATGCCTTGGTTTTCCACAGTGTGAACGCCGAGAAGGTGAGAGGCAGGAAGCACCAGCCAGGTGGGAGAGCAGTACTCCATCAGGCTGCGGCAAAACTTTGTATGTGGTCAGGAGCTCAGGTGGGCGAGGAAGGACTTTGCAATGATGGAGATTTCCCACATGCTGCTTCTGGGAAAGCAGAAGCAGCAATATCGAGGGGAGAGTGACTGCGTCTGAAAACCAAATGATGATCGGAAATCAGGCGATTGAGAAGAGGAAAAGGAATTTAATGTTGAGCGTGATGGATTCCATAACCTTGCTGATGATTGGCGAGGAGACTGATTGGTCGTGTAGTTTGCAGGGATCTGTTTTTGCCCTTTTATGCAAGGGCGGGCAATGTTTGCTGATTTCCAAGCAATGGCAGAGACCTCTTAGCAAAATGAGAGGCTGAATAGAAACATGACAAGCAGTGTGAGCAGAGCAGTCCAGAGTCCAGAGACATTGTGTACGACTGGGTAAGGGGGTCGAGAAAGCGTGGGTTCAGACACAGATTTAGAAGAAACCACGAGTTTAGGCATCAGCCGTATTTCACGTGCGGCATCAGCAGTGCGCCATTTGAGGTAAGGGAGGGATGGAGGGGGAACATACACCAGAAATCAGATTTGAATTAGACGTCCACCAAGATTTGGAGGAGGGAAGAAGGTTGAAAAGTTCAGACTTGAGCTTAGAAAGATGTTGTTCTGGCTCTTCCTGAGGGTAGATACACACTTGTTCCGAGCTTTATGGAAAGAACTGAGATTAACCTCAGTTGGTTTGCTTTCCATGAGAGCAAAGGCAAGTTGTTTCAGGACAACTGCCTCGCCAACAAGCTTCAGTGAACCATGGGTGGGATGAAAGTAGGACCAACTGAAGACGAGTAGGGAATAAATCTGGCATGAGGGAGAGCAAGTTTCTTTGAAAGAAATTCCCAGGATGAGTTTATGTTGGAGAAAGTAGCGTAGGGAGACAGTCTCCGAATTTGATGCTGCTTGGAGATCCTGCCCAGTCTGGCTTGCAGTGAAATGCCATGACTCGACGGTGCTGAGTGGTTCTCTAAAAACAGGCTAGAGAGATGTCCACTTTGAACAAGCATGGTGGTGAGAAGAACCGATTGGATGGAGGAAGAGCAGCACGATATTTTGAACTCCCGTTTTACCTGAGGAGGTGACTAAATGAACGAGTTTTGTGTGCCTCAGGCACAACTCGGTTACTGCCGACAATGCAGTGAGTGCACGATGGCTAATGACTGGAGACCAATCGGTGGGGTAACAACTTCCCGTCTAACTATTGCTTGTACACTGTCGACTTATGCAGGAAAGGAACAACTGAGACAGATTTGAAAGAACAACCAGCAATTATTTATTTATACACCACACAGCAATGGTAAAAGCACATGATGTGCAGGCCTTATATCACAAAAGCTAACAATCACCCTTAAAGCGATCTTGTACAGGCAAAAAAGCAAAAGCGCCACAAAAAGAGCAGACTTAACCCGAACTGCGTATTCATATGCATCTTATTTACACAAAAGACATATGGCCATCAATTCAAATCAGGGAGGAGAGACAAAGAAAGAACTGAGAAGAAAGAAAAATATGGAGCGTGGGGTGACTCCCTCCCTCGCTCACCTCACAGCCCGATGGGAGCTATCCGGGGTCCATATATACTAGGTGGAGGGGGAACGGGAAGATTGGTGCGTCTTGATGGTGCATGCGGGCACGATGGGATGATGCAGCCGCCCGTGTCTGCAGAGCATCCAGCACAGAAGGCAAGTCTTCTTCGGCATGCAAGAATATGCGAACACAGCCAGCCTCCATTGCTGCATGTGTCCCCTGTGTCAAAGACAGCTCTACATGAACCAGCCGCATTCTGGGCTTTCTATTTCTCTACCTGGAACTTAGGCGCTCTCTTCCTCCCTCACTCCGCACTCTGTGCACCCTTCCTTTTGCCTTTCCTTTTCCCAGACAAGGACAAGATCTGAGCTCCTTTATCCTCACCGACCATCGCTTTCTCCTGTATCAATCTTGTGCGAGCTTTCTAATGCATAAATCAGATGTGAGCAGGTGCCACGATCCAGATCGTGGAAAATCTCATTGCTCTGAGGGAGCCTTCTATACGAAGTCCTCACACCACCTCTGTGCGCGAAAAGATGGCCGGCAGGCACGCCCAGTTCCCTCCTACAGACACAAAATGGACGTTCTACTATATGTACTGTTTCGGCAAATTGCCGAAAGAAAAAAAAGCCCCCCACCGTACTTTGTTGGCAATACCAGGAAGAGCGTTTGTACTTTATTCCCAAATGCAACAAGCATTGTGCTTTGTGCCACATCAACGATGTGTGAAATGCAAGAAGGAACAAAGGCTGATGCGGTGCAAGATAATGCCGATCAGACCTGAAAGATTAATGACCACAGATGAACCAATGGGGTATTGAAAGAAAGATTCGAAAGGAAGCAGAGGTATGAGGGAAGACATTACAAACGGGATACACAACTACCTCAATGCATGTAACTCCAAAACACCGCGCGCACGCACGGCACGGCACGCACAACCTGACAGGATGGCCCCAGCTGAGGTGGGTATGCACACTCACGTCTCAGCTGCTAAAGCCTGGGTTTGATCTGGACCCAGCTATGAGCAGTCCTCCAAGTGCTTCACCGGCAGGATGATGTATCATGTGTACCGTCCCCTTGGATGGATGTTAAATGGGTGTCCTGTATGCTGACATTAGTTGGAGATGTGTAAAGATCCACGGTGTCCTTGCGTTAGCAAGCTACACCGGATCACCCTGAACAAATTCCGAATTGCTGCCCTAACAACTTTCGTTGAACATTCAGGCCCAGCCGCTTGGTTTGTGAAAGGCTTGGGGTCAAAAAACTTCTCCCAGCTAAACCACCACAGAACGTGGGAAAAATTGTGGCGCAATGAGGAAGTAGTTGTAGTTTTTACTACTTATCTTTGTATGCAAGCCTGTGAATGCTGGTTGCATCATCCCGAGGAGCGCAGCTTGGTGCCGCTGTTGCAGTGCCCTGTTTCCGACAAGTGCTCCCTGTTGATCTCTCCAACATACTCACCCACGAATCAGTCGATACAAGTCTGAAAGTGTGGGCCCAGTACACACCCCTGACAAATCAGTGACAACGAAATAAGTCAGAAA
>CM068957.1:16230952-16246277 GCA_035128595.1 Eptatretus atami
TCCATATTCTAATAATAATAGTTTTGGTTAGAAAATTTGATGACTGAAGCTAATGGCTCAACAAGTTTAACAGACACAAATGAAGCTCAAAGGATAAGCAAAGAGAACACGCAAGCGCATTAAAAACACCCTCGACTGTCTGGCACTGACATGCGGCGCGCGGGCTTAATCAAGGCATTTCCTACTTCTGTTTTTGCCCTCGAAATTTGAGCCCAATTATGATTATTTGTTCTCCATATTCTCATCATAAAGTTCTTGCACATTTGATGAAAATAGCTCAAATGGATAAAAAAATAAAAACGGTATCCCCTGGACGAACAGGTGTGGCTAGAATACCACACACACCAGCACACACACACACACACACACACACACACACACACTCACACACACACAACACACAATATTGCAAAAACCCATCTCCTACTTTGAGCGGAGGACAGACTAATAATAGTCAATGGGGAAATGGGAAACAGGAAGAGAGAAAAGCACGTATCACAGTTATTTACTATTCACTATGCATAATCCCCATGCGTCCCGATATTCAGTGGCTTATCGCATTACTTACCCTTTACAACACAGATTATTCAGGCAACGGAAAGGACGAGACAAGAGAGAACCTTTTACTCGCGCTGTGGCTGCGCGAGGTTTGGAAGGAGTCCACTGTGGGAAGACAGGAGTGAAAATTTGCTGCGTGTGGTGGGAACGAGAGGGAAAGTAGGGATGCGTTTGGCGCTATGTACCTTGTGGTATGTCACTCCAGCCAGGCACACCCATGTCCGGCTCCTTTCGAGTCCCACCAAGCTCCACCCTCTTGTTCCCTTCCCTCGCTCAGCTGCCAACCGTCTCCGTCTGGGTGCTCCCACCTTGCTCGACGCTTGCGTCAATTATTCTAAGCTGTCCTATCTTCTCAAATTGGCCCGAAAAGAAAAATTCCATTTAAAAAATCTCATATCCGATCCAGATCTTCGTTAAAATCAATAAATTCGTCCTTTGCTCAGCAATATCTGCTTGGTACGGCTCTGCTCCATGTCAATTCTCCAAAGACTGAGACTCCTTTAAAGCTTTGCCTGTGTGTGTGTGTGTGTGTGTGTGTGTGTGTGCTGTGTGTGTGTGTGTGTGTGTGTGTGTGTGTGTGTGTGTGTGTGTGTGTGCGCGCGTGCACACCTGCTCAGACATGCCCCTTTAAATTTTATTGTAAAATAGAGTTCATTTTTTTATGATCATCTTTTCAAACGCATCTCCCTTGTCCCACTGAAGCTTCCATTTCCATGTCTTTATTATTAACAAATCCATATCAACTCTAAGTTTGTGCATTGTCTGCTCATGCAATCCGCCTCTACGCATCGCTTGTTTGATCGTTGGACACCCTTGGGGGAAATCTTTAATAAGGTTAAAGTCCTGCTCAGAATTTGGATCGCCGCTATACCATTCAGGCGAGCGACTAAATGAATTTAACTCCAAGCTCGGCCACCTCTCGGGCGAGACATCGGCGTGTGTGTGTTTTTTCCTTTTGCCCAAGTGCCAATTTTTCGCGGCTGTACGACTACGACGTGCGTGCGACAATACTCTGTGCGATAAATCTTTCACCAGACGTTGAACAATCGGTGACAGTGATGTCTTGTTTTATTGCTGAGGTAGAAATATTGAATGGGTGGATTCTATGCATTGTTGAAAAAATTACGTCGTTATCTCCCAGGCTCTGGGCTATGGCTATTTATCGTTTGAGCCAAATCTGAGGGGACTTACCTTGATTTTCACCCTACATTAGCTTCTATTTGCTTGCATACAATGTTTAAATTCACTTGGTTGACACGAGCAAAGTTCACAAACCAAGATAAATTTGACCTATTCGTCGCACTAATTAATCTGTATCGACCATCAGATCATTCTTAAAGGAGGCATTGTCCAGCTAGACAGCTCAATTATAATTGTAAACTCCACCATGGCAGCCTCCGAATGGCATGGCAACGAAGGGCGAAAGGACTCGGAAATGTAACTTCTTTTCAAAAAACCTGACTTATGTATTAACTAACCTCAGAAACGTCAAAATGTTACTGATGTTAGTTGGCATGGAGGTGACGTGACATGTGCAGGCATGTGAAAATACTCGGTGATTGATGCCGAGAAGGCAAATTGCTGTTGTACATAGTGTATCCTGTGGACGAAGTTGCCTGATGTTGTCAACTTGTATCGAGCCACGCGAAACTGCTTTTCCCAATTCACCAACAGTCCAAAATTGAGAGCGTTCCAACGAGCAACCAAGAGCTCGAAGTGCAGCAGAACTAATGTTCGGGCACATCAGGTATCATAATGCCAGTCACGGTCCCTTTACACTGATAGGTTTACGCTCTAGCTGCACTGAGAGGTTCAAGGTCAGCTGAACAGTCTCTGCTCAGCCCATGCAGCTACCCATTGTCAAGCAAGTGTTATCAAAAAAAATGCATCAGATGTAATAAGCCAGATCTTTCACGCTATTTGGATGAAAATAAACGAGTTGAGGCTTGCACAAGCTGAAACCACCGATGCAGAGTCGTTACAAAGGTAATAAATTGAAGTGATTTGTTATAGTCAATGATGAGTAGTTCAGAAAGAACCAAGAGCAGAGGCATCTCCCCTGTACTGTATTTTTTTTAATCTCCTTTCCTGCAGATCTGATTGCTTGCTCTCTAAATTTGGCAGTCGTTTCTGTCCCTGAATCATTGTTTAGATGGGAGGTTTGCTGAGACAGGCAGTGTTGAGATGAAAGCCGATGTAAAAGCATTCAATTACTATTACAGGCAAGACTGTATGCAGCTTCCGAGTGAGAAATACCATCAAACTTGCACCCAGTGGTTAAACCTGCTTCATCCATTCATAAATGATGCACCTTGTGAGTATTCCGCCAATATGGTTTTGTTCACTACTCCTCTTAAATACTTCATGTCAATGTGAGATGACCCAATTCATGTGCACAGAAATTATCATCCTGCGTGAGTGTACCACAAAAGGTAAAATGAAAAGCCCATCCTAGTTCAGCTTCTGAAAAATTGTTTCATTTCTACAACAAACCTTGCAACAATCAGTGCTCCCTATATAAAAAGTTTCAGCGCGTATTTTCTGTAAAAGGCCTGCGGTTTGGCTTAATGGTTAACGTTGCTGGCTTGAAAGCCTTCCCTAGGGGTCTGGTTGAACGGTCCTGTTGGGCTGTGAATAATACCAGGTAGGATCTGACTCAGCTCGGTCATCCTTCTGAGGTTGGCAAAATTAATCCAGCTTACTGGGGTTACAAACCATTTGGGGTAAAACCCGTGTTGGGAGTGGTCCCATCCAGGGACTGCACTCCTGCCTGTTGAAACGCCTTGGCAGACCCTAATGTGCCTTCTGGCATAAAAGCGAATGTAATATATTATTATTTAATTTCTGTAAGAAGTGGTTGGGCAAGGATCCTACATCAGCATTAGGTTGCCCGTCCATGTTGTTACAGACACATTAATGAACATGAAGGCATTTGATGCATTCACATTTCAAGATGAGTTGGAAGCTTCTCTGATAAACCTGCTTTAAATTGCAGCAGCAACAATAAAATGTGCTGTGTGTTTCGAGATATGTTCATGATTTACCTGCCCAACCTTTCCCCATTTGTGTGTCATTTATAGTACAGGAAGACGAAAGGAACCGACTCAAGGCAAGCTATCTTAAATTGCCATTCATCGACCCTCAAGAAGATCACACCAGTGAGCTGGTCTTTGCTGAGAACTCTCTCCTGGTTCTTTGGCAATGAACGCTCCATTTGTCTAGCTCAAGAAAATGAAACTGAAATGCATAAAGCAAGACTGGAGCGGTAACCGTGTTAAATGCTACACCAGGAATCTCTATCTGTAGCAATGTAATGCTGGCTATGATGCTTTTCCTAGAATTCCCATGAATACTGGCATGTAGGTTACGTCGGCCATTCAATGTCATCAGGCCTGAACAGATAAAAATTGCAGAGGCAGTTGATACCTGTTTTCCTGCGTACAATATATTGGTATGGACTGTTGAGGTATGTCAGATGAGGCCCACACTTGAGAATTATGGTCGAGTCCCATAGTAATGCTCATCTCAGAGCTCTGCCTCTTATGGCGGGATGTTGTGTTGTTGCAAGTCCAAAGGAGTCAAGACAACATAAAAGCGTCTCATCCTATCAGGTGAGAGATCTGACTGGCTTCAACTTCCACGTCCTTGGTTTGTCGAATAGGCTAGGACTTGTGCATCCCATTCTACCTATTTGCCATTATGAGACACTCATAACATCAGCAGCAGCTCGAATGCAGACAGGTGTACATCCCAGCCTGTTTCCAGGACAAAAAAAAACAACAACAACTATCCTCATCTGGAACAACTTGATTTTGTGGAGAAACTGGCTCTAGGACATGCCATCACACAAGTGGCATCATGATACAGCATGTCAGAACTTACTGGGTGCAGAGTATCTCTCACCCATCTCTTGAGAGGAAACAGAGAAGATGCTGTTCCTTCGCTTGTGTCATATCAGCAATGAAATAGATACGGCCCTTCACCAGCAGAGCATGGACATTCTATCCCTTGATGATTATGTTCACTACTTCTATCGGCCTCACTGCTTGGACGATGGTCCTTTTTTTTGTATACCAAATCGAAGCTGTTTAAGAGTTAAAGGTTTTTGTTTTTTGTGTAAGAGTCGAGCTCATCGAGTCTTAATGATGTAAATTAGACTCCGTCATGAAAGTCCTCTGCTGGCACACTGAAACTCTTTGTCACCTACAAGGCCTTCATCCACAGTTTGATGGAGTTCTGCTCTCCCTCTGAGCTGGCCCCCTGCCTCACACCTTGCTCAGCTCAATGCCGTGAAAACCACAGGCACTTCCAAGGTCATTGGAATGTCTTGAGATGAAGTTGAGGACTATGGCCTATCACTTCGCTCATCGCTGACTAAAGTCCGGTAAGTGTTCTCTGTCTTCCACACATCCTTCTGGTCTTGCACCCTCTGCTCTTTCCATGCTTTGTCCCCTCAGAGTTTCTACTGGGCACATACCAGCAACCCCTTCAGATGAAACTCCCAAAAAAATCAGGAAATCCATTTGCTCCCCTCCACACTCATTGTTCCTCTTCTTTCTTTTTGCCACCCGTCTCTTAATCTCATTCTTCCCTCCAGGTCTTTCAGAACTACTATTCACCACCATCTCAGATCACCAACATTGAAACTATGACCTGTTGCTACCACTATTGACCTGCCCTCCCCACTTCCTTCCAATTTAGGCTTTCTTCTAGAGTATGCCTGGGGTGGCTTAAATGGTTGGAGTGTTGTGCTTGGGATCCTCGGTCCCTGAGTTCAAATCTGCTCATCTTGTTGGAATTAATACACGGTGGGGTTAACTCAGGCCTGTTCATTCCTTCCGAGGTCGGCAAAATGAGTGCCAGCATGCTGTATACTGTGTCGGAGTGGTTGACTCCTCCAGGAATTGTGTCCAATAGCAAGGAGACTGCTTTAAGCAGCACCACGTCTGCACAGAGTATCGGTCCCAATCTCTCCTCTGTCTCCTTCCTAAGAGTGTGCTTCTGTAATCTACCTCGTCCATTCATAGCTTTCCTACCCCTCTTCCTTATTTGGTCCAATCTTCCTATATTTGTCCCTCATCCATGCTGTTGGGTCGATTTACCCCCTCTCTTTCTTCTTCTTTGCATCCGTTATGTTCTCGCTCTTCCATGAGCTTTGCCTTTTGCATACAAAAAAAGACCAAAGAACTTACAACTCCCGAGCAGGAAGTTTCAATGCAATGCTGCATGATGGGTGACGATCTGTATGAAGTCCGCCATCAGCTAATCTTCCTGTTATTGAGCATCCTCCAACAGATAGCAACACTTAATACCATTTAAATTGTGCAGATGCAGAGATGGCAAATAAGCTGGCATTGATAACCACTGTTTTAGTCTTTCAACAGGCCATCTAATGAGTAAGACCCAAGAGAGATCCGAGGAACAATAAAAAAACATTCAGATGAACGACTGGAATACGCGGTCAAGATTGCCGTAATTTTGTGTCGGGGTGGTGCTGAGGCGCTCCACCAGATTGTGGTCTCCTGGTACCTGAGGTGGTCCGTTTCGCGTGGGTGCCTGTGAATGTCTATCCTGAAGAGAGGTATATTCACCAGTCTTGTTATCAATCGAAGCTCAAGTGTTTGAACATGGTACTGCAGCCTGTGAGGGTTGGAGACCGAAATAGGTGGCGAGACCTCATGGCGGGTTGGTTACACCTACTGTTGGCTGTACTCGACTGACCACACAAGGAGTTGCTGTGCTGTGTCCCATTAGCTGACTCCATTGGTAATTGAGGTAACACCGGGTCAACGATGCGTATTATTGACGACTCAAGGATTCGTCACTCTTGGGTGTCATTTCCCTAGGTCCTCTGTAATTACTCTGACTTGCAGGTGAGTGATCTCACCAAAAGACGCATTCTATGCCACGCTTGAGTCTGTGGTTGATCAGTGCCCAGCTGGTAGATACTCTTCTAGTCTTGGGGGATTCAATTGCATCGACTGGAACTGATAGGATGGTTATGAGATCATGTGTTGGTCCCATGGGTCTGGAAAGTGTGAACCAGAATAAGCACTAAGTTCCTTGACCCTTGCAAAAAGTCATGAACTTCTGTCTCTGCTGTCAATGACGGGGGGGGTGGGCTCAAGCAGATAGATATCGTCCTCCAAGACCTCTTGCCTTTTGAACCAACGTGACTCCTTTCAATTAATTCGCACAACATGCCGTGTCTTTTCTTCGAATCTTTCCTCTGTTGAAACATCATCGAGCAAAGCTCTCTCCTATATCTTGCCCTTCTCTCAGAACCAATTGTCACGTGATGTTCTTGTTATTCTCTAACATTTCAAACGACGGCCTCACTCATGATTCCACTTTCAAAGAGGAGTCTGTGTCTACTCCAACATCAACACGCCTGCTGTAAACGCCTCGTGGCCGTCGAATCTCCAAACTTTGATGTCATTTGGCTTAGATTTGGTCTCCAACCATCACTAATCTTTCCTGTTTCACTTCCTGCCTCCCAATTCTACAACTTTATCTCTCTTCTTTGACTATCTTAAACTCTTGCCACATGGCCGTTGACATCGAACCCCCTCGATGTACACCACAAGGAGTGGCTGAAATGTACTTCGATGACTTCGAATGTACACCACAAGGAGTGGCTGACAAATCTTCCCACACGGATGTTGGGGGAGTTGAAGCTCTTCCCATTTTCCGTTCTTAATGATTTGGAACAAATTATCACCCACCTCCCCATATCCAGATCCGTCATGACCACACGACACATACTTTGGATGATATCCTTCACTCCAATTCCGTTGCATTTACAACTACACAATTTCACTTCAATGGTTCTTCTGACCGACAATCTTGTGAACATTCACTTTACTTATCCACCACTTCTCCTTCGGACTGCTCGAACGAAGCCAGTATTGGCATTATAATAACTAGTGCAGCCCGTAGGTGCTGTGCGGCCGGTACGTGCGTGGCCTACGTGCAAACAACAAAAAAAACTTTCAAACGCAACGTTGCCAGAACAACAACGCACACAGGCCGTTCCTTGCTCTATGCCGATGTGCCCGCTACGTGCCGTGCAAAAAACCAAAAAAAAACTTTCAAACCGCGAGCCAGAACGACAATCGACACAGGCCGTTCCTTCGCTTCTCTTTCGTGACAACCACACTTCACACACAAGAATTAAATCAATTAAAAATTCAAGTTTACTCCCTGTCTTTGCTTGCCATGAACATTCGCTGCCATGTAAATCCGGCACGCCCGTGACTCATCGTCGGCCGGCCGCGCAGCACAGCCGTTACACAGCACGCCTATGCACGTTGTCCATGTCATTCGTTGGTAAATAAATTGCGACGCAGCAACGTGTCAATGTCATTGGTTGTAATAAATGGCCATAACTTGTGGAAGACTTGTCCGATTAATATCAAACCTTGAAAAGGCACATCCCAGGTCCCAGCCAATTATACCTGGCAAGTTTTCAATGAGATCGACCCAATGGGTTGTCGAGAACAGCGGTCACAGACTGGACTAGTTTACGAAACTTCTTTTTCTCACTTCCCTGGAAAGACTACTGCCTCTCCTCGCGGCAATGCCTCTGTCTGCTGAACTATAGTTGAGATTACTGTTCGCAGGAATGGAGGCTTATATCCCCTTCTCTTTTCAAATCTCTCTCCTACCAATTCTTGGTTCGATAATCTTCCTGCTCTGTGGCCATTCGTGCACCTTCGCAGAAACTTCTATCATCAACTCCACAGTTGGAGGACAGATTGGTTGGAGATGACCGAACCTTTCCAAAGCAATAGAAAAGTTTCTTCCCCAATGCCAACAAAAAAGAGGCCTCTATTGAGTCATCTGTACATCTTCTCCAAATCCTTTTGTCGATACCTTGCTGACATTTTGGTGTAAGTGCATCCACGGAATGACAGTCCCAATTTATCGTATCAACAGCTGCCCATGACCAGTTTGTGTGGGATTGTTCAGAATTGTCTTGCGACCATGGAATAAGCAAACACCAGAATTGTCATTGCATTGCAAGCACCAATGAGCACCGTCACTCAATACTTGTCCAAAGTCCAGGCATCCGTGTTGCCATGATCCTTAATTTGTCAATGCCAACAGCATTCACTCCCTTTTCTTTAACACTGGTGCATAAGCAACATAGTTCGATTATCAATATTCACCTTTATGGGAGACTCTGGATACTCCTTTCGGGGCCCCTCGAGGTGCTGAATGAGGAGTCTGGAGCTTGGTGCAAAGAGACAAAGATTGGTGCCGAATCTGTAAGCCTTACTGGGCATTCATGTGTTTCATTTATTAATTCATATTGCAGCCGAGTGCTGCTTGCTGCATCATTTTCTGGTGTGCCGCGGCCCTGCCGCTGATGGCAATGCCGTCCCCTGTTTATCAGCAAGCTGGTACTCATTTTGCCGACCTCGTAGGATAACAAGCTAAGCAACCCCACTGGTGTTATTCAACGACAATGTATGCTCAAACTCAAGCACCCTAACATTTAAGCCAGCCACCCTGACTATGCAGGCCAACACCAAATGTGGCCTGCTCAGTTCATGTGTTCAGTGGATATGACACAACCAGTGGCTTTTTGATGGCAAGAGAAGACTCGCCCTTCGCTGCCGAGTTTGAAAATGTCTTCCCAGCGTTGTTTCATCTTGTTTGGTCAACACTTGAACTCTCTCACTTCATCTTTGAAGAAGCTTTTTCTGTTCCTTGCATGGTCAGCCTTGGCAAAATGCCACCAAAGCACGTACAAAGCCTTCTGCATGAAGTCTTTGTGTGAACAAAGTCTTATCCCACATCTGACAGTCTTCAACTTCATGTTAGAGATGTAATTTCCAGACTGCCATTCATTGTCGGGTCCTTTGTCCACCAGTTTTTCTTTGCTCGTCATGACGGCCAGGGTAGGCGATAGAAGCAAAGTTTGAAAGTGCATGTGGATGACAAAGGAGCCAATTCCAAGTGACCTGCTTGAGGACGTCCACTGCAAATTGTTCAGAAAGATCGCTGCAGACCAAATTGATGCTACTGTCAAGTAGTAATGCATCGTGCACAGACTTTTGTGGCTGCTATGACTGGCCTCATTGGACATGCACACTCTCCAGAACCATCATCTGATCCTGCAACCAGTCGACACTGATTACGCGAAGACATGAAAGTAGGTTACCCATCACTCTCAACATGTACTCAAATATTCAATCTACTTTTATTAATAAGTTCAGCATTGAACCGCCATAATGGGTGCCAAATGTGGAGAAATTTAACTTTCTGACATTTATGCCAATGGTACCAATTTCCGTGTCTCGTGTCTTGGGCGAATTGATGACATCACATTCGTCAAGAAGAACAAAAGAATACCAGTCTATATTTCACCACTCCAGATATCCACGGAAGGAAGTTGTGTGTCATGGAATGAATTTTGAGGGCAAAAATTTTTCCTAAGGCAATTTGTGTACTATTTTGTGATTTTGAATGAAAAGAGATCATGGAATTTGCTTTTTCCGTCCAAAAAAAAAAGTTGAACCTCAAACCAGCGATTGAAGAACAATATACCTTTTGGTCAAGTTTTAGGTAATTTTTTGCTTCCCAAGAATAGTGGGTTCAGGTTTCTGTGAGAGTATTGTGGCTTTTAAAGCGATTTATGGCATCATGAACCGAATGGCACTCAGGTCGAGCATTTTGTATCTACAAAGTTTTGTAGTTTACGTTTGTATCCCATGATAACCCGATCTCCATCCAGACATTACCAACTCCAGGCAGCAGTGAAAATATAATCTCGGTCTGTCCGCAGCAGTGAAAATAATAATCTCGTTCCGTCCACCTTTTCGGTGGGCAGAGGTAAATCGGGTAAACGAGAGCGCAATTAACGCTGGTGTTGGCTTAGCGGTTAGGTGGTGGCTTGGGATCCTAGGTTGGCTTAGCGCTTAGGGTGGTGGCTTGGATCTAGGTTGGCTTAGCGGTTAGGTTGGTGGTGTGGATCCTATGGTTCGATTCAAGCTCTGTTTTCCCACCTGAAATTAACACCAGGGAGTTGACGTCAGCCTGTTTCCTTGCGAGGTCGTTGAATGAGTACCAGTTGTAGCAGTCAAAAGGCTGCACACAAGGGAAGAGGTATTGAACAGATTTCATTAAATCTGGTATTGGTGTGGCACAGGCAATGACTCGGGCCTGATAATGGCCTCCTCCTGTGGCAAAATTTCCTTGTAATGAAGCATACACATTACATCATTTGGAAGTAGTGTCCAATCTAGTAAATCAATCCAATGTTGTTTTTTTGAACCTTTTTTAAACGACAGAAAATTGTGAAATTTCCAAGCATAATTTAGAATCAATGAAGACCCCCTCAAGAATACTACCTGTTCAACCCATGTGGATTTCTTTATTTATTCAAGCGTATTTTAACATCTTCTACCATTTGAGTGAGTGTGTGTGCCCTAAAGTTCCCGAGGACCAAAAAGTCTCAAAAGTCCCGGGACCAAAAAGTCAAAGTGACCCAAGTTCGGATATAAAGTCCCGAGGGCAAAGTCTCAAAAAATCCCAGGACCAAGATCCGGATAAATGTTCCCAAGAGCAAAGCCCATGAACAAATCCCAAGGACTCAAAAGTCTCAAAAAAGTTCCGAGGAACGCAAAAAGTCCCAAAAGTTTCAAGGACCAAAAAGTATCCAATGGGGATTCATAAAGTTCCTGAGGTGGACCAAATATTCCAAGGACCAAAATGTTCCCAAGGACCGCAAAGACCCATAAGTCCCAGAGGACTGTAGATCCTGTAGACCCTTAAAGACTCGACTATACCACAAAATCTGTTAAGAATTCCCATGTTTTAAATGCACCCGTGTTAAGGTATATAAAGCAGCTTAATCGTCCTTCGACCAAACAGCATGCATTCCAATTACAAAATACACAACCTGGCCAATGTATGCTGAACACCCCTTCTAATTTGTGGAGTTGGCTATTTCAACCACACCCATTGCTGACAGGTGTATAAAATTCAGACACACAGCCTTATGCAATCTCCAGAGACAAATTTGGCAGTAGAATGGCCGTACTGAGAGCCTCAGTGACTTTTCAACATGCGCAGCCGTCATTAGGACGCCACCTGTTCCAACAGTTCAGTTTCATCAAATTTCTGCCCTGCTAGGAGCTGCCCGCGGTCAACTGTAAGTGCTGTTATTGTGAAGTGCAAAGTCTAGGAGCAACAACAGCTAGCCGTGAAGTCGTAGGCCACACAAGCTACACAGAACGGGACACGCCGAATGGCTGAAGCACGTCGATGGAAAAATTGTCTGTCGTCGGTTGCAACCACTCACTACCGAGTTCCAAACTGAACTACGAGAAGCAACGTCAGCACAAGCATGGTTCATCGAGAGCGTTCATGAAATGGGTTTTCCATGGCGAGCAGCCCGCACACAGCCTCAGATCAACCATGCACAATGCAAGCGTCGGCTTGGAGTGTGTAAATACTCACCGCCATTGGACTCTGAGCAGTGGAAACGTGTTCTCTGGAGTGATTGAATCACGCTTTCCCATCTGGCAGTTGACGGAGGAATCTGGTTTGTGCGAATGCAGGAGAACGCTCCTTCCGAATGCATAATGCCACTGTAAAGTTTGTGGAGGGAGGAATAATGGCCTAGGCTGTTTTTCTTGTTCGGGCTGAGACCCCTTAGTCCAGTCAAGGAAATCTTAACGCCACAGCATAAAATGACATTCTGATGATTCTGTCTTCCAACTTTGTGGCTAGTTTGGGAAGCGCTTTCCTGTTTCAGCATGACACATGCCCCCATGCACAAAGCAAAGCGAGGTTCCAATACAGAAATGGTTTGCCGAGATTGGTTTGTGGAAACTGACTGGCCTGCACAGAGCCCTGACCTAACACCCATTCAAAACACCTTTCGGATGAATTGGAACTGCAGACTTGTGAGCCAGACCTAATCGCCCAACATCAGTGCCGCGACCTCACTTCATGCTCTTGTGGCTGAATGGAAGCAAAATCCCGCAGCAATGTTCACACATCTCTTGGAAGCCTCTCCCAGAAGAGGCTGGAGGCGTATTATACAGCAAAGGCGGGGGTGACCACTCCATATTAATACCCATGATTTTGGAATGAGATGTGGACAAGCAGGTGTCCACATACATTTGGCCAGTGTGATGTACATACCAGTGACAAAAACAATGATAACATTCCAACAAAGCAAATATTAATGAACACTAACATATTTACAACAATAATAAGAATAATATAACAGGGCAAAATAAAATATCAAATCCCAAGGACTCAAAAGTCTCAAAAAGTTCCCGAGGACCAAAAGTCCCAAAAAGTTCCAAGGACCCAAAAAGTATCAAGGATCCAAAGTTCCTGAGGACCCAAAAATCCCAAGGACCAAAAGACCCATAAGTCCCAGAGGACTGTAGATCCTGTAGACCCTTAAAGACTCGAATATACCACAAAAATCTGTTAAGAATTCCCATGTTTTAAATGCACCCCGTGTTAAGGTATATAAAGCAGCTTAATACGTCCTTCGACCACAGCATGGCATTCCAATTACAAAAATACACAGCATGGCCAAATGTATGCGAACACCCCCTTCTAATTAGTGGAGTTGGCCAAACCAATGGACCTGCAGCTTATCTGGGCCCTGGCTCATGCTGTAACCCAAATTTAGTAGAATTCTGACTTGAGGTTGGTGAGGAAGAGTTTTGAAGGAATTTACGTGATTTTCCAAAAAATTTAAACAAGTCCCGCCATTTTGACACAATTTTCGGTCATGTGATCAGCATGACCTCTGCAATTTAACATCACGACCATGTCCTAGTATTGTAACCCAAATTTGGTAGCATTCTGACAGGTGGGTCTGGAGAAGATTTTAAAAAGTGTTAATGTGATTTTCCCAAAGTTGACCAAGTTTCCATTTGACACTTCTGTTATGTGATCCCATGACTTCCACAATATAATTAACATCCCAACCCACCCTAATGTTGCAACCTAAATTTTAGCATTCTGACAGGTGGGTCTGGAGAAGATTTTGAAGGGATTTGCATGACCGCCGTTTTGACACACTTCTGGTCATGTGATCGGGCATGGCCTCCGTAATTTAACATCAGGAACCTGTCCCAATGTGTTGTCACCCCAAATTGGTTGCATTCTGACTGTGGATCAGAAGAGGTTTTTGAAAATTTTACTAAGTCGACCATTTTGACATACCGTCATGTGACCGGAACGAGCTTTGTGATTCCTGTTACCAGTCAGGAGCGGAACGTTGCTGCAAAATTTCAGCCGGATCGGCCTAGTGGTTTGGCCAGAGAATGTCAAAAAAGGAGACGGACGAAAGGACGGCCCGCGATGACAACACCTTATCTGGAATGAAAATTCCAGATAAGCTAATAACAAACATATTGTTGCGGACCGGGGTCGGGGGCGAGAAGACACGAGGGGGGGGCGGGAAGCTACCTTGGGTTCGCACCAGACTCTTGGAATCGCAGGCCGTCGTACACAATAAATCTGTGACGCGCGGCCGTCGCTAATTTTGGTAATCGACGTTGAAATGCCAATAACTTGACCAGCGGGACTTAGGGTCCTTCGTCTAATGAATACCGGTTACCTAATGGTTCATGTGATCAAATTTCCCGGGGACACGCCATCGGTACGCCGTGTTCAAACCGGATCACCTTATGGGATCAATACAGCCAGCGTAACTGCCCAAGGATGTACCGCTTGAAAAACAGTCGTTGGGGGATAATGTCCCGGCTAGGCTCGGGTACGAACCATGCTGGACCAATGAAGGAAAGACAAAAATGAGGTGGGGACATTTTACACAGGCATTTATTTGCCAATGAAGCAAGGAAAGGTTGTTGTGTTTGTTATTAGCTTATCTGGAATTTTCATTCCAGATAAGGTGTTGTCATCGCGGGCCGTCCTTTCGTCCGTCTCCTTTTTTGACTTCTCTGGCCAAACCACTAGGCCGATCCGGCTGAAATTTTGCAGCAACGTTCCGCTCCTGACTGGTAACAGGAATCACAAAGCTCGTTCCGGTCACATGACGGTATGTCAAAATGGTCGACTTAGTAAAATTTTTCAAAAACCTTCTTCTGATCCACCAGTCAGAATGCTACCAAATTTGGGTGACAACATTGGGACAGGTTCCTGATGTTAAATTACGGAGGCCATGCCCGATCACATGACCAGAAGTGTGTCAAAACGGCGGTCATGCAAATTCCTTCCAAAATCTTCTCCAGACCCACCTGTCAGAATGCTAACAAATTTAGGTTGCAACATTATGGTTGGGTTGGGATGTTAATTATATTGTGGAAGTCATGTGGATCACATAACCAGAAGTGTCAAAATGGACAACTTGGTCAACTTTTGGGAAAATCACATTAAACACTTTTAAAATCTTCTCCAGACCCACCTGTCAGAATGCTACCAAATTTGGGTTACAATACTAGGACATGGTCGTGATGTTAAATTGCAGAGGTCATGCTGATCACATGACCGAAAATGTGTCAAAATGGCGGACTTGTTAAATTTTTTTGGAAAATCACGTAAATTCCTTCAAAACTCTTCCTCACCAGACCCTCAAGTCAGAATTCTACTAAATTTGGGTTACAGCATGAGGCCAGGGCCCAGATAAGCTGCAGGTCCATTGGTTTTGGCCAACTCCACTAATTAGAAGGGGTGTTCGCATACATTTGGCCATGCTGTGTATTTTGTAATTGGAATGCCATGCTGTGGTCGAAGGACGTATTAAGCTGCTTTATATACCTTAACA
>CM068957.1:16246302-16256485 GCA_035128595.1 Eptatretus atami
ACACGGGGTGCATTTAAAACATGGAATTCTTAACAAGATTTTTGTGGTATAGTCGAGTCTTTAAGGGTCTACAGGATCTACAGTCCTCTGGGACTTATGGGTCTTTGGGTCCTGGGAACATTTTGGGTCCTTCGATTTGGTCTCAGGAACTTATATCCTGATACTTTTGGGTCCCTTGGAAACTTTTGGACTTTTTGGTCCTCGGGAATATTTTGAGACTTTTGAGTCCTTGGAATTTATGGGTCCTTGGAACATTTTGGATCCTTGGGATCTTTTGGTCCTCAGGAACTTTTCTTTGAAGACTTTTGGGTCCTCGGGAACTTTGGTCTCGGAGACTTTAGGCACACACACCTCAACCAAATGTAGAAGATGTAAAATACGCTTGAATAATAAAGAAATCCCATGGGTTGAAAAGGTAGTTTCTTGAGGGGTCTTCATTGATTCTAAATTATCTTGGAAATTTCACATTTCTGTCGTTTAAAAAAGGTTCAAAAAACAACATTGGATTGATTTATAGATTGGACACTTACTTCCAAATAGTAATGTGTATGCTTCATTTACAAGGAAATTTTGCACAGGAGGAGGCCATTAGCCCATCTATGCCTGTGCCACACCAATACCAGATTTAATAAATCTGTCAATACCTCTTCCCTTTGTGTGCAGCCTTTTGACTGCTACACTGGTACTCATTTCAACGACCTCGCAAGGAAACAGGCTGAGTCAACTCCCTGGTTGTTAATTCAGTGGAAAACAGAGCTTGAACTCGGAACCATAGGATCCAAGCCACCACCTAACCGCTAAGCCAACCTAGGATCCAAGCCACCACCCTAACCGCTAAGCCAACCTAGGATCCAGAGCCACCACCTAACCGCTAAGCCACACCAGGTTAATTGCGCTCTCGTTTTACCCGATTTTTACCTCTGCCACCAAGGTTGAGACGGACCGAGATTATATTTTCACTGCTGCGGACAGACCGAGATTATATTTCACTGCTGCCTGGATGTTGGTTAATGTCTGATGGAGATCGGGGTTATCAGTGGGATACAAACGTAAACTACAAAACTTTGTAGGATACAAAAAATGCTCGACTGAGTGCCATTCCAGTTCATGATGCATAAATCGCTTTAAACAATCCCACAATACTCTCAACAGAAACTGAAACCCACTATTCTTGAAGCAAAAATACCTAAAACTGACCAAAAGGTAATTATTGTTCTCAAATCGCTGGTTCTGAGGTTACAACTTTTTTTTTTGGAGGAAATAGCAAATTCCATGATCTCTTTTCATTCAAAATACAAAAATAGTAACAAAATGCCTTAGGAAAAAATTTTTGCCCTCAAAATTATTTCCATGACACAAATTCCTTCCGTGAGATATCTGGAGTGGGTGAAATATAGACTGGTATTTCTTTTTGTTTCTTCTTGACGATGTGATTCATCAATTCGCCCAAGACACGAGACACGGAATTGTACCATTGCATAAATGTCAGAGGTTAAATTTCTTCCACATTTGGACCATTATGGGTTCAATGCTGAACTTATTAATAAAGATAAGATTTGAATATTTGAGTCATGTTGAGAGTGATGGGTAACCTACTTTCATGTCTTCGTCGTAATCAGTGTCCGACTGGTTGCAGATCAGTGATGGTTCTGAGAGGTTGGTCGCATGTCCAATGAGGCAGTCATAGCAGCCACAAAAGTCTGTGCACGATGCATTACTACTATGACAGTAGCATCAATTGGTCTGACAGCGATCTTTCTGACATTTGCAGTGGACGTCCTCAAGCAGGTCACTTGGAATTGGCTCCTTTGTCATCCACTGCACTTTCAAACTGTTTGCTTCTATCGCCTACCCATGGCCGTCATGACCGAGCAAAGAAAAACTGGTGCACGGCCCGACAATGAATGGCAGTCTGGAAATTACATCTCTACAAATGAAGTTGAAGACTGTCAGATGTGGGTATAGAAACTTTGTTCACACAAAGACTTCATGCAGAAGGCTTTGTACCGTGCTTTGGTGGCATTTTGCCAGGCTGACCATGCAAGGAAACAGAAAAACTCTTCCAAAGATGAAGTGAGAGAGTTCAAAGTGTTGACCAAACAAGATGAAACAACCCTGGAAAGACATTTTCACTCGGCAAGCAGAATGGGCGAGTCTTCTCTTTGCCATCAAAAAGCACTGGTTGTGTCATATCCACTGAACACATGACTGAAGCCAATTGGTGTTGGCTTCATAGTCAGGTGGCTGGCTTAAATGTTAGGGTCTTGAGTTTGAGCCATACATGTCGTTGAATTAACACCAGGTGGGTTGACTTAGCCTGTATCCTACGAGGTCGGCAAAATGAGTACCAGCTTGCTGGTAACAGGGGACGGCATTGCATCAGCGGCACGGGCCGCGCCACCAGAAAATGATGCAGCCAAGCAGCCACTGGCTGCATATGAATAAATAAATAAACACATGAATGCCCATAAGGCTTTACAGATTCTGGCACCAATCTTTGTCTCTTTGGCACCAAGCTCCGACTCCTCATTCAGCACCTCGAGGGCCCCCGAAAGGATATCCAGAGTCTCCATAAAGGTGATATGGATAATCGAACTATGTTGCTTATCACAGTGTTAAGAAAAGGGAGTGAATGCTGTTGGCATGAAATTAGGATCATGGCAACATCGATGCCTGGACTTTGGACAAGTATTGAGTGACCGGTGCTCATTGTGTGCTTGCAATGCAATGACAATCTGGTGTTTGCTTATTCATGGTCGCAAGACAATTCTTGAACAATCCCACACACAACTTGGTCATGGCAGCTGTGATACGATGAAATTGGACTGTCATTCCGTGGATCACTTACAACAAAATGTCAGCAAGGTGACGACAAAAGATTTGGAGAAAGATGTACAGATGAACTCAATGAGTGCCTCTTTTTGTTGGCATTGGGAAGAAAATTTTCTATTGCTTTGGAAGGTCCGGTCATCTCCAACCAATGTCCTCCAACTGTGGAGTTGATGACTTAGAAGTTCTGCGAAGGTGCACGAATGGCCACAGAGCAGGATTATCGAACCAAGAATTGTAGGAGAGAGATTTGAAAGAGAAGGGATATAAGCCTCCATTCCTGCAACAGTAATCTCAACTATACGTTCAGCAGACAGAGGCATTGCCCGAGGAGAGGCAGTAGTCTTTCCAGGGAAGTGAGAAAAGAAGTTCGTAAACTAGTCCAGTCTGTGACCGCTGTTTCTCGACAACCATTGGTCGATCTCATTGAAACTTGCCAGGTATATTGCTGGGACCTGAGGATGTGCCTTTTCAAGGTTTGATATTAATCGGACAAGTCCTTCCCAAGTTATGGCCATTTATTACAACCAATGACATGACACGTTGCTGCGGCCATTTATTTACCAACAATGACATGACACGTTGCTGCATAGCGTGGCTGTGTAGGCTGGTGCGCGGCCGGCCGACGATGACGTCACGGCCGTGCCGGTTACATGGCAGCGAATGTCATGGCAAGCAAAGACAGGGAGGTAAACTTGAATTTAATTAACTGTGTGTGAAGTGTGGTTGTCCACGAGAACGCAGAAGCGAAGGAACGGCCTGTGTCTTGTCGTTTCTGGCTCGCGGTTTGAAAGTGTTTTTTTTCACGTACGCCACGCGCGTACGGGCCCACGAGGCACGTGAGAGCGAAGGAACGGCCTGTGTGGTTGTTTCTGGCACGCGGTTTGAAAGTTTTTTTTGTTGTTTGCACACGGCCTAGACGCCAGTACGGCACGCACGCACCTACGGGCATGCACTAGTTATTATAATGCCAATACTGCGTTTCGTCGGAGCAGTCGAAGGAGAAGTGTGTAGAAAGAAATATGTTGTTGGGTCAGAAGAACCAATTGAAGTGAAATTGTGTAGTTGTAAATGCAACGGATTGGAATGAAGGATATATCCAAGTATTGGTCGTGTGTCATGCGATCTGGATATGGGAGGGTGGGTGATAATTTGTTCCAAATCATTAAGAACGGAAAATGGAGCTTCAACTCCCCCAAATCCGTGTGGGAATTTCAGCCACTCCTGTGTGTGTACATCGAATCATCGAAGTACATTTCAGCCACTCCTTGTGGTGTACATCGAGGGGTGTTCGGATGTCACGGCCTCGTGGCAAGAGTTAAGATAGTCAAAGAAAGAGAATAAAGTTTGTAGAATTGGGAGAGCAGTAAGTGAAACAGAGAAAGATAGTGATGGTTGGGAGCCAAAAAGCCAAATGACAATCAAAGTTGGAATTCGAGGTCCACGAGGCGTTACAGCAGGCGTGTTGATGTTGGAGTAGACACAGACTCTCTCTTTGAAGTGGAATCATGAGTGAAGGCCGTCGTTTTGAAATGTTATGAGAATAACAAGAACATCACGTGACAATTGGGTCTCTGAGAGAAGCAAGAATATAGGAGAGAGCTTGCTCGATGATGTTCAACAGAGGAAAGATTCGAAGAAAGACCACGGATGTTGGTGGAATTAATTGAAAAGGAGTCACGTTGGTTCAAAAGGCAAGAGTCTTGGGAGGACCGATCTACTACTGCTTGAGCCCCCCCCCCCTGTCATTGACAGCAGAGACAGAAGTTCATGACTTTTGCAAGGTCAAGGAACTTAGTGCTATTCTGGTTCACACTTTCAGACCCATGGGACCAACACATGTCTCATAACCATCCCTATCAGTTCCAGTCGATGCATTGAAATCCCCAAGACTAGAAGAGTATCTCACCTGGGCACTTATCAACCACAGACTCAAGCGTGGCATAGAATGCGTCCTTTATGGTGAGATCACTCACTCAGTCAGAGTAATACAGAGACCAGGAAATGCACCCAAGGAGTGACGAATCCTTAGTCCTCATAATACGCTCGTTGACCGGTGTTACCTCAATTACCATTGAGTCAGCTTAATGGACACAGCTACACAAACTCCTTGGGTGTGGTAACCACAGGCAAAGTGTAACCACCGCCATGATCTCGCCACTATTCGGTCTCCAACCCTCACAGTGCTGCAGTACCAATGTTCAAACGCTTGAGCTTCGATGATAACAGACTGGTGATCATCCTCTCTTCAGGATAGGACTATTCTACAGCACCCACCCGAACGGACCACCTCAGGTTACCCAAGGAGACCACAATCTGGTGGACGCCGCCTCAGCACCACCCCGACACACTACCGCAATCTTGACCCGTAATTCCCAGTCGTTCACTGAATGTTTTTTATTTGTTCCTTCGGATCTCTTGGGTCTTTACATAGATGGCCTGCTTGAAAACTAAAACAGTGGTTATCAATGCCAGCTTATTTGCCATCTCTGCACTGCAATTAAAATGGTATTAAGTGTTGCTATCTGTTGAGATGCTTCAATAACAGGAAGATAGGTGATGGCGGACTTCATACGATCGTCACCATCATGCAGCATTGCATTGAAACTGTCCTGCTCGGGAGGTTGTAAGTTCTTTGGTCTTTTTTGTATGCAAAGGCAAAGCTCATGGAAGAGCGAGAACATAGAACGGATAGAACAAAGAAGAGAGAAAGAGAGGGGGTAAACACACCAACAGCATGGATGAGGGACATAAATAGTAGGAAGAATTGGACAAATAAGAATGAGGGTGGGAAAGAGCGTATGGAGGACGAGGTAGATACAGAAGCACACTCTTAGGAAGAGACAGAGGAGATTGGGACCATACTCTGTGCAGAGCGTGTGGTGCTGCTTAAGCAGTCTCCTTGGCTATTGGACACAATCCTGGAGGGTCACCACTCCGACACAGTATACAGCATGCTGGCACTCATTTTGCCGACCTCGGAAGGATACAGGCTGAGTTAACCCCACCTGGTATTAATTCAAAAGATGAGCAGATTTGAACTCAGGACCCGAGGATCCCAAGCCAACACTCCAACCATTAAGCCAACACCAGGCATACTCTTAGGAAGGAAAGCCTGGAAATTGGAAGGAAGTGGGCTGAGGCAGGTCAATAGTGGTAGCAAAGGTCATAGTTTTCAATGTTGGGTGATCTGAGATGGTGGATGAAGTAGTCTTGAAGACCTGGAGGGAAGAATGAGATTAAAGAGAGGGTGGCAAAAAGAAAGAAAGAGGAACAAATGAGTGGAGGGGAGCAATGATTCTGGATTTTGGAGTTTCATCTGAAGGGGTGTGCTGGTATGTGCCCAGTAGAAACCTGAGGGGGACAAAGCATGAAAGAGCAGAGGGTGCAAGACCAGAAAGGATGTGTGGAAGACAGAGACACTACCGACTTGTCAGCGATGGCGAAGTGATAGCCCATAGTCTCAACTTCATCTCAAGACATTCCATATGACCTTGAAGGCCTTGTTTTCCACGGCATTGAGCTGAGCAAGGTGTGAGGCAGGGGTGCCAGCTCAGAGGGAGAGCAGAACTCCATCAAACTGTGGATGAAGCCTTGTAGTGGACAAGAGTTGAGGTGCCAAGCAAGGACTTTTCATGACGGAGTCTATTTACATCATTAAGACATCGATGAGCTCGACTCTTACCACAGCTTTAACTCTTAAACGAGCTTCGATTTGGTATACAAAAAAAGGGACCACGTCCAAGCAGTGAGCACGATAGAAGTAGTGAACATAATCATCAGGGATAGAATGTCATGCTCTGCTGGTGAAGGGCCGTATCTATTTCCATGCTGATATGACACAAGCGAAGGAACAGCAATCTTCTCTGTTTCCTCTCAAGAGATGGGTGAGAGATACTCTCACCCAGTCATCTGACCATGCTGTATCATGATGCCATTTGTGTGATGGCATGTCCTAGAGCCAGTTTTCTCCCAAAATCAATGTTGTCCTAGATGAGGATAGTGTGTTGTTGTTTTTTTTTTCCTGGAAACAGGCTGGGATGTACACCTGTCTGCATTCGAGCTGCATCTGAGATGTAGAGTGGTCTCATATGCAAATATGGTAGAATGGGATGCACAATGTCCTAGCCTATCTCGACAAACCAAGGACGTGAAGTTGAGCCAGTCAGATCTCTCACCATCAGGATGAGACGCTTTTATGTTGTCTTGACTCCTTTGGATTGCAACAACACAACATCCCGCATAAGAGGCAGGAGCTTGAGATGAGCATTACTTGGGACCTCGACATAATTCTCAAGTGTGGGCTCATCTGACATACCTACCGTCCATACCAATATATTGTACAGAGAAACAGGTACAACTGCCTCTGCAATTTTTCTGTTCAGGCCTGATGACATTGATGGCCGAGTAACCTACATGCCAGTATCATGGACAGTTCAGGAAAAGCATCATAGCAAAGCATTGTACAGATAGAGATTCCTGGTGTACATTTAACAGGTACGCTCCCAGTCTTGCTTTATGCATTGTTCAGTTTCATTTTCTGAGCTAGACAAATGGAGCTTCATTGCCAAAGAACCAGAGAGATGTTCTCAGCAAAGACCAGCTCACTGTGGTGATGCTTTTGAGGGTCGATTGAATGGCAATTTAAGATACTTGCCTGGAGTCGTTCCTTTCGTCTTCCTGTACTAAAATGAACACAATGGGGAAAGGTTGTGCATAAATCATGAAACATTATCTGACACACATGCACATGATTGTTGCTCTGCAATTTAAAGCAAGGTTTATCAGAGAAGGCTTCAACTCATTTGAATGCTGATGCATCAAATCCTTCATGTTTCATTTTTTGTCTGTACATACATGACGCAACCTTATGCTGATGTAGGATCCTTGCCTCAACCACATTCTTACAGAAAATAATAATAATAATATTATCTATTCCTTTTATGCCAGAAGGCACATAGGGCTGCCAAGGCAGTTTCACAGGCAAGGAGTGCAGTCCTGGATGGGTCACCACTCCAACACAGGTTACCCCAAATGGTTTTGTAACCCCAGTAAGCTGGTATTAATTTTGCCAACCTCAGAAGGATGACAGGCTGAGTCAATCCTACCTGGTATTAATTCAACAGCCCAACAGGACCTTCAACCCAAGACCCTAGGAGCTCAAGCCAAGCAACGTTAACCATTAAGCCAACACCAGGCCTTTTACAGAAAATACCGGCTGAAACTTTTTATATATGGAGCACTGGTTGTTGCAAGGTTTGTTGTAGAAATGAAACAATTTTCAGAAGCTGAACTAGGATGGCTTTTCCATTTTACCTTTTGTGGTACACTCACGCAGGATGATATTTCCTGTGCACATGAATGGGTCATCTCACAATTGACATGAAGTATTAAGAGGATAGGTGAACAAAACCATATTGGCGCGAATACTCACAGTTCATCAATTTTATGATGGATGAAGCAGGTTTAACCTCGGTAGCAAGTTGATGGTATTTCACTTCAAGTGCCATACAGTCTTGCCTTGTAATGTGAATTAGAATGCTTTCATCGGCTTTCATCTCACCTGCCTGTCTCAGCAAACCTCCCATCTAAACAATGAATTCAGTGGACAGAACGACTGCCATAATTTAGAGACAGCAATCAGATCTGCAGGAAAGGAGATTAAAAAAAATACAGGTACAGGGAGATGCCTCTGCTCTTGGTTCTTTCTGAACTACTCATCATTGACTATAACAAATCACTTCAAATTTATTACCTTTTGTTAACGACCTGCATCGGTGGTTTCAGTCTGTGCAAGCTCAACTCGTTTATTTTCATCCCAATGCGATGAAAAGATCTGGCTTATTACATCTGATGCATTTTTTTTGATAACACTTGCTTGACATGGGTAGCTGCATGGCTGAGCAGAGACTGTTCAGCTGACCTGAAACCTCTCAGTGCAGCTAGAGGTACCTATCAGTTAAAGGGACCGTGACTGCATTATGATACCTGATGTGCCGAAAACATTAGTCTCTGCTGCACTTCCAGCTCCTTGGTTTGCATCGTTTGGAAGCGCTCTCAATTTTGGACTTGTTGGTGAATTGGGAAAAGCAGTTTCCGTGGCATCGATACAAGTTGTCAACATCAGCAAAGCCTTCGTCCACAGGCCACTATGTACAACAGCAATTTGCTTCTCGGCATCATCACCGAGGTTTTTCCACATGCCTGCACATTCACTCACCTCCTGCCAACTAACATCAGTAAATTTTGACGTTTCTGAGGTTAGTTAATACATGAAGTCAGGTTTTGAGAGTATTTCGAGTCCATTCGCCCTTCGTTGCCATGCCATTCGGAGCTGCCATGTTGGAGTTTTACAAATTATAATGAGCTGTCTAGCTGACAATGCCTCCTTTAAGAAATGATCTGATGGTCGATACGGATTAATTAGTGCGACGACATAGGTCAAATTTATTCTGTTTGTGCAACCTTTGCTCGTGTCACACAAGTGAATTTACATTGTATGAACAAATATGAAGCAATGTAGGGTGAAATCAGGTAGTCCCTCAGATTTGGCTCAAACGATAAATAGCCATAGCCCAGAGCCTAGGAATAACGACGTAATATTTTCCAACAATGCATAGAATCACCCCCATTCAATATTTCTACTCAGCAATAAACAAGACATCACTGCACCAGATTGTTCAACGTCTGGATGAAAGATTTATCCACAGTATGTCGCACGCACGCTCGTAGTCGGTACAGCGCGAAAAATGGGCCACTTGGGCCAAAGGGCATTGTCATGCTGAAACAGGAAAAGGCCTTCCCCAAACTATTGCCACAAAGTTGGAAGCACAGAATCATCAAGAATGTCATTTTATGCTGTGGCGTTAAGATTTCCCTTGACTGGAACTAAGGGGTCTAGCCCGAACAATGAAAAACAGCCCCAGGCCATTATTCCTCCTCCACCAAACTTTACAGTTGGCATTATGCATTCGGACAGGTAGCGTTCTCCTGCCATTCGCCAAACCCAGATTCCTCCGTCAGACTGCCAGATGGTGAAGCGTGATTCATCACTCCAGAGAACACGTTTCCACTGCTCCAGAGTTCCATGGCGGTGAGATTTACACCACTCCAGCCGACCAGCTTGCCATTGTGCATGGTGATCTGAGGCTTGTGTGCGGCTGCTCGGCCATGGAAACCCATTTCATGAAGCTCTCGATGAACCATGCTTGTGCTGACGTTGCTTCTCGAGTCAGTTTGGAACTCGGTAGTGAGTGTTGCAACCGACGACAGACAATTTTTCCATGCGACGTGCTTCAGCATTCGGCTGTTATTGTAAGTGCAAAAACGTCTAGGAGCAACACAGCTTCAGCCG
>CM068957.1:16256510-16278280 GCA_035128595.1 Eptatretus atami
ACGGCCTTCACTCATGATTCCACTTCAAAGGAGGAGTCTGTGTCTACTCCAACATCAACACGCCTGCTGTAACGCCTCGTGGACCTCGAATCTCCAAACTTTGATGTCATTTGGCTTAAGATTTGGCTCCCAACCATCACTATCTTTCTCTGTTTCACTTACTGCTCTCCCAATTCTACAAACTTTATCTCTTTCTTTGACTATCTTAAACTCTTGCCACGAGGCCGTGACATCCGAACACCCTCGATGTACACCACAAGGAGTGGCTGAAATGTACTTCGATGACTTCGATGTACACCACAGGAGTGGCTGAAAATCTTCCCACACGGATGTTGGGGGAGTTGAAGCTCTTACATTTTCCGTTCTTAATGATTTGGAACAAATTATCACCCACCCTCCCCATATCCAGATCGTCATGACCACACGACCAATACTTTGGATATATCCTTCACTTCCAATCCGTTGCATTTACAACTACACAATTTCACTTCAATTGGTTCTTCTGACCACAATCTTGTGAACATCACTTTACTTACCACCACTTCTCCTCGACTGCTCCGACGAAACGCCAGTATTGGCATTATAATAACTAGTGCATGCCCGTAGGTGCGTGCGTGGCCGTACGTGCGTGGCCGTACGTGCAAACAACCAAAAAAAACTTTCAAACCGCGTGCCAGAAAAACAACCACACAGGCCGTTCCTTCGCTCTCACGTGCCCGTACGTGCGTGCCGTACGTGCGTGGCCGTACGTGCAAAAAAAAAAAAACTTTCAAACCGCGAGCCAGAAACGACAATGACACAGGCCGTTCCTTCGCTCTCGCGTTCTCGTGACAACCACACTTCCACACACAGTTAATTAAAATCAAGTTTACCTCCCTGTCTTGCTTGCCATGACATTCGCTGCCATGTAACCGGCACGGCCGTGACGTCATCGTCGCGGCCGCGCACCAGCCTACACAGCCACGCCTATGCAGCAACGTGTCATGTCATTGGTTGGTAAATAAATGGCCGCAGCAACGTGTCATGTCATTGGTTGGTAAATAAATGGCCATAACTTGGGAAGGACTTGTCCGATTAATATCAAACTTGAAAAGGCACATCCTCAGGTCCCCAGCAATATACCTGGCAAGTTTCAATGAGATCGACCAATGGTTGCGAGAAACAGCGGTCACAGACTGGACTAGTTTACGAAACTTCTTTTCTCACTTCCCCTGGAAAGACTACTGCCTCTCCTCGGGCAATGCCTCTGTCTGCTGAACGTAGTTGAGATTACTGTTTCAGGAATGGAGGCTTATATCCCCTTCTCTTTCAAATCTCTCTCCTACAATTCTTGGTTCGATAACCCTGCTCTGTGGCCATTCGTGCACCTTCGCAGAACTTCAGTCATCAACTCCACAGTTGGAGGACAATTGGTGGAGATGACCGGACCTTCCAAAGCAATAGAAAAGTTTTCTTCCCAATGCCAACAACAAGAGGCACTCATTGAGTTCATCTGTACATCTTTCTCCAAATCTTTTGTCGACACCTTGCTGACATTTTGTGTAAGTGATCCACGGAATGACAGTCCAATTTCATCGTATCACAGCTGCCCATGACCAAGTTGTGTGTGGGATTGTTCAAGAATTGTCTTGCGACCATGAATAAGCAAACACCAGATTGTCATTGCATTGCAAGCACACAATGAGCACCGGTCACTCAATACTTGTCCAAAGTCCAGGCATCGATGTTGCCATGATCCTAATTTGTCATGCCAACAGCATTCACTCCTTTTCTTTACACTGGTGATAAGCAACATAGTTCGATTATCAATATCACCTTTATGGAGACTCTGGATATCCTTTCGGGGGCCCTCGAGGTGCTGAATGAGGAGTCGGAGCTTGGTGCCAAAGAGACAAAATTGGTGCCAGAATCTGTAAGCCTTACTGGGCATTCATGTGTTTATTTATTTATTCATATGCAGCCAGTGGCTGCTTGCTGCATCATTTTCTGGTGGCGCGGCCGTGCCGCTGATGCAATGCCGTCCCCTGTTACCAGCAAGCTGGTACTCATTTTGCCGACCTCGGTAGGATAACAGGCTAAGTCAACCCCCTGGTGTTAATTCAACGACATGTATGGCTCAAACTCAAGACCCTAACATCTTAAGCCAGCCACCCTGACTATGAAGCCAACACCCAATTGGCTTCAGTCATGTGTTCAGTGGATATGACACAACCAGTGCTTTTGATGGCAAAGAGAAGACTCGCCCATTCTGCTTGCCGAGTGAAAATGTCTTCCAGGGTTGTTTCATCTTGTTTGGTCAACACTTGAACTTCTCACTTCATCTTTGGAAAGTTTTTCTGTTCCTTGCATGGTCAGCCTGGCAAAATGCACCAAAGCACGGTACAAAACCTTCTGCATGAAGTCTTTGTGTGAACAAAGTCTTATACCCACATCTGACAGTCTTCAACTTCATTGTTAGAGATGTAATTTCCAGACTGCCATTCATTGTCGGGCCGTGCACCAGTTTTTCTTTTGCTCGGTCATGACGGCCATGGGTAGGCGATAGAAGCAAACAGTTTGAAAGTGCAGTGGATGACAAAGGAGCCAATTCCAATGACCTGCTTGAGGACGTCCACTGCAAATGTCAGAAAGATCGCTGTCAGACCAATTGATGCTACTGTCACAGTAGTAATGCATCGTGCACAGACTTTTGTGGCTGCTATGACTGCCTCATTGGACATGCGACACTCTCAGAACCATCACTGATCTGCAACCAGTCGGACACTGATTACGACGAAGACATGAAAGTAGGTTACCCATCACTCTCAACATGTACTCAAATATTCAATCTATCTTTTATTAATAAGTTCAGCATTGAACCCATAATGGTCCAAATGTGGAAGAAATTTAACCTCTGACATTTATGCAATGGTACAATTCCGTGTCTCGTGTCCTTGGGCGAATTGATGACATCACATCGTCAAGAAGAAACAAAAAAGATACCAGTCTATATTTCACCCACTCCAGATATCTCACGGAAGGAATTTGTGTCATGGAAATAATTTTGAGGGCAAAAATTTTTTCCTAAGGCATTTTGTACTATTTTTGTGATTTTGAATGAAAAGAGAATCATGGAATTTGCTATTTTCCTCCAAAAAAAAAGTTGTAACCTCAGAACCAGCGATTTGAGAACAATAATTACCTTTTGGTCAGTTTTAGGTATTTTTGCTTCAAGAATAGTGGGTTTCAGGTTTCTGTTGAGAGTATTGTGGATGTTTAAAGCGATTTAATGCATCATGAACTGGAATGGCACTCAGTCGAGCATTTTTGATTCCTACAAAGTTTTGTAGTTTACGTTTTGTATCCCACTGATAACCCCGATCTCCATCCAGACATTAACCAACATCCAGGCAGCAGTGAAAATATAATCTCGGTCTGTCCGCAGCAGTGAAAATATAATCTCGGTCCGTCCACCTTTGGTGGCAGAGGTAAAATCGGGTAAAACGAGAGCGCAATAACCTGGTGTTGGCTTAGCGGTTAGAGTGGTGGCTTGGGATCCTAGGTTGGCTTAGCGGTTAGGGTGGTGGCTTGGGATCCTAGGTTGGCTTAGCGGTTAGGGTGGTGGCTTGGATCCTATGGTCCGAGTTCAAGCTCTGTTTTCCACTGAATTAACACCAGGGAGTTGACTCAGCCTGTTTCCTTGCGAGGTCGTTGAAATGAGTACCAGTGTAGCAGTCAAAAGGCTGCACACAAAGGGAAGAGGTATTGACAGATTTATTAAATCTGGTATTGGTGTGGCACAGGCATGATGGGCCTAATGGCCTCCTCCTGTGCAAAATTTCCTTGTAAATGAAGCATACACATTACATTATTTGGAAGTAAGTGTCCCAATCTATAAATCAATCCAATGTTGTTTTTTGAACCTTTTTAAACGACAGAAATGTGAAATTTCCAAGAAATTTAGAATCAATGAAGACCCCCTCAAGAAACTACCTTTTCAACCCATGGGATTTCTTTATTATTCAAGCGTATTTTAACATCTTCTACATTTGGTTGAGGTGTGTGTGCCCTAAAGTTCCCGAGGACCAAAAAGTCCCCGAGGACCCAAAAGTCTCAAAAAGTTCCCGAGGACCAAAAAGATCCCAAGGATCCAAAATGTTCCCAAGGACCCAAAAAATTCCCAAGGACTCAAAAGTCTCAAAAAGTTCCCGAGGACCAAAAAGTCCCAAAAGTTTCCAAGGACCCAAAAAGTATCCAAGGATCCAAAAGTTCCTGAGGACCAAAATATCCCAAGGACCCAAAATGTTCCCAAGGACCCAAAAGACCCATAAGTCCCAGAGGACTGTAGATCTGTAGACCCTTAAAGACTCGACTATACCACAAAATCTGTTAAGAATTCCCATGTTTTAAATGCACCCCGTGTTAAGGTATATAAAGCAGCTTAATACGTCCTTCGACCACAGCATGGCATTCCAATTACAAAATACACAACATGGCCAAATGTATGCTAACACCCTTCTAATTAGTGGAGTTGGCTATTTCAACCACACCCATTGCTGACAGGTGTATAAAATCAGACACACAGCATGCAATCTCCAGAGACAAATATTGGCAGTAGAATGGGCCGTACTGAAGAGCTCAGTGACTTTCAACATGGCACCGTCATAAGGACGCCACCTTTCCAACAAGTCAGTTCATCAAATTTCTGCCTGCTAGAGCTGCCCCGGTCAACTGTAAGTGCTGTTATTGTGAAGTGCAAACGTCTAGGAGCAACAACAGCTCAGCCGTGAAGTCGTAGGCCACAAAGCTCACGAACGGGACGCGGCACTTACAGTTGACCGGGGCAGCTCTAGCAGGGCAGAAATTTGATGAACTGACTTGTTGGAAAGGTGGCGTCCTATGACGGTGCCATGTTGAAAGTCACTGAGCTCTTCAGTACGGCCCATTCTACTGCCAATATTTGTCTCTGGAGATTGCATGGCTGTGTGTCTGATTTTATACACCTGTCAGCAATGGGTGTGGTTGAAATAGCCAACTCCACTAATTAGAAGGGGTGGTTTAGCATACATTTGGCCATGTTGTGTATTTTGTAATTGGAATGCCATGCTGTGGTCGAAGGACGTATTAAGCTGCTTTATATACCTTAACACGGGGTGCATTTAAAACATGGGAATTCTTAACAGATTTTTGTGGTATAGTCGAGTCTTTAAGGGTCTACAGATCTACAGTCCTCTGGGACTTATGGGTCTTTTGGGTCCTTGGGAACATTTTGGGTCCTTGGGATATTTTGGTCCTCAGGAACTTTTGGATCCTTGGATACTTTTTGGGTCCTTGGAAACTTTTGGGACTTTTTGGTCCTCGGGAACTTTTTGAGACTTTTGAGTCCTTGGGAATTTTTTGGGTCCTTGGGAACATTTTGGATCCTTGGGATCTTTTGGTCCTCGGGAACTTTTTGAGACTTTTGGGTCCTCGGGGACTTTTTGGTCCTCAGGGACTTTTAGGGCACACACACCTCAACCAAATGTAGAAGATGTTAAAATACGCTTGAATAATAAAGAAATCCCATGGGTTGAAAAGGTAGTTTCTTGAGGGGGTCTTCATTGATTCTAAATTATCTTGGAAATTTCACATTTCTGTCGTTTAAAAAAGGTTCAAAAAACAACATTGGATTGATTTATAGATTGGGACACTTACTTCCAAATAATGTAATGTGTATGCTTCATTTACAAGGAAATTTTGCACAGGAGGAGGCCATTAGGCCCATCATGCCTGTGCCACACCAATACCAGATTTAATAAATCTGTCAATACCTCTTCCCTTTGTGTGCAGCCTTTTGACTGCTACACTGGTACTCATTTCAACGACCTCGCAAGGAAACAGGCTGAGTCAACTCCCTGGTGTTAATTCAGTGGAAAACAGAGCTTGAACTCGGAACCATAGGATCCCAAGCCACCACCCTAACCGCTAAGCCAACCTAGGATCCCAAGCCACCACCCTAACCGCTAAGCCAACCTAGGATCCCAAGCCACCACTCTAACCGCTAAGCCAACACCAGGTTAATTGCGCTCTCGTTTTACCCGATTTTTACCTCTGCCACCAAAGGTGGACGGACCGAGATTATATTTTCACTGCTGCGGACAGACCGAGATTATATTTTCACTGCTGCCTGGATGTTGGTTAATGTCTGGATGGAGATCGGGGTTATCAGTGGGATACAAAACGTAAACTACAAAACTTTGTAGGATACAAAATGCTCGACTGAGTGCCATTCCAGTTCATGATGCATTAAATCGCTTTAAACATCCACAATACTCTCAACAGAAACCTGAAACCCACTATTCTTGAAGCAAAAAATACCTAAAACTGACCAAAAGGTAATTATTGTTCTCAAATCGCTGGTTCTGAGGTTACAACTTTTTTTTTTGGAGGAAAATAGCAAATTCCATGATTCTCTTTTCATTCAAAATCACAAAAATAGTACAAAATGCCTTAGGAAAAAATTTTTGCCCTCAAAATTATTTCCATGACACAAATTCCTTCCGTGAGATATCTGGAGTGGGTGAAATATAGACTGGTATTCTTTTTGTTTCTTCTTGACGATGTGATGTCATCAATTCGCCCAAGGACACGAGACACGGAATTGTACCATTGCATAAATGTCAGAGGTTAAATTTCTTCCACATTTGGGACCATTATGGGTTCAATGCTGAACTTATTAATAAAAGATAGATTTGAATATTTGAGTACATGTTGAGAGTGATGGGTAACCTACTTTCATGTCTTCGTCGTAATCAGTGTCCGACTGGTTGCAGATCAGTGATGGTTCTGAGAGTGTCGCATGTCCAATGAGGCAGTCATAGCAGCCACAAAAGTCTGTGCACGATGCATTACTACTGTGACAGTAGCATCAATTGGTCTGACAGCGATCTTTCTGACATTTGCAGTGGACGTCCTCAAGCAGGTCACTTGGAATTGGCTCCTTTGTCATCCACTGCACTTTCAAACTGTTTGCTTCTATCGCCTACCCATGGCCGTCATGACCGAGCAAAGAAAAACTGGTGCACGGCCCGACAATGAATGGCAGTCTGGAAATTACATCTCTAACAATGAAGTTGAAGACTGTCAGATGTGGGTATAAGACTTTGTTCACACAAAGACTTCATGCAGAAGGCTTTGTACCGTGCTTTGGTGGCATTTTGCCAGGCTGACCATGCAAGGAACAGAAAAACTCTTCCAAAGATGAAGTGAGAGAGTTCAAAGTGTTGACCAAACAAGATGAAACAACCCTGGAAGACATTTTCACTCGGCAAGCAGAATGGGCGAGTCTTCTCTTTGCCATCAAAAGCACTGGTTGTGTCATATCCACTGAACACATGACTGAAGCCAATTGGGTGTTGGCTTCATAGTCAGGGTGGCTGGCTTAAGATGTTAGGGTCTTGAGTTTGAGCCATACATGTCGTTGAATTAACACCAGGTGGGTTGACTTAGCCTGTTATCCTACCGAGGTCGGCAAAATGAGTACCAGCTTGCTGGTAACAGGGGACGGCATTGCATCAGCGGCACGGCCGCGCCACCAGAAAATGATGCAGCCAAGCAGCCACTGGCTGCATATGAATAAATAAATAAACACATGAATGCCCAGTAAGGCTTTACAGATTCTGGCACCAATCTTTGTCTCTTTGGCACCAAGCTCCGACTCCTCATTCAGCACCTCGAGGGCCCCCGAAAGGATATCCAGAGTCTCCATAAAGGTGATATTGATAATCGAACTATGTTGCTTATCACCAGTGTTAAAGAAAAGGGAGTGAATGCTGTTGGCATGACAAATTAGGATCATGGCAACATCGATGCCTGGACTTTGGACAAGTATTGAGTGACCGGTGCTCATTGTGTGCTTGCAATGCAATGACAATCTGGTGTTTGCTTATTCATGGTCGCAAGACAATTCTTGAACAATCCCACACACAACTTGGTCATGGGCAGCTGTGATACGATGAAATTGGACTGTCATTCCGTGGATCACTTACAACAAAATGTCAGCAAGGTGATCGACAAAAGATTTGGAGAAAGATGTACAGATGAACTCAATGAGTGCCTCTTTGTTGTTGGCATTGGGAAGAAAACTTTTCTATTGCTTTGGAAGGTTCCGGTCATCTCCAACCAAGCCTCAACTGTGGAGTTGATGACTTAGAAGTTCTGCGAAGGTGCACGAATGGCCACAGAGCAGGGATTAAATATCGGAACCAAGAATTGGTAGGAGAGAGATTTGAAAGAGAAGGGGATATAAGCCTCCATTCCTGCAACAGTAATCTCAACTATACGTTCAGCAGACAGAGGCATTGCCCGAGGAGAGGCAGTAGTCTTTCCAGGGGAAGTGAGAAAAGAAGTTTCGTAAACTAGTCCAGTCTGTGACCGCTGTTTCTCGACAACCATTGGTCCGATCTCATTGAAACTTGCCAGGTATATTGCTGGGGGACTGAGGATTTGCCTTTTCAAGGTTTGATATTAATCGGACAAGTCCTTCCCAAGTTATGGCCATTTATTTACCAACCAATGACATGACACGTTGCTGCGGCCATTTATTTACAACCAATGACATGACACGTTGCTGCATAGGCGTGGCTGTGTAGGCTGGTGCGCGGCCGGCCGACGATGACGTCACGGGCCGTGCCGGTTACATGGCAGCGAATGTCATGGCAAGCAAAGACAGGGAGGTAAACTTGATTTTAATTAAACTGTGTGTGGAAGTGTGGTTGTCACAGAGAACGCGAGAGCGAAGGAACGGCCTGTGTCATTGTCGTTTCTGGCTCGCGGTTTGAAAGTTTTTTTTTTTTGCACGTACGGCCACGCACGTACGGGCACGCACGTACGGGCACGTGAGAGCGAAGGAACGGCCTGTGTGGTTGTTTTCTGGCACGCGGTTTGAAAGTTTTTTTTGGTTGTTTGCACGTACGGCCACGCACGTACGGCCACGCACGCACCTACGGGCATGCACTAGTTATTATAATGCCAATACTGGCGTTTCGTCGGAGCAGTCGAAGGAGAAGTGGTGGTAAGTAAAGTGATGTTCACAAGATTGTGGTCAGAAGAACCAATTGGAAGTGAAATTGTGTAGTTGTAAATGCAACGGATTGGAAGTGAAGGATATATCCAAAGTATTGGTCGTGTGGTCATGACGATCTGGGATATGGGGAGGGTGGGTGATAATTTGTTCCAAATCATTAAGAACGGAAAATGTAAGAGCTTCAACTCCCCCAACATCCGTGTGGGAAGATTTCAGCCACTCCTTGTGGTGTACATCGAAGTCATCGAAGTACATTTCAGCCACTCCTTGTGGTGTACATCGAGGGTGTTCGGATGTCACGGCCTCGTGGCAAGAGTTAAGATAGTCAAAGAAAGAGATAAAGTTTGTAGAATTGGGAGAGCAGTAAGTGAAACAGAGAAAGATAGTGATGGTTGGGAGCCAAATCTTAAGCCAAATGACATCAAAGTTTGGAGATTCGAGGTCCACGAGGCGTACAGCAGGCGTGTTGATGTTGGAGTAGACACAGACTCCTCCTTTGAAGTGGAATCATGAGTGAAGGCCGTCGTTTGAAATGTTATGAGAATTAACAAGAACATCACGTGACAATTGGGTCTCTGAGAGAAGCAAGATATAAGGAGAGGAGCTTGCTCGATGATGTTCAACAGAGGAAAGATTCGAAGAAAGACCACGGATGTTGGTGGAATTAATTGAAAAGGAGTCACGTTGGTTCAAAAGGCAAGAGTCCTTGGGAGGGACCGATTCTACTACTGCTTGAGCCCCCCCCCCCTGTCATTGACAGCAGAGACAGAAGTTCATGACTTTTTGCAAGGTCAAGGAACTTAGTGCTATTCTGGTTCAACTTCCAGACCCATGGGACCAACACATGTCTATAACATCCTATCAGTTCCAGTCGATGCATTGAAATCCCCCAAGACTAGAAGAGTATCTCACCTGGGGCACTTATCAACCACAGACTCAAGCGTGGCATAGAATGCGTCCTTTATGGTGAGATCACTCACCTCAGTCAGAGTATATACAGAGACCAGGGAAATGACACCCAAGGAGTGACGAATCCTTAGTCTCATAATACGCTCGTTGACCGGTGTTACCTCAATTACCATTGGAGTCAGCTTAATGGACACAGCTACAGCAACTCCTTGGGTGTGGTAACCAACAGTAGGTGTAACCACCCGCCATGATCTCGCCACTATTCGGTCTCCAACCCTCACAGTGCTGCAGTACCAATGTTCAAACGCTTGAGCTTCGATGATAACAGAGACTGGTGATCATCCTCTCTTCAGGATAGGACATTCTACAGGCACCCACCCGAACGGACCACCTCAGGTTAACCCAAGGAGACCACAATCTGGTGGACGCCGCCTCAGCACCACCCCGACACACTACCGCAATCTGACCCGTAATTCCCAGTCGTTCACTGAATGTTTTTTATTGTTCCTTCGGATCTCTTGGGTCTTTACATAGATGGCCTGCTTGAAAGACTAAAACAGTGGTTATCAATGCCAGCTTATTTGCCATCTCTGCACTGCACATTAAAATGGTATTAAGTGTTGCTATCTGTTGGAGATGCTTCAATAACAGGAAGATAGGTGATGGCGGACTTCATACGATCGTCACCATCATGCAGCATTGCATTGAAACCTGTCCTGCTCGGGAGGTTGTAAGTTCTTTGGTCTTTTTTTGTATGCAAAGGCAAAGCTCATGGAAGAGCGAGAACATAGAACGGATCAGAACAAAAGGAAGAGCAGAAAGAGAGGGGGTAAACACACCAACAGCATGGATGAGGGACAAAATATAGGAAGAATTGGACAAATAAGGAATGAGGGGTAGGGAAAGACGTATGGGATGGACGAGGTAGATACAGAAGCACACTCTTAGGAAGAGACAGAGGAGATTGGGACCATACTCTGTGCAGAGCGTTGGTGCTGCTTAAGCAGTCTCCTTGGCTATTGGACACAATCCTGGATGGGTCACCACTCCGACACAGTATACCAGCATGCTGGCACTCATTTTGCCGACCTCGGAAGGATGACAGGCTGAGTTAACCCCACCTGGTATTAATTCAACAGATGAGCAGGATTTGAACTCAGGACCCGAGGATCCCAAGCCCAACACTCCAACCATTAAGCCAACACCAGGCATACTCTTAGGAAGGAAAGCCTGGAAATTTGGAAGGAAGTGGGCTGAGGGCAGGTCAATAGTGGTAGCAAAGGTCATAGTTTTCAATGTTGGGTGATCTGAGATGGTGGTGAATAGTAGTCTTGAAGACCTGGAGGGAAGAATGAGATTAAAGAGAGGGTGGCAAAAAGAAAGAAAGAGGAACAAATGAGTGGAGGGGAGCAATGATTCTGGATTTTGGGAGTTTCATCTGAAGGGGGTTGCTGGTATGTGCCCAGTAGAAACCTGAGGGGGACAAAGCATGGAAAGAGCAGAGGGTGCAAGACCAGAAAGGATGTGGTGGAAGACAGAGACACTACCGACTTGTCAGCGATGGCGAAGTGATAGGCCCATAGTCTCAACTTCATCTCAAGACATTCCAATGACCTTGAAGGCCTTGGTTTCCACGGCATTGAGCTGAGCAAGGTGTGAGGCAGGGGTGCCAGCTCAGAGGGGAGAGCAGAACTCCATCAAACTGTGGATGAAGGCCTTGTAGGTGGACAAGAGTTCAGGTGTGCCAAGCAAGGACTTTTCATGACGGAGTCTATTTACATCATTAAGACATCGATGAGCTCGACTCTTACACAGCCTTTAACTCTTAAACGAGCTTCGATTTGGTATACAAAAAAAGGGACCACGTCCAAGCAGTGAGCACGATAGAAGTAGTGAACATAATCATCAAGGGATAGAATGTCATGCTCTGCTGGTGAAGGGCCGTATCTATTTCCATGCTGATATGACACAAGCGAAGGAACAGCAATCTTCTCTGTTTCCTCTCAAGAGATGGGTGAGAGATACTCTGCCACCCAGTCATCTGACCATGCTGTATCATGATGCCATTTGTGTGATGGCATGTCCTAGAGCCAGTTTTCTCCACAAAATCAATGTTGTCCTAGATGAGGATAGTGTGTTGTTGTTTTTTTTTGTCCTGGAAACAGGCTGGGATGTACACCTGTCTGCATTCGAGCTGCATCTGATGTAGAGTGGTCTCATATGCAAATATGGTAGAATGGGATGCACAATGTCCTAGCCTATTCGACAAACCAAGGACGTGAGTTGAGCCAGTCAGATCTCTCACCATCAGGATGAGACGCTTTTATGTTGTCTTGACTCCTTTGGATTGCAACAACACAACATCCCGCATAAGAGGCAGGAGCTTGAGATGAGCATTACTTGGGACCTCGACATAATTCTCAAGTGTGGGCTCATCTGACATACCTACCGTCCATACCAATATATTGTACAGAGAAACAGGTACAACTGCCTCTGCAATTTTTCTGTTCAGGCCTGATGACATTGATGGCCGAGTAACCTACATGCCAGTATTCATGGACAGTTCAGCGAAAAGCATCATAGCAGCATTGTACAGATAGAGATTCCTGGTGTACATTTAACAGGTACGCTCCCAGTCTTGCTTTATGCATGTTCAGTTTCATTTTCTGAGCTAGACAAATGGAGCTTCATTGCCAAAGAACCAGGAGAGATGTTCTCAGCAAAGACCAGCTCACTGGTGTGATGCTTTTGAGGGTCGATTGAATGGCAATTTAAGATACTTGCCTTGGAGTCGTTCCTTTCGTCTTCCTGTACTAAAATGACACACAAATGGGGAAAGGTTGTGCATAAATCATGAAACATTATCTGACACACATGCACATGATTGTTGCTCTGCAATTTAAAGCAAGGTTTATCAGAGAAGGCTTCAACTCATTTGAATGCTGATGCATCAAATCCTTCATGTTTCATTTTTTGTCTGTACATACATGACGCAACCTTATGCTGATGTAGGATCCTTGCCTCAACCACATTCTTACAGAAAATAATAATAATAATATTATCATTCCTTTTATGCCAGAAGGCACATAGGGCTGCCAAGGCAGTTTCACAGGCAAGGAGTGCAGTCCTGGATGGGTCACCACTCCAACACAGGTTACCCCAAATGGTTTGTAACCCCAGTAAGCTGGTATTAATTTTGCCAACCTCAGAAGGATGACAGGCTGAGTCGATCCTACCTGGTATTAATTCAACAGCCCAACAGGACCTTCAACCCAAGACCCTAGGAGCTCAAGCCAGCAACGTTAACCATTAAGCCAACACCAGGCCTTTTACAGAAAATACCGGCTGAAACTTTTTATATATGGAGCACTGGTTGTTGCAAGGGTTTGTTGTAGAAATGAAACAATTTTTCAGAAGCTGAACTAGGATGGCTTTTTCCATTTTACCTTTTGTGGTACACTCACGCAGGATGATATTTCCTGTGCACATGAATGGGTCATCTCACAATTGACATGAAGTATTAAAGAGGAGTAGGTGAACAAAACCATATTGGCGAATACTCACAGTTCATCAATTTTATGATGGATGAAGCAGGTTTAACCTCGGTAGCAAGTTTGATGGTATTTCACTTCAAGTGCCATACAGTCTTGCCTTGTAATGTGAATTAGAATGCTTTCATCGGCTTTCATCTCACCTGCCTGTCTCAGCAAACCTCCCATCTAAACAATGAATTCAGTGGACAGAACGACTGCCATAATTTAGAGACAGCAATCAGATCTGCAGGAAAGGAGATTAAAAAAAATACAGGTACAGGGGAGATGCCTCTGCTCTTGGTTCTTTCTGAACTACTCATCATTGACTATAACAAATCACTTCAAATTTATTACCTTTTGTTAACGACCTGCATCGGTGGTTTCAGTCTGTGCAAGCTCAACTCGTTTATTTTCATCCCAATGCGATGAAAAGATCTGGCTTATTACATCTGATGCATTTTTTTTGATAACACTTGCTTGACATGGGTAGCTGCATGGCTGAGCAGAGACTGTTCAGCTGACCTGAAACCTCTCAGTGCAGCTAGAGGTAACCTATCAGTTAAAGGGACCGTGACTGGCATTATGATACCTGATGTGCCGAAAACATTAGTCTCTGCTGCACTTCCAGCTCCTTGGTTTGCATCGTTTGGAAGCGCTCTCAATTTTGGACTTGTTGGTGAATTGGGAAAAGCAGTTTCCGTGGCATCGATACAAGTTGTCAACATCAGGCAAAGCCTTCGTCCACAGGCCACTATGTACAACAGCAATTTGCTTCTCGGCATCATCACCGAGGTTTTTCCACATGCCTGCACATTCACTCACCTCCTGCCAACTAACATCAGTAAATTTTGACGTTTCTGAGGTTAGTTAATACATGAAGTCAGGTTTTGAGAGTATTTCGAGTCCATTCGCCCTTCGTTGCCATGCCATTCGGAGGCTGCCATGTTGGAGTTTTACAAATTATAATGAGCTGTCTAGCTGACAATGCCTCCTTTAAGAAATGATCTGATTGGTCGATACAGATTAATTAGTGCGACGACATAGGTCAAATTTATCTTGTTTGTGCAACCTTTGCTCGTGTCAACAAGTGAATTTACATTGTATGAACAAATATGAAGCAATGTAGGGTGAAATCAGGTAGTCCCTCAGATTTGGCTCAAAACGATAAATAGCCATAGCCCAGAGCCTAGGATAACGACGTAATTATTTTCAACAATGCATAGAATCACCCCCATTCAATATTTCTATCCTCAGCAATAAAACAAGACATCACTGCACCAGATTGTTCAACGTCTGGATGAAAGATTTATCCACAGTATTGTCGCACGCACGGTCGTAGTCGTACAGCCGCGAATGGCACTTGGCAAGAAAACACACACACGCCGAGGTCTCGCCTCGAGAGGTGGCCGAGCTTGGAGTTAAATTCATTTAGTCGCTCGCCTGAATGGTATAGCTGGCGATCCAATTCTGAGCAGGACTTTAACTTGATTTAAAGATTTCCCCCAGGGGTGTCCAACGTACTCAAAACAAGCGATGCGTGAGAGGCGGATTGCAGAGCAGACATGCACAAACTTAAGGAATATGGATTTGTTTAATAATAAAGACATGGAAATGGATAGCTTCAGTGGGACAAGAGATGCGATGAAAAGATGATCATAAAAATAAATGAACTCTAATTTTACAATAAAATTTAAGGGCATGTCTGAGCAGGTGTGCACGCGCGCACACACACACACACACACACACACACACACACACACACACACACACACACACACACACACACACACACACACACACACACACACACACACACACACACACACACACCAGGCAAAGCTTTTAAAGGGAGTCTCCAGTCTTTGAGAATGACATGGAGAGCAGAGCCGTACCAAGCAGATATTGCTGAGCAAAGGACGAATTTATTTGATTTTAACGAAGATCTGGATCTGGATATGAGAATTTTTAAAGTGATTCTTCGCCATTGAGAGATAGGACAGCTTAGAATAATTTGACGCCAAGCTCGAGCAAGGTGGGAGCACCCAGACGGAGAACGGTTGGCAGCGAGCGAGGGAAGGGACAAGAGGTTGGAGCCTTGGTGGGACTCGAAAGGAGCCGGACATGGGTGTGCCTGGAGTGACATACCACACAGGTACATAGCTCCAAACGCATCCCTCTTTCCCTCTCGTTCCCACCACAACGCCAGCAATTTTCACTCCTGTCTTCCCACATGGACTCCTTCAAACCTCGCGCGAGCACAGCGCGAGTAAAAGGTTCTCTCTTTGTCTCGTCCTTTCCCGTTGCCTTAATAATCTGTGTTGTGAAAGGGTAAGGTAATGCGATAAGCCACTGATATATCGTGGACGCATGGGGATTATTGCATAGTGAATAGTAAATAACTGTGATACGTGCTTTTCTCTCTTCCTTGTTTCCCATTTCCCATTGACTATTATTAGTCTGTCCTCCGCTCAGTAGGAGATGGGGTTTTGCAATTGTGTGTGTGTGTGTGTGTGTGTGTGTGTGTGTGTGTGTGTGTGTGTGTGCGCGTGCTTGTGTGTGTATTCATGCACACACCTGTCTGTCCAGGGGATACCGTTTTTATTTTTTACCATTTGAGCTATTTTCATCAAATGTGCAAGGAACTTTTATGATGAGAATATGGAGAACAATAATTCATAATTGGGTCAAAATTTCAGAGGGCAAAGATACAGAGTAGAAATAGCCCTTATTAGCCCGGCCGCCGCATGTCAGTGCCAGACAGTCGGGTGTTTTTCAATCGCTTGCGTGTTTCTTTCTTTGCTTATCCTTTGAGCTTCATTGTGTGTCTGTTAAACTTTTGAGCCATTTGAGCTTCAGTCATCAAATTTTCAACAAACCTTTATTATTAGAATATGGAGAACACAAATCAATAAAATGTACAATTTTTACCTCCGTCACTGAGGGTGGACGGAGGTTATGCTTTTGCCCCTGACTGTCTGTTTGTCTGTCTGTGAACAGGATATCTCAAAAAGTTGTTGACGGATTCGGACAAAATTATGTGGACAGGTTGGATGTGTGACATGGACGAATTGATTCGACTTGGGTGAAGATCCAAATCCGAATGCAGATTTTAAATTTTTTATTATTATAAATGATTCGATCTTCACCATTGAGAAATGGGGTCAAAAATTATATGTAGCACGATATCTCAAAAAGTTGTGAATGGATTTTGACAAAACTTCGTGGATGAGTTGGTTAGATGATAAGAAGAAGCCGATTAGATTTTGGTTCAGATCAGCAGATCTGGCTTATCAGTGGGATACAAAACAAACTGTTCAGCCTGGCAGAGGTGTGTGCTCTCCTGAGTGCCGTTCTCGTTTTTAAAGCTTTGTTTTCTGAATTTTATTTTGAGTACAAAGCGGATGTGGACAGGCTTTGTATTTTAGGATGGTTTCTAGTTTGATAGGTGTCGTTTTCCACAAAAGTGTAAACCTGGTATTGATTGAATGAATAAGTTAGCTGGCTTTAGATTTTTGGGTCTTGAGTTCAAACCCCTGTCACCCTGTTGAAATAACACCAGGTTGGTTGTCTCCGCCGATCATCCTTCCGAGGTGGGCAAAATGAGTCCCAGCTTACTGGTAGCGGGGGCATTGCATCAGCGGCACAACGGGGCTTCCAGTAAATGATGCAACCAGCAGCCACAAGCTGCATGCAAAACAACAATAACCATATTTGTGTTGGCCTGGTGTGTGGGTGGTAAATTTGGCATTACAATCATGGTGTGAGTAAATTTATGGTCATTGGGAAATGGCACGAAGCCCTGGTGAGGAGGCAATAAAAAGATTTTGATGATATTCCCTGGGGTTGCTCAGCCCCAAATGTAATACATAAAGATGAAAGTTTGTTTGTTTGTTTGTGTGTTTGTTTATTTATTCATTCGGACCCTGCAGGAACCAGTGCAAGCAAACTTTGCATGGCCTCTTCTTTCATGCAGAGGAATGTCGAGGGCTATGTTTGGATAAAAAAACAAAACAAATTGACCTCAGATAATTGTCTTTCAGGCCTTGATCAGGTCTTGTGCTTATTCACTGCCTGGGTTTTTCACCCTGAAGTGATCAAGTCAAATGTATTCTGTTCTTGCGTATGGCAGCTTGGCTGCTAGGGATCTATCATTTCTTGGAAGCATGGCTGTGCCGCTGATGCTGTGCCCCTCTACCAGTTCAGTGGTACTCATGTCACCAACATCAGAAGGATGACAGGCTGAGTTAACCCCACCTGGTGTTGATTCAGCAGCCAATGGGGCTTGAACCCAGGACCCTAAACCAGGCTAAAATCAAATGTATTGGGAAGATCGTATGTTGAGGTTGTATATAGCGATTTGTTGTCAACAACACAAGTTTAATTATTATATTGTTTACAAGTGCGCCTTTTATTAAAAAGATTGCTTGACACATGTTTATTATAACACTTCCCTGTTCATGCCTCAAGCGAGTATGTTGCTTACATTTCCTGGCTTTTTCCTGGATGCGATCGAGTAATATGTATTGTGAAGATTGTATGTTGAGTTCATATGTATGCAAGCTAATAATGGAAACTGTGTATTATACCCTTGTACGTTTCTCAATTATCTCTGCCAATCAGGAACCGTAAAACTGAGCAGTCATGCTCCTATTCTTCTTCACAGTAATTTTCCACCCCAAGATCCCACCATTTCCTTACCTTTCATTCAACTGACTTCTCTTTTACCTCGTGGCAAGATGAGTCGGAAGCATTGTGTTTTGATGGTTACACCATAGCATTTTGAGTATTACAACTACAGTGCCTTCAGAAAGTATTCACACCCTCGACTTTTGTCATATTTTGTTGTGTACAGCCTGAATTTAAAATGGATTAAATTGAAAAAAATGTCACCGATCTACACAAAATACCCCATAATGACGAAGTGAAAACATGTTTTTAGAAATTTTTATGAATTCATTAAAAATGAAAAGCTGAAATGTCTTGCGTCAATAAGTAATCAACCCCCTGAGTCAATACTTTTTAGAAACGCCTGTGGCAGAGATTACAGCTTCCAGTCTTCTTGGGTATGTCTGTATCTGGTTTGCACATCTGCATTGGAGGGTTTTTCTCCCATTCTTCCTTGCAGATTTGCTCAAGCTCTATCAAGCTGGATGGGGAGTGTCGGTGAACAGCAATCTTCAATTCTTTCCACAGATTCTCAATGGGATTCAAGTCTGGGCTTTGACTGGGCCACTCAAGGACTTTCACGTTTTGTTCTAAAGTCATTCCAGTGTTGCCTTGACTGTATGCTTGGGGTCATTGTCCTTTTGGAACGTAAATTCACCACAGTTTAAGGTCTTTTGCACTCTGAAGCAGGTTCTCCTCAAGGATTTGCCTGTATTTGACTCCATTCGTTGTTCCCTCTATCCTTACAAGTTTCCCAGTACCTGCCGCTGAAAAGCATCCCCATAGCATGATTCTGCCACCACAATGCTTCACGGTAGGGATGGTGTTAGATGGGTAATTAGCTATTTTCAGTTTCCGCCAGACGTAGTACTTTGCATTCAGGCCAAAGAGTTTTCGTCTCATAAGACCACAGAATATTTTGTCTCATGCCTTTTTCCAAACTCCCTGCGAGCTGTCATGTGCCTTTTTCTCAGGGGTGGCTTCCGTATGGTCACTCTCCCGTAAAACCTAGATTAGTGAAGTGCTGCAGAGATTGTTATCCTTCCGGCAGGTTCTCCCATCTCAGCCAAGGAATTCTGTAGTTCTGTCAGAGTGGTTATTGGGTTCTTGGACATCTCCCTAACCAAGGTCCTTCTTGCCCGGTTGCTCAGTTTGGTCGGACGGCCAGCTTTAGGAAGAGTCTGGGTAGTTCCATATTCTTCCCATATCCTAATGACAGAGCTCGATGTGCTCTTGGGAACTTTCAACACTATAAATTGTTTTATTCCCTTCCCCAGGTCTTTGCCTCCTCACAATTTGATCTGGGAGTTCTACGGACAGTTCCTTGATCTTCATGGTGGAGTTTCTGCTTTGACATGCACTGTCAACTGTGGGACCTTATATCGAAAGGTGTGTTTCTTTCTAAACCTTGTCCAATCAATTGAATTGGCCACAGGTGGACTCCAAGTTGTAGAGACATCTCAAAGATGATCAAAGGTAATTGGATGTGCCTGAGCTCAATTTGGAGTGTCATAATAAAGGGGTTGAATACTTATTGACATAACAGATTTCAGCTTTTCATTTTTAATTGATTTGTAAAAATTTCTAAAAACATGTTTTCACTTTGTCATTAAATGGGGGTATTTAAAGGGTGGTATTTTGTGTAGATCGGTGACAAAAACTTAAATTTAATCCATTTTAAATTCAGGCTGTAACAACAAAATGTGACAAAAGTCAAGGTTGGTGAGTACTTTCTGAAGGCACTGTAAACACCATGTAATATGTTTGAAAGCCATTAACGGAAACTGTTGATACCCTTGACAAATTGCCCCTCCAGATTTATTGTAATACCCATGTTCAAGCCTCGATCAAGTATGTTACTTACACTCTGCCTGGGTTTTCCCTGGGAGCGATTGAGTAATAAGTTTTGCGAGGGTCGTATGTTGAGGTCATATTTAGGCAAGCTAATAACGGAAACTGTTTATTCCCTTGGTACATTTCTCAACTACCTCTAATCCTCTCCATCTCTGTATGATCCATTTGTTGCTTTTTAAACTTTAATCCGCAGCGTCACAAAGATCGGCACGGTAAGATGCCCGCTGGAGCACTTCTGGTGGCTTCACTCACGCTAATCGTCTTGTTGCGCGGAAATTACACGGGCTCACCTACTGATGATAATTACTCAATTTTTACTTGTTTATTATCCCGCCCCCCGGAGGGCGGGAGCGGGATATTGTAATCGTTCGGTTTGTTTGTCTTTGTTTGTTTGTCTGTCTGTCTGTTAGCAACTTTACGGCAAAACGGCTTTAGCAAACACTAATCCAAATTTAATCCACAGGTGGGCAATGAACCTTGGATGACCCCATTAACTTTTGGGTCCAATTGGATCAAAGGTCAAGGTCACGAAAAGATCAAAATCGTTTTTCGCTCATAACTTCGTCAAAAATGATCTGATTTACTTCAAACTAAGCTTATAGTGAACCTTATTCTATTTGTCACTTATAATCCTACCCATTCCTATCGTGAAAAATGCATATTTGTGAAGATCGGTAGGGTCCGAATTTTGGGGTCATGGTCATCGGTCAAAATTACAAATTTTCCATTATAAACCAAAAAAGGTTAGGAATATGCGTGTTTACTATGGAAGACATATATCAAGTCCTTTATTGGCTTTCATTTGACACCATGACCTTTGACCTTACATGGCTTTGAAAGGTCAAAATCATTTTAGTCATAACTTCGTCAAAAATGGTTTAATTGACTTCAAACTAAGACATATTCCTTATTCTATTCCTTATAATCAACATTCAGGTAAGGATGTATCAATTTAAATTTTGATCCCCAAAATAACTTTATGCCTTAAATGGGCGGGATTTGTTGTGCCTGGCACCACTTGTTATTTATTTTGCATTCCCATGTCATGAAAACCAACCTTGCATGCAAGTGATATGCATCTGAGCTTCCAAAATATTTTCGATTCCAACTTAGAGTCAACTCCCAAGGGAATACTTCTGTTAAGAAATATCTTAACCGACCTTACTTGCATTATAAATACTGTACTACCAAATGCCACCAAAGAAGACCCCCTGATGGGCAGAAACAAATCAGATGCAAAGAGAATGGCATTCTACAGGTCACTTGAGAATCAAGAGAAGACACAGGCTCGGTTTGAGGATCAATGTGCAAGACGAGCAGCCTCCAGGTCAGCTGAGACTACAGAGCAGACACAGGCTCGGGTTAAGGATCAATGTGCAAGACAAGCAGCCCCCAGGGCAGCGTGATGGGCACCCTTAAAAGGTGAAACATTTCGATACAAGTCCCAGTGCATTTTGCAACGCCCAAGATTGGTAATTCACACAAACCATAAGGCCATCATCTCCTAATTTGTCACGCAGGAAATATTTCAATACATATTACATTGAATTTCCCCTGGCAGCGTCAGGTACTTCAGCTAGTTCTTAATAAATGGGGAAACTATCGCAGCGGCAGATCTCCTTCAGGTTTTTGTACGTTGGAAACCGAAAAAAAGATCTGTTTGCCTTTCCCGATGGATAGCGTATGGTCTCCATAGACAATCTGTCACTACATTGGGGATTGGCCATCATAATGCAGCATACATAAACATACTGTATATGGACATC
>CM068957.1:16278290-16299487 GCA_035128595.1 Eptatretus atami
TATATATATATACCACACTTGTTCATATTTGGGAAATTGATGTATGTAATTATTCTTTTTGTAGCATAATATTTTTTGTACACAAGATTAAGACTGATGGAAGAGTGTAGTGACAGAGGAGGAAAAGGCAACAAACTGACAGTGGGGCAACAATTGAATACAAGCAGCAAGGGATATGAACTATCAGGATAGCAGAGAGAGAGGAAAGGTGGAAACAAATATATATGAACGTGTAGTTATTAATGGGAATAGAAAATAGTATGGATTAGGGATGAGGGGGGAGAGTGACATGGAATGGTGGTGCACTGCCTGCTGGAAGCCCTACAGTGAAGAGTGGGATCAAACCATCTCCAGAAGACGGTTACACAAATGGGAGAAAAAAAAGGAACAAAAGAGTTGAGGTGTGTGGTCAGCCTGGATTTTGGAAGTTTCACGAGGAGGGGATTACTGGAATAACCTGTATGTTCTTGAGGAGCTGTGGGGTGGGGGTTAAGTCAGAGGGCTGAGATATCAGACTGAGTGGGACTGGAGGATAGGAGGTTAAAAAAAAGGAAAGGCCACCAATCTGTTTTGATGTGAGAGTGACAGGTCTTTTGATTTGGCCTCATTGTGGGAGATGCCAAAAATATAATGAGTGGCTTTGTTTTGCTTATTCTGATTGCTTTGCTTCCATATTGGAATTGCTAAAGAAGAGAAGACCCTTGATTTTTTTTTTCTCACTAAACTGGAATTAAACTGTCATATCTCAGTTTTATCATCGTTCATCAAAATCCATTAATTTACACTTGGTGCTTGATCAAGTTACCAAAGCACACACATCTCTCATGCTGCCTGAGGCCTTGGACTCACAAAATGGCTTCAATTGCTTTGTCCTTGGCATTTCATGCATCTGCTGTATCCAATATTGCATTATAAACTCTAATAAAACATCAAAATGATTCCATTACTTTGGTCATCAAAGCGCTTTGCTTTCACTTTGGTTTTAACTTCATGTTTGGCTGCACCTAACATTGCTTTTTATTTTTGCCTATTTTCACAAACTGTTTGTTCAAACCTTTTCATCGTCGAAAATGTAATCTTTATCAGTGGTTGTGTTGTTGAATAATCAGCAAGAACAATAATTTTGTTCATAACTGATTCACGTGAATTAAATGTATTGGTCATTGTTTTGTAACTCCAATAGCAGCCATTTAAGCATGAGCCAAAGTTGGAAAAACACTTTTACAATAAATGGAAAGTCACACAGTCAACACACAGTCACACACCTCCAGGTGGTAGTTTGGCCATGTTTTGAACACACACACACACACACACACCGAGCTCAGATGGAAATATTTGGTGCCTGTTCAGAGCAGACACCAATTGTTTTCACCTCCCAGGTTCGATTTGGAGCGTAATTGTACCACAGAGTGGAACGAATACCACCTTGATTATAAACAAGTAATTTAATAAACGTACACAAGTATAGAAACAAACGACCACAGAACAATAAACTAGAGAGTTCATAGAATACATTACCCTGTGCTGACTTGAGAAACAAGGACATGGATGGGATCTATGAGCGGCAACTTTGATTGGTTGAGATGATGTAAAACGCCATAATATTTTGTCCAAGTTCTGCAAAATGGAAGGGTCTTGAAAGTGTCAAAAGGCTGTTAGTGTTCTACAGTGTTCAAGTATGTAATTCATTTGAAATAAAATAAGGATTTCAAAGGTTGTAGAAAAAAAAAATTCGTAAGTTTACCGCCATTGACACAGGGTCTTTTTCACCACCTTATCTAATACGTTACAGTTGTCCTTCATGCCTGTTGTTTGTATTCTTTATGACATCCTTAAAAATAGTAAGTTTCCTGTTTGGAATGAGTTTCAATTGTGTTTCATTGCCAGACAGACAATAAAAAAACCCATTGTCTCACTCCTCTCTGCGCTTGTCCGATCAGGACGAATTCAGAACCAAAGTACTCCTAAACTTCAGGTTTGTTTTCCGATTCATGTTCAAAATATAACATTCAATTGAAATGAAGTTGTTCCTTAATCGTAAACGAATTTTTGTAGACAGAAGGTCAGACAGACTGATAGACGTGAACCAATTGCTTAATCCTGCTTTTTGTTTGTTAATCACTGATTATCATGCTATACGCCAGCAGGGGAAGTGAAGAGACAAGTATAAGGGATACAATCACATGATTAAAAGGAAAAAGAATCGGAGAGACAAATTGGGCCTGATGTGAGGATGCTGGGAGTGGAAGGGTACAGGGAGGGAGAGCTGGAAAGAGGAAGTCAAGGCAGAGATAACTTATCAAACAAAGCTGCCTGCAGAACTGCTGTCGTAATGATGTTCGGCCATTGACCCTGCCAAGGAAGACCTGAGGGCACCAAAGGTGTGCGATGTAGCACAGTGAGTAAAGGCAGAAGAACCTTGAGGGCATTCAAGGTGCACAATGTGCTGCAGTGGCAGTACACGGTCTCATAGATATGTGCAGAGAATCCCTGAGTGATTCAGCAGAGTGGCACAGTGGAATTGCAGACTCGTGAAGAGAGGGGGGGACATGCCATCAAACTAAAAGCACTCCTATTCTCTTATTTCCCGTGCAGGACCGAGCATGCATTGCTGTACTCTGTGGTGGTGAGACTAACCAACTCCAAAAGCTGGACGTGACTCATCTATCTCTCAAATCCCCAAAGACTCAACTCTCAGACCACTCGTACCAGAATTTATATCTGTCTCTCTTTCTCGCCCCCTGGTGGTAGTTCGTTTTTCGGGTGTGGTGTCATGGTGGCTGTGTGCAGCTGCTCTGTGGTGAGTTGTCAGTGTGTTTTTGTCCCTTCCTGCCACCTCCCCACCCTCCTCCCTCCGTCTTTTTCTATCGCTATGTGTTTTTGACGTTTTTCCTTTCACTTCTCTCCACCTTTGCCTTCAAGAGAGAGAAAGATTGAGAGCGGGCCTACTCTGGGTGTGGCCTACCCGCTTTGACGACGATGATCATGTTTTCTTGTGGCGGATCCTCGAAGCATATGGATTTGGGGTGAATTTCAGAGCTTTCATAGCTTTATTGTACACTGACATATTTAGTGTAATGAAGGTTAATGAATTAATTTCCCCAATACAGGTTCAGAGAGGGGTGTGACAGGGTTGCCCAGTTTCAGGCTTGCTCTTTGCATTGGCAATAGAACCATTACTTTGTACACTCAGGGAGAATATCTCTGGTCTAACTTGCTTTCCAAGGAGTCCTTCGTTGAAGATATCTGCTTATGCTGATGATGTCTGCTTCATCATCAGGAACAACCAAGATATCGCTGCACTCACAGAATCCCTGAGAACCTTTTTTTGGCTTCTTCCCTAAAAGTTAATTGGAAGAAAAGCAAGGCACTGTGGAATGCCATACCTTAAAAATTGCCTTCCTGTCTTGACACCTCCACCGCCACTTCTGGAAAACCTGGAATGGAAGACAGAAGGTGTGGCATATCTTGGTGTTTCCTGGGTTCCACACAATTTATGAAAAAGAACTGGGAAGACACGACTGAAGAAATAAGAAAGAAATTGAACAGGTGGAGAAAGCCCAACCACATCTATCTTTTAAGGGCCGTGTCTTGGTGGCCAATAACTTGGTTGCTGCAGCTCTATGGCATAAATTTATTTGCCTGCAACCGCCAGAGGTACTGCCGGGCACGATCCAGGCAAAATTGGTGGACGTTTTTGGGGGAGGCCATCACTGGCTGTGGCCAAATGTAATATGCCATACTTTGTCCAAAGGAGGTCAAAACCTAGTTCATGTGAAGTCCCGCATCATGGCCTTTCACTTGTCCTCCATCAAACGCCTCCTATATACTGAACACCTTGCCAAACCACCCCTTGGCCTGTCACATTTTGCAACAAGCGGACAGTTTTGGCTATGGTCTCAAAGAATTCCTGACACAACTCAAGGATGTGGATACATCAGTTTTCCCCTTATTTTATCAGAGCCTTCTCAATGCCTGGAAAGGACTCTGTGAGTCGCAAAGCGGACGCATACTCCCCAGGGATGTATGAAGTTGAGCCGCTATTTTTTAACCCTCTCTTTCCTGATATATTCAGGAGTCGTGAATTGTGCCAGCGGTTCAATGACGTGGGCATAAACAAAGTATGGCACCTACGGCCAAACGCTGGTGTAGGGTGGAAGACTGTGGGGGAAATTTCAACTTCAACAGGGATTCGATCCAAGAGAACACTTGGACTAATCATGAGGAAGGTTGTACAAAAAAATAATCAACTACGACTTCTATGGACTTAAAACACTTGTGTTCATCCTCACTTCTATGGACACTCACTCCTTCAATCCTCACCATATGGTTCCGATTTAAACTAATCCACCAATCAGATGGTCCGGATGAAGCAACAACGTATTTGAACCAACCATCGGGAGGGAGTATTCATGCAAATTCATGTTCAAATGTCCAATCCACCAGCAGAGATCAAAATATTTTGCTCCAATGAAGTGTTAATTGACAAAATGTCAGCTAATTCCCCTTGCTTCCCACAGCGGTTAACATACCTCGATGAATATCATATTCATTTCATCCATTGTTCAAACCAAGAGGCACTGTGAACACATTCAAATCATTCAATCTTAGGCAGATAATCTGAACGTGGCATCACCGTTAATGGTGAGTGGTGAGTGGTGAGGTCACTGATGATGCAGTGTAGCTTGGGTGGTAAGGAAACGTATGGAATAAATTAATAATAATGGTTTCCCAAAGACAATACCACCCACTGCCAATCTAAAGCTTAGTTGCCTCCGCCAGAGGGTATTGCATTTACCTCTGAATTTGTTTGTTTGCTTGTCTGTCTGTCTGTCTGTCCGCACATAATGTGCTGACGTTGGCCACAAATGCCACCAAATGGTAGCCAGTATTACATGTTATCTTTTTTCAACCGAGTACCTCAATAAAGAATGCACTATTAAGAATGCAAGTCCGTTTATAAAGTACGTACTCTTAGGAAGGTGTTTTTACCTGAGAACGTTTTGAATGGTTGTTGTGATTCTTGTTGGGGGTCGATTTTTGAAATAGGGTGGGGGGGGGGAGGAGAGGGTGAGATGAATGTCTAAACGTTACGGAGTGTGCAGAGGGGTTGGGGGGGGGGGAGGTTGGGGGCTTGTTTACAGTGGCATCGTTTCTTCATCTTCCAATTCATCGTCTACACACCACACAAATAACACACCAGCATCACCAAACACCGTTCAAAATACACCACTCAAAACCCCACAAAACAAGTCCTCATGAGGGTCTGTTGTCTCTAATTGATCTTTCTAGTTCCCTTTGCCGGAGGAGAGGGTATTGCATTTGGGTCCGTTGTCTGTCTGTCTGTTTGTTTGTTTGTCTGCACAGCACTTTAGTGTTTTTCTCTGCAACCGCTTGTCGGATTGAGACAAAATTTTCAGCATAGGAGCGACTACTCATGCAGAATATTTTGTTGATAATTATGACGTCATTGGTCAAGTGGTGTGGCAGCAATGTTGGAAAAACTGAAAAAATTTGGACCACTGTATCTCTGAAACCGCACCAAGGAAAAAAATTTGAAACTTGGCACATGGTAAGTACTCCTCATGGGGAATAAGTGATTTTTAAAAATGATGTTATAGGTGCCTTCGTTATGACGTCATAATTGCATATGTAGAATGCTACATCTGATGAGTATGAAAATTTTTGAGGGTCATCTAGGGATAAAATCATCCACAGAAAATTTTTTGATGATGTCATGGGCCACATGATTTGGCAGCTATATTGTTTTTTTTGGTTTGTTTTTTTTAAACCTTCAAAAATCTTTTTCTCTGAAGTGGCTGAACAGATCGAGGCGAAACTTTACACGTATGACTGCTGTGGAAGAAATTCATTTCTTCTCTTTCAGAGTCTGAAACCATTTATTAACAGCACACATCAAATACAAATAACAACAAACATGCACACGGGAAAAAGGATAACAAGACAAGCAATAACAAACACGATCCTCTTTCTGCTCAAAATGCACAGAGCAATTATTCTTTTTTTATATACTATTCTATTCTAGTTTTTATACTATTCTGGACAGCAGAAGACGTGGGAGAACTAAACATCTGGCAAGGGTGAATGGCGAGGGAGCTGGCAAGCGTGAGAAAGGGAACTGCAGACATGGCCACTTTGGGAGGGAAGGGGTGGTAGACACGCTCAGGACATGATTGCAATATGGGAATATGAGGCCGGCCGTGAGAAAGAGAGGGTGACAACGAAGTTAAGACAAAATTTTAAGAGGCCGAGTGAATGGAGGCACAAGCCTATTACTTTGATCATTCCTTCCATTCACCATTGAGTAACCAGATTCTCAGAATATGACATTCCATTTTATGCTGTCATATAATTGTCCTTGGACAACAAGGCGTCTATTGCAATCACCTTTGAGGAGTTATTTAATTACTTACCATCAGACAATAGGCGCCAGCAGCAAAGCTTCCTTCACTTGAGCAGCAGAGCAGTTTCATTTAAACATTGGAAATACTAATTTGGATATATATTTCAATGACATAAAGCACATAATATTTAGTAAGATACCATTTTATCTTGCTTGTATATCATCTACATCACTATGGAGATCAAAAGACTTTAAAAATAGATTTTACTGACAGTCAATTTGATTCCAGTACAAAAGTAACACCTTATTCTATACTGTTAAAAATAGTAGTAGCAAAATTGAGAATACACAAATATAATTGATTTTATTTCTTCCACACCACCTATCCATGAGGAACAAAAAGTTCACATATATGATGTCATCGGTTGCATGGTTTGACAGCCATGTTGGATTTACTGAAAAACCCATAAAAATCTTCTCCAGAACGGCTGGACAGATCAAGGGGAAACTTCACATAAATGTTCCCCAAGCCGTGGGTGTACAATTTTAAGGAATAAATGATAGGTCACACGGTTTGGCAGCCATACTGGATTGAAGAAAAATATTAAATAATGTTTTCTCTGGAACCGCTTAATCAATCGACATGAAACTTCACATTTGTGATCTAATGGTGATGGGGAATACATGTTTTGAATTTCAACTTGATTGGACGCATGGTCTGGCAGCCATAATTATTTAATTTCTTGTTATGGGTTATTTTTTATTTATATTTGTTATTTTTTTGAATAAGGCTCACTTGCCTGTGCCTGAATGGGTTTGAGGGTCAAGGAGTAGCAGCTGAAATGCGAATTCTATCCAGGTTCCTCCTGATGACTTCATCTTTGCTATTTTCTTGTTTGGGTTCCTTCTGATTACTCCAATGCAGGACTGTACCTATTTGGTCTTCCATTTGATTTGAATCGAATTTATTTTAATCCCATTCTAAATTCAATTGAAGAATAATAATAAAAAATGTCATGGGTCAGGGTCAGGTGTCCGATCAAAGGGGGACGTCTTGGTACTCAAAGGGGGTCATCACTGCCAGCAGTTATAAAGTGGCAGTTCTAATTATGTCTCTTATTAATTACGTAACACGCCAGTACACAAACACCACACAAAACAAGTTCTGGCGAGGGCCTGCAATCTCTGATTGCTCTTTTTCTTGTTTCATCATGTTATGTTTATTTCCTTCATGGAATGATTGCAATAAAACTAAACAACCGCATCGTTTATTAATCATGCATTCAGAATTCACCATTTTTTTCACAATATTTAATCACAGTGACGATGACTGTCCGTGTTGACTTTGATGTCTTTGGGTTATTGTAGATCAATTGGCAAGGGGTGAGGGAGGTGAACAACAGTGAACAATATAACAGCGGGTTCAGATGTCGAAAGGCTGTTGTTGGGCTGGGAATTAGATTTTTTTTTGTATTCCCGTATTATTTATTTTTACCACCTTGACAGGGGCTTGTTGTGATTGTGTGGGCTAAATGTTTCTAAAGAGTTGAAGAGGAACTAAAGGGGTCTCATGATTGAGACAAAAAAAAGTTTTTCAGTCGATAACATTCACCTCCCTCAACCGAACCTCTATGAAAAAATGTCCTTTCTTTCCAGAAAAATGCAGGACTCCAAAGAATGAAGTGTTCACAAGATCCGGTAAGTGCTTGTGTTCGATCGGTTCAGCAGTTCTGATTCAAATGGCTGCTAATGTCAAATGACGATACAGGGTTCAATGGCAAGTCCATCCATCCAGGGGGACCATACTCTGTGCAGAGCGTCGGTGCTGCCGAAGCAGTCTCCTTGGCTATCGGGCACAATCCTGGACGGGGTCGCCACTCCGACACAGGATACCAGCAGTTGGCACTCATTTTGCCAACCTCTGAAGGATGAACAGGCAGAGTCAACCCCACCTGGTATTCATTCAACAACGAGTGGGATTTGAACACAGGATCCTCAGATGAACACAACATGTCTGGTGTTGGCTTAATGGTTAGGGTGGCGGGCTTTATCCAAGGGTCCTGAGTTCAAATCTCGCTTAGCTGTTGAATTAATACCAGGTGGGGTAACTCGGCCTGTCATCCTTCCGAGGTCGGCAAAATGAGTGCCAGCATGCTGGTATACTGTGTCGAAGTGGCGACCCGTCCAAGATGTGCCAATTTAGCCCAAGGAGACTGCTTAAGCAGCACCAACACTCTGCACAGAGTATGGTCCCAATCTCCTCCTTCTCTTCCTCCTCCTCAGATCCAAAGCCCACCACCCAAATCATTAAGCCAACACCAGGCATAATGGCAAGTATGCAATGATAAATCCTCAAACCGACCGCTGAGCAATTACATGCTGATCATATTCAGTGCATCTCCTCCGCTGGTGCTTTCCTGCACTCAGTCAGGTAGTACTTGTATTGAGTTGCCTTTGACGTTGTCTGTGCCGCAGGCAGGTGTACTGCCTGGCAGTGTTAATGTAGGAAAGTGTCAAGGACAGACATGCTGTGTATGGTCAGTGTATGATTGCTCTGTGCATTAAGAGAGTGAAATGCTGTTGCCATTGTATAGTGTTCAGTGTATGATTGCTCTGTGCATTAAGAGAGTGAAATGCTGTTGCCATTGTATAAATGAAGCACACACTTTTGGAGCATTATAAAAGTTTTTAATTTGTCTGTAAATTAAAAAGTGCTTTTCATTCTCAAAATATGAATGCGATATATGTTCGGGGTTGGCTGAAATGGTTGAACGTCTGTATTGTAATGTGGTGATTGCAGGTTTCAATTCCAACCCAGTTGTGTGTGTGTGTGTGTGTGTTCCTTGCCATTTGGAACTGCATCAGTTGCCTTTCCACTCACCAATAATGCGTTGTCACCCACAGATTATCAGCATAAGCTTGAATGATTTGAGTGTGTTCACTCTGCCTCTTCATTTGAACAATTGATGACATGAACAGATGTTGATCGAGGTATGCAAACCACCGTGCGAAGCAAGGAGGATCTGATGTATCATCCATTAACCCTTCATTGAAGCAGAATAATCTGATGTCTCCTTATTTCTCATGGCAGTTAGCATACCTCAAGTCAATCTTCTGTTTATTTAATCCCTTATTCTACCTGTCTGTCAGCGCAGATCGACACTAGCCCTCACTAGCAAAATAAGATCATCATCATCATTATCATCATCATCATCATCATCATCTACCTTACCCGAAAAGGTGATGGTGCTACCGAAGCAGTTAATAGGCTACAATCCTGGTCAGGTCGCCACTCTGACTCGGGAAATCAGGGTAGAAATTCTCAAACCCTGAGGCTCCTCAAACAATGGAGCATCTCCTAGATTGCCCTGCCAAGTTTAACGTCCATCCAAGGGACGGCGGCACACACATGGATGAATCACCCTGCCTGTGAAACACTGGCTTGACAGTTTAATACCTGGGCTGAGATTCAAACCCAGACAAGACAGCTTCGAGGCAAGTGTGCATAGTTCTCAATCCTAGGCCATCCTTCCAGCCCACTAGTTTTTCACTCTTCAATTGAAAACCTCTGAACATAGATATTACCGTATTTCTGTAAAAATGAGCACCTTGTCGTCTCTAAATGGATAAAAGTAAGTTTCTGGATTCGTTAAGAGATTTCCCGGCAGTTATAATCTGAACATAACAGTTCCAATTGCCTGATGTCATCTCGTGGTCTGACAAGCTGCTGCTGCATACCCTTATAGGAGGCAATCTTGAGGCAGTTTGTACCGAGGGGCGAGGGCTGCACCAACAAGAGTGATTGGTGGTGCCATGTCTCTGCAATCAGTGCAGCCTCCTGGGTGGTACTTTCTGGGACTGTCTCGAAGGTTTTATAATGTGAGAACTCGTCCGCCAAAATAAATTGCCATTGTAATGGGATACAGCAGCAGGATAAGGTCTCCCACGAGGTTTCATTATACACCATCCACAAGAAAACCTAAAATGAACAATATACAGGATGTTCACAAAATACTGTTCCAAATTAAAACTGTCCAAAAAAAGAATGAAATGGGCTACAACTCTGTAGTTTGCTGCATGCGAAGGAACATTTCTCAAAGTTTTATCGACTTTTTTTCGTTTCTGGGTGTCTCCTGTAACACTTGACGTCACATTTACTCCAAATTATGTCCCCACATGAAAAAGTGCAATGTGTGCCTGGTTTATGGACACGAAATTAGCTACACAGGTTCAATGAAGCTTCAGAACGACCTATGGAAGGCAGTCATCATCGAGAAAAACGATTTGTGAATGTCACAAAAACATTATGGAGACTGGTAGCATCCTGCAGAGGAAGGGGCATGCTGGCCAAGCACAATTGGTGAGGATATTGAATAAGTTTGTGAGTCGTTTGAGCGCTGTCCCCATAAGTCTATTTGGATTTGGATGATGATTGTGACAATAAAACCTTGAGAAATGCTCTTCCACATGCAGTAAACTGCATCATTGTATCCCATTTCATTATTATTTTTGTTCCAGTTTGAATTTGGAAAGGTAATTTGTGGACACCATTTATATTGTGGTTTTGGAAGACCCCAGGGAGTTGCATCCAACACATAAAGAAACCCTGGAGATCAGATATATCAGTAGATTCTGTTTCATAAGATTACCTCTCCCCTCCTATAAGTGGACAGGGAAATGCATTGCATTTGTGTAGCAAGATTTGAATCCCCTTTGTGACCCTTCTCTGTATTCCCTCTCTTTTTATATCCCCAATATCTCTCTCCCCAACCTCTTAATCTCTCTCTCCTTCTCTGTACCTCTTTACAGCACATCCATACACACAAACAACATGCTTTACAAAACTAACATTACATCTACAGAACTCAGGTTACCAATCGGACCAATCATGGTGTTTGAGTGCCACTTGGTCATGCATGGCACCTGCATCAGAGCACTTGGGTGCTGCTTGGTTCTGTGCGGCACCTGCACTGATGAACAAATGAGTGCAGCCTAACAACAGCAGCCTTCTGATGAGAAGGCAGCACCCAGGAGAAATAAGCAGCCCTAAGTCCTTGGATCACGCCTCTCCCAGGGCTTTATAAGTCTGGGCATCGCAGGACTTGGGCTGTGTGCATCCAGGCAACAACGAGAGCCAGATGGAGTCTGCAAGGAGCGAGCTGTGTAAACGTAAGCCACTGCGAGGATGGGATTCAATGGGAGCGATCGAGCTGGTGCTGCAGAGCGAGCGGAGAAGCCGCAGTGTTCTTTCCTTGGATGTACCGGTGAACACACACTGACTTATACTATCTTCTCTTACTTTCCCAATTTCTAATCATTCACTTGGAATGCACCAGAGCAATCAACGATTGCACTGTTGACTCGTTCAAAGCTGGGTTACTGATTCGCATTCACAGTTTCCTCTATCGCATTACAAAGCATCCACCTGCATCTCTCTCCCCATGGTGCATCACACCATCACCCTCTCTTCTCCCAACGTAAGGTTGGGACCAACGTAAGCCTGCAGGCTTACATCAGGTGAGTGAGGGGTTGCCAACATGCCCCAACTTCTTCTTCTCTCTGGCTATCCCTTTTACTTGTTTAATTTCCCAGAGTGAATGAGGCACCTATGTCTGTAGTTTCATGATAAGATGACTCAGGAGCTTGCATGCGAAGATAAGACTTTCTTTTGTAACACTGCATTGCTTGTATGTATGTGCTTACTTGTTAACATGACCAATTGTTTCCAACCTGCCCGATTGTCTTTCTCCATTGAATAGACAGAGTATGTAAATAGTGGATGGGAGTTTTTGCTCCACAGTTTCGTTACAGTCAGAGAGGAGCTGACATCCCACTTACGGTTCCCTTCGGCGGTTCTTAATCTGTAGGAGTGGGGCGTCAAGAGCACGGTTCCCAATCTGGAGAGATTAACTTGCTGGGAAGGTAATGCAGGAATTGGACATGAGGACCCTTCCTAAATTGATCATCTCAGATACGTGTCTTGGAAGGACTTGGTGCATGGTTGCTTAGCAACCAGTCATGCCGTTGAGTTATCTGCGACTTGTCGGCTTCAGGGTCAAAGGTTGGGAAGCGGGTTCGAGAAGCCCCTCGTGGCCCAGCCGGCAAACCTGTAACAATATATTGTTACGAATTTACCGCCCGCCGGCGTGCGAACGACCGCTTTTAACTAATCGCGGCCGCTTCGCCCACCGAACGAACAATTCAGTCGCGACTTTCCGGAACCACGCCGGAAACCAGTCACGGGTGTGCTCCAAGCGCACACCACGGCCTAGTCAACACTCTACCCGCGCGTGACAGGGTCAATCGCTGAATATCGATATACCTAAGTATTCGCGCGGGTAAATTACTGAGAGACCGTACCTCAACGAAGGCTGCTTGGACACGAACCGCTTAAGCGGTTCGTTCTGTTCTGGATAACCGAGCGGGGTATTATCGCCAGACCTCGCCGGACCCGATTCTATTATCGGTATTCAAAAACCATCTAACATTCCGAAAGACAATATGGCATTCAAATGGAGGGAAAATGACACGACGAACAGGTTAACATTTAAACAGGCACATTTATTATACCAGCACATATACAATAAAGCAATGAATGCAGCACGTATGCAGTTATGCAGTCAATGGGCGAAACACGCATGCAGTTGTTTTGCGAAGACTGCGGGACGGGACAAAGACGCGAGCAAGGCGAAGCGCTACCACCGTCTATAATGAATTATGCACAGGCACTTAACAGTTTCTCTACTTAACGGGACACGGCGCCACATCATTCACACAAATAAAAGCAAAGAAAGACCCCTCAAAGGCAAGGGAGTCAGACTGGACCCGTAGGCCTTTATGTCCAAGGAGCCTGGTTGACCGTAGGAACTCCCAGAGGCCGCCGCAGGTTACCTCCACCCTCGTGGTGACTTGTGTGGGCGACCCTCGATGGACCCTCTCAGCTCCTCACCGACTGCGGGACTCCAGGCTCGAACGCGGCTGCCCACACTCCACACTCCGAGACCTCCACCGACTGCGGGGACTCCAGGCTCGAACGCGGCTGCCCACAACTCCACATTCCGAGACCTCCACCGACTGACTGCTCCACCCAGACCGAGACCTCCACCGACCGACCGACAACCAACCACGCGGACGCTCCGTGCGCCCTTTTTATCCCCCCTGCTTCTCGCCCCGCCCTTCTTCCAGCTCCCGCAGGAAGCCTCTAGAAGGAGGCTGTTTTACCTCCAACGCCCTGGCTCCTCCCTTCGCGGCGCGTGAAGGGAAGAAGAAATCGTTGCGGTGGCCCTCAATGGGAATGTGGTCCAGGGACATTTATCACCCAAAAACAGGCCCCACCCTACATCACCTTTGACCCTGGTTCAATCCGCCCTTCCCCGTCCCGAAGCACGGGAAAGCAGGAGGGAAAATCCCTTCCGTTATCGGAACCCCTTCTTTCTTCTCCATGGCAGAGACGGTTTTTGATGCGGAGAGGGTTGTAGCGTGGTTGTGGAGTGGGTGATTGGTGGTATGGTGTGGTTGAGGTGGTCGTGGGTGTTGTAATGGTGGCATGGTTGGCGTTGTGTGTGGTCGTGAGGGTGTGTGGTTGGGCGCTTGTAAAAGGTGGTTGTGTGGGTTGGTGGTTGAGGTGATCGTGGTTGTTGTAATGGTGGCGTGGTTGGCGTTGTGTGGTGGTCGTGAGGGTGGTGTGGTTGGGCGCTTGTGAAAAAGGTGGTCGGTGGTGTGGTTGGTCCAAAATAACGATAGCAAAGAATAACGGCTAACTCGAAGATCACAGCCCTGATAACACGAATAAATCCCTTTAGACCACGGTGGGGAAATCTCACTGAACACGGACTTATCGGTATAACTGAACTAAGGACCTATATTGGTGTTCTGCGAATTTCCACAGCCGTAACAATATATTCCGAAAAAATATATACATATATGTATATTGGGGCGGGTGGGATTACACATTTCTAAAGAAGAATAAAGTGCTTCCAACCAAAAGTAAACAAGCTCAAATGAGCTAAGATCCTCGTCCTCTTAATGATGACGTCATAAAAACGAATATGACGTCATTGTGATGTATCAGGTTTGCGATAAATTATCTGTGCTAATGCCCGGCTTGATTCCCGCAAACAAAATTCAACCAGCTTGCCTAGTTTCGGAGATAATGGTATAGGCGATTTCTATTAGCGGCGATATTATGACGTCAACTTTTTTTCTAGGAGGAATTTTCAAAATTGGAGATGATTACTGTCTGCACAGGGTATTTTTTACATTATATATGCCAAGTTTCAGGAGAGTTTCGATGAAAACTGTAGGCTGTGAAACAAAAAAGTCCACAAGAAGAAGATGAAGAACAACAACGTGAGTAAGACTTAGAGATCCTCCACGAGGATCTAAAAACTCGATCAACTCCGCTAATTTGAGCAAAAAAGCGAAAGCAGACCCGGTCTCAGTACAATGTTTCACCGGCTTCACAGCCGGCTTCATCAGGCACAATAGACCCCGGGTCTCAGCACGTGTCAGGTTTTTCTTTCAATATAACTTGACAATTATAAAACTTGACAGCGATCCGATTCCTCAGATTGAGGACTTCTATGCCACCCTAAATGGAGGACAGACTCTCACGAAGCTTGATCTCAGCAGTGCTTACTTGCGATTACCTTTGGATGAGGCTTCAAAGGATTGCACAACCATATATACTCACCGTGGCCTTTTCAGATATACCCATCTCCCACTGGGGATTTCCTCATCACCCTCCATTTTCCAGTGAAGCATGGACACCCTTCTACAGGGTATTCCCCACGTCAGTGTCTATATTGATGACATCTTAATTTTGGGGGAGACTGAGGCCGATCATGTGAAAAATCTGGCACAGTGCTCCGTAGACTTTCAGATGCAAGAATGACTGTTCACAAGGAAAAATAGTGTTTTCCAAGCTAAGGAGGTGGAGTATCTGGGCTACAGGATCGATGCAGAGGGGCTACACCCTGAAGTTGACAAGGTTCGAGTGGTGGTGGAAGCTGCTGTTCCCAGGAATGTGTCAGAACTGAAATCTTACCTGGGGCTCTTGACCTACTTTGAGCGTTTCCTACCTGGCCTGTCAACAGTACTTGCACCACTCAACGCTATGCTAACAAAAAACAGCCATTTGGAATTGGTGACCAAAGCAAGATGAATCTTTCAAGGCTTCAAAACAACTGTTAAGTTCTTCCAAGGTTCTGGTGCATTATGATGCAAAGAAAGATCTATTACTTGCATGTGACGCCTCCCCATATGGCGTTGGGGCAGTTTTGTCTCATCGTATGCCGGATGGAACCGAGAAACTGATAGCATTCGCTTCATGCAGCTTCGCATCTGCAGAGAGAAAATACTCACAGCTCGAGAAAGAAGGCTTGGCGGTGGTTTTCAGGGTGAAGAAATTCCATTCATACGTTTTTGGTCTGCATTTTGAAATCACCACCAACCACAAGCCACTGCAGTCCTTATTCAGTGCCACCAAAGGAGTTCCTGCGTTAGCTTCTTCGAGGATACAACGCTGGGTACTAATTCTGGTGTCATATGATTACTCTTTCTCGCACAAGCCAGGCAAGGATATGGGGCATGCTGGTGCCATGAGTCGTTTGCCTTTATGGGAAAGCCCTAGATTTGTGCTCACTCCTGAAGACAAGGTACTCCTCATGGAATTCCTGGATTCTTTACCAGTAACGGCTGAAGAGATTTGTCAGTGGAAGGATCATGATCCAGTTCTGTCATGGTTGGCCTGTTTCACCAGATACAAGGCTCCAGGCATATTCACTGCCCAAATTTGAACTGAGTGTCCAAGATGGTGTGATCTTGTGGGGGTAGTAGGGTTGTAGTTCCCCCACCAGGTAGAACGAGAGTGCTGGAAATGCTTTATGAAGCGCACCCAGGAATGGTGCGAATGAAAGCGTTTGCGAGGAGCTATGTTTGGTGGCTGGATCTCGATTTAGATATCGAGAGTACAGTTCACAACTGCAATTCATGTCAGGCAAACGCAAAGTTGCCTGCATCATCACCGATGCATCCTTGGGAACGGTCCCAGAAACCTTGGGAGTGCATACGCATTGATTATGCTGGGCTATTTTTGGGCAAAATGTTTCTGGTCATTACTGATGCTTATTCTAAGTGGATGGACTTGCATCCCCTGACAACAACTTCATCCGAAGCCACCATCGGTAAATTGAGAACCACATTTGCTACACATGGGTTACCCACAGCTTTGGTGTCAGATAATGGGCCATCATTCACTAGTACAGAATTTCAAGAGTTTGTGGATGTCAATGGAATCACCCACCTCCCCTAAGCTCTGAACCATCCAGGGTCCAATGGGTTGGCTGAACGTTCAGTGCAAACATTTAAGGAGGGCATGAAGAAGCTCAAACGGGGTAGCATTGAGTCAAAAGTGGCCCGATTCCTTTTCAAGTACCGCATAACACCCCACTCAACCACTGGGCGAGCACCGACAGAGCTTTTGGTGGGAAGGAAGCTGAAGACCCATCCTGACCTATTACAGCCAGATGAGTCTGGAAAGGTTTGCAGAGTGCAAGTGAAGCAGAAGTCCTGGCATGACAGACACATCAAGGTGAGACTTTTTCGTGTGGAAGATCATGTCTATGTGCTCAATTTTGGAAGTGGTAATCCCTGCCTGGGAGGAACTGTTGCAAAGAAATTTGGTTCTTCCCTCATTGTGAAACTCTTGGGTGGCTGGAATGTGAGGAGACATGTGATCACGTGAGACTGTCAACCTGTGATGTAACCGGTGATGTATCTGGTCCATCTGAACCATCCGTCGAGGCCAAACATGGGAAAGGCCTGCAAACATCATTCCAGAGGGAAACACTCCAGAAGGCTCTTGTAGAGAACCTTTTCAGGGTGCTCCTGCTGTGGAGGAATGTGAACCACCACCACCTCCTGAGCACCCATTGGAAGAGCGGGTACTCCGTCACTGTTCCCGCCTCAGAAGACCTCCTAATCGTTTGGACTTGTGAACAGTAAGTATGCATACGAGTTAACTTGTAATTAACTTTCATCGATGAGTTGGTTGTGCTGTTACTCACAATGTTTGGTATTGTTGCGTCATGTGTGTGAAGTTCTCAGATGGGTGTCACGAGATCAAACGTTTTTTTTCCATTTTCTGACCCCAAAACAGGTCTGGTTTGATGACGTCCACACGTGTTCAATGAAATATTTTCACCCCGGCTGAGGAAGCTTGAAAATATCTTCTCGACTTGCGTTCTGTCATCTCTTCCCAATACAAATCCATGAACATTTGAGGATGGAAACGACTAAGATGACAAGGTGTGGGGAGGGGGTGGTGACATACCCTGTGAATGGTATCACTGTGTTGAAAATACATTTTAAATGGCAACTTTTATTTCTACAACAAATCAGAGGCAACAATAAACCCATCCAATGAAACAGCCTGGAGGAGTAGGATTCGGGTTATGTTATGGTTGGGATCACTGATTATGAAGTTGAAAATGATGTGGAAGTTAATGGGGAGTTGGGGATGGCCAATTAAGATAATGAATAATGTGGGAGGGGGAGGGGGGTGCTGGAGGGAGTTGAGCATGAGCATTTCTCATTAGCAATAATTTTTAACTACATCGACAAATGATTCGAGGCTTTACAGCACAATTGTGCAAACTTAATGGCGATCTTGGTGAGTTCTCACCGATGATGACTGCTGGGTACACTGATCAATGAATGACACGATTGTGCTGCAAAAGGAATTTGCATTTCTCTTTACTTTTTTTGCGTGCGGTTTAGTGCATGCCACTAATGATGATGTTTTTTTTTGTTTTTTTAAATTTTAACTGTCGACTCGGAATTCGATTTCCACCGTGGATTTCATATTTTTGGCCATTGGGGGTATGATGTGGGGCAACAATGTTATGCTGCATGGAAGTCATTCCAGGATGAGTTGTTTATTCCTATCTGGTGGGGCATGCCTGCACGCTGCAAGCAGAACCTGGGGGGTACATTCCACGTGCAGATATAATAAATATAACCTTTTATATATTTCATGAAGTGGATTGTGCTTGCATTCCACAAGCAGTTAGGTAAAAGTAAAGAATGAGTAAAATAATGAGCTCTTTAACACTTTTCAGGAAGAGTGACTGATATTTAATCTAAATGCATCATAAGTTACTAGTGCGTGCCCGTACGTGCAAAAAAAAAAACCTTTCAAACCGCGTGCCAGAAACAGCCACAAAGGCCGTTCCTTCGCTCTCGTGTGCCCGTACATGCGTGACCGTACGTGCGTGCATGGCCGTACATGCGTGGCCGTACGTGCAAACCAAAAAAAAAAAAACCTTCAAACAACCACACAGGCCGTTCCTTCGCCCTCGTAAATGACGACTGCATTGGGGCATTGTGTTTATCTATAAATGCGGATAAGAAATCGAGAAATTATTGGAATACAGTAAGTCATCACTATCCAGAAGTGGTGCGTGCCCGTACGGAATGTTCACATCATTCCACGAATTATCGCTTGCATTGAAGTAACAACTGCTGTGATACTTACACACACAGAGTTAATTAAAAGCCAAATTAAAATCAATTACCTCCCTGTCTTTGCTTGCCATGACATTCGCTGCCATTGACCATTGCCACTCCTACGCCACGTAACTAAATGGCGCCCTTTCCCCATCGGCCACGCCTACGCAGCAACGTGTCTTGTCATTGGTTTGGTAAATAAATGGCCATAACTTGGAAACACTTGTCCGATTAATATCAAACCTTGAAAAGGCACATACTCAGGTACCCAGCAATATAGCTGGCAAGTTTCAATTAGATGGGACCAGTGGTTGTCGAGAGAAACAGCGGATCACCACACAACACACACACACACACACACACACACACACACACACACACACACACACACACATTGCTGGAATTGTAGACAGATGGAATAAAAGTAAATGTTCTTGTGTATGGCAGCTTGGCTGCTGGGTAGCTATCATTTCTTGGAAGCACTGCTGTGCCGCTGATGTTGTACCCCTCTACCAGTACACTGGTACTCATTTTGCCGACCTCAGAAGGATGACAGGCCTGGTCAACCCCACCTGGTGTTAATTCAGCAGCAAACAGGGCTCGACCTCAGAACCTTGGGATCTGAAGCCAGCCACCCTAGCTGCTAAGCCAACACCAGGCTAATAAAAGTATAGTTTGCTCTCTAATTGTTTGCTGGGCAATGCTAAGAGGTGGAGTTTAGGATGCAAAGTCGAAGACAAACGTTAAAGGGGAACCAAATGCTCAGACCACCTCAACATGAATCTATCTCTTCATTGATGCCCGATACCATAGATATGATGTGCCTTTTTCCGATTTATAAAGTAGGTAATTTTGCGATTAAAAGTTTAATTCTTCTTCTTCTTCACGATTATCAGCGACGTCACACCTGGAAGTCGACCACCAGATCCGTACTGTCTGATTTTTCACAGATATGCCGAGTCGATGCGTCCTTGGTGGTTGTAGTAATACAAACTGAGATGGCTTCATGCTACACAAATGGCCGAAAGACCCCAAGTTTGTTATAAATTGGACGATGTTTGTCCGAAATACCCGAGTGTGGATCAGGTTTTAAAAATGTTTGCTTTTGTGTCCGGAACATTTTACAGAGCACTGCTATGAAACAACAGAGCACTGCTATGCTATGAGCACTGCTATGCTATGAGCACTGCTTTTTTTTTTTTTAAAGAGCACACTCTTTTACAGAGCACTGCTATGCTATGAAACCCTTTAGACCAGTGATATTCACAATTGGTTGAAAGGGGGCCACTTTTGCCGATAATACATCAGTGTGAGAGCCGCCATACCGCCTGCAGGACTCTATAATGGCTGCTATTAGGCCCCACCTCCACATACTACACTTTGTTGTGGTTAACTGGGATGCAAGCATAATTGTTTGTTTCTGCAACCATAACCTGATGGAGTTGTGTTACTTTAATGCTCGTGTTGGAACACTCATTTGAAACCATTGGGTCAATTTGATAGCATTTGGATTTAGCGATGGCTAAATCTTGTGGTTATCCACCACAATTGAGAGAGGATGCCATCCCCACGATTAAGTGGAAGAAACAGTCGTCGCTCGAAACTGTAACACCATCTCTACCGAGCTACCAGTCCGTGTACATGGGCAATTTGAGCAGTGACTGAAACACCTGTGTTAGTCTACCGGTGACCGATCTCATCGTGCCTCCACCCACCTCGAAGGTGCGACACGGAAAGGAAACGAAACGACATGACCACTGCCTTGACGATGGCACACAGCGCGACCACAGACTCAAATGGCATCCCAGAAAAGTATGAAACAGGATGATCCCGTAACATACAGGACACCTGGTCAGCCTTAGACGTTGGGACGGAGCATTCGTCGCCCATTTTGTCGGCCATGCCCGAGTATGCCTCGGCGGTGTCATGCCATGTCCGTGTCGTGTTGTGTCCCACTGTCGTGTCCGTGCTTTGTCGTGCCATGTCCCACCATCGTGTCTGTGGTCATGCCGTTTCCATGCCGTGTTTCTGCTGGAGTAGCATAACTGATTTATCGATTAATACAAAATCCCTTATAAATCGTCAATTGAACGGAAAAACAAAACCGACCAGTCTGTAGTGAACACGCGACCGGCGTTTTCATCTTCACCAACACCTCCATTATCGCCATCTTCGTCTGAATCGCTCGCATAAGACTCGAAACGATACGGCTCCATAATTCCCTTGAAAGCATTTCCATCACTAATTTTGTCTAATAGACTATTCAAAATCCCATAGGTGTAAGACGGAGTACGTGTGCGTAAATGAGAGGGAGGGTGGCGGAATG
>CM068957.1:16318027-16332527 GCA_035128595.1 Eptatretus atami
AACGAATGAAGCAGGAAAGGGAAATCAATCAATTGAGAGAATCGACGAGATTGGAGAATGAAGAACAAGAGAGACGATGGGATAGGAAACAAAAATAACATGAATTTGAAATTGACCAACTAAAGAAGAGAGCAAGGTTGGAGTAGCGGGATGAAAAACTCCGGAAAGATAACGAACAACTAAAAAGGCTCAGAGAGGGAAGAAGACTGCAATTGAAAGGAAAAATTAAAAATTATAATAATATTAAATTTTAATTTTGAATTAAATATTTTATAAATTTTATAAATTATGTTGTTATTAATAAATTATTAATGTAATAATTAAAATTATTGAATAATAATTAAATTGTATTTATAAAATATTGTTTTGTTATTAAATGGTATATTAATTAAAATTTAATAATTGAAATTTTTTTGTAATTTATGGAATTATAATTTGAATTTATTATTTCACCATTATATATATAAAAAATTTATTATATAAAAATTAATATATAAAATTTTAAATAATTTATAAAAATGTAAAAAAATATATTATATTTTGAAAATTTAATAATTTAAAATTTTTTATTTTATAATTTATTTTGTTTAATATTTTAAATTTTGGATTTAAATTGATATATATGTATTAATAAATATGTTTTAATATATTTTTAATTGTTAAAATAAAGATTTTTTTGTGATGATTAAATTTAAATTTTTGAATAATAATATATTTTGAAAATTTTATAATTTAAAAAATTAAAACATATATATTTTAAAAAAATATAATTTTTATTAATTTTTTTTAAATGGTTAATTTTAAATATAATTAATACTTATTTAAATTTAATAAATTTTTTTTTTATTTATGTTATATTTATAAAAATATTGTGTAAATTATAATTTTATGAATAATTAAATTATTTTATTTTATTAATATTTAATTGATTTAATTTAATTATGATAATAAAATGTAATTATTATTAATAAATTAAATTAAATAAATATCAAATTTAAATTAATTTTTAAATTGAATTTAAAAATTTTTTTTTTTAATATTATTTTAATTGTTATTTTATTTATTTTAAATTTTAATTATTATAATTTGAATGTTTGAATTATAATTAAATATTTAATTTTATGTTTAATTTAAATTAATTATTTGTTTTACTATAACAATATTAATTATAAAATGATATAATAATTTTTATTATTTAATTTTAAAATTAATATTTTGATAAATGATTTTTTATTTTTTTTAATTAAATTATTATTGGATTATAATTTTTATTTATATTAAAAAAAAAATTAATATTTTATTTAAATAAAATTTGATAATTAATTATTTTATAAATATAAAAATTATTTTTTTTTGTTTTATTTTTATTGTTTTACTTTTTTAATAATTTATTAATAATAATTTTAATATGGTATATTTAATGAAAATTTTAATAAATTTGGAATAATTTAATTATTTTTTTTATTTTATTTTAATGAATTGTTTAATAATTTAAAATTTATATTAAATTAAATTTTAAAATAAATGATTGTTATTTTTTATAAAAAATAAAAATTTATAAAATAAATAATTTTTGTAATTTATTTAAAATTTAATATTTAATTTTGATTTAAATTTTAATTTCTGGAAATATTAACATAATTAAAATTGAATTTAAATTTAAATTAAATAATTTATTTGGTTTTTAAAATTTTTTTGAATTATTAAATAAAATGATATGTAATATAATATTTTGGTAATTATAAATAATTGTTTTGTCATTTTTTTGGTTTAAATTTTTGTAATTTTTATTTTGCAAAAAATAATATATTTTTGGTTATTTTATTAATATGTTTTGGGTTAAATAATTATTATAATATTTGTATTATTTATGAATATGATAAATATTTTGTTTTTAAAAATAATTTTAAAATTATAATTAAAATTATAATTATATTTATGTATATAAAAAAAAAATTGAAAATTTTAATCTGTGTTTAATATAATGAATTAAAATTGTAAATATTATTATTATTAACTTATTTAAAAATTGTTTATTTTTTTAATTTTATTAATAATATATTAAATAATTTAAATGATTTTAATAAATTTTTATTAATTGATAATATATATTTTTTAAAATATTTTGAAAATGAATTATAATAATATAATATGGGATTTTATTAAATGATAATTTAAAAAATTATAATAATAAATTTTTAAAAATGTATTTTATTTAATATTATTTTATTAAATTTTAATAAATAAAATATTTAATATATAACAAATAAAATAATGCATTTTTTAATAATTTTGTTAATTGTAATAAATTTATGTTTATTTTATATTAAAATATATTAATGTTTATTTTGTTATATTAATTTAAAAAATTTGTTATAAATGATATTTTGGAAAGATTATTCATTAATTATTTATTGTTTTTAAAAAATATTATGGTATTATGGTTATAATGTACGTGAAATTTTTTATATTTAAATAAATTGAATAATTTTTAAAAATGGTTAATTAAAATTAATTGAAAAATTTTTTATTATATTTGAAAATGAATATTTGAATTTTATTTTAATATTTTTTATTAAAAAATATTTAATTATTGTGAAAGATATTTAAATATATTTTTTTATAATAATGTATTTTATTTTTATATAAAATTAAAATAAAAATAAAATTGTAAATTTAAAATTTTATTATATAAATATGTTTAATTATTATATAAATTTTTAAAATTAAAATTAAATTGAAAATATTGAATAATTTTGATAAATATAAAAATTTTTTTTTTTTTAATTTATTTACATAAATAATTATTTAATGTTAATTTTTTTATAATTTTTAATTATTTTATATAAAACTTTATTTAAATAAATTACAATATAATTAAAAATTTTATATTTTTAAATAAATTTTTATTAAAAAATTGTTATTTTGTATATTTTTATAAATTTTTATAAAAATTTAAATTACTTTTATTTAATATTTTTGATTTTAAATTAATATTCTGTGTTAAAATTAATATATAATAAACAATTGATATTGGTTTTTGTTTACATAATTATATTGTTTGTTTTAATTTAATTGTATTTATTAATAAATAAAAATAAAATCGTATAAATAAAAATTTTAATTATTTTTTTAATATTATATTATAAATAATTATTTATATTTTATTTATGTAATTTTAATTATTTTATTTATAATTTGTTAAATTAATTTTATTTTATAAAAAATAATGTTGTAATAAATAATTGTTTATTTTTTATAAATTTTATTTTAAATTTTTTACACTATGAATAATATAAATTATGTTTAAAATTAATAAAAATAAAATAAATAATAATAATAAAATGATATAATTTATTTTTGTTTGTGGTTTAATAAATATTAAAGTTTTTTAATTGTTTATTTGTATAATTTGTAAATTTAATTTTTATTATATTTTTTAAATTTAATTTATTACATTATTAAATAAATAATTAAAAAATATTTAAAAATTTAAAATTAAAGTAAATATTAATTAAAAAATATTTAAATTTAATAAATTTTTTATTAATATTATTTAATAATTTTATAATAATTTTATAATTATTATTTGTTAATTAAATTATTGATTTTATTATATCATATTTTTTTTAAAATAAATTTAAAAAAATTTTATATTATGATATTAAAATTTTGCTTTTAAAATAAATATAATTATTTTTTTGTTTAAATATTTAATATTTTACTTAATTTAATTTAAATTTTTATTTAAAATTAATATTTGAATATAAATAAATTTTAAAATTGCATAATTAATGATAATTTTTATTTGTTTATTAATTTTTATATTTAAATATAAAAAATTTATTTTTATGAAAAAATAATAAAATAATTTTGATGATAATTATTTAATGTGTATTGTATAATTTATTTTAAAATAATTTTGTATTTTAATATTTGATATTTAATATTAATATTGTAATATATAAATTTAATAATTTTGTTAATTTTTGTAAATTTAAATATAAAATTTTTATAAATTTTGTGAAAATATTTTAATGAAATTAAATTAATAAAATGTTTTGAATTTAAAAAAATTTTTTATTTATATAATAAATATTATAAAAAAAATGTTAATGGTTAATTTTATAATTTTTTATTTTTTTTATTTTTTTAATTTTATTAATAAAAATTAATAAAAATTGTTAAAAATTTAATTAATTTTAAATAAATTTTTATTATATATATTTAATAAAAATTAATCATAAAAATAATAAAATTATAATTAAAAAAAAAAATTAATATTTTAATTGAAATTTTAATTTTTTATTTTAAATTTTTTGATATTAAATTTTAAATTTAATTATTTATGATTAATTTGAATAATAAATTATTGGTAATTAATTAATATTAATTATTTGATTTGTTAAAAATATATTATATATTTTAATTAAAATTTAAATATTAATTATTCTCTAAAAATATTAACTTTTAAATTTGCAATTGTGGTATATATGATTTTTTAAATTTAATTATTATGTGTAATTAAATTGTATTAATTTATAATTTATTTGTTTAAAATTATATTAATGATTTATCATAAATTTTTAATTTATATATTTTGATATGATAAAAATAAATTAAAAATAATATATTTTTGTTTTAATAAATTTAATAATAATATAATAAAATATAAATTGGTATTAATATTAAATTTCATTTTTTTTTGTTGATTTAAATAAATAAAAATTATTAATTTGATAATTTAAAAAAATAATGTATTTTGATTATATTAAATAAATAATTTGAATAATTTAATATTTGGGAATTTATGCATGCAATTATAAAAATTATATTTTTTTTTTAAATAAATTATTTTTACTTTTTTGTTTAAAATTTTTTTTAAAAATAAAAATAATATTTTAAATCTTAAAATTTTAATATTTTATTATTTGGAAAAAAAGTTTGGTATATATTGTAATAAGAAATGGTAAAAAATTTTGATAATTTAATTCTATGGTTTTAATAATAATAAATAATATTTTTTTGTTTTGATATATAATATTTATTTATTTTAGAATTTTATTTATTATTTATTTAAAATATGATTTATTTTATTATTTTTTTTTAAAATATTATTTATTATTTTATAATATTTAATCATAAAATAAAATTTTTAAATTTAAAATATGAATTATAAATGTTATAATTTAATAAATATTTTTTTAATAAAATTTATATTAAAAAAATTATTTTTTTTATTAAAATAAATTATTAATATGGTTTTGAAATTATTTAATATAATAATAAGAATATAAATAAATATTTAAAAAAATTAATAACATTATTATAATAAATGAATTAATTTTTATTAATAATTAATGTTTATATGTAAATAAATATTAATATTTTATATTAAATTGTGATAATCTTTTGTTTGTATTTGATTATAGATTAATAATGATAAATTTTATTTTTTATTTTTTTTTTATTAAATTAATAATAAAACAAATAATATAAACAATGTAAAAATAATAAATTTATATTTTAATTTATTTTAATTTAATTTAATTTTATATTAATAATAAAATAATGGGTTAATATGTTTGAAATTTATTGTAATTATTTTTATTAATAATTATTGATTTTGTGTTTGAATTATTAAAAATAAAAAATTATTTTGTGTTATATTTAAATTATAATAATTATATATTTAATAATTTAATTATAAAATTTTTTATATTTTTATTATTTTAATTTTTATTTTGTTTTCATAAAAATTGAATTTTTTGGAAAATTTTAAAATTAAATATAAGAAATAAAAATTATAATGAAATGTTTAAAAATATTTAAAAAATTAAAATAAACAATAAAAATAAATTGGGGAAAAAAAATTGGGTATTTATTGTTTACTTAATTTTATAAATAAATTTTTTTTTTTAATAAATATTTTTAATATTTTATTCATAATTAATGGTTTTTTTAATATTTTAATTGTTTAAATTATTATAAATTTAATTAATGCTTTATTGTTTTAATTAAATTATTTATTGAATATTTTAAATTTATTTTTTTAATAATATTATACTTATTATTGTAAATTGATTATAATTTTTTATGTAAATTTATATTTAAATTTTTTATAATTTAAATTTAATTAAATGTTATGATATATTAAATTATAATAATATTTAATAAAAAATTAAAAATTATTGTTAATTGAATTTAATAATAATAATAAAATTTAATTGAATTTATATTTTAATTTAAAATATAAATTAAATGTGTAATTATAATTTATTATAAAATAAATGATAAATAAATTATAATATGATTATTTATTAATGTTTTATTAAAAATATATTATGGATATTTTTTTTAAAATATTAATATATATTTAAATTGTGAAAAAGTAATAAATAAATAATTTTATTATAAAAATATTTGCTTTTATAAAATTATAATTTGTATTTTTTGTAATTCTGTATAAATGGAAATTATTTTAAATATAAAATTAAATTAATTGAATTGATATATATATATAAAAATTTAAAATTATTTATTATTTAATAAATTTTAAAATTAAATTATTTGGTTTATTTATTAAAACAATTGTAATTATAAATAATTTTTTTGTATATAATTTATTTGTTTAATAATAAATTATTTTAAATTGAAATAAAAATAATTGTTATTAATGCAATTACATATGAAACAATTTTTGTTGTAATATTTTTATATTGAATAAATTAAATTGTAAAAAATTTATGTAATTTTTGTGTTTGGAATTGTTTAAATAATGGTTATTTTTTTTAATGGGATAATAATAAAAAAATTTTTATGATAATTTTTATATATAATATTGTTTTAGAAATATTGGTTGTGAATTAATTAAATTATGAATAAATTTTTTAATAATTTTTATTTTTATTTTATGAATATTAAATTTTTGTTTTAAATTTATAAAATTGCATTAACTTTATTTGTATTTTTTAATTAAATTTTATTAATAAAATGTAATAAAAATTAATAAAAAAATTTTAATATTTTATTTAAAATAATAATATAAAATGCTATTTTAATAATTTTGATTTAATTTTATTATTTTTAATTAAAAAATTAATGTTTTAAAAAATATTATAAAATTTTTAATTCATATTACAATAAATTTTATTTTTGTTTTAATAAATATTTTTTATAATTAATAATAAAAAATTTTTTTATTATTTAAAATTTAATATAATTTAAGTTAATAAAAAAAATTATTTAAAAAAAAATTAAATTTGGGTTTAAAATTGTCAATTAAATTTAATAATTTTTATTTGATTTAAATTTAAAAATTTTTAAATAATTTATATTGTTAATTTTTATAAATTTTATAAATAAAATATTATTTTTATAAATAAAATAATAATTTGTTGTTAATTTGTGTATTTAAAAAATTTAATTTTTAAATTATAATTAATGTAATTATAAATAAATTAATAAATGACTGGATTTGAATTTTATATAATTTTAATAAAAATATATTTATTGTTTTTAATTTTAAATGTTAAGATTTTAATTTAATAATCTTATGATTATTGTTTTGTGTAATAAATTTTAATAATTAAATACATAAATTAATAATGTTAATTAATTTAAAAATAATTTTTTAATTGATGTAATGTAAAAAATAAATTATGGGTATTTATTAAAAATTATTATATATTTAAATAAAATTATTATTTTTATAATAAAATTTATTGGGTTTTTTTTTTTGTTTTATGAAATTTTTATTTTTTATGTTATGGTGTTGTATTTTAATTAAATTTATTAAATAAATTTATTAATTACATATTCAAAATAAAATTAAAATTTATTAAATTATTTAAATGGGTTTTTGAATTAATTTTTAATTTTTGTTATAATATTGAATTATAATTTATAATATTTTATTTATAATATTTGAAATATCATTTTTTGTTTTTAATCAATATTTGTATTATTATGGTATGATATAACAAAAATTATTATAACATTAATAATATGATTATTTTTATATAATATTAATTAAATATCTTATTTTTATATTATTTAAATTATAATTTTAATTTATCTTAAAATTCTAATTTGTATTTTTTATATTAATTTAATTATATTTTTGGTATTAAATTGTTTATTTTTCAAAAAATATTAAATTTGGTTTAAAAAAATAATTATTTATTTTATAATATAATTTATTTATGAAAATTTAAAAAATTTATGTTTTTTTATAATAATTTAAATTATTATAAAATTTAATTTTTAATTAATAATTTTTTATATGTATTTTTTAAAAAAATTGTTTAAAAAAAATATTATTATTAAAATTATGTATTATCAATTAAATGGAGTATTTTTAATTTAGAATATAATAATATTTAAATAATATAAATAATAAAATTAATTATAATTATTTAAATATATAATTATTTTTTTATTTAATTTTATGTTATTATAAATTTTTTGTTAATTTTAAAATGGGTTAAAAAAATAATTTAGATATAAATTTTAAAAATATAAATAATTTTAAAAAATTTAATTTTTTTTTATATATAATAATTTATTTATTTGTATAAATTTAAATGTTGTAAATTTAAATTTTATATTATATAATGTTTTTATATTTTAAATATTGTATTATAAAATTATTATTATTAATAATAGAATCATATTAAATAATAAATATTAAATATTTATATATATATTATTATATATATATTTTAATTATTTTTGAATTGTTTATGTTTAATAAAAAAATGATTTGTGTTTTATTGATGTATTTTGATTTATTGCATATCTTTAATATAATTATATAATTATTAAAATATATATATATGAAAATATTAAAATTAAATTTTATTTTTTTTTATATTTTTTAAATATATTTGAAATAAAAAAATAAATTTTTATTTATGAATTATAAATATTTATATATTTTATTATAATTAAATTTATCTATATTTTATGTTTTTAATAATGAATTTGAATTTTATTTGTAATGTATTAATTAAATTTTATATATTAATTAAAATTAAAATTTGGAATTTGAATTATTTATTATTTAATAAATTGTTATTATTATTTTTGAAATAAGGAATATATTAAAAAATTGAAAAATATATTTTATTTATATTTTATAATTGTTTTGTATTTTGTAAATTATTTTAATTGTTAAATTTACGTTTAATTGTATATTTATTAAAAATAAATAAATTTTTTAATTATATAAAAATTTAATTTTTAATTAATGATAATAAATTTAATTATATTTGAATATTATAATTTTAAAATAAATTTTTTTTGGTAATTTTTAAATAAATATTTTTAATTGTATTAATTAATTATTAATTAAATTTAATAATTTTTTTATTTTGTAAAAAATATATTATTTGTGTGAATAATTATGTAAAATAAATATGGGATTTTTTTTATAATTTAAAATGAAATTAAATTTAAAAATATTTATGGTAATTTAATTTTGAAATTTATATTTTTAATTATTTGTTTAATTATTTTAATTAATTTTAATTAAATAAATTAATTATAAATTGTTGGCTTTAAAAAATTAATTAATTTGTTTTTATAGTTTTTTTATTTAACTCTTAATTTTGTTTTTAAAATTTTATAAAATTATTTAATATTTAAAAATTAATTATAATAATAATATATGTTTTTTTAATTAAATATATTATGGAAATTTTTGAATAATGTTAAATAAAAATTTTATAATTAAATGTTAAATTTTAAACTAAATATTCATAATTTAATTTAATGTTTCATCAATTTTCATTAATAAAATATTTTGATTAGATTAATCTTACTTGTTTTTTGAATTTGAAATTTTTTATATGTTTTTTGTTATTTAAATTAATTTGATAATTTGATAAATTTTTTTAAAAAATTTTAAACCATGCTATAAATTTATTATTTTTAAAAAAATTATAAAAGAATTATATTAATTTTATTTAAATTTAAAAATAATTTAAAAAATAAAATATTATATCATTAAAAAAAAATGTTTAAATATTAAATAATTTAATAATTTTAATAAAATAAATTATATTAAAATATTAAATGTTGCAAATATTCCATTTTTATTATTATTATTTAATGTACTAAAGATATTTTAATAAAAATTTTAAAATTAATTTAAATTTTGATTGGGGTGGTTTGTTATATTTAATATAGAAATTAAATTTATTATTATTTAATTAAAAATTTTATTATTAATTAATTAATAAAAACATGCAAATTTGTTTGATATCTTTGTTTAATATTTTTTGAAAAAAATTTAATAAATATGTGATTATTAAATATTATATGTATAAAAATTCTATTAATATAATAAATATTAATAATTATGATTAAATTGATTTTTATGAATATGTGTTATTAAAATTGTATTTTTTAAATTTATTAATAAATTAAAAATTCAATAATGTTAATTTAAAATAATATTTTTATGTTATGTAATAATAATGATTTAAATTATATAAAAATAATTTATGTGGGTTGTTTTAATTTTAATTTTAAAATTTTTATTTTTAAAAATATAAAATATTTTATTTGATTTTAATAAATAAATTAAAAATGCTGATTTAAAATAATTTATTTATTTTTTAAATAATGTAAAATTAATATGACTTTTGTTTTTTTTTTGTTAATTGATTTGAATATTATGTATGATTTTTGTTAACATAAATAAAAAAATTTATTATGGAATAACAAATTAAAATTTATTTTTGTTAATTCAATATTTATTTTGAAATAAATTTAAATATATATTAAAAAATTAAATGTTGGGGTTAATATGATTGTGATTTTAAATTTTTTTAATATTAATTATTATAATAATGATTTGGATTAAATTTTAATATACATAAATCAATAAATTTTTTTTAATTTAAAAAAAATAAATAATAATTTATGATATAAAATTAATTTAATAATAATGTAATTTTTAAATTGGTGTAAAAATCAATGTATTGTTTAACTTAATAATAATAATTCAATGGGAATTTTGTTATTTTAATTCAAAATTTTTAATTTTTTGTTATATAATTAATATTGTTAAATTTTGAAATATTAAATGGATTTTAAGATTGATAAATGAATTTAATTTTTATGATTTAAATAATATCAAATATGCTAAATTAATTAAAATGTCATAATTATAATGTTTTTGTTATGAAATTAATCATAATAAAATATATTGAAAAATAATGAAAACATATTCTTTGTTTTGTTTCAAATATTGTTCAAAATTAATTATTATTTTTTAATTTATTTATAAATTATACTTATTATGTAATGATTATTTAATTGGCAATTAAAATTTGTATTTTAATTTTAATATTGTAATTTTTTAATTTAATATATTTGGTTTATTGGAATTTTAATTTTAATTTATAAGAATAATAATAAATTAATTTTAAAAATTAAAATTATTTTATATAAAAAATAAAAATTTATTAAATGTATGTATTTATTAATGATTTATTTATTATAATTGGTTATATAATAAAAAATTGGTGGGGAATTTTTATTGTAATAAATTTTTTTTAAATTTAAATTTATAATAAATATTATTATATTTTAATTATTTTATAAAAATATAAATTTAATTATTTAAATAAAATTATGAATTTTAAAATTTATATTCATTTAAATTATTTTTTAATTTTATTAATATGAAATTATCATTTAATTGGTTGGAAAAATAAAATAAAAATTAAAAAATTTATTAAATAAAATTTTTTTGATAATTTTTCAATTTTTAAAATGTTTTAAATTAAATAAAATTATTATTATCAAAATTTTATGTTTAAATTATAATATTTAATAAAATTAATTTTATAAATTTATAATATATGGTTAATGAAAAAATGTGATGGTTAAATAAGATGGAAATATATTAAAATTTTTTTAATAATTTTTTTTATTTTTAATAATTTATATAAATTAATGTAATAATAAATAATTTGTTTTTTTTTAAATTTTAAAAAAAATATAAATATAATAATTAAAAAATTAATTGGTTAATTTGTAAAATAATTTAATATAATTTTTTTATTTAAGATGAATGAATAAATTTATCAATTAAATTTTTTATTAATTTGAAATTGTAAAATTTTTTTTAATAAATAATATAATTTTTAAAAATATTAAATAATTTTAAATATTGATTTAATAAAATTTAATTTAAATTATAAAGAAATAAAAATAATTAAAAATTTTTAATTTTAAATTTTTTCATGTTATTATATTAAATAAATTTATTTTATAAATGTTATTTGAATATAATTAAAATTAAAATATTTAAAATTTGTTTTAATTATTTTTTTTGTTTTATTTTGTTTTTATGTTTTTTTTTAACAAATAAATATAATGTAAAATGATTATATAAAATAATTTTTAAAATATTTTAATTTAATTATATGGAATTGTTTAAATGAATTTGGTGTTTTATAATTATTAAAATATATTAAATTTTATTTATTTCTAAATAATTTTTTGAACATTTGGATTTTTTAATAAATATAAATTATAATTTATGTTATAATTTTAATTAAATAATTTATTAAATTGAAAAATGACTTTATTTTAAGTATAATCAATTAATTGTAATGATAATTTTAAAATAATATTAATTTATATTATTTAATTTTGAAAAAATAAATTTACTGGTTTTAATTTAATTAATAAAATAATTAATTTTTGTTAATTTTTTTTAATATTAAATTAATTAAATGAAATAATGAATTAAAAATATTAAAATTAATTTTTTTTTTTTTTTTAATTTTTAATTTTATTTTAATTAATTTATGTTATAATATATCATTGTTATAATAATTTATTTTGTAATTGTAATAAATATTTTATAATTAATTTAAATGTTATATATTTTAAATTAAAAATTTTTATATATAAAAAAAATTTAATTTTGTTAATTGTTTAATTTATTGATTATTGGCTTAAAAATTTAAATAACTTATAATTTTGGAATATATTCTGTAAATGAAATTATTTTTTAATTATTAATAAAAATTTTATTAATTATCCTCCTCTCCTATGTATATTTTATAATTTTTTTAATTTTTAATAATAAAATTAATATTAATAAAAATGAATTTTATTAATTAAAATTTTTAATATATAATGAATGTAACTATTTTGTTGATGAATTCTAATACTTAAAATATATTTTATTTAATAATAATTAAAAATGGAATTTAATCTATTATATTATTATATAATTTAAAATTTTAAAAAATTAATTATGAATTTAATACTTTACTTAAAAACTATTTAAAATTATAAAATTATATTTAAAATTTGATAAAATTAATAATAATAAAATAAAATTAATATAATTTTAATTAATTATAATGAATTTGTGTAAATTTGGTATAAATATATAAATTTAATAAATAAAATAACTAATTAAAAAATTAATTATTTTTGAAATTTAATTTATTATAAAATGATAATAAAATATTTTGTTGTTATGAAATTTTAATTTGGTAAAGTATAATGTTTTAAATATATTTATTTTTATTTTTAAATAAAATAAATTATTCTAAAATAATTGAAATTGTTTACTGATTGAAATTATAAATAATTATAAATGATTAAATATATATAATAATTAATTTAAAAAATAAAGAATTTAAAATATTTTAAATAAAAAAATGGTAAATTTATTAAAATAATTATTTTATTAAAAATTATTAAAAAATTTTAATTATATATAAAATAAATTAAATTTTTAAAAATAAATTAATTTAAAAAAATTTGTGTATATATTAATTTTTATTAATATGAATTAATTTATATTTTAATAATTTTTTTAAAAATTTTTGTTTTAAACCTATGATTATAATTTTTTGGTAAATAATAAATTTTTTTATTAAAATTTACTTATAATTAATTTAAATTTAAATAAAATTGTTGAATTTTATAAAATTTTAATGAAAATTATAATTAATAATAAACTGAACTTATTATTTTTTATTAATATTAGGATTTTATTAAACGGGATAATTAATAATTTATAAAATTTTAAAATTTATAATATTTAAAATTAATTTAATATGAATTTTTTATTTAAAATTTGATTAAAATAAAAAATTGTAATATAAAAATTTTAGGTTAATTGGGAGCCAGAAGTAGGAAAGCACATAATGTGGGATGTGTGACATCACCACAGGGAGTAATGTTTAGTGGTGCGGGACTTGATTGACATCACTCGTCAGATGAAACAACAATTAGAGCAAAACCCTGGAGATGGAGACATTGAGGGAGCATACGGGGTTGTTGACGAATGAAACACATTTTGAGCAGGTCCAGCATGTGGAGCTGACAGCCCCAGAGGAGTGTGGTGAACCGTTGTTGAGCAACCTGCTGGAGAGACGCGACCGGACCGAGGTCACTCTGGAACGAAGCAGGTATGTGGGCACATGCATACATGGTGCGGACGATGAGCTTAAGTTAGGAA
>CM068957.1:16456837-16468579 GCA_035128595.1 Eptatretus atami
ACCTTCCCGGAGCTGGTACCACTTTAACGAGTCCGGAAAGACATGAACATCGCGGGGTCCACGTCCACGTGGTTTACCCTTGGTGATCGCTGATATCCTTCGGTGAAGACCATGTTATAATCTGTAATCAACTTAGTTTTAATGCTTTCTCAACGAAGATGTATTAAAAACGCAGAAATGTTCACGAACACAAAACTTTCCTCTACTCACAACTCGCTTCGGGAAAGTGGTTTCGTCTCTGTTCGAGTCCCGGGAACACCGATTCCACGGATGTACACACTCGACTCTTCTTCTTCTTCTTTCTCTATTATAACATTTACCGTGTCCCGATCACCTCATTCCATCGTTATCTCATCCCACTAAACGTGCGTTATTAACAGCCGAGATTCTTAATAATAATTATTCTACACAAAAAATACTAACGCGTGCAAAAAAACGAAGGAAAAAGAACGGTTGAGCACGCCAAGCTAGAAGATTTTTTACACCCCTTGGGTATCTAAAGATTCAAACGCCACAGAAACGTTGGACTGTTTGTCTCCCATGGGTCAAGAACTAATGAACCAGATAGCAAACAAAAGTGTCTGGTGACTTTGGTGCGTAATGATGTCATGGACTTAGCGGGTGGCCGGGTTCAAATGGTTTCGCGCCCACAAGCCACAGAATCCGCTAGGACGTGGTTGTCCCAAACGCGCGGCGTAAGTGGCAAAGGAGGATTGTGACCATGAGTCCTCGTTTGATGGTTCGCTGAGGAGGATCCAAGAACTGCAGGGTCCTACCGAGGAGTGGCTATCAAGTTACTCCAAAATACTGACCCAAGGCTTGTTGTAGCAAACTCTGAAGTTGCAGCTTAAATCCAGGAGAATGGGGTGGCATCCCAGCCTAGGCTGGATGTTAGGCAAAAGCTCAAAGGATGAGAGGGTAGCTGAAGAGTTTTGGTGAGCAGGCTGAGGTGGACATTTGAGGAGTCTGGGTGCGTTCTTGGGAGAGTCCTGAAGAGTTGATTTGGAGTGCTCTTCAAAGACCACCGTCTTATGGTTGCCGGGGAGGGGGGATGTCTTAGAAACTACCGTACGGGCAAAGAAAAATTTTTGTCTCTCAAAGGGACACTGGAATACCATTGAACCAGAAGTCCGCCAGGGCCAGGCCTGAATGGCAAGAGCTGAGCCTGTTCAAGGGAGCTGAGGCCGTAAAACATACACCGATGCGCTAGGGGTTGGACAAGGAAAAGGCCTACTGGTGCGAGGGAATCTGTGAGGGGGTAGGCCACGAGAGCATCACCCTGTGGGTCCAAGGGAATTCTCGTCCTGCTTACAGGGCCAATTTCAGCGCATTGCGTTCCATACCAAGCCCATCCCGGTCGTGTAACTGCAGTTAGAGCAGAGGGGTTGGCTTGGGTTCTTGACAGAGGAGTCCCGAAGTGAAGGCCCGCTGGCCCGGTTACTTTGAGCGGTTCATGTGTAACCAAGGCTGATCGCAGGCCAGCTGTCAAGTCTTCGATGTGCGGGAGGTACGAAAGGTCCGAGTTCCGTCAGTTACTGTGGTGCTTCGTCTTGCTGGGCTCTGGAAGGGCGAGCTTGGACTAATGACCAAGGACCTTCTGAGACAGAGACTGTATGTTTCTTCGGAGATATCCTTGTCTAGGCCGGGATTCCGCTGGTCGGAGGGTTTTGATGTCCAACGAGCGGTTTGCTTGTTATTAGATGAGGTCAAATGAGATTTGTTGACCTGCATAGTCCTGTGAGTGTCAGGCTTGCGGCTGGTATGGACAAAGTGCCTCGTTTTTCCGGGGTGGAGCCTCGATCACTACCTCACCCAAAGATTCTCTACAGCGAGGGATATAAGGTCCCTCGTGAGTGGAGGAGGCTTAATGGGCCGACCGACGTGCCTTCATGTTTGCAGAAGCAAGGTTTGATCGGCATTCTCAAGGAGATGGGGGACCGGATGGCACAGGAACGACCGGCCCCTCGAGTACCAGAGCGGACAAGTGGGTACGCAGCGACGCGCTTGCTCTGGCACAATGCCCTACCCATAGCCTGACCTTGACGGGGTCCACCAGAAAAGATTGGCAGTAGTAGTAGTAGTCGTACATGAGTAAGTAGAAGGTAGTGCTTTTGTATTGAAAACTGCCATACAGTTCCTCTTTTAATGTTCCACTCACATTTTCTCCTCATCCCTGCAAGTTCAGGCGGCCCAGGACTGCAGGGATAAGTGTGGCGCATTTTGGCTGATAGAAAATTTCACATTAATAACAAAAAAATTGGGGTGGGTGGGGGGACCAGGAAAAAAACAAAATCACGGCCAAAATAACACGAGGTTTATACAAATAATAACGAAAGTACCCTTGTGGAGAGAGTAAAACAAAAGTACTTGTGGACGCAGCACTAGCTACAAAGTGCCGTTTGTGGAGAGATATCTACAAAGTGCCATCTCGTGGAGAGATGATACTGATCAGTAAGTGCCTTGTGGAGAGATACCTACAAAGTACTTTGTGAAGAGTGGATACTACCAAAGTGCCCTTTGTGGAGAGTTGATACTAACAAAGTACCTTGTGAAGAGTGATACTGACAAAGTACCTTGTGGAGAGTGCATAACTACAAAGGTTGCCTTGTGGAGAGTGATACTACAAAGGTACCTTGTGGAGGAGTGGGAATACTACAAAGTACCTTGTGAAAAGTGATGACTAACAGAAGTGCCCTGTGGAGAGTGATAAACTATACAAAGTAACTTGGTGAAGAGTTGATATTCTACAAGAAGTACGTTGTGAAGATTTGAATACTACAAAGGTGCCTTGTGGAGAGATACTACAGAGAGTACCATTGTAGAGAGATACATAACAAAGTACGCTATAGGGAGAAAAAATACTACAAAAAAGTACGTTGGTTGGCGACAATACTACAAAGTGCCCTTGTTGGACGAGATACTACCACCAAAGTAACTTCACGGTGGAGAGGATACCTAACAAAGTACCCGTGTAGAGAGAAATACTACAAAAAGTACCTTTGTGGAGAGATACTACAACACGTGCCCTTGTGGAGAGATACTACAAAGTACCTTTGTGAGAGTGATACTACAAAGTTGCCTTGTGGAGAGTGATACTACAAAGTAACCTTGTAGGGAGAAGATACTAACAAAGTAACTTGTGGAGAGATACATACAAAGTGCACCTTGTGGAGAGATTACTGACAAAGTACCTTGTGGAAGATACTCACAAGACCATTGTGGAGAAGTACTACAAAGTGCCTTTGTGGAGAGATACGTCACAAAGTGCCCTTGTGGGAGATACTAACCCAAAGTGGCCTTTGTTGGAGGATACTACAAAGTACCATTGTGGGAGATACTCACAAAGTACCTTTGTGGAGAGATACTCAGGATCCCTTGTGGAGAGAATACTACAATAAGTACCTTTGTGGAGAACATACCTTAACAAAAGGTAACCATTGGCTTGGAGAGGAGGATACTAACAAAAGTAACCATTGTGGAGGATACCTACTAAGGAAGTACCTTGTGGAAGAGATAACTAAACAAGTAAGTTGCCTTGTGGAAGAAAGTTTGATACTACACGCAAGTGCTTGTGGGAGAAATACTACAAAGTGACCTTTGTGGAGAGGATACTACAAAGTGCCTTGTGGAGAAATACTACAAAGTACATTGTGGAGAGATACTCAAAGTACCTTGTTGGAGAAGGAATACTACAAAAGTACCGTTGTGGGAGAGATACTACAAAGTGCCTTGTGGAAAGAGATACTACAAAGTGGCTTGTTGGAGAGATATCAACAAACGTACCTTGTGGAGAGATACTACAAAGTACCTTGTTGGAGTGGATACTACAAAGTGCCTTGTGGGAGAGTGATACTACAAAGTGCCCTTGTGGAGTTAAATAGGTCAACAGCCTAAGTACTGGGAGAGATTACTACAAAAGTGACCTTTGGTGGAGAGAATACTACAAAGTAACCAAAATTGTGGGGAGAGGGGATATCTACAAAGTACGCATTGTGGAGAAGAATACTAAAGTGCCCCTTGTGGAGAGTGATACTAAACAAAGTTGCCTTGTGGAGAAATACTAAACAACGTCCTTGTGGAGAAGTGATACTACAGAAAGTACCGTTGTGGAAGATACACTAAAAAGATCTTGTGGAGAAATAACTACAAGTACCTATTGTGGAGAGTGATTACTACAGGAAGTACCAATTGTGGAGAAGTTACTAGGAAGACAAAGTACCTTGTGGAAGAGATACTAACATAAAAGGTGCCTTGTGGAGAGATATACAAAGTACCAATTGTGGAGAGATACATAACAAAAGTGCCTTGTGGAAGAGGGAAATACTACAAAAGTACGGAATTGTGGGAGAGTGATAACTAACAAAATGCCCTTGTGGAGAGTTGAAACTAAACAAAAAGATATACCTGTGAGAGAGTGAGTACTACAAAGTGCCTTTAGTGGAGAGAATACAACTACAAAGTACCTTGTTGAGAGTGATACTAACAAAGTACATATATATTGTGGAGAGTGATACCTGAAAACTACAAAAAGTACCCTTGTGGAAGAAGATACTAACAAAGATGCCTTGTGGAGAAGTACTAACAAAGTACCAATTATGTGGAGAGATACTACAAAAGTACCGTATGGAGGAAATAACTAAACACACGTACCTTTGTGGACAGTATTACTAGCAATTGAAGATACCTTGTTGGAGAAGATACTACAAAAGTGCCTTGTGGAGAGATAACTACAACAGTGCCTTGTGGAGTTTAAGATACTACAAAGTACCTTTGTGTGAGAGAATTTACTAAACAAAAGTAACCCGCTTTTGGAAGAAAATAACTTCTACAAAGTGCCTTTGTTGGAGAGCGATACTACAAGGTACCCTTTTGGTGGAGAGATACTCACAATTAGTAATCTTGTGGAGAAAATTTACTACTCCTTACAAAGTAACCTGTCGGAGACGCACTTCTTAACTTTAAAGTACCTTGTGGAGAGATACTCACAAAGTAAACCTTGTGGAGAGATACTACAAAAATACCTTGAGGAGAAATATCTACAAAGTGCTCTTGTTGGAGAGATACTACAAAGTACTTGTGGAGAAAATACTACAAGTAACCTGTTGTGGGAGAGTGAATACTACAAAAGTGCCTTGATGAGAGTGGAAATACCTACAAGTGCCTTGTGGAGTAGTGAATACTACAACAGTTGCCCCTTGTGGGGTGGATACTACAAAGTACCTTGTGGAGAGTATACTAAAAAGTGGGCCCTTGTGGAAGAAGTGATACACAAAGTACCTTTGTTGGAAGAAGGTGATACTACAAAGTTGCTTTTGTGTGAGAAGATACTACAAAGTACCTTGTGGGAGAGTGATACTACAAAGTTGCCTGTGGAGAGATATCTCACACAAAGTACGTTGTGGAGAGGTGATACTACAAAAGAGTAACCTTGTGGAAGAAGTGGTTTTACTACAAGTGCCCTTGTGGAGGAGTGATACCTACAAAGTACCTTGTGGAGAGATACTACAAAGTAATCTTTGTTGGGAGAAATACTTTGACAACAGGGGTAACCTTGTTGGAGAGATACTACAAAGTACCTTGTGGCGACGAAGATAGCTACAAAGTTGCCTTGTTGGAGAGATACCTACAAAGTGCCTTGTGGAGAGGATACTAACAAAGTGCCTTGTTGTGGTGAAGCCACGCTATCACCTATAAGTGCTTGTGGAGAAATACTACAAAGTACTTGTGTTTGAAGAGATACTAAACAAAAGTACCTTTGTGGAGAGATTACTACAAAGTATCATTGTGGAGAGATACTACAGTAAGTGCCTTGTTGGAGAGATACTAACAAAAGTACCTTGTGGAAGAGATTACCTCACAAAGTGGCCTTGTCGCGAGAGTGATAACTACAAGTGGCTCTTGTGGAGAAAACATACTACAAAATACCTTGATGGAGAGTGATACTACAAAGTACCTTGGTGGAGAGGATACTACGCATCTTCGTGGAAGAAAGGACTAACAATTAAGTACCTTGTGGAGGAGTGATACTACAAAGTACTGGGTTGGGGAGAGATTACTACAGTCAAGTACCTTGTGGCCACCCGAGGATACTACAAAGTTGCCTTGTGGAGAAGATACTACAGTACCGTCGTGTTGGGTTGGGGGAAAAAAGAAAAAAAAGTATACTACAAAGTAACCTTGTGGGAGAGTGGATACGACAAAGTGCCCTTGTGGAAGAGTGAATACTACAAAGTAACCTTGTGGAGATTTGTGATACTACAAAAAGTGCCTTGTGGAGGAGTGATACTAACAAAGGTACCTTGTGGAGAGTGGATACTACAAGGGTTGCCTTGTTTTGGAGAGTGAACTAAAAGTGGGCCTTCGTGGAGAGATAACTCAAAAGTACCCTTGTGGGAGTGTTGCTTACAAGTACCCTTGTCGGAGAGGTGATACTACAAGTGCCTTGTGGAGGGGATCAACTACAAAGTGCCGTTGTGGAGAAGTGAATTACTACAAAGTGCCTTTTGGTGAGAGTTGATTTACTACAAAAGTACCTTGTGGAGTGATACTTAAACAAAGTGCCTTGTGGAGAGATACTACAAAGTTTACCTTGTGTGAGAGTGTTTACTACAAAGTACCTTTTTGTGGAGAGTGATACTAACAAAGTACCCTTGTGGAGAGTTCATAGTCCAACAAAGTATCTTGTCTCGGAGAAAATACTACAAAGTACGCTTTGTTTGAGAAGATACTTACAAAAGTACCCTTGTGGAAGAGATCTACAAAGTGCCTTGGTTTTGGAGAGATACTACAAAGTGCCCCTTGTGGTAGAGATAACTACAAACTGCTTGTGGAGAGGTGATACCTACAAGTGCCTTGTGGAGAAATACTACAAAGTACCTGTGGAGAGATACTACAAAGTTACCTTGTGGAGAGGATACTACAAAGTACCTTGTGGAGAGATACTACAAAAGTGCCTTGTGGAGAGATCCTACCAAAGTACCCGGTGGTTGTGGAAGAGATGGGACTACGAAAGTGCCTTTGTTGGAAGAGTGATACTACAAAGTGCCTTGTGGAGCAAATCTAAAATTATACCCTTGTGGGGAAGTAGTGACCTACTACAAAGGGACCCTTGTGGGAGAGATACTTACCAGTATCTTGTGGAGAAATACTTATCAAAGTACCTTTGTGGGAGAGTGATACTACAAGTACCTTGTGGAGAGATATACAAAAGTTCCATTGTGGAGAATCTACTACCAAAGTGGTCCTTGTGGGAGAAGATACTACAAAGTTACCGTTGTGGAGAATACTAACAAAGTTTTTGTGGGAGTGATTACGACAACAGTGCCTTGTTTGGAGAGTGGATTTACTACAAAAGTACCTTGTTGGAGAGATACTTACCAAAGTACCTTGTTTGAGAGTGATACTACAAAGTTTGCCTGGGGTTGGAGAGTGAATACTAACAGAATAACGTTGTGGAAGAGTGATACTACAAAGTGCCTTGTGGAGAGTGTATACAAAGTGCCTTGTGGTTTGTTAGAGTGATACTTTACAAAGTGCTGTGGAGAAGATACTACAAAAGTACCTTGTGGAGGTGTTACTACAAAAGTACTTGGTGGAGAGTGATACTACAAAGTGCCTTTTGGTGGGAGATACTACAAAGTACCTTTTGGTTTGGAGAGTGTTTACTAAACAAGTACCTTGTGGAAGTGATACTATCAAAGTGCCCTTGTGGAGAGTTGATACTACAAAGTGCCTTGTGGAAGAGATACTTACAAAAGTAACTTGTGGAAGAGTGTACTACAAAGTAGCCCGTTTGTTTGAGAAGTGATACTACATAGTGCCTTTGTGGAAGTGATATCAAAGTACCTTTGGGTGGAAGAAGTGTTACTACAAAAGTGCCTTTGTGGAGAAGTGATACCTAACAAAGTGCCTTTGTGGAGAGAACTACCAAAGTACCTTTTGTGGACGAGTGTTATTACTAAACAAAGTACCTTGTGGAGAAGTGATACTACAAAAGTGCCCTTGTGGAGAGTGATTACTGATACAAAAGTACCTTTGTGGAGAGATACTACAAAGGTACCTTGTGGATTGGAGATACTACAAAGTGCCTTGTGGAGAGTGATACCTAAAAGTGCCTTCTTGTGGAGAAGAAATCTACCTACAAAGTACTTTGTGGAGAGATCTACTTAACAGAAGTCACCTTGTGGAGAGATACTACAAAGTAACCTTTTGTTGTGGAGAAGATACTACAAATGTGCCTTGTGGGAGAGAATACTACCAAAGTACCTTGTGGAGAGATACTACAAAAGTTTGCCTTGTGGGGAGAGTGAAAACTACAAGTGCCTTGTGGAAGAAAATTACTACAATTAATACCGTTGTGGAGAGTGATACTACATTAAGTACCTTGTGGAAGATACTTAACAATAGTATTCTTGTGGAAAGAAAATACTAACAAAATACCTTGTGGAGAGTGATACTAACAAAGTACCATTGTGGAGAGATACTCGTACCTTGTGGAGAGTACTACATAAGTGCCTTGTGGAGAGAGATACTACAGTACCCTTGTGGAGAGATATTCTACAAAGTACCTTGTGGACGAGGATATACTACCAAAGTGCCTTGTGAGAGTGATACTACAAAGTACCCTTGTGGAGAGGTGATACTACAAAGTGCGCTTGTGGAGAAGTGATACTACAAAAAGTGCCTTGTGGAGAGTGATACTACAAAGTGGCCTTGTGGAGAAGATCTACAAGTACCTTGTGGAGAGTGGTATTACTACAAAGTACCTTGTGGAGAGTGATCTACAAAGTGCCTTGTGGAGAGATATAACAAAGTACCTTGTGGAGAGATACTTACAAAGTGCCTTGGTGGAGAGAGTACTACAAAGTACCTTGTGGAGAGAATACTACAAAGTACCTTCTTGTGGAGAGTGAATACTACAGAAAAGTGCCTTGTGGAAGAAGTGATACATACAAAGTAACCTTGTGGAGAGTGATACTACAAAAGTGCCTTGTGGAGAGTGATACTACAAATGTACCCTTGTGGAGAAGTGATACTACAAAGTGCCTGTGGAGAGATTTACTACAAAGTACTTTGTGGAGAGTGTTTACTACAAAGTGCCACTGTGGAGAGTGTTACTACAAAGTGCCTTGTGGTAAGAAAATACTCAAAGTCTACCTTGTGGAGAGTGATTACTAACAAAAGTAACCTTGTGGAGAAGTGTTACTGACAGAAGTGCCTTTGTGGAGAGATAAACTACATTAAGTACCTTGTGGAGAAATAACTACAAAGTGCCTTGTGGAGAGTGATACTAAACAAGTGCCTTGTGGAGAGTGATACTACAAAGTAGCCCTTGTTGGAGAGTGGGATACTACAAAGTACCCGTTGTTGTGGAGAGTGATACTAGCAAATGCCATTGTGGAAGAGTGTATAACTCTACAAAAGTGCCCTTGTGGAGATTTGATACTACAAAGTACCCTTGTGGAGAGATACTTACAAAGGGTGCCTTGTGGGAGAGAATACTACAAAGTATAACCCTTGTGGAGGAGATACTTACATTTTTACAAAGTCCACGTTGTGTTGAGAGTGATACTACATAAGTGCGCCTGGTTGGTGGAGGAGTGAATACTGGCGCACAAGAAGTATCCTTTTGGGATTGTTGAGTGATAAGCTACAAAGTGCCCCCGTTGGTGGAGAGTGTACACTACAAAAGTACCTCCTCGTTGGCTGGTTATGTTTAGTGATATCTTTAGACAAAGTCCTTCTCTGTTGTGGAGACGATACTGCAAAGTACCTTGGTGGAGAGTGTTACTAGTTACAAAGTGCTGTGGAGAGTGTTTCTTACAAGTGCCTTTGTGGAGAGAATACTACAAAGTACAATTGTGGTAGAGTGATACTTATTACAGAAGTACCTTGTGGAGAGTGGTTAACTCTCTCGTATCACAGATGCAGAAATGACTTTGTGGAGAGATACCTACAAAGATTACCTTTGTGGAGTAAATACTGTATTCTTATTCAAGTGCCCCCTTTTTTGTGGAGAGTGGATCACTACAAAGTGCCCTTTTGGTGAGAGTGATAGACTGAAGCAGAGTGGTGCGCCCCCCGTTCGTGGAGTAGCTGATACTAACTAAATGACCCTTGTGGGAGAGTGAAAATACTACAAAGTGCCTTGTGGAGAGTGGTTTACTACCAAAGTCCTTGTGGAGAGATACTAAACCAAAGTACCGTATGTGGAGAGTTGATACTACAAAGTACCCTTGGGAGAGATAGGGGGTTCTGACAAAGTGCCTTGTGGAGAAGTGTTAGGGCGGGTACAAAAAGTTACCGCTTTGTGGAGAGTATCTACAAAGTGTCCTTTTTGTGGAGATGTGGTTATTCCTACGAGAAGTGCCGGTTTGTGGTTTAGATGTGGATTACTGCATTACTTATGAAAAGTCGCCTGTGGAGAGATACTACAGGGAGGACGTAACCCTTGTGGAGAGATGTTACTAAAAGTACCATTTGTGGAGAGATGAGTAGCTACAAAGTACAAATTTTGAACGTGGAGAGATACTTACAAGAAGTATCTTTTGTGGAGAAATAACTACAAAGTACAATTGTGGAGAGTGATACTAGCAAAGTGCCTGGTGGAGAGTGTTTAACTCAAAGTGCCTTGTGGAAGAGATACTCAAAGATAGGGCCTTGTGGAGAGATACTAAACAAAAGTGCCTTGTGGAAGGAAAGACATACTACAAGTGCTTGTGGGAGTGTTGCTAACAAAAGTACCTTAGTGGAGAGATATAAACTCACAAGTAACCCTTGTGGAGAAATACTCAAAAAGCTGCCTTGTGAGGAGTGATACTACAAAGTACCATAGTTGTGGAGAGATACTACAAGTATCTTGTGGAGAAATACTAACAAAGTACTTGTGGAGAGATACTACAAGTGACCCTGTGGTGGGGAGAGATAAGGCTACAAAGTGCTTGTGGAGGAGATACTACAAAGTAACCGTTGTGGAGGAGAGAAATAAACATACAAAGTACCTTGAGTTTGGGACGAAATGACTAACACAAAGTACCTTGTGGAGAAATACTACAAAGTAACCTTGTGGAGAAGTTGATACTGGAACAGAATAATGTGCCTGTGTGGAGAGTGAAAATAACGACGATAAGTGCCCTTGTGGAGAGTGATAGCTACAAAGTACCTTGTGGAGAGTGTACTACAGTGCCTTGTGGAGAGTGATACTACAAAGTACCTTGTGGAGAGTGATACTCAACGTGCCTTGTGGGAGATACTACAGAAGGTACGGCGGCGTATTGTGGAGGAGTGATAAGCGGAGAGGACAAGAGTGCTTGTGGGAGATCACTAGCAAAGTGACCGAAGCGGGTTGTGGAGGTGGGAGAGCTACAAAGTACCAGGTTGGTGGAGGTAAGTGTTACTGGGAACTCAAGTGCCATTGTGGAGGAGAATATACTAACAAAGTATCTTGTGGGGAGAACAATAGGGCTGACAATTTAGGAAAGGTAGAAATAAGAAGATACAAGTAGCCTTGTGGGGAGGAGCATACTACAAAGTACCAAATTGTGGAGAGTAAAGAATTAAAGGAACTGACAAAAAAGAAAGAATGCACCTTAGTGGTATACATGACGTGTCCCGAATCCCTCTCCATCGTTATCTCATCCCCACTAACGTGTATTAACAGCCGAGATTCTTAATAAAATTATTCTACACAAAAATATCTAACGGTGCAAAAAACGAGGAAAAAGACGGTTCGACACGCCAAGC
>CM068957.1:16495525-16520120 GCA_035128595.1 Eptatretus atami
CTCCAAAACCATGAAACCTAGTGGTCTAAAACTTTGCATGCACACAAAGGGAACTCCAAGGGAGTGCATTTACGAAAACTGGGTATTTGGGCAAATTTAACCACCTCTTTTGAAGATAATGTAGGGGGATATCATCATCAAAAAACAAAAAAAGGCTTACCAAGATGGTGGTGCATAATCTTAGTCAACCCGTTGTCACCTTGCAGGGGTCTTCAGCTGCCATTTTTTTTTCTTCTGCCTGCTGAACAATGCCTTGACTTGGAACAGGCCACAATGGTTTCTGCATGATAAAGCACTAAAAATTTATTTTTTCACTTTCCTCATTCATATAATCGAATGCCTAATCTTCATACCTACGAATCTCTGCATACATCACTTTTGTAGGTGCTATAGTTTTCAAATTAGGAGCTTGGAGCGATCTTGTGCATTATTTGATGCAATTTTCCATGATGGCCTCTCATGGACTAATTCAAGTGTATCGTCAAAATCTGTCTTTGGATTTGAGGATCGGGCTCGTGAACTAATTAAGTGTCGAAATGTGGAGTGAAATCTGAAAATTTGAAGAATTTAGCGATTCTTATAACGAAGCATATTTACATAAAGCAAGGTAGTGCTCCCTCCTTTTTTTGTATACAATATCGAGGCTCGTATAAGAGCTAACATACAGAACATATTGTTACGGCTCTGGAAATTCGCAAACACCATAAAGGTCCCGTAGGTGAGATATATTTCTTAAGTACATGTGTAGTTAGCCCAAACCATTGTATAGAGGGAATTAATGTGATTCATTCGGGCTGCGATCCTTTGAGTTAGGCGTTTTCTGTTCTACCTTTGTTTTGAGCCACCCACGCCAACAACAACAACAACGCCAGCAGCCAAAACCTACCTTCACCACTCGCTACCGCAAACCTCACATCACCGCCATTCCAAACAGCGCCATGGCCATCGGACACCACCGAAGACCCTCCACCACCTTCTCCTACGGCCATTCCCGCACCACCTGTGGACGCCGAGCGTCGAGCTGTCTTCAGCGAGACACGCGAGACCGGAGTGCAGATGGCGGGTTTTCCGAGGAGAATTCGGATCAGAAATGATACACGCCCACATCTGATCCACCCAATCAGGAAGCGCGGGGCGGCTTGGCCCCGCCTCCAGACGCGCCTGACGAAAATCGGCATATGCAAATTTGAGGATCAGGAATGATACACGCCCCCCTTTTTCTCCGTCCAATCGGCGAGCGTGGCTCCGCCCCTGAGGTCGTTTGGATCCGATAATTTGCATATGGTGGGTTCCCGAAGCCGATAAAAAGGCGAGCGCAGTGAAGAGTTGAGGAGTGTAGGTGGAGCAGCAGATCGGTGAGAAGTGAGTTGAGCAGTGTCGGTGGAGCAGCAGATCGGTGAGGAAGTCAGTTGGGCTGGGTCGTTGGAGACGGAGCTCGAGGAGATCGGTGAGGCGAGATCGGTGGGGCAGACGGCTGCGGAGGCGAACGGCTGAGGTGGACCTGGAGGCTCGCGTCGCGGGATTCGAGCAAGCCAGCCATACTCCCTCCCCAGAGCATCAACAATTCCCCCTTTCCCCGCGCTGAGAGAGTGCGACAAGGGCCCCGTTCCCACTTACACCAGCAGGTGCCCACGGAACCGCCGTGCAGCGACATTCTGCGGCTCGCCCACGAGGCGCGGGTAGGACCCCTCGGTCTCGTGGACCTGGCCGCTCATCCAGGTTCCACGCGCATTAGGCCCACGGGCCCAGTCTGACTCCCTTGCCTGTGAGGGGGTCTTTTCTTTGCTTCGGTGTGAATGCGTGTTGTGGCGCCGTGTCTTGTTAGGTAGTAACTGTATAAGTGGTCCGTGTGTCGTGTAGTCGGTTTTAACTCCTTCTTTTATATGTGCATTTCTTTTGTTCAATGTGATATATGTGCAATCGTTAATTGTGACTGTAAATACGTGTGCTATATGTGTGATCCGTGTGCCACGGAATAAATGTGCATTGTGTGAACTGTTTTCCCGTTTCGCTTCTCTTTTCTTTAATTGAACCTCCATCCTGCTTCACGTAAAGGGTTCGTAGTGGGTGCAAAACGCCCGGTAAATAATCTGAACCGTCGAGGTCGACGATAACACCGCTCGGTTATCCCGATAGTACGGAACGGCCCGCCCAAGCGGCTCGTGTCCGGAGTCGACCTGCGGCGAGGTACGATCGCCCGGTTTACCATCCGCGTGGGTACTTAGGTAGGTCGAGTTTGGCGAACAACCCTATCCTACGCGGTGGCGATTGGCACGATTGTGGTGAGGTCGAAAGGCCCACCCGTGACTGGATCCCGGCGTTAGCCGGGAGGGTCACGACTGAATTGTCCGTCGGTGGGCGAGGCGGTCGCGGTTGAGTCGCGTGGCCGATCGCACGCGCAGGCGCGAATTCGCAACACTGGTGTCAGGAGTGGGATTCTAATCCCTCCCGTCTCCAAGCTAAATTCACAGGGATCGGTCCAGGGGTGAGAGGAGCGTCCCCGATTCCCTCTAAATTACGGCGATTAAAATTAACCCCTTACGTGGAATAAGATGGCGTCTCAAGGCGAGCGGGAGCCGGGGTATTAGGAATGTATATGTGTAGTGATGTAGAATCATGGTCCAGGATATAGACCCGAGCAGGAAATGTTGGTTGTGCAGGAACAGTTTCCCCCCAAACGAAACCAGAGCCCGAAATTGCGCGCGGCGGCGCAGAGGCCGCGGTGTATGACACCCCCCCACCCCGCCTCGTCAAAGTCCTTCCCCAGTCGCCGGCGGACCGCGCCTGAGGGTGAAGCGATTGCCGCGGACCCACTTAACGTGGGCCAGGTAAACATGATTTTGCAGGCAATAAGCGGAATGAAGCAGCAAATGAGCGAAATGAAAAACGAAATGAAAAACGAAATAAAAGGAGTGAACAAGCAGATGGAAACAAACACAAACAAAATGGAAGGAATGAATAACGAATTGAACGAAAAAATGGATGGAATGAATAACGAATTGAACGAAAAAATGGATGGAGACGCACTCAAAATGGAAACAAACAAAAACGAAATGAAGGAAGAAATAAAAGAAATGCGGGGTGAAACGCAGCAAATGGGCCGGAGCCTGCAGGCGGGCATGAAGGCAACAACAGCGAAGTGCGTAATGGCGACGCCACGTGTGGGAGCGAACGAGCTGGGAGGGGGTGCAACGGTTGTCAGGCCCGCGGTTAAGGCGGTGAGAAAAAAAATAATTCGGGAGACGTGTTGGGCGAGAAGCGTGGAGGTGACGGAAAAAGTGACGGTGACCGAGAGGGAAAAATTAATTGGGGTTATGGAGACGTGCACGAAGGAAATAAAAATAGTGGAGTGTGAGAAAAGACTGCAAGACATGACGAAGAGAGTTGATAGCTGGGACGGGAGGTAAAAACGGAGACAGAGGAACTGGGAAGACTGATAGACAAACACAAGGGCAAGATGGAAGAACAGTTAGAAGCCAAAGCAAGGTCGGAGTGTGCAGAGATGAGAAAGGAATTGGAAAAGAAAGCTTCTGAGTTACAGAAACACCAAAACAAAGAGACGGAATTACAAAACGAGTTGAGGATGGTGAGAGAGGAAAGAACGAGAACGGAGAATGAGACGTTAAGGAACCACGCTGTACAGATCGAACAGCTGGAAGCAAAGGCCAGATTGGGGAATGAGATGCAAGAAAGAGTAATGATGGAAGAACGAATGAGACAGAGAGAAGGAAATCGATCAATGGAAGGAAACCACGAGATTGCAGAATGAGGAACAAGAAAGACAGTGGAATAGGAAATACAAAGAACAAGGAATGAGACAGGAGAAAGAAATCTGTCAGTTGAAAGAAATAACGAGATTGCAGAATGAGGAACAAGAAAGACAGTGGAATAGGAAATACAAAGAACAAGGAATGAGACAGGAGAAAGAAATCTGTCAGTTGAAAGAAATAACGAGATTGCAGAACGAGGAACAAGAAAGACAGTGGAATAAAAACTGAAAGAGTATGAATTTGAAACTGAACGACAAAAGGAAAAAAATAAGGGAATACGAGGAGAAGTTGAAGGAGCAACGAATGAAGCAGGAAGGAGAAATGAGGAGATTGAAGGACACAACGAGATTAGAGAGGAAGAACGAGAGGAACAATGGGATAGAAAACAAAAAGAACATGAAGCCGAGGTTGACAATTGAAAGAAAAGGCGAGGCTGGAGTGCGAAGAGGGAGACAAAGAACAGCGAATGAAACACAAAGGGAAATTAACCACATGAAGAAAACCATGAAACTGGAGAAGGAAGGACACGAGAAGAAACAAGGAAGAGTAATGAGACAGCAGCAAATGAACACAAGAAGGAGATTAACCAAATGAAGCAAACCATGAAACTGGAGAAGGAAGGACACGAGAAAAACAAGGAAGAGTAATGAGACAGCAGCAAATGAAACACAAGAAAGAGATTAACCAAATGAAGCAAACCATGAAACTGGAGAAGGAAGGACAGGAGAGGAAGCAAGGAAGGGTAATGAGAGAGCAGCGAATGAAACACAGGAAGGAAATGAGCCAATTGAGAGAAACGATGAGATTGGAAAATGAGGAGCATGAGGAAGAGTGGGAGAAACAAAAAACTATACGAGTTTGAAATTAATGAACTGAAGGAAGAATGAAATTGAAGTCCAGAGAGATGGAAAACTCCAGAAAGAAACAGAAACTAACAAATGTATAGAGATGCGGAAGAAAGAGAAAATAGAGGAGAGACTGCATGATAATGACGGGGTTAAAGGAACAGAACACACACACACAGAAGTAGTGGAGGATAATGGGGGTGAGCTCGCGGACTGGGTAGGGACCCGGTGTGAGCAGCTGGATGGCTGCCTCCAGGAACGAGGGGAGGAAGTATGCCCCTTGAGGGAATCACGACCAGGTGGGTTCGGTCGTGCTTCGCGGAGTTGAAGGGACGAGTGCTGTGGATGGGTGCACGTGTAGCTTGGGGGTATAGAGGCCCCGGAACCCTTGTGGGGACACGAATCCCAGTGTGGTGTGCAGGGGTGTGTGTTTGCGAGTGTGCGGAGATGCGTGCTTTGCGGCACGCAAGGTGTGAGTGTGCCCCGTGGGTGGAAGCGACCCCGTGTGTGAGTGGTGGGGTGACAAGTGTGCCGGAGTGCGTGCCTCCCAGCATGCCGTGTGTGGATGAGACCCCAGGAGTGAGTGAGACCCCCTGTGCAAGTGAGAGGGTCCGTGTAAGGGAGACCGTGTGTGTGAGGTCTCTGTATGTGAGGGAGATGTCGGTCGGCATGCGTGAGCATGCAGCCGCGTCTCCCGGTGTGAATGTGAGTGTGTTGGAGTGGAGTCTGTGCGTCGTAACACGCAGGTATGCGTGGGTGGAACGGAGACGACGGCGACAGAGAGACAGAAGCCGGGTAGCGGCCGTAGCTGTTGTGGGGACCGCGCCGGGTTCACCCAGCAGCGAGCGCGAGGTCCGTGCTGTGCAGCGCACGAGACCCCCACGTGCTCGCTTGCGGGAGTGAAGCCCGGTCCGGAAACGCCAGCGGGGATTTGCCGATCCCGCGGACGGACAAAGTGTAGGCAGGATTTCGAATTTGGACCGACGGGTTCTCCACGCGAGCGTGTGTTAAGCTCCAACGGGCAGAGCACATGTGTTCGCGTGGGGAGCCCCTCGGAGTGCGAGGGTTGTTTTTGGGGTGCGCAGGGTGACGTCATGGCTGCACGTAGGGTTGGAATCCGGCAGGAGGGTGAATCCCTGCCGGATGGTACCGTCCAAGAGGGACGAGGTACGCGTGCAGCTGCATGACGTACGGGCAAGGTGCAAGAGCGCAGGCTGTGAGTTGCCGCGCTGGTGCTGCGCATAATTGGAAATACAAAATTAACGGAAGCAAGCCTCGCTTTCGGGTGAACAGGATTCCCTGGGCAAGGGGTGAAAGACCCCCTTACCAGGGCCCAGGATGGAACTAGCTAGGGGGAAGGGTTAGCTTAGCTAGACCGGCTTCATGGGCAGGGGTAAGTCCTCATGGAGTCCGTGGAATGGATTAGTTAGAGGGATTGTAGTTGAGATTTAGGTTGGGAAATGATTTTTTGAGATTTGGAGACAGTGACAGACTGTGGATGTGTAGAGGGGACGTAGCTTAGCTACGTAGTGTTAAAAGGAACGTGCTGTAGTTTAAGGGACGACGTGGGAGCACGAGGTAGTTAGGGGAGGTAGATAGAAGGATGGCAGGATTCAGCGATGTGTGTGTTGGAAAGTTGTGAGGAGAGTACATGGTGAGTGAGGCCAGCGGGTCTGTGTGTATGGAGTGAATGGGGAATGCATGGTGCGATGAGTGATTGGGGGAGGAGTGACTCCCGCCCAAGGGACCCGGGTCAGTGTAAAGTGAGTTAGCTGGGTTAGTCAAATTGACAAAATGGAGGTCGTTTTGCTGTTGGTGGGAGTGTAGGCTCGAAACCCATTTGGAGGGGTGCAGGAGCCCTGTTGACGGGCTGGGAGCGTGGCTGCGAAAGGTGAGTATCGCTGATTGGGTACCCCGGGCACCGGGCTAGTCGGCCGTGGTAGGCCAAGGGCCATGGGGGGCGGATAGCGTTGTGGGCACGGGTGCGCCCGCTTGTGCGGGGGCCCGGAGCGCCTTAGCCGCGTGGGCAGTGTCGTGGGCACGGGTGACCCTCGGAAAGGGGCCCGGGGCGCCAGCCTGCCACGTGTGCGTGTCAGGGGAGTTGCCATGGGGCACTCCCCGGTGTTTAGGGAGCTGGTAGGCTCGGAGGCAGTGTAGTGCCCGGGGTGCCATCGTAGGGGATCGGCAGAGGGTCGTGCCTGCCAAAGGGAGCCACGCGTCCCAGCCATGAGACCGTGCAAGGGCACGAGGGAAATTAGAGGGCGAGGCCCGAAATTTGTAGTGGACACCAACACAGGCGACGGGAATCTGGGTTTTAGAACCAATAGATTAAGCGAGAGGCGCTTGTTGAAAGCCCCGGGGTAGTTTAATAGTTAAATGGTTAGGGTAGATAGGAAGTGTACCCCTCCGCACCATCCATCCCTTCGCTTTCGTTGTGGGCCGCTGGACCCATTTGGTTAGATCGCTGAGATCTGGGGAGGCCATCCTGAGCTTCGTTGGGCCTCGGCACAGGACGCTAGCTCTCCCTTATTCCCCTCCGGGAAGGGAACGTAGGGTTGGGAGTAGGCTAGGTGACAGAATAGGTTAGCCGAACAAGGACGATAAAGGGGTTAGGGGACGATTTATAGTGGGGAAGAGGGTGAAAATAAAAACAACAAAAAAAAAAATAGTGGGGGCTAAATTGGTTTTGCAAATTAAGGGGTGGGTATGGACAGTGACAGGCAAAGGCGATAGGTGGGGAGGAGACAGGTAGGGTAGGTCCGAGTTCACCTTCTGTGTGGCCAACACCACCGCACTCCCTCACCAACCTCCACTGCAAGGCAAAGGCTGGCCAACTTCATCGTCTGCGGCTGTGTGCTGCGGGGCCTGTGCCGGCCAACTTCATCGGCTGGTTGTTTTCTGCAAGGCCTGTGCCGGCCGGATCGTCTGCTGTGTTTTGCTGCAAGGCCTGTGCCGGCCGGATCGTCCAACGGCTGTTTTTACTGCAAGGCCTGTGCCGGCCAGTTCGTCTGCCGGCTGTGTTCGCCTGCAGCGGCCTTGTTCTGCAGGCTATGTTTGCCTTTACCTTGCCATGTCATGCCCACTGCCCCTGTTCACCAGCCCGTTCAATTTTGCTTTGCCCCCTTGTTCAATTCCATGTGCGCCAGGATCCGCAAGCAACAGTTTGCAAGCTGCAGGAACTGTCCTGTTGGCAGCTGCAACACGGGCCTGCAGTGGCGGCCCGTGCACCGGTTTTCTGTTGACTCTTACCTTTTTCCTGCAGAGTCCATTGATCCTGGGCCATGGAGTAGTGTAAATTATAAGGTTAAGGTGTTAAGTTGTATTGTAAATATGAGTGCGCCCCCGGCATGTATGTGTTAGCGCCGGCAATTTTATTTAAGTCGTCCGTGTGAGTGAGTTTGTTTAGTTAGTTACTCACCCTCAGGTTATTTATTTTGGGACACGAATACCATGAATGTCGCACTCAGGGATCCGTAGGTAAAACGTACTAGGGGAGAACTACACATGGAGCACACGATAATTTGACGACTCGGGACGAGTCTGTAAAAAGGGAGGGGGTAGTGTTACGGCTCTGGAAATTCGCAAACACCATAAAGGTCCCGTAGGTGAGATATATTTCTTAAGTACATGTGTAGTTAGCCCAAACCCATTGTATAGAGGGAATTAATGTGATTCATTCGGGCTGCGATCCTTTGAGTTAGGCGTTTTTCTGTTCTACCTTTGTTTTGAGCCACCCACGCCACAACAACAACAACGCCAGCAGCCAAAACCTACCTTCACCACTCGCTACCGCAAACCTCACATCACCGCCATTCCAAACAGCGCCATGGCCATCGGACACCGCCGAAGACCCTCCACCACCTTCTCCTACGGCCATTCCCGCACCACCTGTGGACGCCGAGCGTCGAGCTGTCTTCAGCGAGACACGCGAGACGCGAGTGCAGATGGCGGGTTTTCCGAGGAGAATTCGGATCAGAAATGATACACGCCCACATCTGATCCACCCAATCAGGAAGCGCGGGGCGGCTTGGCCCCGCCTCCAGACGCGCCTGACGAAAATCGGCATATGCAAATTGAGGATCAGGAATGATACACGCCCCCCTTTCTCCGTCCAATCGGCGAGCGTGGCTCCGCCCCTGAGGTCGTTTGGATCCGATAATTTGCATATGGTGGGTTCCCGAAGCCGATAAAAAGGCGAGCGCAGTGAAGAGTTGAGGAGTGTAGGTGGAGCAGCAGATCGGTGAGAAGTGAGTTGAGCAGTGTCGGTGGAGCAGCAGATCGGTGAGGAAGTCAGTTGGGCTGGGTCGTTGGAGACGGAGCTCGAGGAGATCGGTGAGGCGAGATCGGTGGGGCAGACGGCTGCGGAGGCGAACGGCTGAGGTGGACCTGGAGGCTCGCGTCGCGGGATTCGAGCAAGCCAGCCATACTCCCTCCCCAGAGCATCAACAATTCCCCCTTTCCCCCGCGCTGAGAGAGTGCGACAAGGGGCCCCGTTCCACTTACACCAGCAGGTGCCCACGGAACCGCCGTGCAGCGACATTCTGCGGCTCGCACGAGGGCGCGGGTAGGACCCCTCGTCTCGTGGACCTGGCCGCTCATCCAGGTTCCACGCGCATTAGGCCCACGGGCCCAGTCTGACTCCTTGCCTGTGAGGGGGTCTTTTCTTTGCTTCGGTGTGAATGCGTGTTGTGCGCCGTGTCTTGTAAGGTAGTAACTGTATAAGTGGTCCGTGTGTCGTGTAGTCGGTTTTAACTCCTTCTTTTATATGTGCATTTCTTTTTGTTCAATGTGATATATGTGCAATCGTTAATTGTGACTGTAAATACGTGTGCTATATGTGTGATCCGTGTGCCACGGAATAAATGTGCATTGTGTGAACTGTTTTCCCGTTTCGCTTCGTCTTTTCTTTAATTGAACCTCCATCCTGCTTCACGTAAGGGTTCGTAGTGGGTGCAAAACGCCCGGTAAATAATCTGAACCGTCGAGGTCGACGATAACACGCTCGGTTATTCCGATAGTACGGAACGGCCCGCCCAAGCGGCTCGTGTCCGGAGTCGACCTGCGGCGAGGTACGATCGCCCGGTTTACCATCCGGTGGGTACTTAGGTAGGTCGAGTTTGGCGAACAACCCTATCCTACGCGGGTGGCCGATTGGCACGATTGTGGTGAGGTCGAAAGGCCCACCCGTGACTGGATCCCGGCGTTAGCCGGGAGGGTCACGACTGATTGTCCGTCCGTGTGGGCGAGGCGGTCGCGGTTCGAGTCGCGTGGCCGATCGCACGCCGACGGGCGCGAATTCGCAACAATATAACAAAGGGAGCAGGAGACAAGGGTGGGAGAGGGAAGCACAAAACAGTGAGGAACAGCGACATTAGGGGATCTGTGGAAGGGAGAGGGATGGGGTTGGGGTACACTGGGCAAACAAGATGGACACTACAGGGACTTTCAGGAAGGAAAGCAGGGAATTTGAAGGAGACTAGTTTGGCGTGGATTAACGGGGTGGAAAAGATCATGGTTTTTGGATGAGGGGAGATAAGAGATGGTAGTGAACAGCTGTTTTGAAGACCTGGAGGGAAAAGTGGGATTGAAGAGAGTGTGGGAGTTTGTTTCAGAGGTGGGAAAAAGAGGAATGAAAGAATGAAGGTGAGCAGTGTGTCTTGATTTTGGTAGTTTCACCACCAGAAGGGGGTTGCTGGGGGATCTTGAGCGCCCTGCTGAAATATAGGGATGTGAGCGTGGGCTGAGGGCGGCTGGGTGCAGGTGGGGGTGAGGCCAGAGAGGAGATGGAAGAAGACAGAGCGACCACCGTCCTGCCTGCTGTGAGGGAGTGAGACACCCAAACACTCAGCTTCATCGCGGGGGATACAAATGATCCTCAATGCCTTGGTTTCCACAGCGTGAAGCAGAGAAAAGTGAGAGACAGGAGCACCAGCCCAGAGGGTAGAGCAGTACTCCATCAGGCTGCGGATGAAAGCTTTGTATGTGGTCAGGAGCTCAGGTGTCCCTCCTCCCCACTTCCCTATATTTATGCAAGAAAATGTGAAAATGCCAAAGCATTAAACTAGCTTTTTCTACTGTTCAGACAATTATATTCAGTGAAGAAAAGATTAAGAAAATGTGGCTGAAGTATAACTTCATTGAGTGCAATAAAAATAATCAAGCTGCGGGATCGCCACGAAGGATGTGGAGGCTCTCGCGGCATGAGCAGTGGGTGTGGCGACCGCGACTGGGTTCTCCGTTGGGAAATCCCCCCGAGTTAGGAAGGCAAAATAGATTAAATTAAAGATCTAATTAAAAGAACGATTCTCATAACGGGAGGATTAATATGAGTAAAGCAACGGGACCAGTGACCAATGAGTTCAAGAAGAATTGGGAAATGTTTTCAGTGACTACAAAGCAATGCTTGCTGAAAAAAAAGAAGAAAGCAGAGCAGAAGATTCTCTGTAGGTTCTTCCAGATGGTTGAAAGGCTTTGAGCTGATGAACCAACAGCATCAACCTCCTCAACTCACATTAACATCAGCACTCCATCACCAAGAAGAAGTGCAAAGAAGAAGCCAGCTTGTCCTCTCGTGTTGTTGTCAGACATGTAGAAAGGGACAGACAACCCTGAGCCTCTGTCTGACGAATTATCAGCACCATTCATCCCCACACTATGGCAGGATGGCCGAGAGGTACGCACACTCGCTTTAAGCTGTCTAGCCTGGGTTTTCATCTCAACTCAGCGATAAACTGTCATCTCGGGGTTTCACAGGCAGTGTGATTAATCAATGTGAGTGCCATCCCTAAGATGGATGTTAAACTGGGTGTCACACCTGCCAAAATTAGTTGGTTGACATTAAAGATCCCTTCATGGTGTCCTTTGTGAAGAGTTGGGGAGCTATCCCTGCATCCTGGCCAAATTCCAAATTCCTGCTCCAATCTTTAGGGGGGAGGGGGGGGAGAGCACTGCCACACCCTCAGTCAGTGATGCTACTCTCAGCATTGTGCTGCACAGGAAAAACATGACCAGACCCCTATGTATTGTATTTTTTTGTAATAATATTTAAATTCATTTTCTCTTTGAAAAATTTATACTCAAGTTTTTTGTTGTCAGGAATGCATTCCCCCTTCAATGTATTTAGTCAATGGGATTTTGAGGTTTGATTTCCATGATTTCGATTTAAACAATGTCTTCCAGCAATGCATCTATGATGAAAATAGGGAAATGCCTGTGTAAAGATACAGGTGTGTATACGTATATATTCGTGTGTGTATTGTCACAAAGCATCACATAACATTCTCTTTGCTAACTCCATCTCTCCTCTCTCATATATATGTATATCTCTCTCTCTCTCTCTTATACTCTCTCTCTCTCTCTCTCTCTTCTCTCTCCTCTCTCTCTCTCTCTCTCTCTCTCTCTCTCTCTCTCTCTCCCCTCTCCCTCTCCCTCTCTCTCTCTCTCTCTCTCTCTCTTTGTCCCCTCCTCACTCCCTCCTCTTAATAAAGTGCATCACTCTTCTCCCTCACCTCTCTCTCTCCCTCCCTCCCCTCTCTCTCTCCCTCCCTCTCTTTTTTATGTCGCTCCCACCCCCCTCCTTGTGCACTTCCCTCCTGGAGTATATAGCGACATGTGGTGACATGGCACTCTCCCCCCTTTCTAGCTCCCCACCGCTCCCTTATCTCCCCCCCCCCCTTTTTCACTTTCCTTCCTTCCTCTCTCCCTCTCCTTGCTCCCCCACCCCTCCTCACGTCCCCTCCCTCTCCTCTCCCCCCTCCCCCTCTCTCTTCTCCCTCCCTCTCCCTCTCTCTCCCTCCCTCTCTCTTCCCCTCCCTCCCCCCTCTACCCATCCCTCCCCTCTTCCCACCTCCTCCACCCTCATCCCCACTCTCTCCTCTTCCCTCCCCATCAGTGATACGACAGGTGGTATTTGCTTGCAATGAATATGGGGGAAAAATGTGGACAAGACGAGCAGTTCGAAACAAACCATGCAAATCAACAGACACAAAGAGTGAGAAGGGAATACGCAAACTTGTGTACAACAACAATAAAAAATAAATAAAACCTAACCCACACTAGGCACCACAGATCACACTTATATGAACATTAAAATTGCAGACGAGTACTTTCCTTTAACTATGGTGTGCAGGATGGAAGGCTGAAAGCCAGCGAAGAAGTAAACCAGCGATGAAGGAAGGCTCTCGCGTGCACCAACCCTTGTGACCCTCTCTGTCAGTGCTTCTCCTTCACCCTACAGTCCTCCATGCTGGGATCTCTGATATCAGTCTTCTCAGCTCCCCTTTGTCCTTGTCTTTCCCTGGGAGTTCTGGAGTCTCTGTTCTCTCCTCTGTCCTCAAACGTCATTTCTGCATGCTTCTTCTTCCTATTGGGCAGACTCCGCTTCCAGGCCATCCTGCTCATGGGGCTGCCCCAATAAAAAAGTTAATGGCTTTCCTTTATTCTCAGCCCGACAGCACATTAAACCACCGTGACTGGCACATATTGATGAGACTGATCGCAATAACCTTTTCGCACATGTGACATGTGCCTCTTGTGATGGGAAGTCCTCACCGAGCCCTGCCCACAACCAAGAGGTGCTTACTCATACCATTTTTTTTACCCTGACTATCCCGTCTACAAATTACATACATTGCCTCCTCAGCGTCACATGTAACAAAACGACTTGCTCTGACAGATCTCTGTCACATGGCAATCTAACTCACTTGAAACACACGGACCATGTTACTTTTAACACAGTCTAGCTATGCCCCCCCCCTCCTTATAACAATGATAACGAGAAAAAGAGCAATCAGCGATTGCAGACCATCACCACGACTTGTTTTTGTTTTGTGTGGTGTTTGTGTACTGGTGTGTTACATAATTAATAAAAGACATAATTAGAACTGCAACTTTATAACTGCTGGCAGTGATGACCGGATACCGCTTTGATTGGACACCTGACCCTGACCCATGACATTTTTTTATTATTATTCTTCAATTGAATTTATAATGGGTTTAAAATAAATTCGATTCAAATCAAATGGAAGGCCAAATATGTACAGTCCTGCATTGGAGTAATCAGAAGGAACCCGAACAAGCAAAAAGAAAAGATGATATCATGAGGAGGAACCTGAATAGGATTCACATTTCAGCTGCTACTCCACCCTCAAACCCATCCAGGCACAGACAAGTGAGCCTTATTCAAAATAAAAATATCAAAAAGAACCCACATCAAAAATTTAATAATTCTGGCTGCCAGACCATGCGTCTGATGAAGTTTTTTTGGATACATTGTCGAGGCTCGTATGAGAGCTAACACACAACCCACAGCAAGGGGGCGTGAGACAAGAGGGGTGGGAGAGGGAAGGACAAAACAGTGGGGAACAGAGACATTAGGAGATCTGTGGAAGGGAGAGGGATGGGGTGGGGAACACGGGGAATACAAGATGGACACTACAGGGACTTTCAGGAAGGAAAGCAGGGAATTTGAAGGAGGTTGGTTTGGGGTGGATTAACGGGGTAGAAAAGATCGAGGTTTTGGATGGGAGAAGATAAGAGGTGGTGGTGAACAGCTGTTTTGAAGGCCTGGAGGGAAGAGTGGGATTGAATAGAGTGAGGGAGTTTATTCCAAAGGTGGGAAAAAGAGGAATGAAAGAGTGAAGGTGAGCAGTGATTTGTGATTTTGGTAGTTTTACTGGAAGGGGGATGTTGGCGGATCTTGAGCGCCCTGCAGAAATATGGTTGAACTTTAAAACATGTATTTACTATCACCACTAGATCATAATTGAGAAGTTTCATGTCGATTGATGATCAGTTCCAGAGAAAGCATTATTTAATATTTTTCTTCAATCCAATGTGACATCAATCATTCATCAACAAACTTGCTCACCCATGGCTTGGGGAATATTTTTGTGGAGTTTCCCCACGATCTGTCCAGCTGTTTTGGAGAAGAAGATTTTTAAAGGTTTTATGGTAAATCCAATATTGCTGCCAAACCATGTGACCTATGACGCCATGTGTATGAACCTTTGTTCCTCATGGATAGGTGGTCACATGTATAGTTTCACCTAGATTTGATCAGAGAAGAAGATTTTTGAAGGTTTAAAATTTTTCAAAAAAAAATGGTTGCCTTCATCACATGACCCATGACGTCATCATTTTTTTTTTCTTCTGTGGACCATTTTATCCATGGATGACCCTCAAAAATGTCCATACTGATATGTAGCGTTCTACATATGCAATTATGACATCATAATGAAGGCACCTATGACATCATAAAAAAATCACTCATTCCCCATGAGGAGTACTTACCATATGCCAAGTTTCAATGTTTTTTCCTTGTTGCGGTTTCAGAGATACAGTGGTCCAATTTTTTTTTCAGTTTTTCCAACATGGCTCCCACACCACTTGACCTATGACGTCATAATTATCAACAAAACATTATACTTGAGTAGTTGCTCCAATGGTGAAAATTTCGTCTCGATCCGACAAGCGGTTGCGGACAAAAATACCAAAGTTCTGTGCGGACAAACAAACAAACAGATCCAAATGCAATTCCCTCTCCTTCGGTGAGGGTAGTGATAATGATAACAATAATAATGTTGATAATGGTACATGGTAATAATGGTATGTGAGTCCATCTAGTAATTGTGTACCCTTTGGAACATGAGTACAGTCCGCTTATTAATTATATGCTAATGCAATGTGTGTCCATTAATTACGTATTGTTTGAACGTGAGTTGGATTGTGAGCACCTCTATTAATTATGTATTATTGGACGGTAATTGCATCTAATAATTAGATTTCTATTAATTACATACTATTGGAACTTATCTTTTAGATCTTTAGACCCCTCTATACCCATCAGACCACTTAGGCCCTTTTACGAGTTTTTAAGACCCAAAAGACAATTTAAACCCCTTTAGGTCCCCAAGACCCTTTTGACTCCTTTTTACCCTTTAGACAATCTTAGACCCTTTAGATTCGACCTTTACACCTTTCAGACCTTTTAATACTCTTTGTCTTGAGTCCCCTTTGACCTTTAGACCCTTTCGAGCTTCTCAGACTTTTAGACCTGTAGACCTTTGCATATTTTCAGATCTTTGCCCTTTAGACCATTTGGACATTTCATTTGCAATCAATGACCTTTCATTTAGTATCGCCTTCCATTTATTTGCTACACAATATACACCACACAAAACAAGCAAGGGTCTGCAATCTCTGATTGCTCTTTCTAGTTTCCTGAATTGAATTTGTGATTGTAACCCTTGGTTTATGCAAATCATGTGGTTTGATGAGTGAAAGTTTTACATACCCCGATAAAATGTAGTCCAATGGGGACAGGTCAGGTAAACGAGGTGGCCAAGCAATTGGTCCATGGTGAACGATACACTTGTCTGGGAAGACGTCATTCAAAAACCATCACACATTCGAAGCATCGTGATGGGGAGCCCAGTATTGCTGGTATCAGGTAATGTGTGTGTGTGTGTGTGTGTGTGTGTGTGTGTGTGTGTGTGTGTGTGTGTGTGTGTGTGTGTGTGTGTGTGTGTGTGTGTGTGTGTGTGTGTGTGTGTGTGTGTGTGTGTGTGTGTGTGTGTGTGTGTGTGAAAGATTGAATCGTCGTAGTTCGGGAACAAAGAAATTCCATCACATTGCAAAGTAATGTTCACCATTGATTGTTGCTTCTTCCAAAAATAAAGGACCAATGATGCGTGACTGAGAGAGAACACCAGTCATTGATTTTTGGTGAGTATCTTTAATGTTTCCAGACTTCCAGAGGTTTTTCTGTCCCACAAATGCGGTAATTGTGGTGGTTGACTTAACCACTGATGTATAAGTTGCCTCATCAGAAAATGTCAACTTGTCAAGAAACCCAGAGGAATTGTGGATTTAACAGCAATAACAACAACATTAATAATAATATTTATATTAACAAAACGTGATGAATTATGCTTCCATGCACCATTTATAATTTGTTTCTATCATGTGTACATCAAAAGTTATAATAGCTCATAGTTGCACAAGGACTTTATGGACATGCTGTACAGTATAGATAAAGCAACGAAACTCAAATCATTGACTTGAACTCAGAATGTATGATTTGTGACTGAGCTCGTTATTATTTGCTGTGACCTCAACAACAAGATGTGAATGTTTCAAACTGGGACTTCTTTTCACATATTAAGAAAGCAATTTGGAAATAAAGCAAACTTGCTCATGATGCATTCACAAACCCCTTGAGAGCTGAAATAGTTCTACATCAATAACCTTCACACATGGTGTTGAGACAAAGACAAAAATTCAATCCCACCTCTGTGCACCAAATAGTTACCTTCCCTGTGTATGAATTCACCAAATTTGTATGTACTCTTCCAATCTTCCATTATTGTTACATTTCAAAAAATCCAGTCTGACTGTCCGCCTGTTGATGTTCCTCATTTCTTCCGTAGCTGGAGCCACCTTTCAGAGGCATTGCTTTCCCACTCTTCCCTCCAGGACATCAAGTAGGTCATTCCTCATCTTTATTCCTTCAATCTATATCAACCTTACCTTTAGTGGCCTGCAAAAGTATTCACCCCTCTTCCAAATTTTTCACATTTTGATGCCACCTGGGCTTATTTCATGATGCTTTCAAATCAAACTTGATATATTGAGTCTTCACGAACTAGTCCAAAGTGATAAATAAATTTAAATGCAGATAAAATGTAAATAAGTTAGATTAACAGAGAAAGTCAGATGATTTTCAGTTCCATAAGTATTCAAACCCTTTGTCTAAATAACCCTAAATCACTTCAGGAGTAAATTATTTGTTTGAAAGGTTACAAAATAAGTGTAATATTTTCACCTGTTTTATCAGTGTTTAAAATTAAAAATAAAGCTCCTCCATTTATCTAAGGAGTTTTAAGGTGCAACTCACTTGGTCAACCAACAAGGCAAACATGATGACCAAGGAGTTTAACAAAGAAGTCAGACATAAAGTGGTGGAGAAGCACCGTTCAGGAGAGGGTTATAAGAAGATTTAAAAGTTACTCATTATCCCTTTGAGTACGGTGAAATCCATCATTAAGAAGTGGAGGATGTATCATACCACCCAGACTCTACCCAGATCAGGTCGCCCATCCAAACTCAGCAGCCGAGCAAGCAGGAAACTGAATGACTTTTGTTGTTTTTGTTTCTTTTTTTAATACATTGTCGAGGCTCATGGAAGAGCTGGCATACTGACTGGATCAGGACATAACAGGACAGTTCTGTTCTGGAAGGCTCTTTGTCCGAGATGGGGGGGTCAATGTTCATCAATCAACAATGTCTCATTCCCTTCACAAAGCTAGCCGATGGATTGGTTGCAAGAAAGAAGCCATTACTGAAAAAGAAACATCGAAAAGCTCATATGGAGTTCGTGAAAAAGCATCTTAATGATATTGCAGGCATGTGGAGAAACGTTTTGTGGTCAGACGAGACAAAAATTGTTGATCTAATTTAAAAGTGTTACATCTGGTGCAAGCCTAATGCTGCACATCAGCCAGTTAACACCATCCATATTGTCAAGCATGGTGGTGGCAGCATCATGTTATGGGGCTGGTTTCCCGAAGACTTTGCCCCAATCCCCTCATCCGGTGAGCTGCCCTGTTAAGGGCAGTTGCAAAGGAGGTTCTCCAACAGAGTCGGTTTTCAGTTTTCTTTACGTTTTTGGTGGGTTTTGCGGAGTGCTGGGTTTTTCGGTGGCTGGAGTGCAAATCCTGCCACCTACCTCTTCAAAAAAAGTAACCCAACTGCAGGAGGACGTCCACAGACAGTTAGGCATTAGAAATGGATGACCGTTGGCTCCCAATGAGCTCCTCCACCCTTTGACAGGTTTTCTTTTTAATCCTGCTGGGTGTCCATATCACACACCCTCCTCACCAGGAAGCCTGGTGGGGGAGACGGTTTAGTCTCCGACAACTCAACCATGAAACAGGTTGGCACAGGTTTACATGGTGCCTGTAGCCAGCTTGACATGCAACCTCCTTCAACTACAAGTGTTTAGCTTGATCTCTTCAGTTAGATATAAAATAGATGAATTGGAAAAATTGTTTCGATACAATTCATATTTCAAATAAATGTGGCATTATTGGGAGGGAGTGAATACTTTTGCAGGCCACTGTAACTGAACCATTGTACATGCAGGTTTCATTCCCTCCTCTTTCTCTTTTCCTGTTTGTTCATTCCCTTGATTATTGTGTCCAAGAGTTTTCCTGTTGCCGTACTGTCAGTTCACATCCGCCGTCACCTACCTCTTCCACGAGCCTCAATCTTGCAGAGAAATAAAAAATTCTCAGGAATTTAATAGAATTATCAGCCAGCTGCTCTCACATACGTGCTTCTAGACAAGCCTGCAGGACGAAGAACGCAAAAATTATCAGAGCAATTATCGCAGGTAAATATCACAACCCTCTCACAGTCATGTAATTTAAAAAAAAAAATTGTTGTCAAAATGATGTCGAAGTTTAATTGTTGAATGGAATTCTCATTATATTTACCTGCCTGTGTGGACTAATGGGGTTCATCATCTGCATAATGTGACCTGGAATAAATATCCAGTGGAGTTTCAAAGCAAGATGTCATCCAGACATTTGAGGGTGGGGTGGGGAGGATGGGTGGAGGAACCTTTCCTGAAATGATGCCATCTTTCGGGCGGGGCCGTATTGCTAAATATGGTGTAATTAGCTGGGATGCACTTTGTCCGGAAATCCTCAGCTTTCCTGATGTAATTCCAGAGACTTTTCCAAAAACAACAGCATTTGCCAGAAGCTCTGTGCTTTGATTGTGTCAAGATTTCCTGGCTGATGCTTTTTGAAGGGATTGGTGTATATTTTAAGAAAAGAATACCCGAGAAAACGTTTCATCTTTGTGTTCAGACTTCTTTGAGCTTTTAAAAACTTTTGTTTTATAATTATGGGATTTAAAAGTTTTTGTCACATGGTCTCCACTCATGGAACCACTTTATTTTAGAGACAAATTGTATACTCATTACCTTTGTTATATACATACATACACACACACTGTCGAGGCTCGTATGAGAGCTAACACACAGAACGTACAACAAGGGGAGCAGGAGCCAAGAGGAGCAGAAGAGGGAAGGAAAAAAACCCAGTGGGGAACAGACACATGATGAGATCTGTGGAAGGGAGAGGGATGGGGCACGGTTCACGGGGTATACAAGATGGACACCACAGGAACTTTCAAGTCTTTACATGTCATGTACTCAATGGACAGGGACAACAGGTTTAATTTGGACACGGGCAAAACACAGCACAGCATCAGAACATGGGCAGGTCACATGACTCTGCTTAACCATGCCCCAGCGCACCCATGTATGCATCCATGCATCCACTGGGACCATACTCTGTGCAAAGCATTGGTGCTGCCTAAGCAGTCTCATTGACAATTGGACACAGTCCTGGACAGGTCTCCACTCCGAAACAGGATACCAGCAAGTTGATACTCATTTTGCTGACCTCAGAAGGATGACAGGCAGAGTCAGCCCACTTGGTATTAATTCAACAGCCGAGGGGGATTTAAACCCAGGATCCTGGGATCGCAAGCCCACCACCCTAAACATTACGCCAAGACCAGGCATATGTATGCATGCATTAGCATAAACGACTGATACATCTCATCTCTCCCTCCCCCCCCCCATTTTTTTTAAACAAATCAAGATGCTCAGTCAGCTTACAGACACGAGCTGATCTTCTAAGGGTTAGTTGAGGGCTGTCTTGCTTGCAACTGCTGTGGGCTTCTCAATAAGGGGTACAGGGTCGGGAAGGAGTTCAGGTACATTGATAGGTGAAAAGCATTCATGAGGAAACACCTCAGGTTCAAACACAGGTGGTGTTAATACAGGAGTGGGTGACAGAGTCACTTGAGCCGGTTCAATGTTTGGCTCCCTATGACGTAACCTGAGTTGGCCAACATATTTATGCATTCATCTACCATCACACAACTTCACAAGAAACATCATTTCACCAATGTTGTCGATAATGATGCCAGGTAACCAGTTGGTTCCACATCCAGAGTTTAACACGTATTCAGGAACATTGATCTGGAAGTTGCGGTATACAGACGTTTGGTCGTGATTACGTTTCTGTTGATACTTGTTATCCTCGACCTGGTCCGTTACGTCCGGGTGCACTAATGATAACCGTGTTGTTAATTCACGACCCATCAGAAGCTTGGCAGGTGAGCGACCGGTGGTTTGATGTGGTCTGGTGCGGTACTTGAGCAACACACGAGCTAGACAAGATTGAATGGAGACTTCCTTAATGAAGCCTCGACCATTCTTGATGATCTGAACAGCACGTTCGGCTTGACCTTCACTGGCAGGTTTGTAGGGGGCAGATGTGTAGTGCTTAATGCCATTCATTTTTCAAAAGTTCTGAACTCTGAACTCCTAAATGACAATCCATTTATCTGATACAATGGAGTTCGGAATATCATGTTGCGCGAACATGGTACGTAGAGCTTCAATTGTTACAGCAGAGGATGAGGATGGCACCACAAGAGCTTCAATCCATTTGGAGTGGGCATCAACTACGACAAGGAAAAGCTTCCCTTGAAATGAACCAGCATGGTCGATGTGTAGTCTGGACCATAGTTTTGATGGCCACGACCACATGGCCAATGGAGACTGTGGCGGTGTCTTGGCATGGGCTTGTACAAGTGTGTAACAATGGTGTGCACTGGACTCGATGTCACTGTCCAAACCAGGCCACCAAACAAGGCATCGGGAAATAGCTTTCATGGTGACTATGCCTGGATGAGCATTGTGGAATTCACTGATAATTTTCCTGCAGAGTTTAGGCGGAATTATCACTCAGCTACCCCAAAGCAGGCTGTCTGCATCAATGGAGAGCCCATCCTTCTGGATGAGGTACGGTTTTGCCCCTTCCAGTGGGGATGCCCAATTACCTGACATGACATAAAGCATTCAATTTGTGACAAATCTGGATTGCTATTGGTAGCACAAGCATTCTGCTTGACGATTACGGGCGCCTCATTGTGAATGACGTTGGCCATGAGATGAATAATATTGCCAGATTGTGGAGGTTGTGGGATGGTTACGGGAAGCGGCAAGCGACTGAGCGCATCAGCACAGTACATTTCCTTACCCGGGCGGTAAACCAATGAGTTGTCATAACCGGCAAGGGTCAACGCCCAACGTTGAACACGACCTGATGATATGGGCAGAATGGCTCTGGTTTTTCCAGGAGATCTAACAAGGGTTTATGCTCAGTCTCAATGGTAATATGTCCTCAAGAGACATGTTGGTACATCTTTAAGGTGCCCGAGACACACGCTAGTGCCTCTTGTTCTACCTGAGCATAGCGACGTTCAGTGTCATATGGGGTTCATGATGCATACGCAACAGGCTGGAGATTACCGGTTCCATTTGTTTGTAGCAACACACACCCAATGCCATATGAAGAGCTGTCACAACTGAGAATAAGTTTCTTGGTTTGGTCGTAATGGCGAGGAGGACAGCATGGTTGTAGTTGCCTTGAACGCTCTTGTTTGGGCAGCTTCCCATTTCCAGACGCCTTTCCTGAGGAGAATATGCAGAGGCTCAATGGTTTTGCTTAGTTGAGGCAGGAAATTATCAAAGTAGGTCAACATACCTTGTAATGTACGAAGTTCTGAAATGTTTTGTGGCATTGGTTCATTCGCAATTGCTTTAACTGTGCTCGGGGAGGGCAAAATGCCTTGACAGGAGATTTGATGACCCAGGTATTCAACTTCACGTGCCACAAAGGTACATTTCTCATGCCTTGGTGTATCCCAGCTTGTGACAGCCGATTGAGCACTTTGTTTAGGTTATCGAGGTGTCCATGTTGTGACTTGCCAGTCACTCATATGTCGTCCTGGAATACGACTGTCTTTGTTACAGTTTTCAATAATGTTTCCATCTTGCGTTGGAGGATTTGTGCAGCAGAGCGTATGCCAAATGGGCATCTGTTGTACACATGTAGTCCTCAATGAGTGTTGATGCATGTATAGGGCTTGGAATCATCATCTGGTTCCATTTGAGCAGAGGAATTGGTCAAGTCAAGCTTAGTGAATGTCTGGCCATCCATGAGAGTGGTGAACAGATCCTCTGCTTTGGGCAAAGGGTAGCCATTCAGCTTTGAATAGCGGTTGATCATCATTTTGTAGTCCCCACAAATGCGCACTGTTCCGTCTGCTTTGAGTATTGGAACGATAGGTGCTGCATAGTCGGAGTACTCGACTGGTGAGATGATGCCCTCACTCTGTAGGTGGTCAAGCTCACATTCGATCATTGAACGCATCATGGAGGGCACAGGTCTAGCCTTCTGGAACAATAGCTGAGCATCTGCAGAAACATGAATCCTCAGTTTGGGTCCTGCAAAGGTGCCATCACCATCACTGAACAAGCTAGGGTACTTGTTGAGTACGGTATCATATCCAGCATCAGAGTTGGAGACTGTTTACGTCACTCCAATTCAGTCTGATTATTTGTATCCAATCTTGGCCTAAGATGGTTGGTCCTTCTCCACGCACTATCAGTGCCATTTCTATCAGGACATGAGTGCCATTTCCATATCCTACAGTTACGTTAGCTGGGCCAACTACAGGAACCACCTCCTTGGTGTATGTTCTCAAGTCAGTAGATACAGGCCGGAGTGCAAGAGTCTTTCTCGGAGGGTCGATGGAGGTGAATTTGCTCTCGCTCATAATTGATCTGGAAGTGCCGGTATCAACTTCCGTCCTCACTGGGATCTTATCGGATGTTACAGCAACTATAATAGGAGCATCGGTGCTCTTTGTTCCAACAGAGAAAACCTCATAACGTTCCTCACTTGACTTTTGGCTGCAGGCTGTGCTCTGTGACCTGTCATCCGCTGCACCAGGGTTCACCCCAATGTGATAAGTAGGAGACAAGTTCTTCGACCTGGATTGAGAACAACGACACTTCAAGTGTCCCCACTTACCACGGTTGTCACAGGTATAATTCCTGTACCGACATTGGAAAGCTTGATGATTCCCACCACAACGCCAACAAATTACCCCAACCTTCTGGGTCGATTCAGAAATGTCAGCAGGTGGAGGTGAATTTGGTGGCTTGCTGAAACATTTTTGCTTGTAGCCAAAGGTTACCATGTTAACCGATGGGTCCTGCTGGATAACTTTTCACTTGTTAGAGATCACACGCAGGCTCTCGGCAGTTTGCATACACGCAGTGGCTATTTCCATGACTTTAGCCAAATTGGGGTCGGATTCAGTCTGGAGTTTCCGCAGAATTGGTCGTCATCGATGCCTATTATAAAGAAATCACGAAACATCTCTTCGAGTTTATCTGTAAACTCACAATGTTCGGCAAGTTGGCGTAAATCAGCCACGAACTCGGATGCCGATTGACCATATTGACGATGTTGGGAATAAAATTTATATCTCGAGACGATCTTACCCGGTTTAGGGTGATAAATGTCTTTTCACGAGATTGACGAGCAATTCATATGACTTGTCAGAAGGTTTGGCTGGGGCAAGAAGATCTTTGAGGCTGTACGTCGGAGCGCCGCATACGGTCAATAATTAGGCTCACCGCCTTTCAGCGTCCTCATCGGTGTCCATTTTGTTTGCCACAAAGTACTGCTTCAGACGATCGGTATGGTCTTCCCAATCATCCCCCACTGAGTATTCTTGCAATATGCCAATGCACAAAGACATCCCACCTTCGTCGCCACTGTAATGTACTCACTGGACAGGGACAAAGGCTCTGAAGTGGGAACAACAGGTTAAATTCGGACACGGGCACAACAGCACAGCACAGCATCAGAACATGGACGGGTCACATGACTGCTTAACCACGCCCGGTGCACCCATGTATGCATGCATTATCATAAACTACTGATACATCTCATTACATGACCGGGATCTTCAGGAAGGAAAGCAGGGAATTTGAAGGAGGTGGGTTTTGGGTGGATTCATGGGGGTAGAAAAGATTGTGGT
>CM068957.1:16529331-16547860 GCA_035128595.1 Eptatretus atami
TTCTCCCGTAGACCTTTGACCCCGATTAAAAATTTTCTAATATTATTTAATGGTGTGAACAAAGTTTGGTACATCATGGGTGATGAAGGTTGTAGTCAAATTTCATCGAAATTGTGTGTGTGGTTTTGGAGAAGGAAGCAAATACATATTTTGGGGGGCAACCCCCCCCCCCACCCCATATACCTCCTTAGACACTGATTTTTTTATTTTTAGTGATGGGAACAATCCCTGGTACATCACGGCAGATGAAGGTTGTGGTCAAGTTTCATCGAAATGGTGTGTAGTTTCACAGAAGTTGCAAATGTTTGTGGCGGATGGATGGATGGACAGACAGACGGCGTGCCATCCTATAAGCTCCGGGAACAACATCCGGGTGAGCTAAAAATAATTTCTGTACATAATTTCATTTATTTCGTTTTCTCCGGTTCTTTATTCATTTCTAGGCTGTGCCTATTTCATATTTGACAATGGACAACAAGAATGACCGCACTGTGGTCATAACCTGTACAAAATCCTTTGACAGGCCGAGTGGGAAATGCGCATTTAAAGCACTCTTAAAAGATGAACAGCACTTGGGAACACTATAATGCGCTATTAAAAGATTAACTTGACACCTTATCCATGTCAGCCTCCCACAGTTATATCAGAACGAGCTGATTTTGCATGGTCAAGGAGTGTTTACCAATATGGGCCGTTAAAAAACTACGTTAAACATGTTCGTTGCGGGCGTGTACTGTGGGTGCTGATGGGCTTGGTTAAACCTTATTCATAATTTTTATCGACATTGCTTAGATTTTTCGCGGTCATCACCATGAGTAACAGTCGACCCAACAAAGCAAATGGACATCTGACGCCAAACCCGGACAGTGTATAAATCAGCAGAGGCCCACCATAAACCAAGATGGCGGCCATAGTATTTTGTCTGGGGGTCATGGGGATGGGGTTAAGCGATAAATGTTGGGATCTAGCAGCTGTCCGACCAATGGGTGTACATTTCAAAAATCGACTCCCAACAAGAACAGCATCAACAACCAAGTGGAGCTCTTTTAGACCTGTGACATGTCACAGGTAAAAACTTACAGCATAGAAATTTGAACCTGGATTATGAGGATCGGAGGACTGAGTTCAGAATGATCTACAAATGTAGATCCCAAATGATCGAGGAACAACTTTATCTCAATTGAATGTTATATTTTGAACATGAACCTCTAGTTTTAACAGTATTTGGCTCTGAATTTGTCCCGATCGCACCTGCGCAAGAGAGAGGTCAGTTGATGATTTTACTCTGTCTGCTGTCTGGTTGTGAAAAATTGAAAATCATCCAAACAAGAATGGAATCATTACTTCCTGTTTTTTTAAGGACGTATGGAGGACATGTTAGATACGGTGGCGTAAAAGACGCTGCATCAATGGCGGTAAACTTCCGAATTTGTTCTTCGACAACTTTTGAAACCTCCATTTATTTCAATTGAATTATATACTTGAACACTGTCAAACACATCGCCTTTTGGCACTTTTAAAAACCTCCAGTTAGCAGTACTTGGACAAAAAAATATGGCATTTATGTCGTCATGACCAATCAAATTTGCTGCTAGCAGACCCCGCCCATGTCTTTGTTTCCAAGACAGCACGGGGTAAGGCGTTCTATGAACTCTAGTTAGCTCGCCTGTCGAAGAACAGAGAGCTATAGCGATACCCCCGCGTCAGCGTGAGCGTGAAAATGTTAAAGTTTTTGGTGCAAGTTATTTAGAAGCTTGCCATTCATTTAATGTGTACTAGGATGCTGGTATTTGGCATGGAGGTTCCTTTGGGGTATATTATTGATGTAGTGAAGTTGAAATTAAAAAATAATTTCAATGTTTTAAATTTTTGACCTGTTTTGACTTAACTTTTTTGTAGCACATCAACGTTAAAGTTTTTGGTGCAAGTTATTTTAGAAGCTTGCCATTCATTAATATGTGTACTAGGATGCTGATATTTGGCATGGAGGTTTCTGTGGGGTATACTATTTGGTGTAGTGAAGTTGAAATTAACATGATTTTAAATGTTTTTAAATTCAACCTAAGATGGTGTCAAAGCCACCAATGCTCGCCTGTTTATACTAGACGCTTGCCATTCATTTAATATGTGTACTAGTTTACTGATTACAATATACAAATACAATATTGCTTTATTACTTTTGGATCAGACTTCACTGCATGCTTTATAAAATATTATTAGAGACGTCTTTTAAAAACGATAAATGCATAAACAGGCGAGCATTGGGTGGCTTTGACACAAACTCTCTAGTTATCTTGTGCTCGTACAGTGGGAACGATTTTCTATTATGCAATTAGGTGTCGGAACGGATGGTGCGGAGAGCAGAGGTGACACACTTCATTTTGAGCTGTTATGTCTGCATTTGATTCCTGACGTGACTAGAAACTGTTACCCTGTGCTTAGCAGGCACCATATTCTCATTGATTGCACCATCCTTTTGAGGTATTGTAAGCTAGATGTCCTGTCTGCTGCATTAATTGGTGGAGTTTGAAGACTTCAAGAGTAGGACATAGTGTACCAGTATGTTGTTGTTGGTTTAACGATTAAGGTGGCTGGCTTGAGATCTAAGGTCTTGGTTTGAGCCCCGCTGTGGAAATAACCCCAGGTGGGTTGACTCAGCCTGTGATCTCCGTAGGTCGGCAAATGAGAACCAGCTTAATGGTAACAGGGGCATTGGTCAGCGGCACAGTCACATTTCCAAAATGATGCAACCACGCGCCATCGGCTGCATTATAACAAGAATACCAACATTCTACAGGTACTCTTGGGGGAATTTCTGTCTTGCTGTGCAGCGGGCATGCATTAGTGCAATTGTGACATGAGAGCGCGCAACTGGGGATGGAACCAACAGGCGAAACCTTTATCGAATCCCCGTCCAAGATGCACGCTAATGGTAGCTCAATGAGGCCCTGATGAGTATGAAATGTTTTGGATATCTGGTTTTCGGGGTTGTGCTGTGTCGTTTTGCACTTTTGAAATGAGACGTTTGTAGATGAAAGTTTTGTTGCTTATAATTCATCAAAACTATGAGTGAGCATCTACAATGAAAGAGGACACTCAGCCGTGGCATGAAGCGGTTTTCAGCGTTCCTGCAGGCACACACAAGCGCTCCTTCCTCTACTTGCCACACGATGATTCAACGAGAGATCATGATGGACAGGGATTTGTGTTGTGCATAAAAAGACTTCTAGTACTGACTGCTGCTGTTTGTGACTTCCTGATGGCTGCCGTAAGAGGGTATCTGGTTCCTATGCAAAAGAAGACGTTAGAAACGTTTTTTGTGTGTGACCTTTGCGACCGATGTGTGAAATTGGAACGTAGTTTTGATGATTTACTTGTAGGGATATTTATTCATAGCCCCGGACAGTTCTCTGAACAAACCTGCGGCAGGGAGACGCCGACGATCTCCAGGAACCTAGACATCCCATATCCAGGATGGTGTACCACCCTCTTCAGACCTCAGAGCATGTGAGTAGAGAGGCAGAGGAGCAGGAGAGCAGACGAGGGAGCAGCACTGCACGAGGAAGGATCAGTGGCAGGTGTCGACTGGGAAGGGCCAGGGTAGTTTGGCGATCAGCACGTGGATCCTGAGACGCGTTGGATCGTTGTGTGAGCAGAGAGAAGAATGGGAGATTTGGCACCGACTTACACTTTAACCACCGCAAAGAGGCATCCCGATAATTTGTGGGTGGGGAGTTGATGATGAGTAGGTAGTGGATGAGTGTAGTGTCTTTTTGTGGGTGACGGGAGGAGAAAGAGTTTGGAGGATGTATGATATAGGAAGGAAAATATGGAAACGAATGTGTAAACATATTTGGAGAGGTGAGGAAAGAGAGAGGGGTGGGATTCCGTCTCCTTTCATGTGTAACAAGTAGATGGTCACTCGAGATGAAGATGAAAATGGAACCTTGTTATGATGAATAATTTATTGGGGGCAGGCATGGATTGATTTAGCATGAGAGATTCAATAAAGGCCTCGATGTTAAAAAGGCAAAAGTCGTTTTCCCTGAGGATTGTTGTTCTCCATTGCAGGTACTGGTGACTCACAGTTATGGTGTTATATTCAGGGGCTGCCATTTGATGTATTCGGGTCCATTTTGTGTGGTGTTATTATTACAGTGCAATTGTGCACATTGATTTTAGCCATGCATAACAGGATTACCATCACGGAGCTTGAGAGAGAGAATGAAAAATTTAAATGCCGGGAACATTTTGGGCAAGATGAAAGCTGTATACTGGAGGGGGCGTGACTCTTTGTGTAGGTACACAATGGGGCCCCCTCGATTGCAGCTTTGTGTGGAGTGCTGGGCCATCGATTGTCGATGCAATGCAAGGCATGTGGTTGGGTTCTACGATTTTTAATCCGTGGCTCGATGGATGAAGCTCTCTTGGTATTGGGGCACAGGTGTTCGTGGCGCTCAAAGTGGGTGAAATGGGAATTCGTTTCAGCAGAACGCCATCTAAACCGTACACACGTGTTGTTTAAATTGCAAGTTTCATTACACTTAACAGTGCCGATTAATGTCATAGGCCTTGAATTGTGACAAAAAGTTGGTTGCCGACGTTGCGCAGTTTTTGCAGATGTGCTTTTATACCTGTTTGATATACCTGGGGTGATGGCAGGATAGCCTAGAGGTACGCATACTCATCTTCAGCGGTCTAGCCTGGGTTTGAATATGGGTTCAGCTATAAACTTCATCCTGGTGTTTTCGCAAGCACGGCGTTGCATCGACGACGTTGCACTCATCCTCGGATCGACGTTAAACTGAATGTTCCTCTTGGTTGGTTGGGTTTGGAAGATCCGATGGTCTCTTTCGCGAAGAGTAGGCAAGCTATCATCCCCACCCGAACAAGTTACAATTCCTGCCCTGAACGTCGCTGAAGATAATGGCAACTCGTTCAGCATAGCCCGTGCGCAGGAACTGCTTCTCAGCACCAACATACTCCCTAAAGAGTATGCCACATTAATGATATAGTATACCTGGTAATCACTGGTTGGTTACCTGGATGCTGACTACACACATCGGGATTCTGTTTACGAGTGGAGGTTATAACATTTTGGAGTGTGATACGCTTGATAATCGTTTTTTGTAGAATGTGCAGTTGTGGAAAAATTATGCGTTATAAATCTCCTTGCGTACGTGGGACCTTCCAGGGTTAACAATGAGATTCCAAGAGGGAAATTAACGTGTAATTGTTACTGTCATTTCATCAGAATTATTCACATTAGTGTGTGGTGTTTAATATTATGTTGTTCTTCGCTTTTTTTTCTCTTTTATACAAGGACGTGCCTCTTCCCAGCCTCATTTGCTTCGTTGATGGGTTTAATCAAAAGACAGTATGTGTACACACACATTGCACATACCTGTGAGTCTCAAGGAGGATGTAAATGAAGTAAAACTTGCGAAAAAAAGAGGATATTTATACACGGTAATTGTTGTTGCCCTGGTTGTTGTTGTATGTGTGTTTTCCTCCGTGTACTTTATTTATTAGCTCCCCGGAACTTATGGGATGGCGCGTCGTCCGTCCGTCCATTCATCCGTCCACAAATACTTGCAACTTCTACTCTGAAACTACACATGAATATTCTGATGAAACTTGAGCACAACCTTCATCACCCGTGACGTACACAAGATTGTTCATGAGCATAAAAAAATAAATTCCATGTATTTACTTTCTTCTCCATTATATATTTGAGGGTCATCCATGCCTTCCAGTGGTTGCCCGATTAATGATTCTCTTATCCAGCCGCTACCAGGTGAGCGTCCAGGGGATATTCCCCGATGTTGATTGCATTGCTTTGAGAAGTATTAGCTAGTATAAATATTTGTGTGCTCCTTCTGTTTCTTCTAAAGGGTTCTGCTGTGAAGAATATGAAACGTTACCTTTGGAACTGTTTCATCATGCTTGTAATCCCGCTTCCTCTAACTTCTTCTTCTTCAATAACGGAGAGATGGGCTTTTAAAATTGGCATCTTATGATTAAAGGATAAGAAAATTTGTTCCAAGTAATCATTATTAGCTTTCCAATGGTGCTTTAAAAAAAAAATTGTTCACGAGAGTAGGACAGCCACATTAAAGCTCTGGGTCTTGCTTCTCTCCACGTTGAGGACGGAAACACGACGGATGCGTCTCCGTTTTATAATATATGTAATGTTTCACCCAGTATGAGTGAAGAGAATTCATGATGATGACTGGTTACTGGTCTATTGCTTTGGTCCTTTGCCATCAGTAAATTCATGGACGATTTATGATGGTTACAATCCTATCTTTGTGTGCAAAATGGCAAGTACACAATATAGCCGCCAATGGTGGAATTTCATTGTGTGGGAAGAAAGCATATGCACTAAACCCTGAGGCAAGGAAGCAGCAGTATCTGATCCCCCCCCCTTCCACCCTGGCCTGCAGAGGAAATGCAGCTAAGTCTCCAGTATCATTGTGGTGATAATCAGCAAGAAGTGGAAATGCAGGAAGTGAATACAGAAGTCCCAAAAGAGTCTTTCCAAGTTTCCAGTTTTTCTTTCCTGGAGTTATAGTTTGCTTCGTTTATCCATCTTGTTACCCCTGTGTCCTCTCCCGCTTAATTCTACCTTCATCCTTTCCTTCTCCAAGTCTTCCTTCTATTGTTGTCCTCATCCTGCTCTTGGTGTCCCCCCCCCTTTCTCTTTCTGTGCTGTTTTTTTGTTTCTGTTGTGCCTGATCCATTTTATGTTCTGTGCTGTCTCCAGGACCTCGACTATTTTCTATTTCAAAAACAAACAAGCTCGAGACCAGGTTGGAGTGCTGGAATTGCTAGGTGCTGGTACAAACTGATGAGAAACCAAAATCTGATGTACAAGTCATGTGTCAAAGCTTGGATACATGACATACATAGATTGGAGAAAGAAAAATCGAACAGATCAGATTGAGTGACCCCCCACCCCATATACCTCCTTAGACACTGATTTTTTTATTTTTTAGTGATGGGAACAATCCCTGGTACATCACGGCAGATGAAGGTTGTGGTCAAGTTTCATCGAAATGGTGTGTAGTTTCACAGAAGTTGCAAATGTTTGTGGGCGGATGGATGGATGGACAGACAGACGGCGTGCCATCCTATAAGCTCCCGGGAACAACATTCCGGGTGAGCTAAAAATAATTTCTGTACATAATTTTCATTTATTTCGTTTTCTCCGGTTCTTTATTCATTTCTAGGCTGTGCCTATTTCATATTTGACAATGGACAACAAGAATGACCGCACTGTGGTCATAACCTGTGACAAAATCCTGTGACAGGCCGAGTGGGAAATGCGCATTTAAAGCACTCTTAAAAGATGAACAGCACGATTGGGAAACACCTATTTAATGCGCTATTAAAAGATTAACTTGACACCTCTCATCCATGTCAGCCTCCACCACAGTTATATCAGAACGAGCTGATTTGTTGCATGGTCAAGGAGTGTTTAACCCCAATATGTGGCCGTTAAAAAACTACGTTAACAATTTTGTTTCGTGGGGCGTGTACTGTGGGTGCTGATGGGCTTGGTTAAACCTTATTCATAATTTTTATTCGACATTGCTTAGATTTTTCGGGGTCACTCACCATGAGTAACAGTCGACCCAAACAAAGCAAATGGACATCTGACGCAACAAACCCGGACAGTGTATAATCAGCAGAGGCCCACCATAAAACCAAGATGGCGGCCATAGTATTTTGTCTGGGTGTCATGGAGGATGGGGTTAAGCGATAAATGTTGGGATCTAGCAGCTGTCCGACCAATGGGTGTACATTTCAAAAATCGACTCCCAACAAGAACAGCATCAACAACCAAGTGGAGCTCTTTTAGACCTGTGACATGTCACAGGTAAAAACTTACAGCATAAGAAATTTGAACCTGGATTATGAGGATCAGGAGACCTGAGTTCAGAATGATCTACAAATGTCAGATCCCAAATGATCGAGGAACAACTTTATCTCAATTGAATGTTATATTTTGAACATGAACCTCTAGTTTAACAGTACTTTGGCTCTGAATTTGTCCCGATCGCACATGCGCAGAGAGGAGTCAGTTGATGATTTTTACTCTGTCTGCTGTCTGGTTGTGAAACAAAATTGAAAATCATTCCAAACAAGAATGGAATCATTACTTCCTGTTTTTTTTAAGGACGTCATGGAGGACATGTTAGATACGGTAGCGTAAAAGACGCTGCATCAATGGCGGTAAACTTCCGAATTTGTTCTTCGACAACTTTTGAAACCTCCATTTTATTTCAATTGAATTATATACTTGAACACTGTCGAACACAAATCGCCTTTTGGCACTTTCAAAAAACCTCCAGTTTAGCAGTACTTGGACAAAAAAAATTATGGCATTTTATGTCGTCATGACCAATCAAATTTGCTGCTAGCAGACCCCGCCCATGTCTTTGTTTCTCAAGACAGCACGGGGTAAGGCGTTCTATGAACTCTAGTTAGCTCGCCTGTTCGAAGAACAGAGAGCTATAGCGATACCCCCGGCGTCAGCGTGAGCGTGAAAATGTTAAAGTTTTTGGTGCAAGTTATTTAGAAGCTTGCCATTCATTTAATGTGTACTAGGATGCTGATATTTGGCATGGAGGTTCCTTTGGGGTATATTATTGATGTAGTGAAGTTGAAATTAAAAATAATTTCAAATGTTTTAAATTTTTGACCTGTTTTGAATTAACTTTTTTGTAGCACATCAACGTTAAAGTTTTTGGTGCAAGTTATTTAGAAGCTTGCCATTCATTAATATGTGTACTAGGATGCTGATATTTGGCATGGAGGTCTGTGGGGTATACTATTGGTGTAGTGAAGTTGAAATTAACAAATGATTTTAAATGTTTTTAAAATTTCAACCTAAGATGGTGTCAAAGCCACCCAATGCTCGCCTGTTTATACTAGACGCTTGCCATTCATTTAATATGTGTACTAGTTTACTGATTACAATATACAAATACATATATTGCTTTAAAATTACTTGGATCAGACTTCACTGCAATGCTTTATAAAAAATTTTAGAACGTCTTTTAAAAACGATAAATGCATAAACAGGCGAGCATTGGGTGGCTTTGACACAAACTCTCTAGTTATCTTTGTGCTCGTACAGTGGGAACGATTTTCATATTATGCAATTAGGTGTCGGAACGGATGGTGCGGAGAGCAGAGGTGACACACTTCATTTTGAGCTGTTATGTCTGCATTTGATTCCTGACGTGACTAGAAACTGTTACCCTGGTGCTTAGCAGGCACCATATTCTCATTGATTGCACCATCCTTTTGAGGTATGTTAAGCTAGATGTCCTGTCTGCTCGCATTAATTGGTGGAGTTTGAAGACTTCAAGAGTAGGACATAGTGTACCAGTATGTCTGTTGTTGGTTTAACGATTAAGGTGGCTGGCTTGAGATCTAAGGGTCTTGAGTTTGAGCCCCGCTGTGGAAATAACACCAGGTGGGTTGACTCAGCCTGTGATCTTTCCGTCAGGTCGGCAAAATGAGAACCAGCTTAATGGTAACAGGGGCATTGCATCAGCGGCACAGTCACATTTCCAAAAATGATGCAACCAGCAGCCATCGGCTGCATATATAACAAGAATACCAACATTCTACAGGTACTCTTGGGGGAATTTCTGTCTTGCTGTGCAGCGGCCATGCATTAGTGACATTAGTGACATGAGAGCGCGCAACTGGGGATGCAACCAACAGGTCGAAACCTTTATCGAATCCCCGTCCAAGATGCATCCGCTAATGGTAGCTCAATGAGGCCCTGATGAGTATGAAATGTTTTGGATATCTGGTTTTCGGGGTTGTGCTGTTCGTTTTTGCATACTTTGCAAATGAGACGTTTGTAGATGAATAGTTTTGTTGCTTATAATTCATCAAAACTATGAGTGAGCATCTACAATGAAAGAGGACACTCAGCCGTGGCATGAAGCGGTTTCAGCGTTCCTGCAGGCACACACAAGCGCTCCTTCCTCTACTTGCCACACGATGATTCAACAGAGAGATCATGATGGACAGGGATTTGTGTTGTGCATAAAAAGACTTCTAGTACTGACTGCTGCTGTTTGTGACTTCCTGATGGCTGGCCATAAGAGGGTATCTGGTTCCTATGCAAAAGAAGACGTTAGAAACGTTTTTTTGTGTGACCTTTGCGACCGATGTGTGAAATTGGAACGTAGTTTATTTTGATGATTTACTTGTAGGGATAATTCATAGCCCCGGACAGTTCTCTTGAACAAACCTGCGGCAGGGAGACAGCCGAGCGATCTCCCAGGAGCGACCTAGACATCTCCCATATCCAGGATGGTGTACCACCCTCTTCACGACCTCAGAGCATGTGAGTGAGAGGCAGAGGCAGAGAGACAGACAGAGAGGGAGAGACACTCACCAATGAGAGAGAGACAGTCAGCGACAGAAAAGAGACAACAGGGAAAGGGCCGGTTTATGAGGACCGATCGGCACTGTGACCGCAACCGCGCTGCTTGGACGGATCTGGGCAGCAGAGAAGAATGGGGAAGATTTGGCCACCGACTTACACTGGCGGGTACAACCACCGCAAAGAGGCATCCCCGATAATTGCTGGGTGGGGAGTTGATATGATAGGTGGAAGAAATGAGTGTAGTGTCTTTGTGGGTGACGGGATAGAAAGGAAAGAGCTTTGGAGGATGTATGAATAATGAGAAGGAAAATATATGGAAACAGAATGTGTGAAACATATTCTGGAAGGCGGAGGGTGAGGAAAGAGAGCAGGATGGGATAAGGAATTCCGTCTCCTTTCATGTGTAACAAGTAGATGGTCACTCGAGATGAAGATGAAAAAATGGAACCTTGTTATGATGAATAATTCTATTGGTGGGCCAGGCATGGGACTGATTTAGCCATGAGAGATTACAATAAGAGGCCTCGATGTTGTAAAAAAGGCAAAAGTCGTTTTAATCCCTGAGGATGATTGTTTCTCCATTTTGCAGGTACTGGTGACTCACAGGTTATGGTGTTAATATTCAGGGTGCCTGGATTGATGTATTTCGGGTCCATTTTGGTGGTGTTTATAATTACAGTGCAATATGTGCACATTTGATTTTAGCCATGCATAACAGGATTACCATCACGGGAGCTTGAGAGAGAAATGAAAAATTTAAATGCCGGGATACATTTTGGGCAAGATGAAAGCTGTATACTGGAGGGGCGTCACAGATCTCTTTGTGTAGGTACACAATGGCGGCCCCGGCCTCGATTGCAGCTTTGTGTGGAGTCAGCTGGGGCCATCGATGTCGATTGCAATGCAAGACATGTGGTTGGGTTTCACGATTTTTAATCCGTGGCTCGATGGATGAAGCTCTCTTGGTATTGGGGCACAGGTGTTCCACGTGGCGCTCAAAGTGGGTGAAATGGGAACTTCGTTTCAGCAGAACCGCCATCTAAACCGTACACACGTGTTGTTTAAATTGCAAGTTTTCATTACACTTAACGATGCCGATTAATGTCATGGGCCTTGAAATTGTGACAAAAATGATGGTTGCCGACGTTGCGCAGTTTTTGCAGATGTGCTTTTATACCTGTTTGATATACCTGGGGTGATGGCAGGATAGCCTAGAGGTACGCATACTCATCTCTCAGCGGTCTAGCCTGGGTTTGAATATGGGTTCAGCTATAAACTGTCATCCTGGTGTTTCGCAAGCACGGCGTTGCATCGACGACGTGTGCACTCATCCTCGGATCGACGTTAAACTGAATGTCCTCTTGGTGGTTGGTTGGTGGAAGATCCGATGGTCTCTTTCACGAAGAGTAGGCAAGCTATCATCCCCACCCCGAACAAGTTACAAATTCCTGCCCTGAACGATCGCTGGAAGATAATGGCAACTCGTTCAGCATAGCCCGTGCGCAGGAACTGCTTCTTCAGCACCAACATACTCCCTAAAGAGTATGCCACATTAATGATAATGATATACCTGGTTAATCACTGGTTGGTATACCTGGATGCTGACTACACACATCGGGATTCTGTTACGAGGTGGAGGTTATAACATTTTGGAGTGTGATACGCTTGATAATCGTTTTTGTAGAATGTGCAGTTGTGGAGAAAATTATGCGTTATAAATCTCCTTGCGTACGTGGGGACCCTTCCAGGGTTAAACAATGAGATTCCAAGAGGAAATTAAACGTGTAATTGTTACTGTCATTTCATACGAATTATTCACATTAGTGGTGTGGTTGTTATATATTATGTTGTTCTATCGCTTTTTTTTTCTCTTTATACAAGGCACGTGCCCTCTTCCCCAGCCTCCTGTTGCTTCGTTGATGGGTTTAATCAAAAGACAGTATGTTGTACACACACATTGCACATCTACCTGTGAGTCTCAAGGAGGATGTAAAATGAAGTAAAACTTGCGAAAAAAAGAGGATATTTTATTACACGTAATTGTTGTTGCCCTGGTTGTTGTTGTATGTGTGTTTCCTCCGTGTATTTTTATTTATTAGCTCACCCGGAACTTATGGGATGGCGCGTCGTCCGTCCGTCCATTCATCCGTCCACAAATACTTGCAACTTCTACTCTGAAACTACACATGAAATTCTGATGAAACTTGAGCACAACCTTCATCACCCGTGACGTACCAAAGATTGTTCATAGCATAAAAAAAAATAAATTCCATCGGTATTTACTTTCTTCTCCATTATATATTTTGAGGGTCATCCATGCCTTCCAGTGGTTGCCCGATTAATGATTCTCTTATCCAGCCGCTACCAGGTGAGCGTCCAGGGGTATTTCCCCGATGTTGATTGCATTGCTTTGAGAAGTATTACTGTATATAATTTTGTGTGCTCCTTCTGTGTCCTTCTAAAGGGTTCCTGCTGTTGAAGAATATGAAACGTTACCTTTGGAACTGTTTCATCATGCTTGTAATCCCGCTTCCTCTAACTTCTTCTTCTTCAATAACGGAGAGATGGGCTTTTAAAATTGGCATCTTATGATTAAAAGGATAAGAAAATTTGTTCCAAGTAAATCGATTATTAGCTTTCCAATGGTGCTTTAAAAAAAAAAAAATTGTTCTACGAGAGTAGGAACAGCCACATTAAAGCTCGAGGTCTTGCTTCTTCTCCACGTGATGGACGGAAACACGGACGGATGCGTCTCCGTTTACTAATATATGTAATGTTTCACCCAGTATGAGTGAAGAGAATTCATGATGATGACATGGTTACTGGTCTATTGCTTTGGTCCTTTGCCATCAGTAAAATTCCATGGACGTTATTATGATGGTTACAAATCCTATCTTTGTGCAAAATGGCAAGTACACATATATAGCCGCCAATCTGGTGAAGTTTCATTGTGTGGGAAGAAAGCATATGCAGCTACAACCCTGAGGCAAGGAAGCAGCAGTATCTGATCCCCCCCCCCCCCCTTCCACCCTGTCCTGCAGAGGAAATGCAGCCATAGCTCCTCCAGTATCATTTGTGGTGATAATCCAGCAAGAAGCTGGAAATGCAGGAAGTGAATACAGAAGTCCCAAAAGAGTCTTTCCAAGTTTCCAGTTTTTCTTTCCTGGAGTATATTTGCTTCTTTATCCATCTTGTTCACCCCTGTGTCCTCTCCTAGTCTTAATTCTACCTCTCATCCTTTCCTTCTCCAAGTCTTCCTTCTTTTTGTCCTCATCCCTGCTCTTGGTGTCCCCCCCCCCCTTTCTCTTTCTGTGCTGTTTTTTTGTTTCTGTTATGTCCTGATCCATTTTATGTTCTTGCTTCTCCCAGGAGCCTCGACATTTCTATTCAAAAACAAACAAGCTCGAAGACAGGGTTGGAGTCTGGATTGGCCGGTGCTGGTAAAACTGACTTGAGAAACCAAATCTGATGTACAAGTCTGTGTCAAAGCTTGGATACATGACATACATAGATTGGAGAAAGAAATCGAACAGATCAGATTGAGTGACGCAGAGGATAAAAGAGACCAGGGTGAAGAGACTGTGCCCAAACGATGATCAACGTCAAGGGCATGAGCAAGCAGCCTTGGCATGAAATCTGGGCGAGACTGAGCATCACAAGCAGGAGCAGCCCTTCCGCCATGCTATGGTTGTGTTGGCAGCAGTTAGGTGGCACTCCCCCCAACCAAACGACCCCCCCCTGCCATTTTCATGTGCAGTTACCTGCATTTCAAGCATTCCAATATATGGCACTTGATGACTGTGAGATCAACTTCAATCTTTCCCTCCTTGACCTCTCTGCCTGACTGGAGTTTACTGTCCACATCTGCAACTTTCATGGGTGATGAAGAGCTATAAAAAGAGAAAAAAACTCAGAAAATCCACTTGCTTTTCGTGTGTCCTCTCTGTTTAAAAACATTTGCACAGAGTTATTTCTCAGATTCATGATGATATGTTTTGGAAAGATTATAATAATGTATGCACATTACCTTCGGGTAACAAACCTGTGTGATTCGAAGTAATCAAAACACAAGTATCTAAGCATTGGTGGATGATTGACTATTTAGCTGCTCTGACTACCATTTAGTACCTGGATTGTCGTACTCTGTAGTTTGATATCGCACGGAGTAATTCGATGATTAAGATTTCAAGGGTTAATTCACTCCGCTGTTCTTACCTTCACGGATCGCAGCAAGTGGAACATTCAGGACAACCAGAGCCATGGCACACCAGGTAAAACTGTACATGAGTATTAGTAAAGTAACTTTAGTAGTTCTTCAGTATTTGAGGTGAAATGCCAAAGGCTTTAGATCGAAATAATTGAAATTTTTATATTTATATTAAAATTGTTCGAAAATACTTTCATAGTTTTTCATGGCACTTTGGGCAAGTATATTTAACATCTACCTCAACACTACTGAAGAGGTACTGAATTTCCACCTCATTATTACTGAAACTGTACTCAACTTCTACCTGGAATCTCACTGTCAACCATGATCTTTCTTGGGCCAAATCACATTTCAAAATTGGCCTCCAAAGGCAGCCGCCGACCAAACCGCCAACCAATTTCAAAATTGGCCTCCATCGTACAAAGTCCTTCCTTGGCACACCTGAATTCTTATCCACCGAAAAGACCTTCATCCGCAATGATGGAGTTCTGCTCTCCCCTCTTGGCTGGCTCTCCTGCCTCACATCTTGCTCAGCTTGATGCCGTGGAAACCAAGGCTTTGAAGATCATTTGAATCTCCCACAAGGAAGCTGAGTCCATGGGCCTTTCACTTTCCAATTGCAGACAGGTCGGTGGTCTTTCTATCTAAGTGTACTGCCTCCTTTCTGGTCTTTTTCCTTGCTTTGCTGCCCCCTCCATGCATCTGTAGGACGCACGCAGTCCACCATCAACCCCTTCTGGTGAAACTATCTAAATCCAAGATCACTGCTCACCTCAACTCATTCGTTCCTCTTTTTTTCCCCACCTGTGGAATCAACTTCCACATTCTTTTCAATCTCATTCTTCCCTCCAGGTCTTCAAGACAGCTGTTCACCACGATTTCAGATCATTCCCAACCCAAAACCATGATCTTTTCTACCTTTGTTAAACCACCCCAATTATCCCTCCTCCTTCCAAATTTCCAGTTTTCCCTTTTGTATTCATCTTGTCTGTACCCCACGCATCCTCTCCTATCCCCTCCTCCCTGCATACATTGTTTGCTCCAGTCTTCCTCTATCTTGGCCTCAACTCTGCTGTCGGATTCCCTCCCCTCTCTCTCTATTGTTCCTTTTGTCTTGTGTCCTGATCCGTTCAGTGTGCTCGCTCTTCTACGAGCCTTAACTATGTATACAAAAAAGCCCCAAAATATATCTACATATATAAATAAGTTTTTTTTTAAGCTGATACTTTGTGCACTGGAGATGGTTGATGTGTGACAAGATGTATAGGTTTTGCACTTATTACTGATTAAAAAAAACTTTGATTCGTAACTTCAACGGATTCGTAACTTCAACGTAACTTTAAATTTTGAAATGTTACTCATGGGTTCCCATCCTTGGCCGAATGCAAATTGTTTCGTCACTGTCTGCATTGCTATCCAAATGCAACCAGAACTGTTCGACTGGAAATCCAACATGACTACTGAAAGGGGCCTCTTCCCCTTGGCTCAACAAATCTTCCAGCTCAATTAATTCCACGCTTGTTATCCTCTGCCTTTGGCTTTCTGTTCACCAGTGAAGTTTGAACATGGAGCAAATCTCACATTGGTGAGAATTGATGGTTCGCTTGTCACACGTTGCCTTGTTCATCCTCTTCGTCGTCCATTGCAAAATGATGCTCTGCACAATTTATTGGCTCCGTGTGTGCAATTGTTCCATCTGAAAATCTTCCCCAATTTGTTTTTGACAATGGTTGTCTACCGCTGGAGATGTGTTTTACCACTGTCTACCACTGTCTACCACTGGAGATGTCTACCACCTGCCTGCCATGCGTCAAATCGATGTGTTTTATTGATCATTGTATATGGGTTCGAGTCAGTTGTGCCGATTTTTGAGAATTTTTTGTTTGCCTTCAAGTGTGTTTCCATTATGACCTTTTGTGGTAATGACTTGCTTTTCTCAGGAAAACCCAAATATTATCGTTTGGTGTTTTTTACGTGCTTCCCCCCCCCCCCCCCCCTCCTATTTATAAGGACGATAGTCGACAATTGTCAAATCAGCGCAGTGTAATGGATTTGAACCTGAGATCTTAGAACTTGGTTTTCTGTTGAACCCTATGTTGTCATTGCTCATCAAAGCCAGAAAGTCGCGATCATGGAAAGCCGCCCTTTGAAAACCCACGGTTGTACTTCGCTCAGGTTTGAGAAAACAGCTCATTGGGGAGCCTTGGATGGCTGCTTGCCAGACTCAGCGGGATTGTGCATGCTGTTTCCCGGGACTGGTGTGATCTTGGATGGAAATAGTTAGGCCAACCTGGTGCAGCTGTGCTTTCATTCCTCGTCTCACACTCCTGTTATTTTGCTCTTTTTTCTGTGTATAATTGGTCAACTTTATAATGAAAGTTTTCAATTAATTATCAGCACATCACCATTAATTTGTGCATGCCCCCTTTTATTTTGTGTTGCTGCTGTTACAATTTGCTAGTGTGTGTCTATTCTAAGTAATGATTGTTACTCCCCCCCCCCCAAAAAAAAAATCAAAAACAATCGTTCAGGCTACCTCATTTGCACGAGCCTGTTTTTTCTATTGAGTTTTCGGGCCAGCCTGTGGGTTGTGTGAACCATTTAACCTTTCTGGTAGCAGTGTCAAAGGCTTTGTGCTTATTGTTACCACTCCAGGAGGTCTCCATAGAACACTGCATCGATTCATGTGATGCAGTGGGTGACAACTTTATTTTTGGATTCAAGACAAGGTGTACTTTTGTTTTGGTTATTGTTCAGAAGTAATTGTACGTCCGTCGTGTTTTGAGGAATACTTGTCTTCATATTTTCAACAATGCAATCATCTGTCTTTCGATGGATCTGGAAGCCAATTTTGGAACCACAGACATTGATAAAGTGTGGGTGATGAATGTGGGATAGCGGCTGTTTGTTTGCTTGCTTCAACCGTCTCCCCCAACTCATGTGATCCTCCATCCCTTCCTGCAGTTTTTTCCATCCCCATGTATCCTCACCCTCTTAGTTGCAGGTTAGGGCTAACAGGATGGCTCAGAGGTACACACACTTCCCTCTAAGCTGTCTTGTCTGGATTCAAATCCCGACCCAGCTAATAAACTGTCATCCTGGTGGTTTACAGGCATGGTGATTGGACATGGATGGATATTCAATGGGTGTCCCATCTGCCAGCATGAGTTGTTGGATGTTAAAGAACCCACGGTGTCCTTCACAAAGAGGAGGTGAGCTATCACCAGCACCATGGCCAAATAACAAATTCCTGCCTGAACCAGCAGAGGGCACTGCATCAGTGGTGCAGCCATGACCTCAGCCAAAGATGTTACCTCTCAGCCTTGTGATGCATTGGATGAAGAAGCCTTGCAGGTTTGTGTTTTCATCCCTCCTCTCTCTCTCACTCTCTCTCTCTTTTTGATGTATGTTCATTCTCTTTTGCTTGTTGTGTCCAATTGTGGCTCCACTGTCATGACATTGTCTTTTTACCTACTGTCACCTCCCTCTACTATGTGTCAATTTTGTATACACAAATAACACCAGTGTCTTCACTGCTTTCTTTGCTCGCAAGCCTTGATCTGCCATGTTTCGAAGGATTTGAATTTGCATCCATCCATAGCATTTGGACCACTGTGGTTTCCTGTCCCTGGAAACTGCTCCTTGTTTTCTGAGCCATTTCCACATTATTTTGTGAAAAGAGTATACGTGAGCATCGCATCAATTTTGTTTCACTATCCTGCCATTGTCTTTTTAATAAGTTTGTTAAAAGAGCTATTTTGGTTTTATTCACCATTTACACACCTGAGAAACGAGCATTAAGCGTTTTTGATGATAATATGCAAGTTAATTGGCTGTTTTTCGTCTTGCCCTGAAAGGGATGCGACTGCGAGACAATTGAAGGTGAAAGGGATCTATGTGTGTGT
>CM068957.1:16549816-16565668 GCA_035128595.1 Eptatretus atami
GTCATGGAAAAAATATAATGTATCTGTAAGCAAACTGACGAACGAAGATTTTCTACAAACTTGGCATTTACACAAGAGCTTCACTTGAAATTAACTTGTGGCAGCAGTCAAGTTAAAAAAGTGACGCTGGTTGCTGAACAAAACAAGCATCAACGATTACAATAATAGTGAAATGAAAGAAAACAGGCTTAACCTTTGCCCTCACGATAATACAGTTCTTGTCAGCCTTTCCCCCCGTCGAGATTATGTCACTAACAACCCGGCGACATAATAGAGTAAGCGTCCATACTCTTGAAGGTTTCAGGCTGGCTTGAGTGTAAGGACTGGCGTTTCAACAAGGTAAACTAGATGTCAGGGAAACGACTTGAGGCCAAAATCCTTTCTGTTGTCCATTTATCCTTTGAAATAATATAAGGATCTTCACTAAGACCACACAGCTTCAGTTTTCGCAGTACTCTCTTAGAAATATAATCTTAATGGAATAGCCCAGAAGTTCGTGTGACACGTCGTGGTAGCCATGATTTTTTGCCACTCAAATGGCGGAGCCTTACCTTCCGCTGTGACGTCACTCGCTTAGTGCATAGGGTCAATCGGCACGTGACGGTGGAACAAACTTTGTTCTCTGTAATTTAGAACACGTTACTGTAATATGGTAACGGCTCGGAAATGCGTGTTATCAATATATTTTTGCTTTTGAAACTCCACAAGGGAAACCATATAACCTTTATAAATAATGTACCTCTACCTTGTAGTAACTGCCGACTGTATATCCCGATTGGGACACGAACTGTACCGCTATCGACTGTAAGGTGCTCTGTAAGTGGCTTAAGCACTCAAGGAAGCACTCCAATTAAATGGTTGATAAGGATCGGCTGGCCATGCTGTGGCTGCATACCATATAGGATACCTTTAACTTTAAAGCAGATCTTCGCGGCACCCTCAACAGTTAAAGAAATTTAAATAATTCATTCAAATAATGACTTTATCCACAAAAGAGTTGCTGTTTAATGAAGAACAACCCAGGAGATATCGCAAAGTTTAATCATTGCAGATAATACGCCACGTTGCCTGCTCGTCTGTGCATGCGTCACATGGTACATCAGTTCGCGGTCCACGCAAACGTTATAACTTTATTTTCAAGCATCCGTTTGTTTGTGTTTTTTTTTCACCAGATTTGCTTTGATTCCCCATGGAGCACCTCAGCGAAATTGCCAAAAATATAGACACAGATTTGCAGACGCTATGGATAAGCAGTCCCTCTGGGAGAAAGGGTGTGAGGTCAAGCAGTGAATGCATTAAATCATACAGCTCAATGAAGCTGGTTAATTTTGGCACATTCCTAAATTTTTTGTTCACTCAATAAAATTCTCCAAGAAGTAGTAAAAGATAAGTTTAATGCTTTGGAAATTTCACATTTCCTTGTGTGTATATGAGGAATGAGGGAACATAGCCTTGCTTGCTTAATGTAAATAGGTATTTCGGCTAAGTTAGGACTCGTTATTTCTTTAAATTCAGATTTCACTCCAGATTTTGACACTTATTTCGTCCGGACGATATCTGATCCTTGAAGCTGAAATAATATTTCGATGATATACTTTAATTAGTCTGTGAGAGTAGATCGTGGAAAATTGCATCATATAATGTATGAAATCGCTCCAAGCTCCTAATTTGCAAATCATGGCACTTACAAATGCGATGTATACAGCAATTCATAGCTATGGTGAACAACCATTCGATGTGAGTGAGGAAAGTGAAAAAAAAAATAAATTATCGTTAAGAAATCGTTGCAGCCTGTTCCAAGTCAAGACATGGTTGAGTAGGCCAAAAACACGTGGTGGCTTCAGACCCCAGCGAGGTAACCCAGTATACGCCTTAAGACCCCATTGAGAGCGAGGTGGCCAAGGAGCACCTGACAAAGGATATAATTAAATATGGCTGTTAATTATCTTCAAAGGGGGTGTTTTAATTCACCCAAACATCCAATTTTCAGTCATGCACTTCCTTGGAATTCTTGGCGTGCATGCAAAGTTTCAGGCTGCGAGGTTTCATGGTTTTGGAGTTATTGACACACGCACGCACACACACACACACACACACACACACACACTGACATTTATTAGTTGAGATGGTGAAGACAAATTAATAAGTTGGTCAAAAGGTCAAAGGTCAGCATGACGTACAATCATTATTTTTCATCTAATTTACCTTGGAATTTTAATTAATATCATTGAGATTTTGTTATAAAATTTTCAACAAAGCTTTATTATGATAACGAGCGTGGATCGGCATGCTTCACGCACCTCACCACACGTCGCTGCAGAGACAAAGGCATCTTTGACCATGCCTGGTTTCTCCTCTGAGAGTGAGGGAAAGGTGGGGGAATGGTGGGGGTGATGGTGAATCAGGGCTGTGGGGGATGAGGGAATGGTGGAGGGGGGATGGGGTGGATGATGCTGTGGGGAGATGGTGGGGGAGTTTGGCCAAATATATTTTGTGCTCTGACTGAATATATACTGTAAATCAGAAGTCAAAAATGGTGTTTGTCTCTGGACGTGTCCGGGCGGGATTTGTCTCCGGACATTTCTGGGCGGTGTTTGTCTCCGGACATGTCCGGGCGGTGTTTGTCTCCGGACATGTCCGGACGGTGTTTGTCTCTGAGTGGTATTTATAGTATGACCAGTGGAAAATGGATTTCAGACATAATTTTGTTTCCATCATCACTTATTTTATGCAGAAGCATTTTGAGGAGACAGTATGAATCGTAATTAACGCTCCACCACACGTCTGCCTTCCCTTCCCCCACCCCTCCTCACTCTCCCTCCCTCCTCTCTCTCCCCCCCTCCCTCCTATCTCTTTCCCTCTCCATCCTATCACTTTCCCCCTCCACCTCCTCACTTTCCCCTCTCTCTCTCTCCCCCCACCCTCCTCTCTCTTCCCACTCTTTTTTTCCCTCTTCTCAGTATTCCTGTCAGCGAAGCGATGGGTGGTATTTTCTCGTAAATAAATAAATAAGCAACTGAGCACAAATTTATATTTATTTTAAATTATCAGTTAGAGATAATTATCATTGTCATTATCAGGAAGGGAAGGTCAACACAATATCCAAAAATTGAATGGAAATTCAAATTGCCAGCCTTACAGAGTAGTCTTGCCCCCAATACACCGCTTCCCTTGGACTTCTGGCCATGTTTTTATGTCGTATATTATAACGTCCTTAAAAACAGTAAGTTTCCTGTTTGGAATTATTTTCAATTTTGTTTCACTGCCAAACAAGCAGACAGAGTGAAATAATTATCTCACTCTTCTCTGTGCATGCACGATCAGACCAAATTCAGGGCCAAAGTACTGTTCAACTACAGGTTCGTTTTCCGATTCCTGTTCAAAATATAACCTTCAATTGAGATTAAGTTGTGACTCGATCATAAAGTGACTTTGTAGACAGAAATCGAACCTTATAACCCGCTTTTCTCTTCGCACGTGAGAGGTGAAAGCCATCCAGGATATTTGAAGAGCCGGATGTTAAAAGGAAAGCCATTCCGACAGTATTCGGAGTCTTTATCACTGAAGAAAAGATGCCCTTTTCACAGTTGTGGCCCATCTGCATGATAATTTGTGGTACCGTGAGTTTCCTGAACTAAAGCAATACCCAACTTCATTCTTTTCATCAACGACTTAACCTGGAGATTACGTGCTAAAGCTGTACCTCCATCAATATTCAAACTCCCAATTGGGACACATTACAGAAGGACAGAGAAGGGAGGAACAAGTCAAATCGTTGATGCTTTTTGAGCCTTTCACAACTAATTATTTCGACGGTGTTTATGTGCCTCTGAAAAAAACGAAGTCATCTGGACTCTGGATCATTTCCTTTGGTCGATGAACGAAGCCTGGAAAATCTGAAAAGGAGACCTTCAGATCTACATTTCGCTTCCAATAAGAATCTTTTATAAAGGACTTAAGCTTATCATCCCGAGTGAGTGACTTTCTCCTCATAGGTATGATAAGTCACCTCGTCAATATCCTCTACCTTTGATTCCTGAGAGACCGAATCCTCCTTTCAAACCACAGTATCACGAGGGGTTTCTAATGTTTCAGAAAACAACTCCTCTCTACTTCCTCCACTCGGTCGAGAATGATCACTTGATGACACACAGGGAGGTTTAAAAAAATCCATTGTCAATGCTACCTGACACCGATTCGTGAATATGTGGTTCATCCCCCTTAGGTTTGTCTTCAGACTCACCACCATTTTCAAAAACAATATCTCTTTGCTCCCCAGGATGTACTTCATTTGCAAGAACTATAAGCATTGCTGACATGTATGCACTTCATTCACCTTGCTCAAGGTGATCCATTACACTGCTGGTGTCCTCATCCTGAAGAGCCTACAGAGCAAAAAAAAAAAAAAAATCAATTTTTCCAACAAGAGGCATTTTCATTCCACTCAGAACTACAAGCTTTCTTGTGAGCAATCGGTGAACATTTTCCATGTTATCGTGGCAGAGAGGAGAGAATTTGACTTTTGTATCTTTTATTATAGAACATAGCAAAACAAAACAATGAAAACAAACAGGAAGTTTATATTGCCAGTTCAGAACAGAGAGAAAGAAAAATAGAAACGGTTATCTGCAGCGACATACAGATTATGTTGCCAATAAAACGTTTCACAAAATCTACATTTCTCTAGTGAGAGGTCGAACCCATAAATAAACACACAGGGAGTGAAAGTCAACCGTAGACTTACAAAACCATTTGGAAGAAATATAAACAAGAAGGTTGACCTGTGACATTCAATATAATTGTGAAAAAGGTTTTCAAGCTTACCCGGCGCTTACAAAACTCGCAGATTTACCCGGTTTTTCACGGGAAGAGAAACGTGAATACAGTAAGTAACACTTTGTGGCCAAAAGGAATTTGGAAATTGTAATACCCTCTGGCACCACCAACAGGTGGCACTACATAGAACAAATTGACATTGAGAATTTACGCCCCCTCCCACCCTCCACACCCCCACGTGAGGCCACGGCCACATAGCCTATGTTTACCCCACACAAATTTGTATTTGTATTTGTATCCCGAGTGTTTGAGTTTGTAACTTTAAAAATGTGGCCGTGCATGACTGACATACTGACACAACTGACACACACACCACACACACACACACACACACACACACACACACACACACACACACACACACACACACACACACACACACACACACAACATCAGACACACCTCCTGACTGTTATGGTGGCATCGCCACAGATTATATCTCACATGGTAAAACTGCATAATCCGAAAGAGCAGCCATCCATCTGCCACCCAGACGATTGTTCCCGCTATTGCAACCATTCAATCAGAAGGACGTGATGTGATTGGGAGGTAAATCAAAACATGTGGAGTGTGACGAGCACTCCCCCAATCTCCATTGGACATTGTTCTACACCAAAGCGTCACCTCCAAACCAGAGGCCTCGGCCCAACGACTCTGTCAAACAGACAAAGATCACATGGTCAACATCAGTTAAACATCAAACGGAACCGCCTATCCAGATTTTGGGCTTATATGCCCTCATCAGGAGGGCATAGTGCATACCGATAAATTCTAACCAATGATTACTACATTCGTCGTTGAAACATCAGATGTGTAAACATCAGACATCAGATCTCTCTTCTATATCTCTATCTCTATCTCTATCTCATCTCTATCCTATCTTATCTCTATCTCTATCTATTTATTTATATATATATATATATATATATATATATATATATATATATATATATATAATATATATATATATAATATATATATTATATTGTCATGGTGCTGGCGGTCCAGGTTAATCCCCCCCGACCCAAATTGTTGTGATGGGCGGTTAACACTGCCAGCCCGGAGAGCTGAGCAGTTCCTTATTAGGAGGCGGACACATTGATCCTCAGAGATTATAACGTGTGCGGGAGGTGCAGGGCGCAATGGCGGTGTGACGGAGGCACAGGGGGGTTTATACTCAAACCCCACAACAAATACATGGACACAGCGTCTTAAAATAAATGTGGGAATTTAATGAAAATAGAAATATTTACAAAGGACAACAATCAGAATATAATAACACGTGAGGTAAACTAATGCTAAAGTCTAAATTGAGGCGCCTCTACACACAGACTTAAAAACAGGCAAGGGGAAACGAAATCAAAGAAAATCCCTCCTTTATTCTGGCACTTAGCCTGGGCCAGGGATGGTCTTATGGAACTTGGAATCGAGGCATTTTGTCCTGCATGTGTAGACGTGTGCAAAATGGCGCCGAGCCGCTCTCTCGCAGCAGGAACGTTTCGCAAGCAATTTGTCACCGACCTCACCGACTGTCATGCAGCTTCTTCGTTCATCGCGCCTGCCGATACACTCTTTGCAGAATGGCGCCATCCCCTTCGGTGACATACACGAGGTTCCGAGGTCCGTCTCTCAAGACTCAAAGAAGAGCCAAAGGCCAGCGTCTTGCTCAGTACGTGAGCCAAATCGCTTCAGCACAAATACGAGAATCTGTCTTCTTCATGCATCGAAGAAAAGCCAGCCGTGAAGCCCTGTTCTTCCAGTCCATCTCCCAGCTACGTTATTTCTCGACCTCTGACCACGGTGCGTCCCTCACTCGCACTCGTAAGTTTCCTCCTTGTGCGATTATTAATATATATATATATATATACATATATAACTGTATAATATATATATATATAAAACTGATGTTATGGTAATATATATATACTGTATATATATATATAATTATATATCTCTATTATAATCCAAAGCTTCGCACACTAAAAACTCGGCTCTGCTGTCACCGACTCCTTGAAATTGCTGTGGCATACTTAGCGACTGCCGACAATGTTTGGGAAGTCTTGGCGTTCCATAGTACACTTGCATTTTGCAGCAATGGCATATTTTTGTCATTCCCCGTGTTACGGTCTTGTCGTCCTGCTACCAGCTATGTTGTACTGCCTCCCTGCCATGGTGACGGGTAATCGCTAGTAATATATATATATATATATATATATAATATATATATATATATATATATAATATATATATATATATATATTACCTGCATGGCAAAACCCAACACTTGTTGCAAAAATCAATATTGGCTTTGTTATCACTGGAAAAAGTGAAGAATTTCCTTTTGAATGAAACCTTATTCAAAGAAATTGTTTGAAATTTTGACGAAGTTAGGGCTATTCTACTTATTTCATCCACCGAAAGTCAATATCGAGATAATGCCACTTAAACTTTCATTTGTAATTCAAATTTCACACACAAATCATGCACACATTCACTCCATAGCAACGGCAATAACCAGTAGCTGCAGACTGAAATTTCACAAGGCATAATGGACACATATCCGACTGTAATTTCTGTAAAAATGATGAAGTTTGACTAATTTTTAATAAAGTTATGGTAATTCAAAAAAACAATAAAACAAGAAGAATTTCGATGGTTGCAGTTTCAGGACATGCATGTTTGAAAAATTAATTTTAAAATACTTTCTGAGCAGCTTTGGATGTTTGATTTTTTTTGTCAAATAATCCAGAATAAATGCCCTATCCCGATCGTGCTAAAATCTCAAGTTGGTCCCTGAGGTAAATTTTGTGTTTCGGCAGCTGCAAACAAAGCGTAATGGGATTTTCCGAGAAGTATTTGGGTTTATTGGTATAGCAAGTCACATATTATTAGGTCATCTCTAAATCATCCTCATAGAAGATGACGCTAAATAAAGCCAGTCCTCGAAGTCATGTCCGTCCGTCCGTCCACAATCAAACGAGTGGAGACAAATAACCAATAGTGAATGGATAGAGGTCGATGAGACATGCACAACGTATACACTGTACAGGTCGTCCAAGGTCGAGGTCAAAACGTCACGAGGCTGTCAAGTTGCGAAAATCGTCGATTTACAAATCGTATCTCCTCCCTCATTTTATCAAGAGAGATTAAGTGTTATTAGTGATTTCGATACATGGATTATGATCTAGAACAGTGGTTTTCAAACTTTTTTTAGTGGCGACCCAATTTCAGAACCTCTCTACATCGTGTGAACCCAAAAGAATTCAAAACCCAATTCATAAATATATAAGATAAGATTTCATATGACCATAAGAACTTTTACTGTTTACTTATCACATCGTCATGTTTCATAGACGAGTAATGGAGAATAGCGACAGTAATCCAAATAGACAGTTGAATGTTTAGAAGTTTAGTCCGAATCTGACATTTAGATATAATAGTGAGAAGGATGAGCTGTTTTCAGAACACAACTTCTCTATTCGTGGAGAAGTAGATGAACAATGCCAGATCATAGTGTTGTGGCTTCTCACCACTCCGGCGTGCAAGCGACCGCTTTTAAGTAATCGCAGCCGCGCGCCCATCGGGACGTGCAAACCTAGTCGCAGCTTTCGGATCAACGCCGAAATCCAGCTTACGGTGTGTTTTTTAATCACACCGTAAATCAGCCAACTATTCTGTCCGCGCGTGACAGGGTCCGATCGCCGAATTGTCGATTTACCCTAAGTATGCACCACAGACAGAAATGCGGGGATACACCTCAAGGGACCTGCTTGGAAACGAGCCACTTAAGCAGTTCGCTCCGTGCGGATTTGCCGAGCGTGTATATCGCCAAGCCCGCGGACCCGATTACTTTATCGGCTATTTAATAGCCAGATAATATCCCAAACGCAATACGGCAACTCAATTTGGGGGAAAGGACGCAACGAACAGGTGAACATTCAACACAATGACATTTATTTTGTGCACACGTAAGCAGTCATCACGTATGCAACAAACACGTATGGAATCATGTAGTCAATAAAGCAATGCAGGAACGAGCAAGACAAAAGAACTACAACCGTTCATTATTTAATGTACAATCACTTAATAGTTCATTACTTGACGGACAACGGCGCCACGACATTCATACAAAGAAAAAACCCCAGGAAAGGAAAGGGCAAACTGGACTCGTGGCTTTAATAGTTCACGGAGCTTGGAGACCGCAAGAGCTCCGAGAGGCCGTGCTGGTTACCTGCCACCTTCGTGGTGATCGCTGGTTGACCTCGAACGTTTCGTCGACACGGCAGTTGGCCTGCGCGACCTTGCTGGCCCAGGCCCCGCCGTGCGAGCTGGGGTTCGGCCTAGCCGACGACGCCTGGGACGCGGGCTTGTGCACTCTTTCGAGAGTTGATGCTCTTTTAAGAGCCCGCCCGTCTCAGCGTTGGCTCGGACCGTTCTGTCGCGGCTGGCGACTTCTCCAGGGGTCTTTCGCGTCCACCGACGAAGAGAAACCGGTGGTTCTGGTCGCGGCATACGGGGCAGGCTGGCTGCGCTCGACTGCCCTCCACTGGACTCGAACCTTGGCGGACTGCTGGCTTCCTCCGACTCGACGCCAGCTCGATCTCCAGACTTCCCCTCTCTGCAGCTCCCCGACAGACTGCCTGCTTGGCGTTCAGCGCGACCTGTTATAGATGGGGTCCGTGGTGCGTTTGAGTATCTCACCTCTCACGCTCTCACCCCCCGCTGGCTCCGCTCCCTTTTGGATTCTGATCCAAATATGCGCGAAGCTCGGACATGCGTGGACGTGGGTGAAATCATGCAACACACGACGACGTTGCAGAATCATCGGCTCCCGCCCCAACGAGGGAGTCCCCGCGTCTGGTGGCCAGAGATGTTGTTTTGTTAGAGTCGCCGTGGCTGGCGAAAAGATGCGGTGCAATGGAGAAAGAAGGTGAGGCGATTTGTGCGTTTGTGGAGATGTTGTTGGGGAGATGGTTGAGGAAGATAGTCGTGATTGGCGCTGTGGTGGGGATGCGTGGTGTTGAGAGGCGGTGTGGTTGGTGCTGAGTGTGGGGTTGGCATGGTTGTTAGAGGCGGTTGTGGTTGGTGGTGGGGTTGGCGTGGTTTTGAGAGCGGTTGTGGTTGTTTCAAAATAACGATAGCAAAAAGAACAATAACGGCTGACTCAAAGATCACAGCCCGGGTACACGAATAAATCCTTTAGGACATCGGTGGGAAAATCTAATCTGAACACACACTTATACGACATAACTGACATCTCTGGAAACCTGAATGGTGTTCTGTGATTTCCACAACCGTAACACTATCATGCTCCATTTCTTGGTGATTTCTGTACTTTGTTTTTAAATCACCAGACATGGTAGAGAAACGACTGCTCAACAAAAGTTGATGAAGGATATGCATGAAGAACCTGTAAATGGCGCAGCCGTGACAGGTCGGGTTACGACGGCAGCATTTTTGCACCAGAATGTCAGACAACGAATTTCCTCCGCGCAAGAGCCTGCGCTCTGAAATCCTGCTGGAGCTGTACAAGCCTCTTTCTGTGCTGTATCATCTCTCATCAGCATCGAGTCCAGTGGAGCCGTTGAAAGGGTCCCGAACCAACAGAAAAGGACTGCACATCAGCTCAGGAAATAGTGCTCGAACTGTTCAATGAGCCGAAAGCCGAAGGTGAACAGTGCCTATCTCCCCAGAAAAGACTGTCGAGCTCAGTATCATCATACGGCAGGTCGTTAGATGCTCCACCAGACGGGGGAAAAGGCTGAAGCGCTTAACAGCTGCTTTGTCTGCCAGTAATTTTAGAGTCGCCAGAAATCCGCTCATTTTTTGTCGTGAAAAATCATGAGGTTGGCATCTTTGCCTTGGATGGAGCGGTTGAGGACATTGAGACATTCAAAGATGTCAACGAGATAGCACAGTTCTGACAGCCAAAGAGTCCGACTCAAGCAACGCTACCCATGGCCGTTTTCCCTTGTTGCGTAGGAACTCCTTCAGTTCATCCTTGAGCTCGTAAACCCAGAAGCGCAGAAGAGGTTTCCTCGAGATAACCATCTGACTTGAGTGTAGAATAGTAAATCTTTTATGGTCGGCGTACCATTGCTCCCTGGCAGATAGCCCCTGATAACCTAGTCGTTACGAGGGCGCTCGATTGATGTGAATTCACCCATTTTTTACGACTTCTGAGAGCACGCTCTGCAAGTTTCTGCAAAAGTACGAGAGGCGAGCGCTTCTCGGTGATCATGCAGTGTACCATGGAGGTCTGAGAGCCACCATCAAGCAATTTAGCTCCTTAAATCCAGAACGCAGTCCTAACATTGCTGGGCCGCCGTCTGTTGTAAAGAACCGAGCAACTTTTCCGAAGTCCAGATCCAATGGTCACGATAAAACTGCTCTAACCTTCGCCAAAGTGTCCTCACCTTTGGTGGTGCCTCCAATGTTTGATGAGCAGAGGCTCATCGACAAAGTTATCAGCACTTGATGAAAGGCAGGAGCCGCCGACCGATGAGTTTGCGCGTACGATGCGATATCAGTTGGACTCGCCCAACTGTAATGGCGTGCACGGCGATTCCTTGACTCTGTACGACCTGAGCCGTTACGTCCAGATGTTCATAATCTTCATTCTGACGTTGGATGGTGTGTCAGAGAGGGGTAATAACTGCCATTTCTTTCGCCGTCCTCCCAACACATCAAGAGATACCATGTCCTTTGCACATGGCAGCACGAGTTCTTCGCAATGGAGTGAGGCCTTTTAAGTCTTGGCAACATGGAGCGACACTCGATACGAGGCCTCTAATGCCCGAGAATTGGAACTGAGTGGCATGTTACCGCTCTCTGTCAAGACGCGTTTTCTTGAGTGCAAGAAGTTTCCCTCTCAAAGAACGCTCTCTCCTTATCCTGATAAGGCGCATGTTTTGTAGTCAAATGCCTCTGCAACTTATTTTGTTTCATAGACTCGTAGAAAGCACTTCAAAACAAATCACACACTGAAGGCCATCCTGTGCCCCACTTTTATCCACCACAATAGTAAAATTCCAAGGTCCAGAAATTATCCTGGTAAGAACGTTCTCGAGATTTGCGGTGGCTGGTGCTGCATCAAAAATAAGGTCTCGAGTCGTACGTGGAGACGTGAATAGACGTTAATGAATAGAGTCAGAGCTGAGTCTGAGTCTGAGAGACCGTGGATCAAACCACTAATTTCCCCGCCAAAAGAACCGCCTTACAAGCGAGCCCACGCATCGGCATGATCCCATTCCAACGCGTCATGTTGCGCCGGTTCCATATTTGAAACGAACCGTTATATTACATCCCGTAAAAGCGAACACCGATCGGAAAATAGACCAATTTTTTTTCGCTGGCAAGCGGACGCCCGCGACCCCACGAAATTTGCTCGCGACCCCACTTGGGGTCGCGCCCCCAGGGTTTGAATAAACGCCAAGTCTAGAAACAACACGAAGCCATTTTTTTTGAAATTTGCTCTCGTCCGATTTTATAGCTGAACGCAGTGGAGGCTTCATACTTAAACGCGTGCACAATGAGAGAGATAGGAAACAACAACACAACAACAACACAATTACCGTCGGCTATTTGGAATCCGTGTCGTTGGATATGACCTTTTGCTTCCGGTTGTTTTTAAACGCTGTGGGGTGTATAAACACGGTTGGGTTTAATTTCTATCTTGTGAATATTAGCCGAACGCAGTGAGCTTCATACTTAATGCGTGCACATGAGAAGAATAGGAAACAACAACAACAAAACACAATACCCCTGGCCTATTTGGGAATCAGTGTCATTAGCTTATGACCTTTTGCTTCGTCGGTTGTTGTAAACGTGTGGCGGTGTAATAATGGAATAGGCAAAAGCCTAGAAGCGAACGTAGAATTCTTGTTAACATTCGCTTCTGACTTTACCTAAAACTTGTTACAACTGTATATACGCAATTTCCGGTTACTTCGGCTGGATTCGGATCAGCGGATGATCATTCGGATTCAAAATTCGATGACATTTAATCACGAATTAAAAATTATTTTTTGATGATGCGAGGAGATATCTTTATTAAAATCACGTGGAGGAAATATACCACCATTTCTGATATTATTTTGGGGTTTTCAATGTCTGCCCGACGATGCCTTTATCTCCCGGCATAGCATCATTCCCCATCGACAAATAACCGGAAACAAAAAAACTAACAGAAACAAAACAAAAACGGAAGCAAAAGGGTCATAGCCAACGGAACACGGATTCACAATTGGCAGGGATTGGTGTTGTTTTTGTTGTTCCTATTCTATCATGTGCACGCGTAAGTAACATTCACAAGATAAGAAATAAAACGCCAATCGTGTTTAAAAACAACCGAAGCAAAGGTCATAGCTGACGACACGGATTCCAAATAGCCAGGGGTATGTGTTTGTTGTTGTTGTTGTTTCCTATTTCTCTCACGTGCACGCGTTAAAAGTATGAAATCTCACTGCGTGCTATAAACACGATTGGGTTTTATTCTATTCTTGTGAATATTTTAACGGCGTGCCCACATGAGAGAATAGGAAACAACAAAAACAACACAATACATGGCAATTGTGAATGCGTGTCGTTGGCTATGACCATTGTTGCTTCTGTTTTTTTTTTGTTTCGGTTTTTGTCATGGGAATTGATGCATGCCGGGAAGATTAAAGGATCGTCGGAGACATGAAAGAACCCAAATAATATCCAGACATGGTGTAATATTTCCTCCACTGATTTTAATAAAGATATCTCCCGCATCATCAAAAAAATTATTTTTAATCGTGATTTTACGTTATTTGATCGCTAAATTCCGAGAATAACCCGGAAATCGTATAACAGTTGTGAACAAGTTGTAGGCTAGTCCAGAAGCGAATGTAAGAGAAATACTAACGTTCACACTTCTAGTATTATTTTTTCCAGATGAGATTGTCCTGTTCTAGGCGGTGTAGTTGTTGTTTGTGAAGGTAATGTAGAGGCTTTTTTATATTTATTTTATGCAGATGGAGATCCTGTTCTAGGCGGTGTAGTTGTTGTTGTGACAGGTAATGTTAAGGTAATATTTATTTTTCATAGCAAAAAAGACGGTTTTAATTCTGATATTTTAAGAAGCGAATGTAAGAAGAATTCTATTTCGCTTCTAGGCTTGTGCCTATTCCATATTACTTAACACGTGCACATGAGAGGAATAGGAAACAACAAAAAACAACACATACCATGGCAATTGTGATCCGTGTCCGTTGGCTATGACCCTTTTGGCTTCCGTATTTTTTTTTTGGCTTCTGTTCTTTTTTTTGTTTCGGTTTTTTTGTCATGGGAATGATGCATGCGCGGGAGACTCATGACCGGAAGTGTTTTATTTATTATTCAATTATTTTTTCCCAAAGTTAATTTTATACTTTCCGAAAGTGATTTTTTCATGGAACAGGAAGTGGTTTATTTTGTAATTAATAATTACCCGCGGGAGTGATTTTGAAACATCTTGTCCGGAACATTTTTTTTAAATTTCTTTTATTGCGTTGACAGAAGTGAATCGTTTATTTATTTATTTAGTTCCGAGTTATTTTTTTCCCAAAGTTTAATTTTAATAAAGATATCTCCCCGCATCATCAAAAAATATTATTTTAAATCGTGATTACATTATTTGATACGTGATCCCGAATCCAGGCCGAAGTAACCGGAATGCGTCAATATCATCAAGCTGTGCGGCGGCTTACCATGTACCTACGGTATAGTTGGCAAGTATACCAGTTGTTAACAAGTTTTAGTAAAGTCGAAGCGAATGTAAAGAAGAATTCTAGTTCGCTCTCGGGCTTGAGCCTTATTACATATTAGCGAACGCAGTGAGTCATACTTACAGCGTGCACATGAAGAGAATAGGAAACAACAACAACACACAACAACAACAATACCCCTGACGATTTTCGAATCCGTGTCGTTGGCTATGACCCTTTTGCCCTTCCGGTTTGTTTTTTAAACGCTGTGGCGGTGTATAAACACGATTGGGGTTTTATTTTCTATCTTGTGATATTACTTAACCGCGTGCAACATGAGAATAGGAAACAACAACAACAACACAATATCAAATGGCATTTGAATCCGTGTCGTTGCCTATGACCCTCTTTGCTTTCCGTTTTTTTTTGCTTTTCTGGTTTTTTTTTTTCGTTTTCGGGTTTTGTCATGGGGAATGAATGCATTGCGCGGGAGATAAAGGCATCGTCGGAGACATGAAAGACCCAAAATAGATTCAGACATGGTGTATATTCTTTCACTGATTTTATAAACAAATATCTCCCGCACATCAAAAATAAAATTTTTAATCGGTGATTTACATATTTGGATCGCTGATCCCCGCGATCCAGGCCCCGAAGTAACACGGAATGCGTATACATTTTGAAGACAAGTTATAGGTAAAGTCAGAATGCGAATGTAAGAAGAATACTAGTTCGCTTCTAGTATTCATATTTTTTTTCGATGAGATCCTGTTCTAGGCGGTGTAGTTGTCGTTGTGAGGTATGTTTAGAATTTTTTTTTTTCAGATGAGATCCTTTCTAAGGTGGTGTTTAGTTGTTGTAAGGTAAATGTGAGGTAAAATGGAATAGAAAAATGCCCAAAGCGAACGTAGAATTCCTTCTTACATTCGCTTCTGAATACTTTTACCTATAACGTGTTCACAAACTGTATACTTTGGGGCCAACTAAATTCGGTTGGGGTTAACCGTGGTAAAGCGCCGCACAGCTGAATGATTTTGACGCAATTTCCGTTACTTCGGCCTGGATTCGGGGATACAGCATCATCAAAAATGTAAATCACGATTAAAAATTATTTTTTTGATGATGCGGGAATATCTTTATTGAAATTAAAGTTTTGGGAAAAAAATAATGAATAAATAAATAAACAATCACTTCTGGTCAAGAATAAAAGAAAATGTAAGTTCCGGAAAGAGTTTCAAAATCACTCCGGTTATGTTAAATACTAATAAACACTTCCTGTCATGAAAAAAAAATCACTTTCGGAAGT
>CM068957.1:16597698-16619166 GCA_035128595.1 Eptatretus atami
CTATAGATTAGTTACCTCGGTAAGTACGTGTTTCATAGATAGCCCTTTCTCCTCGTCTAACGGGTATTTTAATGTTCCTGCACTGTGGTTATTATAATAGTCAGGTTTTCTTTTCTTTATTCACACCACCAACAACTACAACCACGCTAGCATCGTTTCACCTTCACTCGCCTTGCCCGACGCCATTATCCATACACCACCGACCACGAATGGAGCGGGAGTTCGCTCGGGACTCCGCCCAGAATGAAGAGGGTGGTCCTCCTTGGCCAATCAAGGACTTCACCGCCTCAGCTCGAGACTCCGCCCAGGATGGGAGGGGTGCCCCTTGCCAATCCGGGATCGCACCACCTCAGATCCGAGAACGGAAGGGCGGAGACGTTTTTTTCCTCCCCCCTCCCCCCCTCCCCCCCCCGAAACAGGGCCAATAAATACGCGGCCGCGGAGCTTGCTCAAGAGGAACACATCTCGGTACATGGCCTTGGTGGTCATCTGGGCGCTCATCTGCTCGAGGTACATGACTGTTCGTGAACATCACATCTCGGGGACAACGAAAGAGGAGCAATGAATGCTTGCATTAGTGGGCTCGAAGCGCGTCCAGTCTGTTGAGTCGCGACCAGTCTGTCGAGTGCGCATCTCTGGCCGGGTCCGCCGCTGATTGCATCGCACGGATCGGAGCGTCTCGCTGGCGCCTGGTTCTGCGGACCGCTTCGCGACGCTGGTCTGGGTCGCTCGTCAGCTCGAAGACCACACGAGGTGGACAGGTCCGAGACGGTCCTAATAAAGACCATTGGTCTGATTCTTTGGGTGTGTGTTGTTCCGTGGGCCCGTCTCTAAGTAGTGAATTGCCGAAGTGTTTTTGCCTGTACATACTTGCATTCCTTATATTCGGTTTAAATCTGCTCTTGTGTGCTTCCCTCATTCCCCCATTATTGTGAATAAATGTCCTATTGTTGAATGTACTCAGCCGTTTTGTATTTCTTCCATTGACTGAGCATGTCGTGCGTGTAAGGGATTAGTTGGCCATTGCCGGGGTCACAAGATAAGCAGGCTGGCGGAATTCGGCGATACAACCACTCGCTACGCACACGGAACGGGCTCGCTTAAGCGGCTCGCTTCCGTATGAGTTCCGCCGAGGTGAAGTACCCGGTAGCTGGATCACGTGGGTACTTAGGTAAGTTGAAGTTGGCAATTAACCCTACCCCACGTGACTACCCATTGGCGTATTTCGGTCCAAAATAACCAGGACCCGCCGACCTCGGACTTCTCCGGGCTGGCGATCTGTAATTCCGGGCGATCGAGCCGAGACGGCCCCACTGCTTCATCGAGTCGTGCTCGTGGCGACGCGCCGGCGGAACCACAACAATATATATATATATATATATATGTATGTATATTATATATATATATATATATATATATATATACTTATGTGTATATACACAATATACTATTATATATATATATACATACATACATATATATATACACTGTATATACATATATATATATGTATATACATATATATACATATACATACATATTATATAATACATATATATACATTATATATATATTGTTGCGAATTCGCGCCCGCCGGCGTGCGGACGGCCACGTAACTCGGATCGCGGCACAGTCGCCCACCGGACGGACAATTCAGTCGTGACCCTCCGGGAACTATCGCCCGGAGCCAGTCACGGTGGGCTTTCGACCTCACCACAATCGTGCCAATCGCCACCCGCGTAGGATAGGGTTGTTTCGCCAAACTCGACCTACCTAAGTACCCACGCGGATGGTAAACCGGGCGATCGTACCTCGCCGCAGGTCGACTCCGGACACGAGCCGCTTGGGCGGCCCGTTCCGTACTATCGGGATAACCGAGCGTGTTATCGTCGATCTCGACGGTTCAGATTATTTACCGGGCGTTTTGCACCCACTACGAACCCTTTACGTGAAGCAGGATGGAGGGTCAATAAGAAAAAGACGAAGCGAAACGGAAAACAGTTCACACAATGCACATTTATTACGCGGCACCAGAAAGCACACATATACAGCCATACAGTCAAAATGCACATATAGCAACCAAAACAAAAGCACCAACGACGCAGAGTTACTACCGACTACGCGCACACACGGCAACACTTATACAGTTCTACTTTACAGACGGCGCCAACACACATTTACACAAAAGCAAAGGAAAGAAGCCACCCTCAAAGACAAGGAGGCAGACAGGCCTGTAGGCCAAATGTGCGCGTGACCTGGAGGAGCGGCCAGGCCGCGAGACCGGGGGGGGGGGTCCTACCCGCGTCCTCGTGACGCGTTGGCGGATGAGCCGCAAATGTGGCTGCGCGGCGGTGCCCCGACTTCGCGCTCTTGGCGGGTTTCGTTGGCACCACGTGTGGGTGGGGGGGGCCCTTTTGCACTATCTCAGCGTGGGGGAAAGGGGAATGTTGATGCCCTGGGGAGGAGAATGGCTGGCTGGCTTGGGTCCCACGACGAGCGATCCCACACCGCACCTCGTCGCGACCGCCGTCCTTCTCGCCTCTGACCCGAGCTCCTTTGCCTCTTCCCGCAACTCTTCTCAGCCGACTCCAGAACCCAACTCTTTGACACACCGATGACTTCGCCACCCGACTCCACTTACTTCATTCGCCTTGCGCTCGCCTTCTTATAGGCGGCAGGAGCAGCTAATATGCAAATATTCGGATCAGGATGACCTCGGGGCGGAGCCACGCTCGCCGATTGGACGGAGGAATAGTGGGCGTGAACCTCCCCTGATCCTAGAATTTGCATATATCGATTTCACACTGACGCGCCTGGAGGCGGGGCCAAGCCGCCCCGCGCTTGCTAATTGGACGGAGCAAAAGTGGGCGTGTAGCGTTCTTGATCCGATTTTTCCCTCGGAAAGGCCGCTATTTGCGCTCGCGGCTCGGTGCGTTCGGCACCAATCGCCGAACGGGCCCGAGACAGCCCGACGCTCAGTGTTCACAGGTGGTGCGGGAATGCCCTAGAAGGAGAGAGGTGAAGGTGGTGGAGGGTTTTCGGTGGTGGTTTGATGGTTATGGTGCCGTTTTGGAATGGCGGTGATGCGTTGATGTGGGAGCGAGTTGTGAAGTAAAGGTCGTGGCTGTTGGCGTTGTTTGTTGTTGTCCGGAGGTTGGAGCGTGGTTGCAGTTGGTGACGATGGCTGGCGTGGTGGTTGTTGTGTGATGGCGGTTAGACGTGGTTGGTTCAAAATAAAGATGGAACAGAAAAACGCCTAACTCAAAGTGTCGCAGCCCGAATGGATCACATAAATTCCCTCTATACAATGGGTTTTGGCGAACTACACATGTACTTAGAGATATCTCACCTACGGGCCCTTAATGGTGGTTGCGAATTTCCACAGCCGTAACAATATATATATATATATATATATATATATATATTATATATATATATATAAAGAATCCACAGGGGCAGCAGGTGTCTCCATCGCACCTTTTTCTGCGCTGATTGCCATTGTAAAAGAAACTTACTCCAGTCAGATCGAGATCCTTCTGCTTCGGAAAACTTGTCTGGACATTTAAACCTACACTAAACAGGGTCATTGAGACAAGTTTGTCAGAGAAAAAAAATTAAGTGAGAATTCAGCAAGGATAAAAACAGATAAATCTGTCCCGACTTGATTTTTCTCCCAAACAAAACAGGTGCATGCTGTGCATAGGTGTGAAGTACACTGCAATGTACTTGTGCCGTCCTTGATGATCGGATGCCCACTAGATATGCCAGGGCATCGGCCCCAAGGCAAATGTCACTTGGATTCTGAAGATCTCCCACAGATTCAATGCCTCTGTCAACAAATTGCTGAATGAAAAGTACCTGTCAGGAGGTGTGCCATTGAGATAGGAAATGCAAAACAAGGGTTTTTATTGATAACATCTGTTTTGGGGAGGAGTGTGCAGCACTTGTTCTCCTCAGGTCCTGCCAAACAGATATCATCAGCATAAGCTAACATCTTGATTGGATGCTGCAGATAAAGAAGAGCCAAACCCAGTAAGTCTCGCTCGCAAATAAATCAGCAAGGGTTTGATGGAGAGAGAGTGAGAGAGTGAAGAGGAAGGAGAGGAAGAAAAAGAAAAAGAAAGCAGTATCCCAGAGAGAGGGGAACTTGTCGAATTCCCTTGGTAAGCACAAAAAGTGCAACAATTTAATTCTTAATCATAAGCAAACTGGAAATATTATCATAAAGTAACAACATAAGATTTAAAAAGCCAAATCCGAACCATTCAGGCAGTCAAAAAAGATACAGATGATCAACACGATCAAAAGCTTTCTCCTAATAAAGAACAACAAGTCCCAATTCTTCAGGGTTTTCCTCACAGAATTAAATCAAATCCCTAACAAGGGAGATGTTTTCATCGATGGATCACTTGGGAACATTGTTCTTCACCAAACAGTGAGGACACACGAGGAGCAAGTGGAGATGCATCAATGCTCAAAATGTCTCGATGGCTTATCATGTGACCAGCCTGGTGGAACAGCTGTACTAATTGCTTTGAGCAAGTGGCCTGATGAAGGGTACTTCCAAGCCCAATATGTTTTGGTGAAAATTTGGAAGGCACCAGTGGAGTGCACGACTCTGTGCGTAGTTGATCGTGTTGTCAAGGTATCACTTGCAGTCTCTTTTGTCTTTTCCATTCTGCGTTTGAATTTCACGTTGCAGCTAAGGTGATGGTTTACCATCATCAGCACATAGATCGTTGACATATGCGAGGCATACTCTCATTGTTTGATCACACTTGGAAGCCTCAGGTATCACCTGACCGACTTGAATTTTCTGTATGACATCTTTTTCTTTGTTTCTTGCGAACAAAAAATGCAACTATTCCAGTTTACAGGATGTGTCTGGCTCCATAAATACAGTTGCTGGGTGCTGAGTAAAGCAGATTCTGCTGTTAAGGAAGGAGATTAGAGTAGCTGTGTCTTGCTATCAAGTTTCTTCAGTCTCTCTATTTGCCCTTTGATAGTGCAAGAGGAATGGCATCCCTTGTGCCAAGAAATTAATGGAGGTGGGCTCTGGGAGAAAACATGAGTAAACGTTTCAGTTACTCACCAAAAGTCGTCATTCTCCAACTTCAGTCAAACTCGTCGGATGTCATCGATTGTCTTTAATCCATACACTCTTTGCAGCTTGGTCTCACAAGCGTTTGGTTGTTGTTCTCTTGACATACAATGCATTGCTCATGCACCAATGGGGCCGCTGTCTTCCGAGCTTCCATGTTTTGTAATTACATTAAAATCCCTGTAATGATAAAAAGGGTGAGCATACTTTTTAAAACTATAAAAAGTGCAATTGCTTCAAACTTGGACCTTGAAGACATGAAGACGACAATTTGATTTAAATAGTTGCAATACCTTTATGCGTGCCATTTTTGCCATATCAAGTGGTTAAATCTGTAAAAACGACACAGAAAGGGATGTTTACTGCATTTTTATAATCAATGCTGTTCCAAAAACTCAAATTAGCAAGGGTAAAATAATGTTTTTTTGGGGGGGAGTTTCATTGACAATTTTCACATTTAGCGACTTGAGTTAAAATTCTAAAAATGTGTGTTACTACCTCCACCACCGATGGTGGACGAAGGTTGTGTTTTCACCCCTGTTCGTTTGTCTGTGAGCAGGATATCTCAAAAAATTGTGGACGGATTCGGACAAAATTTGGTGGACAAGGACGAATTGATTTAATTGTGTGACAAGGACGAATTGATTTAATTTTGGTGAAGATCCGGATACGAAAATTGTTATTTTAATATCGTAAGTGATTCTTCACCATTGAGAGATAGCGCCAAAAATGACATAAAGCATGATATCTCAAAAAGTTGTGCACGGATTTGGACAAAACTAGGTGCATGAGTTGGGTAGATGACAAGAACAAGCCGATTAGATATGAGTTCAGGTCCGGATGCAGATCCGGCCTATCAGTGGATGCCTGGCGGGGGGTATGCACTCTGTCGAGTGCAGTTCTCGTTTTGAATTTGCGATGAAAGGGGTAAAAACTCAAAATTGCATCCGACATTCACTTGATTCGATTGCAGCACATGAACATACTTCGATTAAAGAAGATTGGATGGATGGAGGGGAAGGGGGGAGGGGAGAGGTGAGATGAGGCATTTTGTTGGCGACCAATGTATTCTTGTTCCACGGTGGGGTTTGCAGTTTGTAGTTTCCCCCACACATTGGAAACCGCTTGAGGGTCACTCTGAGCCTGGTGCGTAAAACTCAATGGCAAGGCAATACAGGACCTGTAGGTGCTGCTCCAGTGCATGGCATCTTGCATCTCAGTCTCAGTTTTTCACAACAAATCCTTGCAACAGATCTCGCTCGACTCGACTCTCAGCACCTTGATGCTCAAGGGTCTAAGAATCAACTGTCACTTCAATCATGGACCTTGGTTCAAAACTCCTCTGACGACGAGAAGGCATGCTCACCATTCAGTGGAGCTTCGCTGATCGGCTCACTCCTGATTGGTCAGTTTGACCCAGTGCTTTAAGCTAGCTGACATCACACATATGAGATTGTTCGATGATCGGGTTGGGATATCAGTAAAATAAACAATTGGTGAAATGAGAACATTAATAGAGGAAATATATAGGAATAGAGGGGAGTTGATGACCGAAGATAAATAATTGATCCTGGAAGCACTAATTATGGTTCTTCTTCTTTCCTATGTAGCACGTGAATACAGGTCGCATCATTTGCTGGGGGTAGAGCTGTGGCGCTGATGCAATGCCACATCACAGGTAAGTTAGAGCAGGAATTTGTAATTTAGCCAGGGTGCCAGCGATAGCTCACCTCCTCTTTTCGTAAGACATGGTGGGATCTTGGTGTCCACCGACTAATGCTGGCAGGCAAGAAACCCAGTTTAACATCCATTCGAGGGACGGCATACATAACGATACGTCTCCCTTCCTGCGAAACACCAGGATAAGAGTTTATAGCCGGGTCGAGATTCATACCCAGGCTAAACAGCTCATAGGTGAGTGTGCATACCTCGAAGCTTTCCTGCCAGCTCAGATAATTTAATGAGAACATCTCACAATAAGTCAGGGAATCATGCTCAATAACAGCTCGAGGTGGTTTAGAAAGCCGCATAACCCACAAGCAAAAATGAAAACACTTGTACAAGGTGAAAGACCATTGAACCCTACCTGCTATTGGATGGAGGTCCCAATGAAATGTGAATTCTTGGCCACCCCTCCACCATCATCTTTGAACTGCAATGACAGACTGCCAAACCTCATTTTGCCAAAGCAGCAATTCGCACTCTTAGAGCAACAGTTAATCTTTCAGCTATAATGGATGAATCCAAAAACAAAGAGGAAACAATATTAATGACAATAAACAAACTTTCAAACGAATGATAACAACGCCCAACCTCTAATAATAATAATAACAACAGAGTATTTCAGTATTGAAAATAGAGACTTAATTTTGGATCGCTCTCAATATTATTTTTCCTTGCAGTTCAAAAATGTTGGCGGCAAGAAATAGGAAGACAGGTCACTTTGGATACAAAAACTATTTAAAACAATCAGCAAAAGCTCATATACCAACTGGTTCAGTTAAGGACGTATGCTGGTACCACGGCGAGATCGACAGAAAACATTGACCGTGTACGAGACACGTTCACAGGGAGCCCAAATAAGTCGATCAGACGAGCAGTGAGGGAGAGTGGAATAAGTGATCGTGCAATTTGGGCAATTTTGGAGGATTTAAGATGAAAGCCATACACACCTCATCATGTTCAGCAGTTGTTTCCAGATGATTGTGACAAGACAATGGAGTTTTCAGAACATTTTCTTCAGTGCATTGATGACTGTCCAGGTGTGTTGCATAACATTATCTGGTCCGATGAGGCTGCGTTTCCATGTTGGTGATTGTGTCAACAGGCATAACCACCAATACTGCTGCGATAGTCAAACGCAGCCAGAGTTGGTGAAAATGGCTTGTTTGGTGCGGAATGACTTCAACCCGACTCATTCAAACTTACATCGTCCACGACACAATGAATGGACTGAGATACTTGGAAATGCTTCGAAATTTTCTTTTTCTAAAAATTCAGCAATGGGACAACACAGATGAAAGTTTTTTTTTTATGCGAGATGGTGTCCCTCCGCACTTCTCGATTGAAGTTCGTAATTGCTTCGATACACACTCTCCACACAGATGGGTCGGGCGACGAGGTCCGATTCGGTGACCATCCAGGAGTCATAATTTAACCCTGTGAGATTTTTTATTTACGAAATCTAAAGATTTCGTAAGTATATTATACTTCGTCCTCTGTTTGTGTTTGTTACTTACGAAATCTAAGATATTCGTAAGTATATTGATGACTTCCGTTTCTTTTTTGTGTGTTGTTGTTTGTAGGCACGATAACTCGAGAACGGAAGACTACCAATGTCAAATTACACAAATGATTCAGGAGGTGGTGGCTAGCGCTGATTAGATTTTGGTCAAAATCGGTCAAAGGTCAAGGTCACAGTGAGGTCAAATATTCGATTTTTGATGGTTTGGTACAGATAACTCGAGAACGGAAGAAGTTACCAATGTCAAATTACACCACATGATTCAGGAGGTGATGGCTAGTGCTGATTAGATTTTGGTCAAAATCGGTCAAAGGTCAAGGTCACAGTGAGGTCAAACATCCAAAAAATGATAACTCGAGAACGGAAGAAAGCTACCAATGTCAAATTACAACCACGTGATTCAGAGAGGTGGTGCTAGCGCTGATTATATTTTGGCAAAAAATCGGTCAAAGGTCAAGGTCACAGTGAGGTCAAACATACAAAACATTCGATTTTATGGTTTGGTACAGAATCATCGTATAAACTTCTGCTTTGCGTCGCTACCTTCTCTAAGCAGTTTAAGACAAAAGTAAGAGATTCAAGTTGACGATTTCGTAAGTACCAGTCTATGACTGCTTGTTTGTTATATTGTATGTTGTTTGTTTTTGTAGGCACGAATAACTCGAGAACGGAAGAAGCTACCAATGTCAAATTACATCACGTGATTCAGGAGGTGATGGCTAGTGCTGATTAGATTTTGGTCAAAAATCGGTCAAAGGTCAAGGTCACAGTGAGGTCAAATATTCGATTTTGATGTTTTGGTACAGATAACTCGAGAACGGAAGAAGCTACCAATGTCAAATTACACCACGTGATTCAGGAGTGATGGCTAGTGCTGATTAGATTTGGTCAAAATCGGTCAACGGTCAAGGTCACAGTGAGGTCAAACATTCGATTTTGATTGGTTTGGTACAGAATCATCGTGGAAACTTCTGGTTTGCGTCGCTACCTTCTCTAGAGACAGCTTTTATTAGACAAGGTCAAGGTCATGTTGACGATTTCGTAAGTACCAGTCTATGACTGCTTGTTACTTACGAAATCTAAAGATTTCGTAAGTATATGATGACTTCCGTTTCTGTTTGTTTGTTGTTTGGTTTGTTTGTATGTTTGTTTGTAGCACGATAACTCGAGAACGGAAGAAGCTACCAATGTCAAATTACACCACGTGATTCAGGAGGGTGATGGCTAGTGCTGATTAGATTTTGGTCAAATCGGTCAACGGTCAATACGGTGAGGTCAAAATTCGATTTTGATGGTTTGGTACAATAACTCGAGAACGGAAGAAGCTGCCAATGTCAAATTACACCACCTGATTCAGGAGGGTGATGGCTAGTGCTGATCTAGATTTTGGTCAAAATCGGTCAACGGTCAAGTCACGGTGAGGTCAAACATTCGATTTTGATGGTTTGTACAGATAACTCGAACGGAAGAAGCTACCAATGTTCAAATTACACCACGTGATTCAGGAGGTGATGGCTAGTCTGATTAGATTTGGTCAAAACGGTCAACGGTCAAGGTCACGGTGAGGTCAAACATTCGATTTTTGATGGTTTGTACAGATAACTCGAGAACGGAAGAAGCTACAATGTCAAATTACACCACGTGATTCAGGAGGGTGATGGCTAGTGCTGATTAATTTTGGTCAAAATCGGTCAATGGGTCAAGTCACGTGAGGTCAAACATTCGATTTCATGGTTTGGTAAAGATTTCATCTATAAACTTCTGGTTTGCGGCTACCTTCTCAGAGACAGCTTTTATTAGACAAGGTCAGAGGTCAAGTTGACGATTTCGTAAGTACCAGTCTATGACTGCTTGTTACTTACAAATCTAAAGATTTCGTAAGTATATTAGCCTTCCGTTTCTGTTTGTTTGTTTGTTTGTAGGCACGATAACTCGAGAACGGAAGAAAGCTACCAATGTCAAATTACATCACTGATTCAGGAGGGTGATGGCTAGCGCTGATTAGATTTTGGTCAAAATCGGTCAAAGGTCAAGTCACAGTGGGTCAAACATAATCCATAAATAACATGGAGAAATGTGAGTATTTTTGCTTCGCTCGACGTTACGAGTTCGTTTTAACTTCGATTTTATTTTGTCTTCGGTTTTTTCGATCGCTTCGGATGTTTAAAACTCGGTTGTCGAAATTCTGGTAAAAAATCGGATGTTTTGGAGACGTTTTAAGATTGAATAAAAAAAATATTCACTCGAAGCGTCAAGGTCGCGTCCCATGATGCAGTGCGCTCGAGCAGACGCGTCGTTGAGTCACGTAAGTTTTCCGTGTGCGCTCGGTGACGGTTTTTTCAATAAGATGGTGTTTAAAATCATTTTTATCCCAATAAAGGTTATCGTCGCATGCCTGACTCGCTGAGCCGTCGGATTATGTAAAGATTGTTGTGGATGGCCGAATATTACGGTTTTGTGACTTTGATAAAATAATATTAAATAATGCGTGGAGAATGCGATTTTTGCTTTGCTCGACGTTGCGAGTTCATTTTAACTTCGATTTTAATTTTGTCTTCGGTTTTTGCGATCGTTAGGACGCTTAAAACTCGTTGTCGAAATTCTGGTAAAAATCGGATGTTTTATGAGATTTATGTCGGGTGTCGTATCTGAGGTATTATGCAACTGAAGATTATGCTAATGAGGGGGATGTGTAAGACACAGCATTACGCGCTCGTTTGCGTCGCTACTTTCTCTAGAGACAGCTTTATTAGACAAGTCAGAGGTCAAGTGACGATTTCGTAAGTACCAGTCTATGACTGTTGTTTGTTTGTTTGTTTGTTTGTAGGCCGATAACTCGAGAGAACGAAGAAGTACCAATGTCAATTACATACGTGATTTCAGGAGGTGATGGCTAGCGCTGATTAATTTGGTCAAAATCGGTCAAAGGTCAAGGTCACAGTGAGGTCAAACATAATTCCGTAAATTAACATGGAGAAATGTGAGTTTTTTGCTTCGCTCGACGTTACGAGTTCGTTTTAACTTCGATTTTAATTTTGTCTTCGGTTTTTTCGATCGCACTTCGGATGTTAAAACTCGGTTGTCGAAATTCTGGAAAAATCGATGTTTTCGAGACGTTTTAAGATTGAATTAAAAAATATTTCACTCGAAGCGTCAAGGTCGTCCCATGATGCAGATGCGCTCGAGCAGACGTCACGGTCGATTCCCATGATGCAGTGCGCTCGAGCAGACGCCGTCGTGATTCACATTTAAGGCTTTTCCGTGTGCGCTGTGACGGTTTTTTCAATAAAGATGGTGTTTAAAAGTCATTTTTTATCCCAATAAAGGTTATCGTCGCATGCCTGACTCGCTGAGCCGTCGATTATGTAAATGATTGTTGGTGGATGGCCGAATATTACGTTTTGTGACGTTTGATAAAAATAATATTAAATAATTGCGTGGAGAATGCCGATTTTTTGCTTTGCTCGACGTTGCGAGTTCATTTTAACTTCGATTTTAATTTTGTCTTCGGTTTTTCGATCGCTTAGGACGCTTTAAAACTCGGTGTCAAATTCTGTAAAATCGGATGTTTTATAAGATTTATGTCGGGTTGTCGTATCTGAGGTATTATGCACGAAGGATTATGCTAATGAGGGGATTGTAAGACAAAGCATTACGCGCGCGTTTGCGTCGCTACCTTCTCTCGAGACAAGCTTATTTAGACCAAGGTCCAGAGTCAAGTTGACGATTTCGAGAAATACCAGTCTATGACTGCTTGTTACTTACGAAATCTTAAGATTTCGTAAGTATATATTGATGACTTCCGTTTCTGTTTGTTTGTATGTTTGTTTGTTTGTTTGTTTCTTTGTAGGCACGATAACTCGAGAACGGGAAGAAGCTACCAATGTCAAATTACATCACGTGTTCAGGATGGTGATGGCTAGTGCTGATTTAGATTTTGGTCAAAATCGGTCAAAGGTCAAGTCACAGTGAGGTCAAATATTCGATTTTTGATGGTTGTGGTACAGATAACTCGAGAACGAAGAAGCCACCAATGTCAAATACACCACGTGATTCAGGAGGTGATGGCTAGTGCTGATTAGATTTTGGTCAAAATCGGTCAACGGTCAAGTCACGGTGAGGTCAAAACATTCGATTTTTATGTTTGTACAGATAACTCGATAACAGAGAAGCTACCATGTCAAATTACACCACGTGATTCAGGAGGGTGATGGCTAGTGCTGATTCGATTTTTGGTCAAAATCGGTCAACGGTCAAGGTTACGGTGAAGGTCAAACATTCGATTTTTGATGGTTTGGTACAAATCATCGATAAAACTTCTGGTTTGCGTCAGCTACCTTCTCTAGAGACAGCTTTTATAGACAAGGTCAGAGGTCAAGTTGACGATTTCGTAAGTACCAGTCTATGACTGCCTTGTTGTTTGTTTTTGTTTGTTTGTAGCACGATAACTCGAGAGAACGGAAAAGCTACCAATGTCAAATTACACCAAGTATTCGGAGGGTGATGGCAAGTGCTGATTAGATATTGGTCAAAATCGGTCAAAGGTCAATGGTCACAGTGAGTCAAATATTCATTTTGATGGTTGGTTACAGATAACTCGAGAACGGAGAAGCTACCAATGTCAAATTACACCACGTATTCAGGAGGTGATGGCTAGTGCTGATAGATTTGTCAAAACGGTCAAGTCACAGTGGGTCAAACATCCAAAAATGATAACTCGAGAATGAAGAAGCTACCAATGTTCAAATTACACACGTGATTCAGGAGGTGGTTCGTGGGCTGATTAGATTTTGTTCAAAATCGTCAAAGGTCAAGGTCACATGAGGTCAAACATCCAAAAACATTCGATTTTTGAATGGTTTGGTACATAATCATCGTAGAACTTCGTTTGCGTCGCTACCTCTCCAGACAGCTTTTATTTGACAAGTCAGAGGTCAGTTGACGATTCGTACAGTACCGTCTATGACTCTTCTTTGTTTGTTGTTTGTATGTTGTTACTTACGAAATCTAAAATTTCGAAGTATATTGATGACTTCCGTTTCTGTATTGTTACTTACGAAATCTAAAGATTTCGTAAGTATATTGATGCCTTCCGTTTCTGTTTGTTGTTTGTTTGTAGCACGATAACTCGAGAACGGAAGAAGCTACCAATGTCAAATTACACCACGTGATTCAGGAGTTGATGGCAAGTGCTGATTAGATTTTGTCGAAATCGGTCAAGTCAAGGTCACAGTGAGTCAAATATTCGATTTTTGATGGTTTGTACAGATAACTCGAGAACGAAGAAGCTACCAATGTTCAAATTACACCACGTGATTCAGGAGGTGATGCAAGTGCTGATTAGATTTGGTCGAAATCGGTCAAAGGCCAGTCACAGTGACGTCAATATTCGATTTTATGGTTTGTACAGATAACTCGAGAACGGAAGAAGCTACCAATGTCAATTACACCACCTGATTCAGGAGGGTGATGGCTAGTGCTGATTAGATTTTGGTCAAATCGTCAAAGGTCAAGTCACAGTGGTCAAACATCCAAAACATTCGATTTTGATGGTTTGGTACAGAATCATCGTAGAAACTTCTGGTTTGCGCGCACCTTCTCTAGAGACAGCTTTTATAGACAAGGTCAGAGGTCAAGTTGACGATTTCGTAAGTACCAGTCTCTGACTGCTTGTTTGTACTTACGAAATCTAAGATTTCTAAGTATATTGATGCCTTCCGTTTCTGTTTGTTTGTATGTTTGTTGTTTGTATTTTTGTTGTTGTTTTTGTAGGCACGATAACTCGAGAACGGAAGAAGCTACCAATGTCAAATTACATCACGTGATTCAGGACGGTGAGCTGCGCTGATTAGATTTTGCTCAAAATCGTGAAACGTCAAGTCACAGTGAGGTCAAACATAATTCCGTAAATTAACATGGAAAAAATGGAGTATTTTGCTTCGCTCGACGTTACGAGTTCGTTTTAACTTCGATTTTAATTTTGTCTTCGTTTTGCGATCGATTCGGATCTTAAAACTCGGTTGTCGAAATTCTGGTAAAAATCGGATGTTTTGGAACGTTTTAAGATTGAATAAAAATTTCACTCGAAGCGTCAAGGGTCGTCCCATGATGCAGTGCGCTCGAGCAGACGTCACGGTCTCCATGATGCAGTGCGCTCGACAGACTCACGGGTCGTCCCTGATGCAGTCGCTCGAGCAGACGCGTCGTTGAGTCACGTTAAGTTTTCCGTGTGCGCGGTGACGGTTTTTTCAATAAAGATGGTGTTTAAAAGTCATTTTTATCCCAATAAAGGTTATCGTCGCATGCCTGACTCGCTGAGCCGTCGATTATGTAAAGATTGTTGGTGATGGCCGAATATTACGTTTTGTGACTTTGATAAATAATATTAAATAATTGCGTGGAGAAATGCCGATTTTTGCTTTGCTCGACGTTCGAGTTCATTTTTAACTTCGATTTTAATTTTGTCTTCGGTTTTTGCGATCGCTTAGGACGCTTAAAACTCGGTTGTCGAAATTCTGGTTAAAAATCGGATTTTTTATGAGATTTATGTCGGTGTCGTATCTGAGGTATTATGCACTGAGATTATGCTAATGAGGGTATGTAACACACAGCATTACGCGCTCGTTTGCGTCGCTACCTTCTCTCGAGACAGCTTTTATTAGACAAGGTCAGAGGTCAAGTTGACGATTTCCGTAAGTACCAGTCTATTGACTGCTTGTTTGTGTGTTTGTTGGTTGTAGGCACGATAACTCGAGAAAGGAGAAGCTACCAATGTCAAATTAACACGTGATTCAGCAGGTGATGGCTATGCTGATTAGATTTTGTCAAAATCGGTCAAAGGTCAAGGTCACAGTGAGTCAAATTTTCGATTTTTGATGGTTGTACAATAACTCGAGAAGGAAGAAGCTACCAATGCCAAATTACACCACGTGATTCAGGAGGTGATGGCTGCTGATTAGATTTGGTCGAAATCGGTCAAAGGTCAAGGTCACATGAGTCAACATCCAAAGAATGATAACTCGAGAACGGAAGAACTACCATGTCAAATACACCACATGATTCAGGAGGTGATGCTAGCGCTGATTAGATTTTGTCAAAATCCGTCAAAGGTCAAGGTCACAGTGAGGTCAAACATCCAAAACATTCGATTTTTGATGGTTTGACAGAATCATCGTAGAAACTTCTGTTTGCGTCACTACCTTCTCAGAGACAGCTTTATTAGACAAGGCAGAGCTCACGTTGACGATTTCGTAAGTACCAGTCTATGACTGCTTCTTGTTTGTTACTTACGAAATCTAAAGATTTGTAAATATATGATGACTACCGTTTCTGTTTGTTTGTTTGTATGTTTGTTACTTACGAAATCTAAAAATTCGTAAGTATATTGATGACTACCGTTTCTGTTTGTTTGTTACTTACGAAATCAAAGATTTGTAAGTTATTGTTGACTTCCGTCATCGTTGTGTTTGTGTGTTTGTTAGGGCACGATAACTCGAGACGAAGAACTACCAATGTCAAATTACACACGTGATTCAGAGAGGTGATGCTCGCGCTATTAGATTTTGGTCAAAATCGGTCAAAGGTCAAGGTCACAGTGAGGTCAAACATTCGATTTTGATGGTTTGGTACAGAATCATCGTAAAACTTCTGGTTTGCGTCGCTACCCTTCTCTGAGACAGCTTTTATGAGACAAGGTCAAGGTCAATTGACGATTTCGTAATACCAGTCTTTGACTGCTTGTTTGTATGTTTGTTTTTGTTTGTTTGTAGGCACGATAACTCGAGAACGGAAGAACTACCAATGTCAAATTACATCACGTGATCAGGAGGTGATGGCTAGTGCTGATTAGATTTTGGTCAAAATCGGTCAAAGGTCAAGGTCACGGTGAGTCAAATATTCGATTTTTGATGTTTGGTACAGATAACTCGAGAACGGAAGAAGCTACCATGTCAAATTACACCACGTGATTCAGGAGGGTATGGCTAGTGCTGATTAGATTTTGGTCAAAATCGGTCAACGGTCAAGTCACGGTGAGTCAAACATTCGATTTTTGATGGTTTGTACAGAATCATCATAGAAAACTTCTGGTTTGCGTCGCTACCTTCTCTCTGAGACACTCTTTATTAGACAAGGTCAGAGGTCAAGTTGACGATTTCGTAAGTACCAGTCTATGACTGCTTGTTACTTACGAAATCTAAAGATTTCGTAAGTATATTGATGACTACCTTTCTGTGTTTGTTTGTTTGTTTGTATGTTGTTGTTGTTTGTTGTTTGTAGCACGATAACTCGAGAATGGAAGAGCTACCAATGTCAAATTACATCACGTGATTCAGGAGGTGATGCTAGTGCTATTATTTTGGTCAAAATCGGTCAAAGGTCAAGGTCACAGTGAGTCAAACATTCGATTTTTGATGGTTTGGTACAGATAACTCGAGAATGGAAGAAGCTACCAATGTCAAATCACCACGTGATTCAGGAGGGTGATGGCTAGTGCTATTAGATTTTGGTCAAAATCCGTCAACGGTCAAGGTCACGGTGAGGTCAAACATTCGATTTTTGATGGTTTGGTACAGAATCATCATAGAAACTTCTGTTGTTGTCGCTACCTTCTCTAGAGACAGCTTTTATTAGACAAGGTCAGAGTCAAGTTGACGATTTCGTAAGTACCAGTCTATGACTGCTTGTTTGTTTGTTTGTTTGTAGGCACGATAATCGAGAACGGAAGAAGCTACCAATGTCAAATTTCATCACGTGATTCAGGAGGGGATGTTAGTGCTGATTAGATTTGGTCAAAATCGGTCAAAGGTCAAGTCACAGTGAGGTAAATGTTTGATTTTTGATGTTTGGTACAGATTAACTCGAGACGGAAGAAGCTACCAATGTCAAATTACACCACGTGATCAGGAGGTGATGGCTAGTGCTGGTTATTTTGGTCAAAATCGGTCAACGGTCAAGGTCACGGTGAGGTCAAACATTCGATTTTTGATGTGGAACAGAATCATCAAGAAACTTCTGGTTTGCGTCGCTACCTTCTCTAGAGACAGCTTTTATTAGACAAGGTCAGAGTCAAGTTGACGATTTCGTAAGTACCAGTCTATGACTCTGTTTGTTTGTTTTATGTTTTAGCACGATAACTCGAGAACGGAAGAAGCTACCAATGTCAAATTACACCACGTGATTCAGGAGAGTGAGCTATGGACGATTATTTTGGTTCAAATCGGTCAAAGACAAGGTCACAGCGTGAGGTCAATATTAGATTTTTGAGGTTTGGTACAGAATCATCGTAGAAACTATGGTTGCATCGCTACCTTCTCTAAGAGACAGTTTTATTAAACAAGTCAGAGTCAAGTTGACGATTTCGTAGAGACGACTGTGTTTGTTGGTATGTTGTTGTTAGCACGATAACTCGAACAGAAAGAAGCTACCAAGTCAAATACACCATTGATTCAGGAGTGATGGCTAGCGCTGATTAGATTTTGGTCAAAATCGGTCAAAGGTCAAGGTCACAGTGAGGTCAAACATTCGATTTTTGATGGTTTGTACAGAATCATAATTGCGTCGCTACCTTCTCTTGAGACAGCTTTTATTAGACAAGGCAGAGTCAAGTTGACGATTTCGTAAGTACCAGTCTATGACTGCTTGTTTCATCTGTTCGTCTGTTTGTGTTGTGCAGGATATCTCAAAAAAGTGTGGCGGATTTGGATTAAATTGTGACAGGTTGGGTGTGACAAGGACGAACTGATTAGATTTTGGGAAGATCCGATCCGATCACTACAATTTTTTAAGTGATTCTTCACCATTGAGAGATAAGGCCAAGAAGATGATAATACATATATCTCAATTGTGACGGATTCGACGAAACTTTGTGATGTTGGATTGACCAGACAAATTGATTCGATTTTGGTGAAGATCCGAATCCGATCTGGATACGAGAATATATTTATTCTTTAAGTGATTCTTCACCATTGAGAAGAGGGGCAAAACTATATAGCATATATGCATGATATTTAAAAATGTATGTGCCCGATATGTTCCTGATATGGGAATTAAGTGCAGAGGTATCTGCTCTATCGAGTCCCTTTTAGTTAAATATGTTTTTCTTTTATTTTTCTGATACAATCAAAGTACCATTTGGTGCACTCATTCCAAATTATCACCTCCATGCTCAAGGCCTGTCTGTGGAGCCTTAGCTCTGGCAGTTATGTTCCAGTCTTGAACTCTGTTGTATTGCAATTGGCTGGCACCACACTCATCTCAGCTGTCTATCCTGGGTTTGAATCTCGGCCCAAGTATAACTGTTCATCCTGGTGTTTCGCAGGCAGGGCGAGCCGTTAAAGGGTGCCGTCCCTCGTGGATGTTAAACTGGGTGCCCCTTTATGTCCCTTATTTAGCGGACCTAAAATATTCTGCAGTGTCCTTTGCAAAAGTAGGCAAACATCGCTGGCACCTTGAACAAATTCCAAAACCCTGTCCTGACTACTGCTGGGAAGGCAATTACAACCGCCTCTTGTAGTTCTTGCTGTGACTGCTTGGAGGCGCTAAGTCTTCCTTCAGCAGAGTACCAGAAAATAATATAAAAAAACTGAACACTAATTGTTGTACGGATTATTTATGTGGCATCATTGGACACAGATGAGGTGCAAACACCCTGGCAGAGATAAATGCTGAATAATTACATGTCCATTTCCTTGTGACCTAATCATGTAATTCTGCGTTGTGGTAAATGTTTTCACATAGAGATCTGATGTGGAAGTAGCAATATCCACACTATGGATGTCCACCTCCGGCAACACTCACTGCCTTGCACAGCCGTTGCAATGACCGTATGAGCACTCAAATCTGAGCCTGTGGAATGGAATTCCATGCCAGAATCAGCTCCTGTGCCAGCCTGTCGAGGGTCTTTGGTTGTCTTGGCAAGGCTTCTACGTGTCGATCAATAATATCCGAGAGATGTTAAATTGAATTGAAATTCGCAAGGGTGTCATGATGTTAACGTTGGCATTCACAACAATGTTCCTTGTTTGAATAGTCCTGTGAGCAGGAGCATTATTGTGGATAAAGATTGTTGGATGGCACACATAAAGATGATTCTCCTGAACCATGTAGTAGAAGGGTAGGCAACACATGTTGCTGTAAGATCTCATTCATGTATCGATTTGCTATTACATCGCCATGAATATGGACCGAGTTGTTGTGCGAATGGTTTCAGCAATACCACCCCACATTATGAAACTTCCATGTCCAAAATTGGCAACTTCCTGGACACAGACCGGGGCATATCGCTCATTGCATCTTCTGTCGACCCTTGCAGCATGAATTCATGAAACCTGGATTCATCACGGAACATAACACTTGCCCATTGTCTCCGTATCCATCCGACGTGCTGATTTGAGCACTGCAAGCGTGCTTGGATGTGTCACGGTGCAAGTCTTGGACGCTGAATAGCACGACGAGCATGGATCCTTGCATCATGTAGACACCTCAATACAGTGTTGATACTTATCCGGTGAGGTCCAGGGAGTGTGTTTGCAGTACTTTGGGTAGTTTGAAACCGATTGTGTAAATAGGGCATATTAATGTATCGGTTTTGATTGGGAGTTGACATTCTGGGATGTCCACTTCAGTGGCTTGATAACGTCTTCTGAGGTCACAACCAGTTCCTCTCTTTAAGTTAAAGAGTCTTTCAACATGGCTAATGGAAGAAAGCCTGGTGTTGGCTTCACGGTTAAGGGGGGTGGCTTACGATCTTAGGGTCTTGAGTCCAAGCCTTAGCCTGTTGTGCTGTTGAAATAACACCAGGTGGGTTAACTCGGCCTGTCAGCAAAATGAGTCCCAGCTTACTGGTAACAGGGGCACTGCATCAGCAGCACAGCCGTGCTTCCAGAAAATGATGCAGCCAGCAGCCCCAGTCTGCATACAAAACAACAACAACACACCAACAATGCCAATGGAAGACACTACCCGAAGGTGTCCAATGAATTGATTCGTCTCATTTTATGACAGACATGGCATTCTAATAGATTGTTACCCCGTGCACGCGAAGAAAAATGCGAGGTTAAGTAATTGTTTCATGTCCGTCTGCTGCCTTATCAGTTTATGATCGAGGAACAGCTTAATTTATATTGAATGTTGTATTTTGAACACTAATCGGAACATGAACAGGATGACAAGTTTGCCATTTTACAGGACTTTGGCTTTGAATTTGTCCCGATCGCACATGTACAGAGAGGAGTGAGATAATTTTTTACTCCGTCTGCCTGCCTGTCGGTCAAACAAAATTGAAAATCATTCCAAGCAGGGAACTTGTTGTTTTTAAGGACGTTATAAAGGACACAAACAACAGGCACAAATAACTAATGTAATGCGTTAGAAAGGGTGATGTTAAAAAAACTCTGGGTAAAACAGCAGTAAAACCAGAATTAATTTATTTATATGCCTTTAAACATATTTAACCCTTTACTTAAATTGAATTATATACTTGAACACTGCAGAACACAAATCGCCTTCATAATACTTCCAAGAACCTCCAGTTTTGCAGTACTTGGACATGTTATATAGGATCGTGTGTGTGTGTAGTAGGAGTCGGAAAGTGCAGCCCTTGGAAAGTGGGCATGGCATGTGAGAGGGTGCAGTATCGGGGTGAAGAAGAGCCTGCCGATATGGCCGATCCTCCCTGGCGTTAACTGGTCAAACCCGACAAGAGGGAATATATTCCACACCGGAGAAGAACCTGGAGAAGGGAGGAGCTTTTGCTCCACGCTGATGAGGGCCAATAGGCCTGAAACACTTCTCCATGGATGCTCCCTCTCCGGGATGGACTCGTCTCTAAGATTGAGAATAAAATTTCCCTCCCTGTATTGGATGCAGTGCAATCTTACTGGGAAGTAGGGGGGTGTAGCTCTGCTAGGCCCATGCCTAATATATGGAGGCTATGCAACGATTTAGCCAGAAGAGCCTTTAAAAAAATTTAAATTGTTCCTGGATACCCCGAGAACTGTTTTGTGTACCACAGACAAGTTAATGTGTGGTAGGCATTTCCTTTTGGTCAGGATGCATGTAACAACAGCTGGTATAGCACTTGCTTCCTGGTACCCACGACAGGAATGGGATCGTGTGTGTGTGT
>CM068957.1:16622129-16633917 GCA_035128595.1 Eptatretus atami
CAAATTTACCCCCATTGTCAAGTTTTCTTTTGCTCCTGCTGAAACGCCATTTTAACTGCGCTACTCAACCACAATTTTTCAATATCCCATTGGACCCCGTTTCATCTTGTGGCCCCGTGAAACACGCCCACAACGTTTTCCAAAAAAAAACCGTTGCACAGCTTTACGTTCACTCCTGCTTCCTTTTTTATTTGGTTATTTTAAACCATTCTCTCTAAAACTTCTTGTTTTTCATTGGACAGTTTTCCCATCGTGTGGAGTTTAAATAGTAAGTGCGTCGAGGCGAAGACGTATTCAGATGTTTCTGTTGTTGTTATATAGCATGAAATGACAGATCATCCACACAACCAAAAAGGGTTACTTTTGTCTCGACTTGCAGGGAGAGCCAGAAAAGAAATGTGAGAAAGTGTATTCATAGTTTATATAAGAATCTAGTCTCACAATGCTTATCCAACGAAATTTTTAAATTGGTGTGGGCGTGGGTTTCACAGAGAGTGAAGGTCCAATGGGTTTTGAAATCTGGTGTGGGGCGTGGTTTCACAGAGCATTGAACGTGTCTAATGGGATATCTTGAAATCGGTGTGGGCGTACGGTTACAGAGCATGAAGGACCAATGGGATATTTGAAATCGTGTGTGGGGTGGTTTCACAGAGAATGAACTTGATAGCCAATGTGATATTTGAAATCGGGGGTGTAGATTGGCGAAGTAAGAAAGGTATTCAAACAAGAAGCAAATGTTGCAAACCTTGAGGAACATGGGATATTTGAATGGGCGTGGGGTGGGCGGGGGGGGTGTGGGCAAGTCATTGTGTGGTTTTCACTAGTGCCTGTTTGAAACCAACACAGCCTGAAAGTCTAGTCAAATGGGGAATTTTTGAATATCTGGTGTGGGCGTGGTTTCAACAGAGCATGATTGTATGGGATATTGAAATCTGGTGTGCGGGTCGGATTATCACCTAGAGATCTGAACCCGTAGTATCTCAAAATTACCATTGGGAATGGGATACAACGGTATCATTTGCTTCTGTTTGAAAATACATGGTAGGCTGCAGCGGCACCAGATTTGGAAATATCCATTTCAGCAATTCCAGGGAGCAGAAATGGTCATCTGCTTCGGTGAAACAACACACGTCACCAATTGGGACATTTTTTTTTTGGAAAGATCGGGTGTGGCGTGGTTTACCTATTCTATATTTCATACACAACAGCTCAAGAGATTCAAATTATCCCAGTTTGGACAAAAGGCAGATTCATAAAAGTGAACTTGTCAAAGAGGTATGCTCTGTTGAAACTTTGAAATCTGACGGCGCTTATGGCGTCGGTTTCAACAGAGCTGAACTTGTAAATGGGCGATTGTTTGGGCAGTCCAGGGGTTGTTGGTGGGCGAGTGGTTTCACAGAGACACAAAGACGCTGAACGTGTCATGGATTCAAATTTATCCCATTGATGGGAGATATTCTGAAATCCAACTAAATTGTGTCAGCGAGTTGGGGGGGGCGCGTGGCGGTCTGTGAATTACACACGAGAGACAACTGGAACTTGACCCAAATTGGGAGTTAGTCCTTTGACGAATCTTTTACTTGGTTTTGCGTTGGGGGGGGAGTGCGCGTCTTGGTAGGGAGGGGGCGACTACCATGTCCGACCTACCAGGCTTGTCTGTCTGTCTGTCCCTCTGTTCCGCCAGTGCTGACCGTTAATACAATGGCGATTTGTTGAGTGAAACTTGGTTGGTAGGTTCATACCATGACCTAGTGGCTGTGCAAATGAAACGCAGTTGCTATGGACACACCGTTGGCCTAGGCAACGAGACTTTGAAATTTTTGAAAAATCATAAAAAATATATTTTTTCGAAAACGAGAAATTGGGCGCACGAGCGCTGTGGGCAAGTACATTCAGCCATATTGTCAAAAATTTCCAAGGCCGGATCCTATGAAAACTGGTCGGAGAAAGATAGACTTTCGAATGAACATGGTCGAAAACAATAAAAAAACGAAGTTCGTTATATATCAGAGACTGAGTCAGATATAACATGAAACCCTGGTATGGTAGGTTTAATGGTATGTCCTAGTTATGTGTGGAAAAACCGTCTGCTATGGGACGCCCTCCGTGCTAGCAACGGCCCGAAAAAACCTCAATGTGGGGTATTTAATGAAAAACATCTGCAGCACTTAACGCCTTGAGCTGGAAATCATGATTTTCTTGTACTTAATCCTCAGGTCATTCACATCGAATAGCCATTGCGTAGGTTCTATTGGGTAGGCGGACTACCCATGTCCGCCTAACACGGCTTGTCTGTTCGTCTGTCCCTCTGTTCCGTCCAGTGCTCGGAATACAATGGCGATTTTTGATGAAACTTGGTTGGTAGGTTCATACCATGACCTAGTTGTGTGCAAATGTAAAACCGTTTTGGCTATGGACATCGCGGACCGGTTGCCTACAACGAGACTTTGAAATTTTTGAAAAATTCATAAAAATATATTTTTCGAAAATTCAAAATTGGGCCAACCGAGGCGACGTGGGCAGTACAATTCAGCCAATTGTCAAAAATTCTCCAGCCGGAATCCTATGAAACTGTCCGGAAGAAGACTAGACTTTGAATGAACCCTGGTGCGAAAACAAATAAAAAACGACGATTCGTTATATTCTCAGAGACGATGAGTCAGATATACATAAAACTGGTATGGTAGGGTGCATGGTTATGTTCCTGCGTTAGTGTGAAGAAAGAACCGTCTGCTATGGACCCATCCGTTGCCTAGGCAACGGCGAAAAACCTATAAATGTGGGGGTATTGTTAACGAAAAAATCAATCTGCAGGGATTAACCTTGAAGCTAAGAATCATGAATTTTCTTGTGCTTAATCTCAGGTCATTCCCCAGATCGGAACGAGGCCATCACGTCAGGTTTATTGGGTAGTCGACTACCCATGTCCGCCTACCGGCTTGTCTGTCTGTCTGTCCCGAGCATAGCTCGTGGGTTTTGATCCGATCCTAGATAAATGATTTTGGTGGGAGGTTTATATCATGATCTAGTCTTGTGTTTTCCTGAGAATGGGCGTGGTGCGCCCATCTTGGGGCGGAGCCACGCCCAAAAAACTTGTGTTTTTAGGGGGTAGCGATTTCAATTTGCATCTTTTCCGAGGGGGTTTGTCGAAATCTGGCAGGGGTTTTGGTATTATCGGTTAGCCAATGGCAACCTGCACTAGCACCACGGAGCTCGATTTTTTTCATTTTCGTCCAAGAGTCAAGGTCACAAGGTCACGAACTTAGAAAATTGCGATTTTGACTAAAAATCCATCTTCTTCGAGGGCGGTTTGTCGAATGCTGGCAGGGGCTTTCGGTATTTGTTTAGCCAGTGCACCTGCATAGCCCACGGAGGCTCGCATTTTTTGCATTTTCGTCCCAAGGTCAAGGTCACAAGGTCACGAACTTAAGAAAATTGCGAATTTTGACAATAAAAATCATCAAACGACCGCCAACTTTGAGAGTCGGATGACAATGATTTTTTATGCATATCTTGAGGTCATTCCCCAGCGGCGTAAAGTCTGCAACGCATTTTGCTCTTATCTGAACAACCTTGCCCGTCGGCGCCCCTTCAAGTTTGTTTTTTACGCTGATTTCATCAAAGTATGGATAAACTCCGAGGATGCGAAACTCCATATAGCCTAAAAAAAAAAAAAAAAAAAAAAAAAATATATGACGTTATCTTGTTCCTGATGTTCCAGAGGAAGTTTTGCACGCCAAAGGTCATAATCTTGAACCTTTGACCTTTCAAGTTCGACAAAGGTCACATTATTCAAAAGTTGTGGGAATCGAACCGGGTTTTTCGACCTTTCGACGAACTAAACTCCAATAAGCTAATCGCACCGTATCCTGTTTCCCTTATTTTAATGTCCACAACATTTGTTTTGTGACCTTAAAGGTTATGCACAAGGTAACTTTTGAAAGTTTTTGAACGAAACCGGGTTTCGAACATTTTTGCAGCTAATAACCCGTCACTCGTAACCACATAGTTGATCATTTTTATAACTTGGTCAAAAATTAATCAGCATTGTCCTCAACATCCTTGACTTTCTGAATACAATACTACATCGTCAAATACCGCTCGTGAACCATTGCCGTCTCCCAGACTTGTTCTTTTTGTGTTTGCGGCACTAAATTCTGGACGGCAGCTTTGCACTATGTCTGGACGCAATGCTTTGTTTGCAGTGTCCACACTTGATTGGATCATCTTGTCATGCGTGAACATTTTCTGTTCATTTTCAACAATCCGATTTGGTTTGTGTTTCCATGATTGTTCTGGAACCGGGATGTTGAAATGTTTTCAGATGTTTCAGTGGATTACTCTGCAGACGCTGTCATCTCTTTCTGTGTACAACTGTTCCAACATGAGTTTTTTACATCCCAAAAGGAGGTGACTGGTACTTTCTGTTTCTACCCCACAAAACTTGCATTTGTCTGACTGGCACAATCCCACAATTTTCTTCAAGGAATTTGTGTAGTGTCCTTGGTATTTGGCATTTTGATGATTTTCTCCATCCCAACTAATGTGACCTCTTCTTAGCCATTCAAATGAGCCTTCCTTGTCAATCTTTTGTGGAGGTGCTTTTGTGTCGGCCTTCTTGGGTTGCTTTATGCAACTTCTTCGGAAAGAGGAGTAGGGGAGGGGTCAATTATTGAAATAATCCAAGCCACCTGGATTTAGTTGATTAGGTGAGAGTTGATTGGCTATTCCCTCCATTCACAGGTAAGAGATGTGGGTGGGTCTTTATAAATATATATATATATATTATTCTAACCACGACTCACTGACATCTATATATTATGAAACTCTCATCTTATATATATATATATATATATTATATATTTATATATATATATATATATATGTATGTTCCAAAATACAGCCAAAACGGTACACGATAGCGCAAAAATTTTAGGGCCACATTACTCACCATTCGCCTGCGGTGTGCAGTATCATTTTGTTCAAATCGGGCAACGAAAACATTATTTAAAAATCAATTCCCGATTCAGTGAAGTACTCTTCTGGAGAATTTGATCAATGCAAACAACCTCAGCGGTATAGTTCGCTGGAGCTATCTTTTTTTTTTTTTTTCTTGAAATGATTTATTTTAAAATCTCAAACATGTAGTATAGACAAAGAACGATTTATTTTTAGGCATAATATAAACATCGCCATTTTGATCTGATACTCCGTGTTCATTATTAAATAAAATTGTGTTTAGAAGATTATGCACAATCATTTCTTCGACTTTCTTTCTCGTTTTTTATCTTCAATTGACGTGCAATATCAAGTTTCGTTCAAATCGAGCAACGAAAATTAAAAAAAAAATCAATTCCGTTTCAGTCAAGTACTCTTCGGGATTATTTTATCAATGCAAACAACCTCAGCAGTGTAGTTCGCTGGAGCTATCTTTTTTTTTTCTTCAAATGATTTTTTTTTTAATCAACTGCTGTCACAACAGGAACTCAACGTGTTCATGGGTCGTCTAATATTAAATATCAGTGCCTTCCAGGTGACGTAGAAAGCTGAAATTTTACATGCTGATGGACATAGAAACAGGTCCACCGGAAAAAAGGAACAGAATCGTCGGCAACATCCATAATTAAAATGTAAATAAATGAAAAAAAATGCAGGTGAGTGACCCGCGACAATGGGGAAGCACAGTAATTTTGTGTGCCGATGGACATCTAAGCCGAGACACCAGCAAAAAAAAAATCAAAAAAATCACAACCGTCGAAAAGCATCTGTAAATGAAAATATAAATTAATAAAATTTTAAAAATGAAAATATATAAATGACAAATTAAATGCAGGTGAGCGACCCGAGACAATGGGGAAACACGGTTCATATGCTTACACAATGTGTAAGCACACACCATATATATATATATCATATACATATACAGTGGGGAGAACAAGTATTTGATACACTGCCGATTTTGCAGGTTTTCCCACTTACAAAGCACGTAGAGGTCTGTAATTTTTATCATAGGTACACTTCAACTGTGAAAGACGGAATCTAAAACAAAATCCTGAAAATCACATTGTATGATTTTTAAATAATTAATTTGCATTTTATTGCATGAATAAGTATTTGATACATCAGAAAAACAGAACTTAATATTTGGTACAGAAACCTTTGTTTGCAATTACAGAGATCAGACGTTTCCTGTAGTTCTTCACCAGGTTTGCACAGACTGCAGCAGGGATTTTGGCCACTCCTCCATTCAGATCTTCTCCAGATCCTTCAGGTTTCGGGCTGTCGCTGGGCAACACAGACTTTCAGCTCCTCCAAAGATTTTCTATTGGGTTCAGGTCTGGAGACTGGCTCGGCCACTCCAGGACTTGAGATGCTTCTTACGGAGCCACTCCTTAGTTGCCCTGGCTGTGTGTTTCGGGTCGTTGTCATGCTGGAAGACCCAGCACGCCCCATCTTCAATGCTCTTGTTGAGGGAAGGAGGTTGTTGGCAAAGATCTCGCGATACATGGCCCATCCATCCTCCCTCAATACGGTGCAGTCGTCCTGTCCCCTTTGCAGAAAAGCATCCCCAAAGAATGATGTTTCCACCTCCATGCTTCACGGTTGGGATGGTGTTCTTGGGGTTGTACTCATCCTTCTTCTTCCTCCAAACACGGCGAGTGGAGTTTAAACAAAAAGCTCTATTTTGGTCTCATCAGACCACATGACTTCTCCCATTCTCCTCTGGATCATCCAGATGGTCATTGGCAAACTTCAGACGGGCCTGAACTTGTGCTGGCTTGAGACAGAGGACCTTGCGTGCGCTGCAGGATTTTAATCCATGATGGCGTAGTGTGTTACTTATGGTTTTCTTTGATACTGTGGTCCAGCTCTCTCAGGTCATTGACCAGGTCTGCCGTGTAGTTCTGGGCTGATCCCTCACCTTTCTCATGATCATTGAGGCTCCACGAGGTGAGATCTTGCATGAGACCCAGACCGAGGGAGATTGAGTGTTATCTTGAACTTCTTCCATTTTCTAATAATTGCGCCAACAGTTGTTGCCTTCTCACCAAGCTGCTTGCCTATTGTCCTGTAGCCCATCCCACCCTTGTGCAAGTCTACAATTTTGTCCCTGATGTCCTGAGACAGCCTCTGGTCTTGCCCATTGTGGAGAGGTTGGAGTCTGATTGATTGAGTGTGGACAGCTGTCTTTTATGCAGATAACGAGTTCAAAGAGGTGCAGTTGATACAGGTATGAGTGGAGAATGGGAGGGCTTCTTAAAGAAAAACTAACAGGTCTGTGAGAGCCGGAATTCTTACTGGTTGGTAGGTGATCAAATACTTATTTCATGCAATAAAATGCAAATTAATTATTGAAAAATCATACAATGTGATTTTCAGGATTCTTGTTTTAGATTCCGTCTTTCACATTTGAAGTGTACCTATGATAAAAATTACAGACCTCTACGTGCTTTGTAAGTGGGAAAACCTGCAAAATCGGCAGTGTATCAAATACTTGTTCTCCCACTGTATAGTATATATATATATATATATATATTCATATATATACAGTATGTTAAGGTGGCCCTTAGTATATAGAGAGAAAAATGAAAGTTGGAAATTTGTTACTCTCGGAAATTTCCGGGGAAACCGGAAAGTTGGAAAAATGCAGTTTGTGCTGTTCTTGGTGAAAACTATGTGTGCAAAATATTTTTTTAATCCAAGAATATTGAGAGGTTGCCTTTGTCTGTTAAGTTTGCTTAGGCACCCAGTAAAAACCATGTGTGTGAATTTTTTTTAAATCTAAGAATATTTAGAGGTCGCTCTCTGTTGATGTTTGCGTCGGCACCCAGGTCCCCCTTCTTCAACAAGAGGTATTAGCCGCTCGGTGGCGGGGATGTCATGGAAGCCTACTCCATTCATTGTCACCTGGTTCAAGGTGCAAGTTTTGTCTTCTGGCAGTCCGGGAACTGCCGCCTGTGATGAGCGACCACTTGGAGGAGGAATTGCAGCTCCTCTCCACGAGTCAACTTCTTGTTGAACTCTTGGATGAGAGCTACTCCTCTCTATGCTCAGTTATTGACCACGGCTAGGGTCTCCACAACCCGCAGAGCTTTCTTGAAGGAGTCCTCCACCAGCCAGTTCTCTGGATCTTTGAGAAGGAACCCATGCGGAATCTGGAGGTGAGTGAAGAGGGCCTTTATGTTTCTCGTCAGAAATGGCTTGAGGCCCTTACTATCATCGACTAATGCATTCAAGGTGATTCTCGGACTCTTTGGCGGATGGTTGATGGGATCTTCATCCAAGGCTGCGATCATGAGTTTCTTCATTGCCGCAGTTACTCTGTCATCGAAGAAGGCAGGCCCCATGTGGGGGTCTTTTGCGTACCCTGACACACCTTGCAACAACTCGGCTGATTTGTTGTCGCCCAATGATATGGCATGATGGTCTGTGTATAGCTACCCTCACACTCCCTCCCGGATACATCCCTCCTCTCCATTGATGCTGTCAATCTCCGATGGTACCCAATGGTAACTGGCTGAACATGGTGGCTTGCACAGCTTTGGTGGGATACTGGTCGGTGAGGTGAGGTGGACAGCTCTGACGTGGCCGCGAGGCGTGATGAGTAACCAGGCTAACGCGAAGGTGTGCAGGGCTTGGTGCGGAGATGTGTCTGTGTGGTGAGGTGTAGAAAGGTGCGAAAAGAAATGAAGAGTGCATGTGGAGTGAGCGAACTAGAAAAAGAAAGGAAAGGAGAAAGAGAAAAGGAAAGATGAGTTTGATTCGAATCAGCTTGGGGATAAATATACGGGTTTTGCGAAGGGATGAGAACAGCGCAAAGAGCAGAGTCAAAGCAAAGGGTTCTAGACAAAGCTCGAGTCCCATGGTTCCAAGTGCTCAAGTCCGCAAGTCCCTGTGCCCAAATGCTGATTCCTCTGCTGCATTCCCAATTTTATTCCTTCCTTCCCCTCCTTCCTCGCGGCTCTTGGACCCTCGTTGGTGGAGAGCCCACAAGGGTGAACTGACCCTCACCACTATTATTTGTCTGCGTGCCATTCTTCTTCCCAGCAACAGAGCCCGATTGATGGGACGGGGTCCCCACGGTGGACTTTCCGGGAAAGGGGGGGGGGAGCGAAAATTTGGCTCACACCTGTCAATCCCGATGATCGATGACTTCCGGTCGAGGGGAAACCGTGAGGTTGTTCTTCGGCTGTGGCCTAAAGCGAGGAGGATGTGAAAACGACGTGATTTGTGAGGTGTTGCGTGCAAAATAGTTGGTGTCCTGAGTGTAGAAAAAGAAAGAACACGGACTGACCATCTATCAACATGTAGTTAAAAGCTAAACAGAATACTAAAGACATAACTAGCGTAATCCTATGTGTTGGTGCTTCGTTTTTTTTCCCAGGGATTCACAATCACAACTGTCACAATATTATGGCAGGGACCGTTAAAGGTTCATTACATATTAAACAGATTGCTTAACCTTTAAACGACCATTTATTGTTAAAAAAAAAAATCACTTTAATGGGGTCGTGGGCAGAGCTTGGACTTTATGACGTGACAAACATGGCTCATGGGAGAGGTTATTGTCCTTTTATCACACTTATGAACAATAGTTTGTGTTCGATCGTTAGAGATCAGTTTGAAAACTTATTACATTTTCTTAAGCCGAGCAATTAGGTGAATTGACCAATCTCAAAACCAAGCCACGGATCTCCAGTTCAACTGATCATGACTATCATCGCTCTCCGTCTACCTGGTTGGCGTTCCAATGTAAGCACTTAATGCTGATCGTGCTGGGGTTCCAGGTTGGAATCGCACGTACCGTATTCACAGCTCGTTATCTACTGATGTCCTTGCATGCAACTGTCGACCGCTTACTCATCTTGAATACAGTCGAGCCTGGTTAGCGCTTGGATAGGAGATCTCCAGGGAGGGATGGCAAGGACGCTTCGTTAGGAGGTCTGATCGTAGGATAGACCGGTGTTGACTTAGTGGTTCTGGTAGCTGGCTTGGGATCCTATGGTCCTGAGTTTGAGCCCTGTTGGCTGCTGAATTAACACCAGGTGGGGTCGACTCAGCCTGTCATCCTTCTGAGGTCGGTGAAATGAGTACCAGCGTACTGCAAGAACAGATCGTAGGCTCGCATCCGAGGAAAACTACCATTCTGGTGCAACGACAGTCCAAGCACCACGGATGACGTGGATTTACGCCAAGGTCCAAGATGATCGAGCACGCTTGCTTTTGAGTTTTACATTCTGTGTTCGATTCCAGACAGGAAGCTGCCGGCCTTGTGTGCACCTGGAAGGGTGTTGCATCAAAAGGTACGCCTTCCTTTCAGTGGCGACGTTATGCGAGCTGTCCTCTCTGCTCGTAGTAGATGGGATGATATTTTGAAAAGAACTGGCCATTGTGCGCCGGTACCTTGCCTTCACTCTCTGTTGGGTGGGCGGTGTACACCGTTGTTGTTCTGTTTGCTCCTTTATGGTCATCACTGTCTCTTGCGTTGCACCATGGTGGTGGTATCGAGGGCTAGTGGTGACGATCGAAATAGTGGTTATATGTGGCTGGATCTGCAGGATTTATCAAATCCATTCGTGGCACGGTTGAGCGCCCTCATTCTCGAGGTGCGCTTACATTGAACCAACCGATCGCCACCACCAGTAGGCAACGGGAGTGCGGTCGGGGCTGTCCTCGGTCTGCATCCCAACCTGCACACTTTGTCTGATAATTCCTTTCGCTCATTCATCGCAGCTTTCCAATCGAGCTCTTGTTTTCCCAAAAACGTCGATAGGTGTTTTTTTTATTTATTTATTTATCGAACGGTCAACACCAGGGGGTGTGTACCGTTACTGACAGCCGTTCATTCTCAACCGTTTCGATGATGGAGTGCTTGCTTGGGTGCTTAAGCCACTTGGCGAGTGCTCTACAAGCCGAATGGTGTAAATGGAACACAGCCCCCCGCCACGCACCGACTCCTTCAAATGGCCCCTGAAAGCAGTGGACACAACCAGGAGGAAAGGTGTGCTTTTCGCACACACAGCACGGGACGGATCAGGTTCGAGACGTTGCGGATAAATTAAAAGCATAACCACCACTACCTTCCTACAACCGCCTCCTCCCACTACACAAGTTGTTGGCAGCAAACAGCGATAAAAGCTCCAGCCCTGAGTCCGCCTCCGCAAACCGCGACGGATCGACCTACCTGTTGGTGCGGAGATGCGCTCGATGCGTTTCCGAAACGGGTGGTGCATTATGAGTGCATACACAACCCCTTAAGATCGTCCTCCCCCCCCCCCCCCAGCCCTCCCCCCACCCAAGAAAAACACCCACCCGTGACAGCATCCAAAGCAAGCAAGCCTCGTACATCCTCCGTGTGATCCCGCCGGAGCACCTGCGCACACCTCCTTCCCTTTTCTTCTCCAAGCCTCGAAGCGTCTCCCCGGCGACGCCACCGGATCTCCCCGGTGACTCCGGAGAGGGGGCGCTCGGACCGTGAAGGGAGGAGATCGTACGGACAGCTTTGGGAATTGTGGCGGGGGCGAGAGAGGAAAGGAGGGAGGGGATGGGTGGTCGGGTGGTCGCTCGCTGCCTCCCGCGCTCAAAGTGCGTCCTCGCCGGAGTGCGTGCAGCACTAACTGGTGCTTGATCGTGCGACCACTTACCCCGGTGCAACTGTTTGGAAGCTGAGTTTACGTGATGACCGGTGGTTGGATGATAAAGTGTGAGTTTTGCAATGATGCTCTTACCATGCACTTACCATGCACACGCTTTCCGTGCACGACCATGCGCGCGCACGTTTCGCCCG
>CM068957.1:16644696-16662359 GCA_035128595.1 Eptatretus atami
TATACCTCTCGTCTCTCTCTTCTTTATCTCTCTCTCTCTCTCTTATTCTCTATTCTCTTTGCTCTCTCTCTCATCGTTTATCCCCTTCTTCTATCTGTCTCTCTCTCTTTTAATCGTCCCTCTTTCCATCTCTCTCCCTTCTGATACTTCTCTCTCTCTCTCTCTTCTTTATCTTACTCTCCTTCTTATATTCTCTTTCCTGTCCTCCTAACTCTCTCTCTCTTATCTCCGTTTTAATCTCATCTCTTCTTTTCTCCTATTATCTCTCTTTATCCTCGTCGTTTCATCTTCTTCCTCTCTTTTATCTCTCTCTCTCTCTCTTCTTCTCTCTCTTCTCTTTATCTCCTTTCTCTTTACTCTCTCGCCACTCTAGATGCCATCTTCCTCTTTATCTCTCTCCTTTATCTCTCTCTTTATCTCTCTCTCTCTCATCTTATCTCCTCATATCTTTATCTCTTCCCTATCTTCTCTCTTTATCCTCTCGTCGTCTCTCTTCTTATTATCTCTCTCTCTCTTTTAGCTCTCTCCCTCTCCTCTCCTGCTCTTAATCTTGATTGTCTTTCTTTACCTTCTCTTTATCCTCTCGTCTCTTTATCTTCTCTCTTCCTTTATTTCTCTCTTTCCTCTTCATATCTCATCTCTCTTTTATCTCTCTCTTTATCTCATCTTCTGCTTGTATCCTCTCTCCTCCCTTTTATCTCTTCTCTCTTATTTTCTCTCCGTCTGCTTTAATCGCTCTTCGCTTTATCTCTCTCTATTTATCTCGCTCTCTCTCCTCTTCCCTCTTATCTCGCGTCTTCTCTTCATCCTCTCATCTCTCTCTCTCTCTTTCTCTCTCTCTCTTCACTCCTCTCGACTTTTTTCTTCCTCTATTCCTCTACTCTCTTTATCTCCTTCTCTTTTATCTCTTCTCGCATCTCCTCTGCTTCTTCCATTTATCTCTCCGACCTCTCTCTTATATCTCGTTACCTCTCTTTTACTCTCTCTCTTTATCTCCTCTCTCTCTTGTATATCTCTTCTCCTCTCTTTATCTCTCACTCTCTTCCTTTCTTCACACCTCTTTATTACTCTCTTTCTTTATCTTCTCTCTCTTCATCTCCTCTCTTGATCTCTCCTCTTTATCTCGCTTCTCTTCGTCCTTGATCTCTTCTCTTTATCTGTTCTTATCTCTCTGTGTGCGGTGCTTTGTCTCTTCAGCGTCTTTATCTCATCTCTCCCTCTCTTCTATCGTTCTCTCTCCTTCTCTTCTTCTGCTCTTAACGCTCCTCTCTCTCTCATCTCTGCTTCTCGTCTTGTATCTCTGTCTCTTCTCTCTCTTTTATTCTCTCTTCTCTCTTTTTATCTCTGCTCTCTCTTTATCTCTTCTCTTTATCTCTCATCCTTATGCTTCTTCCTCCTTTATCTCTCCCCCATTCTCTCTCATCGTCTCCTCTCTTTTATCTTCTTTCCCCATACATCTCTCTACTTTCATCTCTTCTTCCTCTCTTCCACCTTTTATATCTTCTCTCTTTGCATGTTCATCTACTCTTCTGTTCACTGCTCTCTCCGGCTCTTCTTTATGTTATCGCCTATCCTATTCTCTCTCTCTTACATCCGTTCTCTTCATCTTTACAATTTCTCTTTGCTCTCTCTTATCGCGCTCTCTCTCTCTCCCTCTTTATCTCTGCTTCTCCGTCCCCTTTTCTCTCTTTTTTCTCTCGTCTCTTTTTTACTCCCTCTTCTTTCTTATCTTCTGCTTCTTATGCTGCTCCTCTCCTCTTCTCTCTCTCCTCTGGTTTATCCTTCCTCCTTATCCTCTACTCTTCTCTCTTTTATCCTCTCTCTTCTTTCTATCGTCTCTCTCTCTCTCTCTCTCTCTCTCTTTATCTCTCTCTTCGTCTCTTCTCTCTCTGCGTTCCTTTCTGCATCGAGTGCCACTCAGCTTCCTCGGATCTTCGCTCTCTGCGGTCCTTCCTCCGCTGCTTTGACTCGTCGCTCCCTGTCTCTTGTAGCCTCCGTATGTGCGGTTGCGGCTTGATCTCCCTGCGCCACGCGGTAGTGCTTTTGCGGCGTTCGTCATTCAAATTCCTCGTTGCGCGTCTTCCTCTAGTCTCTCTCCTGCTGACTTGTGTATGGCGGTGAGTCGTTCTCTCTCTCTGTCTCTCCTCTCTTATTATCTCTCTTTATCTGATATTTCGTAACAGAAACCTTCTTTGTGCAATTACAGAGATCAGATCGTTTCCTGTTAAGTTCTCACCAGGTTTCACAGACTGCAGCAGTGATTTTGGCCCACTCCTCCATTCCAATCTGTCTCCAGATTCCTCTCAGTGTGTCGGAGCTGTCTCTGGCTACACAGACTTTCTATAGCTCCCTCCAAAGATTTCCTCTATGTTCAGGTCTGGAGACTGGCTCTTGGCCACTCCAGGACCTTGAGACTCGCTTCTTACGGAGCCACTCCTTAGTTGTCCCTTGGCTTGTGTTTTCGCCGGTTCGCTTCGTCATGCTGGAAGATCCAGCCACACGCCCCATCTTCAAGTCTCTTGTTGAGGTACGGATAGGTTGAGTTGGCCAATATCTCTGCGATACATGGCTCACCTCCATCATTCCTCCCCCTTCCAATACGGTTGCAGTCGTCCTGCATCCGCCTTTGCAGAAAAAGCTATCCCAAAGAATGAGTTTTCCACCTCCATGCTTTCACTGGTTGGGATGGCTGTTCTGGGGTTGTACTCATCTCTTCTTCTTTCCAAACACGGCGAGTGTAAGTATAAACCCAAAAGCTCTTATTTTGGTTCACTCAGATCCACATTGATCTTCTCCGCATTCCTCCTCTGGACCCTCATCCAAGTTTATGGTCATGGCAACTCTCACGTACGGGCCTTGAATTGTGCTTCTGAGCAGAGGACCTTTGCGATCGCCGGCTGCGTGGCAGTTCTTACACCATGACTGCTCCGGTAGTGTGTTACTTATGTTTTCCTCTTTTTATTACTGTTGTCCCAGCTCTCTTTCAGGTCAGTTGACCAGGTCCTGCCGTGTAGTCTCTTCGGGCTTGATCCCTTGCACCTTTCTCCATGATCATTGAGGCTCCACGAGTGATTTGATCTTCTCTATGTGGAGCCCAGACCGAGGGACATTGAGTGTATCCTTGTACACTTTTCCATTTCTCAATCAATTGCTGGCCTACAGTTGTTGCCTTCTCACCAAGCTGCTTGCCTATTGTCCTGTTAGCCCATTCCCACCCTTTGTGCACCTTCTAACAATTTGTCCCTGATGTCCTGATACAGCCCTCTGGTTTGCATTGTGGAGAGGTCTGGAGTCTGATTGATTTGATGGAGGACTAGCTGTCTTTTATGCATATAACGAGTTCACAAGAGGCCCTTGCAGCCCTTGATACATGGTCATGTGCAGTGGGAGAATGGAGGGCTTCTCTTAAAGGACAAAATAACAGGCTGTGAGAGCCAGAAATTCTTACTGCGTTTGTTAGGTGATCAAATACTTATTTCATGCAATATGAAATGCAAATAGGTTATTGAAAAATCTATACAATGTGATTTTCAGAGATTCTTGTTTAGATTCCTTTCTTTTCACATTTGAATGTACCCTTATATAAAATTACAGACCTCTACGTGTCTTTGTTTAAGGTGCGGAATATACCTTTGCAAAATCGGCATCGTTTATTCAAAACTTGTTTCTCCCAGTGTTATATAGCTACTGCTAATATACTTGCTGTTTATACTCTATCTAGTTATCTGTCCTCATAGTTCTTTTTATTATTACCTAGCTATCAGTACTAGCTATACTGTAGATAATATATATTATCTAGTAATATAACGTATGTTAAAGGTGCGCCCCCTATGTATATTAGAGATGAGATTAATGAGGAAGTTGGAAGATTGTATTTACTCTCGGATAACGTTCCGGGGAAACCGGAATAATTCGCGTGATACAAATTGCGCTTTTCTGTGCTCGAGTCTTGGTGAAGTAACCTTTATGTGCTTGCAGAGAATATTTTTTTTAACCTCCAAGTAATATATTGATCGAGTTGCCTCTTTCGTTCTTTCGCGGTTTGCTTAGCACCTCGGAGCGTGAAAAACTATGTCGTGTGAATTTCTTTTTATCAATTCTAAGAATATTTTACGAGGTCTCGTCTCTTCTCTGTTTAGATGTTTTGCTGCCGCGCACTCCAGCGCTTCCCCCTTCTTCAACAAAGACTAGTACTTTGCCGCCCTCGGTGCGCGGTCGGACCTGTCATTTGGAAGCTCTTGACATCCACTTCGATTTGTCACCTAGGTGTTTCAAGGTGCAATTTGGTGTCTTCTGGCCTGAGTCCGTGACTGCCGCTGTGATGACTCCCCGCGATTCCACCTTGAGGTGCAGGAATTGCAGCCCTCTCACGAGGCAACTTCTTGTTTCGGAACTCTGTGATGAGAGCCTTACTCTTCTCTCATGCTTCAGTTATTGATCCACGGCAGGGTCTCCACCAACCCGCAGAGACTTTCTTGAAGGGTAGTTCCGTCCACCAGCCAGATTCTCGGATCTTTGAGAAGGAACCCATTGAGTCGGAATCTGGAGTGGATAGAGCGGCCTTTATGTTTCTCGTCAGGAAAATGGCTCCTTGAGGCCGTCCTCTTACTATCACTCGATTATTGCTATTCAAGGTGATTTCTCGGACTCTTTTGCGCGATTTTCCGTTTTCATGGTTTGGATTGGGCATCCTTATCCTAAGCTGGCGACTCCAAGGAGTTTCTCTTCTATTGCTGCCATGCTCTCTTCATCGATTAGCGAAGTCACCCCCATGTGGTGCGGGTCTTTGTCTCGTACCTGACACTCACTTTTGGCAACAACTCTTCCTTGACTTTTAGTGTCGCCCTAATGCCTTTGCCACTTGATGGTTGTTGTATAGCTCATTCCCTCACACTCTCCTCGGTTATCATCCCTGCCTCTCAAGGATGCTGTCTATCTCCGATCCGGTCTACCCAATGGTAACTGGTCTGAACATGTGGCTTGTACAGCCTTTGCTTGGATTTATCTGGCGTCTAAGGTTGAGGTCGATGCTTCTGTGGGATCCAGCTCTGACTTTCGGTCCTGCGCGGTTCTCCTTTTAATCTTTCCCTCTCGTTTATTCCCCGTACCGGCCGGGTAGTAGGTGGGAGCTGTGATGCAGTAACCAGCTTGGCGCTATATCGCGAATGGTGTGCAGGGCTTTCGGTGTCGGAGACTTTGTGTCTTTGTTGTGGTGGTCGTTGAGGTACTGTAAGAAAGGTGTGGAAAATGAATATTAGAATGAGTCGTCATTTGTGGACTGTGCAGCGAATCAGAAAAGGGAAAAGGAACAGGAAGAAAGAGAAAAGGAAGCAGATGATGGAGTTTTGATTCGAATTCTCAGGCCTGGATGGTCGTCAAACTATACGGGGTGTTTGCGAAGGGGATGCGGTAACAGCGCACTAAGGTCAGCAGAGTCAAATGCAAATGGGTTTCTAGACCAAGCTCGGAGTTCCCATGCGCCAGTGCTTCAAAGTCCCGGCATCAGTCCCTGTGCCCAAATTTCGCTGATCTTCTTCTGCATGCATTCCCCAATTTTTCATTCATCTCTTTCCTTCCCCTCCTCTCTCGCGCCCTTGGGACCCTCGTTGTGAGAGCCCACAAGGGCGTGACACTGACCTCCATACTCACGTATATTTGTTTCTGCGCGTCCATTCTTCTTCCCGCTCATGTCAACAAGAGCCCGGAATTGATTGGTGAGACGGTCCACGCGTTGGGACTTCCGCGGAAATGGGGTGGTGGGCGGGGGTTCATATCGTTCTATACAATTTGGGTCTCACTTCCACTTTCATCTCCGTTCCTTTCTACTGATCGATTGTTGACTTGTCCTTAGCGTGTTGGTCCGTCTTTGAGGTATGGAAAATCCGTTGATGGTGTTCGATTTCGTCTGTGGCCTAAACGCTTGAGGAGATGTGGAAAACGACGTTGGGGATTTGGATCGTTGTTGCGGCAAAAGTAGTTGGGTGTCCTGAGTGTAGAAAAAGAGTAAGAACCACGCGGACTGACTCATCTTCAACAAGTAGTAAAGCCTAACAGAATACTTAAGACAGAACTAGGGAATCCTAGTTTGTGGTTAGGTTGCTTCGTTTTTTTTTCCCAGGGATTCACGGAATCACAACTGTGCACGCAATATTGTATGGGCAGGAGCGGCGTTGACAAGGTTCAATGATACATATTAAAAATTGTCTCTGTAAACCTTTTTAAACGAGCCATTATTGCTTAAAACAAAAAATACACTTTTTAGATGGTGGTCCTGTTGGGCAGAAGCTCTGGACTGTATGAGCCGTGACAATACATGGCTGCATGTTGGAGAGGTTTTATTGTCCTATGTCATCACACTTCATGAGGGACAATTAGCGTTGCTGTTTCGTTCGTTAGAGATCATTTTGAAATACTATTTGACTCATTTTTGCTTTAAGGCCGAGGCCAATTAGGCTCGTGAACTGTTGACCAATCTCAGAGATACGCAAGCCCAGGATCTCCAGTCAACTGATCATGACCTATCATCGCTCTCCGGTCTACGTGTGTGGCCGTCCAATGTTGAAGCACTTCAACTGCTGATCGTTGGCTGGGGATCTGTTCCTGGTTGCGCACCCAGTACGGTTCCAGTGTTGAACTCGTCACGTACGGCGCTATTCACCCGCGTCGTTATCTTATGATTGTGTCCTGCAGGCAACTAGTCGACCGCTACCATCTGAATACAGTTCGGAGCCCGGTTAGCCTTGGATAGGATATCCTCCAGGAGGGGATGCAGGACGCTTCGTTTAGGAGTTCGATCGGAGGATAGACTGTGTTTGACTTAGTGGGTCTGGTAGCTGGTGGATCCTATGGTCCTGGTTTGAAGCCCTGGTTGCGCTGGCTGATGTACTACCACGGTGGGTCGACTCAGCCTGTCATCTCTGAGTCTGGTCGTCTGAAGATGGGTATGCGTACCGTTAGGGCGGCTATACGCGTTACAGAGTTCAGCCACCTAGGCGTCCGCCGGGTATCGATCGCGAGGAGTAATACCATTTCTGGGGTGTGGCCAACGGACAGTCCTTAATGTCACTTATCGGTGACTGGATTTTACTGCCAAGGTGGTCCATACGGTCATCAGACTTTCGATGCGTACCTTGCTTTTGAGTTTTACTATTCTGTGTTCACTGGATTTCTCCTGAGGACAGGGGAACTGCCGTGCCCTTATGCTGCGACCTGGGAAGTTTGTGCATCAAAGACGCTTCCCTTCAGTGGCGACGATATCGGTACAGCGAGCTGTCCTCTGCTTGCCTTCGTAGTATGATGGATGATTATTTTGAAAAGAATGGCCATTGTGCGCGGTACTTGCCTTCACTCTCTTTGGGTGGGCGTGTACACCGTGTTGTTTGTTCTGCTTCCTTTATGGTCGATCCACTGTTCTCTTGCGTTGCACCATGGTCGGTGGTATCAGGCTAGTGTGACGATCGAAATAGTGGTTATATTGGCTGGATCTGCAGGATTTATCATAATTCCATTCGCGCACGCCTGAGCCCTCATTCTCGAGGTGCGCTTACTTGAAGCCAACCGATCGCCACCACCAGTTAGACAACGGGAGTGCGGTCGGGGCTGTCCTCTTGTCTGCATCCCAACCTGCATACTTGTCTGATAATTTCCTTTCGCTCCATTCATCGCAGCTTTCCAATCCGAGGCTCTTTTTCCCAAAAGCGTCGTATAGGTGTTTTTATTTATTTTATTATCGAACGTGAACACTCAGGGTGTGTACCGTTACTGACGCCGTCATTCATCAACCGTTTCGATAGATGATGCTTCGTTGGTGCTTAACGCACTTTGGCGAGTGTCTACACGCCGATGGTTTTGAAATGGGAAACACAGCCCCGCCACGCACCCGACTCTTCAAATGGCCCCTGAATAGCAGTGGACACACCGGAGGAAAGGTGTGCTTTTCGCATCACACAGCACGGGACGGATTCAGGTTCGAGACGTTGCGGATAAATTTAATAAGCATAACACCCACTACCTTCCTACAACCGCCTCTCCCCACTACACAAGTTGTTGCAGCAAACAGCTGATAAAAGCTCCAGCCCCTGAGTCCGCCTCCGCAAACCCGCGACGGATTCGACCTACCTGTTGGTGCTGGTGATGCGCTTCGGATGCGTTTTCCGAACACGTGGTGGATGCATTATCGTAGTGCATACATCAGATCTCTTAATGGACTCGTCCTCCCCTCCTCCCCCCCCACCTCACCCTACCTCCAATAGAGAAAACATGCCACCCGTGACAGCATCAAATGCAAGCAAGCCTCGTACATCCTCCGTGGTGATTCCCGCCGGCAAGCACTCTGCGGCATCACCTCCTTCCCTTTTCTCTTCCGTCAAGCCTCGAACGTTCCCCGCGACGCACCGGATCTCCCCGGTGAACTCCGGAGAGGGGGCGCTCGGACGTGAAGAGGAGATCTACGGACAGCTGTGGAATTGTGGCTGGTGGGCGCAGAGAGGAAAGAGGGAGGGGATGGTGTCGGTGTCGCTCGCTGTCCTCCGCGCTCAAAGTGCGTCCGCGCCGCAGAGTTCAGCGTGGCAGCACTAAACTGTGTGCTTTTGATCGTGCTGGCAACTTACCCCGGTGCAATTTTGGAAGCTGAGTTAGTGCGATGGCTGGTGGTGGATGATAAGTGTTGATTTTTGCAATTGAGCTGCTTACTCCATGTGCACTTACAATGCAACCTATCTTTCCGTGACGACTATGCCAGCGCCACGTTTCGCCGCTCGACGGAAGTTCCCGTGCGCGACGCTATATCGGTGACGGTCGGTGCTGAGTTTCGAGCTATTATCAGATCCGCCGCGGGGGGGGGACCACGAAACCCGCCCCACCGGGGGCACCGTCCATATGTTACGGTATCCGCCCGCTGTGTCCTCGTCCGCGGGCAATCGGAGACGGGGTCAAGGTCGCCGCACGGATTCTTACGGACCTGTCTGTATGAAGTTGAACGTCGTTGCGGGCTCTGTACGTGAACTGCTTGTGCTGTGTCGGAAGTTGGCAAAAAAAAGTGTTGGGCGAAAGGGAGGGGGGCGTCGGAGGGATAGTCCGTGGATTGTTGCACCCGTGCCACTCTGTCATAGCGGTTCTTTTCCAGCCCGCACCCTCTACCCACACCTACGGTCGGTACTACGCCCATGAATATCGGCATGCGTTTGTTTCGCGTTGTCCCCTGTTCACAAACAACGAATGCACACACGGATTCTGATGGAATCCATCGTCTTGTCTCGACCCGAGATTCCCCGTACTAGTTGGAGATGATCGTTGCCGTACGTAGTCGCTTGTGGATGTTAACGATGGCACGCGGCCTCGCAATGACCCCTCGAAAATCTTTCTGATTCGTTGGACCGTAAATGCACAGAATATTGCAAATAATGCGGAAATGGTTGTGTTCATCTCAGTGGGGCCATTTGCTTAAACGCTCTTGGGTTTACTCCTCTGGTAACAGTGGATGGGGACCAGAGGGGCTGCAGTGCTTGTGAAAGACCAATGAGTGTGATTGGGGAATGAACCGGAATGTTGTGTTGTTTGAAGACTACAATGATGTGTTAGATATTCAATTACCCCATTAGCCGACTTACGTTGTTGTGCATCGAGCTGCACACGCTCAGGAACTGCTTCGATGCAGTGGCCTGCTCTTCTCATAAGATGCCACATGAACCGTTGTCTCGTTTGCTTGCATGATTTGGCGCACGTTAAAAACACCTACGTGCCTTCAAGAAGAGGAGGCAAATATTGACAAAATCCTGCCCCAATCACTCCGGCGAACGTCAGTCAGTCCTGGCCACCGTTCGTGAAAGACTTATTCCAAAAGGCTTCCCCAAGCCAACCTGACAAGTCTGAATAAACGTGCCCGTCTGTGTAGTAGCAGTAGTAGTAGTAGTTAGTAGTAGGAGCACAATTAAGCTAACAGGCTTGCCGTGCAGTGTTAATTGTAGCTGTTTGCCAACGTCCCCCCCTTTGAGCAATACAGGTAGATTCCATGAGCATCGTGTGGACAATTGCTTTTGCAGATCGTGGTGTTTCTTTCATCTGGTATTAATGCTCGTCCTCTGTTTACAGTTAACATCGACTGTGTACTTTCTGCATCCAATGACCTACTTGAGTGTTTCCGTAAGTTAGGAAATGCGTTAAAGCCGGACTTGTTCAAACTTGTGCAATTTGCAGATGTCCACCTCCTCTCTCCCAACTCTGGTTCGAAAAAAAAACTTTTATTTCCTACCTCCCTCCAACCCTCGCCTCACAGTTGATGATATGACAAAACCAGCCAGGGGTGTTCGGCTGGTGTAGTGTGTGTGTGGAGGAGTTCATTTCGAACGGTCGATTCAATGTGAATGGAGACACTTGTGTAGTCGGACCTATATCAGGTGTAATTAAATATTTGTGTTATTTATTTTGGGAATGCAACAAATGCTTGTTACTTTTCACTCGAATTGAGTGGCCAGCAGTTTTGAAATAGGTAAGAGATCAGGAGTGCGAGAGTGTAAGAAAAACGATGGAAATATGCGACAACCAATCTCCTGCTTTGTGGTTGACGACGTGGGGGAGCGGGCGCGGTCACCCGCCCCGCACTGATACAGGCCCTTCATGCTGTGCGCCAACACCTTGGGTTCCAGATTCTTGCACGAAAGCCACGGAAGAGCTCGCCTCCCAGAGTCGCTGGCGGAGACGGAGTTGGACGCGTGAGTGCTGCTGTGAGTTTCACACATTCCTTTGAATGTAATGGTTGGTGATTTGTGTGGTTTTTGAAGCCAGAGTTTGCTACCACACTGTAGCTTGCTTTAATCCCTGCCTCGGTATTTATAAGTAATTCACGAACATACGGTACTGTCGATGTGAGAGTGAACAGTGGTTCCGTCTTTTTGCTTGAAATTTTTTTATTATTATTATCTGTCCGCTTCACCTTCGTCGCATGGATTCGACCTGGTTTTGGGACTGCAGGTGTAAGCACCCACCTCTGTAATCTTTCAAGGACTCACTGGATTCCATTGGCTGTGATGATTGAATCAAACTCCACTATGCTAAATGATAATTGATCATTGTTGGTTTGGTTCATGGAACTTGGCCTTCCATGGGTCAAAAATTATGATGAATGTGCATCGTGAATTAAAAAATATACACGTATGGGAGAGGGTACATGGGAAATTGGAGAAATATTTCAGCCATCCCTCTGCACCCCCGCCCCTTACTGATGCACCTCACACAATCATCCCATCTCAACCACTTATTACCTCTTCTTCCTCCTACCTAGCTCACTCACATGTCCGCTCTTTCCTCCATCCGCACAAGGCGACTCCATCGCACTCCGGCGTCCTTTTTTTTACCCAATCTCCCCTTTTAAGCTCATCTGCACACCAATCTCCTCCTCAGTTCATTCCATCCTCCTCCTATCAAAGAAATGAGACATCAATATGTTTCGCAATGGACCATATTTGCCCTGGCATGCATGCAATAGATGTGCACAATAGCAATGATATCATTGGTGAAACCATTGCTCATCCATTGCACCACCCACAGCCAATTGAATGGTTGTATCATATAGAGCAGAGCTGGGTATACTTGAGGCCTTTTGGTTTCTTCGGTTTGGGAGTAAAGGCTTCGGCAGCACTTCATCCCACCATGATCCTTGAAACAGAGCACGGAATTGCCTTCTTGTTGATATTATCTTTGTGTCCTCGAATACCAAAAGCATTTTGGCCATTAATGAACGTTACTTCGTGCCATTCCAACGTGTTTAAGTTTTGACCCAATTTTGTCCTCAATGAATTTGGCCTCCTTGCTTTGTCTTCCAACATTGGCACGTCTGTTGCTTTCCCATTTCCTGTAGGACGCGGCCCACACTTCGCTTTGGAACGTCTCCAATGTGACAGTAACGTCTCAAACTCGGTGAAATCAGACGTAGCACATTCCATGTTGACGGTCAACCAAGCATGGGAAACTCGATTATTCTCTTCATGACAAACGAGTTGCAATGCTTTTGCCACACCTTTAAGCACATGCTGCTTTGCATTGTCGGGTAAAAAATTGTGTTGCATTATCGGTTGAGGTTCCATTTTCAAGTTATGGGTGCTTACCGTTCCCATTACTTTTGTAATGTGTCTGTATCATAGTGCCATCTCAGGCTCTTCAACCGAACTATGATCAGCTATTAGAAGCAACTACTGATGTGATCGGAGGGAAGTTCAGAAGCAGGCTTGCAAAAGGTTGCTTTTGGCCAGACCTAATCGAACTGCGTCGAGTGTGCGAGGGACGTGTGGGGATCGCCAAAACAACCATTCCGAGTGATTGTACCACCGCCACTGCACCTTTGCAGGACATTATCGACGGGGGTACACCGTTCAAAGAGGTATTGACGGGGCAGTCCGAAGACGATACTCGAAAGGAGACCGGTGTGCAGTGGTCCGAAGCAGAGTCTGAGATGGGATTCTGTTTAGATTGTGTGTAACGTAGACTTGCATCAAGTAGTGGTGTGTGGTTGGACAGCGGTTGTGAAGAATTATGAAGTTGAGGCCACATGTCTTTTGTTTGTCGAATGAGTCACTTGTGGCATGCATTTTCTTTTCATGGTTCCAATAGGTGGGAGAAGTGAGTCAATACACCTCCTTCATTAAAACAATTTCAACTGAATTTAAAAATCAAAATGATTGCTCAGTGTGTTGAACATTTATTCTAACCGTTCATTTTATCTGCCCAGAAAAGGAATGACACTGTCTGGTGGATCACCCACTGCAATGCTTTTATATTTACCAGGAATACTCACAACAATGTTTTCTTCGTGTGCGAGGAATTTGACCGGATACGCTTGCCACAGTTATTTGTCTAGTCCTTGTAACGACACTCACTGAGTGCACGCACTGGCTGTAGGTCAAATGATCATCTGGGTGTTGTTTGGTGTGTGTGGTGATGTGTGTGTGTTGTGTGTGTGTGTGTGTGTGCAATGTGATTCGCAAATTATATTTTATTATGGAAAAGCATTTTGCACAAGCAAGGTTTTTTATGATGTTCAGCTGTTTTTCATTGTTTAAACGAAAACATCCTCCGTTTCGGATTCCACATTAGTGTGAAAAGGCTGGTGTAGTGTTGAGCTGTTTGGTGGATGCCATTATTGAGTGACCGCTATAGCGATGAACCCGAGCGTCTTAGCGCCGGTCATATTGGATGGATGTTTTTATGCTTGTCTTATTGATCATCCGTTTCGGACATCCTTTTTCCCCATTTTCCTTTTTTCCTCAAAACTACCAATCCCAAGCAAAGGATACTGTTTGGATCTTTCTCATCTGCTGTTGTCATTTGTCGTGTTAATTCATATCCTTGTCCTTGGTGTTTTGTTGTGTTTATTTTTGGACGAAGGTTGACTTAGGTTGTTTTCAACCCTGTTGTCTTTTTTATACTTTTCGAGGCTCAACATAAAAAGCTAACACACAGACGTATAACAAAGGGAGCAGGAGACAAGAGGGGTGAAAGAGGAAGCACAACAATAGTAGAGAACAGGGAATCAGAAGATCTGTGGAAGCGGAAGGGATTGGGGAGTGGGGGTGGGGGGGCCGGGGAAGAGGGTGCACCGGATAAAGAAGATGGACACTACAGGACTTCATGAAGCGGAAACAAGGAATTTGAAGGAGTGGGTTCGAGGTGATTAACGGAGGCAGGAATTATAAAGGTTTTTGATGGGGGAGATATGACATGGTGGTGAACAGACAGACATCAGTTTATTTGTCTGTCTGGTGTGACCTGGATATGTGAAACGTTGTGGACGGATTTGGACAAAATTTGGTGGTATAATTGGGTGTGTGACAAGGACAAATTGATCGATTTTGATGAAGCTCTAGAACTGGATCCAGATCCGAGAATTAAATTTTTTTTTTAAAATTATTCTTCACCATGAGAGATGTGCCAAAAACGATACACGTACGACATCTCAAAATGTGGATGGTTTCGGATGAAGCTAGGTGCATGAATTGGTAAGTGATAAGAACAAACCGATTTGATTATGGCTAAGGTCTGGATGCAGATCTGGCCTATCAGTAGGATATAAAATCTAAACTGGCAGAGGTACGTGCTCTACCGAGTGCCAGTTCTAGTTTTTCCTGTTTGTATGGTACAGGTCTCCTTTTATGTCTAACACTGATTTTTGTGTCTGTGCAGTACTGCACTGGCTATACTTCAAGTATCTGGTACTACATAAGCTTAGTTGTTATAAATGCATGTTCAGTAATTATATTATATTATTATATAATAATATATATAATATATTATATATATATTATATATTATATATTATTATATACAGTTGGGAGAACAAGTACTTTGATACACTGCCATTTTGCAGGTTCTCTATTACAAAGACGACAGGTATCTGTATTTTTATCATAGTACACTTCAACTGTGAAAGATGGAATCTAAAACAAAATTCCTGAAAATCACATTGTATGATTTTAAATAATTATTTGCATTTTATTGCATGATAAGTATTTGATACATCAGAAAAACAGAACTTAATATTTGTACAGAAACCTTGTTTCAATTACAGAGATCAGACGTTTCCTGTAGTTCTTAACCAGGTTTGCACAGACTGCAGCAGATGGGTTGCCCACTCCTCCATACAGATCTTCTCCAGATCTTCAGTTTCGGGGCTGTGCTGGCAAACACAGACTTTCAGCTCCCTCCAAAGATTTTCTATTGGGTTCAGATCTGGAACTGGCTAGGCCACCAGGACCTTGAGATGCTCTTACGGAGCACTCCTAGTTGCCCTGGCTGTGTGTTTCGGGTCGGTTGTCATGCTGGAAGACCAGCCACGCCCCATCTTTCAATGCTCTTGTTGAGGAAGGAGGGTTGTGCCAAGATTCGGATACATGCCCCATCCATTCTCCCTCAATACCGTGCAGTCGTCCTGTCCCCTTTGCAGAAAAGCATCCAAAGAATGATGTTTCCGACCTCCATGCTTCACTTGGGATGGTGTTCTTGGGTTTGTACTCATCCTTCTTCTTCCTCCAAACCGGCGAGGAGTTTAATATGAAAAAGCTCTATTTTTGTCTCATCAGACCACATGACCTTCTCCCATTCCTCTCTGGATCATCCAGATGGTTCATTGTGCAAACTTCAGACGGCCGGAGACATGCGCTGGCTTGAGCAGGGGACCTTGCGGCGCTGCAGGATTTAATCCAGATGCTGCGTAGTGTGTTATTATGTTTCTTTGATACTGTGGTCCAGCTTCTTCAGGTCATGACCAGTCCTGCCATGTACTTCTGGGCTGATCCCTCACCTTTCTCATGATCATTGAGGCTCCACGAGGTGAGATCTTGCATGAGCCCCAGACCGAGGAGATTGTGCGCCTGACTGTTATCTTGACGTCTTCCATTTTCTAATAATTGCGCCAACATTGTTGCCTTGCTCACCAAGCATCTTGCCTATTTGCCTTGCTTGTAGCCCGTCCGCACCTTGTGCAAGTCTACGAATTTGTCCCTGAGGTCCTTAGACAGCTCTCTGTCTTGCCCATTGTGGAGAGGTGGGTTCTATTATTGAGTGTGGACAGCTGTCTTTTTGCAGATAACAGTTCAAACAGGTGCAGTTAATACAGGTAAGATGGAGAATGGGAGGCTTTTAAAGACAAAACTAACAGGTCTGTGAGAGCGGAATTCTTATGGTGGTAGGTGATCAGAATAACTTATTTCTATGCAATAAATGCAAATTAATTATTTAAAATCATACAATTTATTTTAGGATTTTTGTTTTAGATTCGTCTTTCGAAGTTGTACGTATGATAAAAATTACAGACCTCTACGTGCTTTGTAATGGAAAACCTGCAAAATCGGCCGTGTATCAATACTTGTTTCCCACTGATTATATATACTGACGGACCGTGGGTTCCCATTGTGACAGCGGTTGAGTTATAAATAACTTTCAAAAAAAAACAAACAAAGATAGCTCAGCGAACTACACTGCTGGGTTGTTTTCCATTGATCAATTCTCCCGAAGGTGTTCTCACTGAATCGTGAATTGATTTTTTAATAATTTTTTTCGTTGCCTGATTTGAACGAACTTGATACTGACATCCGCAGAGGAATGGTAAAGTAAGGTGGCCCAAATTTTTTGCGCTATCGCTTGTACCGTTTTGACTGTATTTCGGGAACAACATACACATACATACAAGATGAGAGTATAGTAATATATTAAGTATATATATATATATTATATAGTATTATATACATACACATAAATTTTGTTCGGTTGTGACCGACTCTTCTGATGAATTGTGACGAACATTATAGGTCACATTTTTTTTACCACCAATTCACCTCACTAGGGGTTTTAAACAGTCATTTTCTCACAATTCATACTTGTAAACCCACGAGCCATCGCCCGTCGCTATTCTCAAAGGTAGATCGGGATACAATGCTTTATGACGGATAGCTTATATTTGGTGAGATTTGTGAGCTTTGATCGTCAAATATGGCATCATATGTGAAAAAATATACCTTTACCATGATCGGTAAGATCGGCGGACAAGGAACACGTGACTGTAAAGAATGCGCCAATCATTGAAAAATCGAAATAGTACAAACACAACCTACACATCGATTTAAAGGTATTTTACTGCTCATCCAAGGACAAAGCTCTCAAGATGATATAAAAAAGGTTACCACCTTCGCTAACTTCACAAATATACACCTCCAAATGTGTCATCTCATAAAAGGAGCCATTTGATGCGTTACCTCTATAATTGTTCAGAGAGTGTTCCGATTGTCTGACAACAAAGCAGATTTAAAATATCTATTTTATTAAACCGTGGATATCGAGGGTGATCGGGACAATTGGTGCGTTTAAAACGAAGCTGTTACAAGTTCATAAAGCTGCAGTTTGAAAATTACAAGTAGACAAATAAACAACACAGATTAAATTTAAGCCAGAAGGTCAGAGCGAATTTTTTTTTTAAAATAAGTTTGAAGATAGTCATGACAGCATGCATGGAAGTTGTACCATCCATAAACCAGGGGAATCCATAAAACAATTGCAAAGCTCCAACAACCACGCACAAGAAAGTAAGTTTGTTGTCGTTTGTTGTTTGTTTGTTTGTGACCCTTACTGCGTTTGAGCTCCCAAGGTTAATCGCCAACGAAACTTCGATGATCGGATTTTTATATAACTACGATGCGCCTGAGTGTTTTGGTTCTGTAAACCATCAAATCAGTCATGAGAGTCATTGGCCGATATTCCGTGTTGCCACTCCTACCGGTTAATTTCTTTACAACTCCAGGTAATTTATTCCTGCGCTTTCACTCCTTTCACACCCTTTAGACCCCTATTTTGGATCCATTGAGACTCCTTGTTAGACCTTTACACTCCTTTAGCACACCTTCTACTCCGTTAGATCCAATCAAACGCGGCTGACGCCCTGGTCGCACCTATTAGACCCTTTTGAGATGTATACACCTTCTTCGACCCTTTCGACACTTTTCAGACATATTGATTTTTTTAAAGACAATTTGGATACTTTAGACCCCTTTTGCTCTTTCTCCCTTAGTCCTCATCAGACCAATTTAGACCCTTTAGGCCCTTTTAAGACCTTTAGATGCGTTAGACCCTTTAAACACTTTAGACCCCTTTATGACCCTGAAGACCATTACAACATTTTAAAC
>CM068957.1:16676508-16696923 GCA_035128595.1 Eptatretus atami
TATATTATATATATTTGTAGGTAGACGAGAATAGACCGCATCCGAGCAGCCGTTCATTCTACAAATCCGCGGTTTTCGATGATGGACACGTGCTGGCTTGGGTGCTTAAGGCACTTGGCGAGTGCTCTAACAAGCCGTAGTGGATGGTAAATTGGAAACAGGCGCACGGCGAATAGCTAATTAGCTCTCTCCAGGCCCACTCATCTGACTAAGCACCCGGGACTCCTTGTCAAATGGGTCCCCTGAAAGCAGTGGACGTACAAACTGAGGGCTGGAAGAGTGTGCACTTTTCGCACACACAGCACGGACGGCATCAGTGGTCGGATGTGACGTCATGTTTGCGAATAAATTAAAAGCTATAGACGCGCACCCCCACCCTTTCTACAACCGCCTCCTCTCCAACTACAACTACATGTTGTTGGCAGCCCATAACTAGGCCAAAGGTGGCTGGCATAAAGAGCAAGCCCACAGTAAAAGTCTCAGCCTGAAAAGACCTCGCTCCTGCAAAACCCAAACAACGGGGGGACGGATCGTAACACCTAGCCTTGCTTGTGTGCGGAGATGCGCTCGATGCGTTTCAGAGGATAATGTCGTGGTGGGGACAGTTAGAATAAAAGAAAAAAATATAAAGAGAGTGAATGAGGCTCTACAAGCACCATACAAGATCGGGACCTCCGTTAGCCACTTACCTTGTGTAAAGCCCTCCTTTCTCTCCGGGCTTGCTTTACTGCAGCCAGACCCATTGGCGGCGAGCAGTACAGTCAAGAAACACCCACGCCTGGGCAGCATCCAAGAGCAGAAAAGAGAAGGCGCCTCCAGAATACCATTCCTCTCAGTATTGAATCCCCGGCGGGAGCACCTTGCGCAACAATACGTCCTTAGCCCTTCTTACATTCTCCATAGCGTCGATAGGGATTGTTTCCCACTCAGGGCGAACGGCATCCTGGAGATGCTGGATCTTCTGCGCCCTGGATGGTGGATCTCTCCCGGGTCACGAGGGGGGCGCCGCTACGTGGACCTCACAAGAGGGGGTAATGGGGAGGGAGAATGAGGTGTTTGTCGGGCAGGGTTGTTGGGGATCTTTGTTGTTGGCGAGGTCTGTGGGGAGAAGGAATTTAGAGGGAGAGGGGATGCGATTGGTTCGAGGGGGTTGGTATGCGCTCGCGCCTCACGCCTCAAAGTGCGTTTCCTCATGCACGGAAAGTGCGTGAGCACTAACTGGTGCATTGATCGTGCGACAACTTACCCGTGCATTCACTGTTTGGTTAAGACTGCGTTTTATACGTTGATGGACCGGTGTTGGATGATAATTGTGAGTTTTGCATATGAGTGACTATCTTTAATCCATACACTTCCATGCATCAACGCTTTCCGTGCATCAGACCATTGACGCGCAGCCATAGTTTTGCACGCTCCGACGCGATAAGGTCCGTGCGCAGACCGTAATATACGAATGACCCGTCATGCACTGGCGCTGAGTTTGGCTATTATCAACGACTACTCCGCGACAAGGGAGCACATTGGGGGCGGGGTTGACGGCGAACCGCGCCCGTTGCAGTGAAAGAGCTGGCCACCGCCAATAGCGGTAATCGCCGATCTTGAATTCTCGCGGGCAATGCGGCAGTCGCGAGGTCAAGTGCCACTCCGCGACGACAAATTTGCTTACGGATCCGTCTATGGAAATGTGGCAACGTGGCGTGCGGGCTGCCTATATTACGTTACAAAGCTTCGTGAGTGTATGAAATAGTAGCTAAAAAATGTTGGGCGCGAAGCAAGCGGCTAAGCTGGGGAGCGCGTCGTTGTAGTGTATTCAGTGCGTCTGTGCAGACAAAATTCCCGTCCCCACATGTGTCATGAATGACGTTTGCTATTTTTACCACAAATTCGTTTTCATTAGTCCGCAGCAACGCACTAACCCTCCAACCGAACCCACAACCCGCAGGCGCAATCGCTCCACGTCCCAAGCGTATATCTACCATTTCGTACGGTACAAGCAGCAGCGCCTCATTGAATTGAATAATGAGTATGCGTGTCGGCGGTTGTTCCCTGTTCACAAACAACGTCACACGCCATTCGATAGGTCGTGTAAGTATGGTATAATCCCTTCGTTTTGCCTCGACCCGAGATGACCGACTAGTGGAGGAGACGTCGACAGTCGCTTGTTGAGTGTTTAAGACGGGTATTCAGGCGGGCCTCTCAAAATGATCTCTCAGCGCAAAACCATATCAATGGTTGAAGTAAATCTTGTTGTAACGTGCATTGAATTTCGGGATTAGGGACATCGTAGAAGTCATATTTGCAAATCAATGATTTGCTATATTTAGTGTCGTCATCCGGGAAATGGTCGTGTTTTTCATTCTCGTTAGCTTGTTAATTTGTTTCTTCAACGATTTACTCGTTTTTAAACGCTCATTCGGGAGGGTTTTTTACTGCCTTCCTGGTAAAAGGTGGGGGACCAGCAGGGGCCTGCAGTGCGTGAAAGACCATGAGTGTGATTGGGTGTGTGGAATGATAACCGAATGTGTGTTGTTTGAGACTTACAAATGAGTGGTTTGGAATATTCAATTACCCCTTAAGCCCACTAACGTGTTGTGCGGTGCCGTCTCGAGCTGCAAGCCACTCGCGTCAAGAACTGTATCGCAGTGCCTGCCCTTCTTGCATCTAAGATGCAGCTAGATGCGTCGGTTTCGTCGGTTTGCTTGCATACTCTGTGCTGCGATCGTTTAACACACTACGGTTCCAGGCTGCTCTCCTCACACAAAGGAGGGTAAAACTAGACCAATTCCTCTGACTCGCTCCGCCGAATAACATGTCCACATCGGTAGCCTGTTAAACGTCGTCATTTCGTCCTGCCATATGCGGTTTCGTTTTTGATTTAATTTGTGACGCAAATTATGAGGCTTTGCCAGCCATCCTGACAATGTCTGAATAAAACGTGCCCGTTGTAGCGGATAGCAGTAGTTTCGATAGTAGTAGTTAGAGCAGCAGATCGGATATAACAGGCATCTTACAGGGTTCTTAGTCGTGAAGAGTGTTATTTAATTGGTACTTGTTGCTGGGATATCGTCCCCAACTCGACGGGCACCGCAGCGAAAGATGAGCATTTGCAGTGCAAAGCCCTTGCATTATGGAGCAAAGCAGGTAGAGTATTATTGCGAGCTAACGGGTGGTGGGGACAACGTCTATGGATTTTATGGGCCATGTAATTATTGTTGCGTCGGTTTTTTAGTTTTATCGGTCTAATCTCGTCGAGCCTCTGTGACTGAAGCCAAATATAGGACGTGGCCGTACTATCGAGAGACTCTCATTACACAACTATCTTGAGTGTGATCTCACGCGGTGTGTTGACGGAGAAAAGTGGCGTAGGAGGTTGGGACTTGTCAAGCTTTGGGGCAACCTTAATTTGGGCAGATGTCCACTTCCTCTCATCCAAGCAATCCTTGGTTCGTAAAAAAAAATGCGATTTTTTTTGTATATCCTACCTTTTGCAGCCTCACAACCGTCCTCACAGTTAGATGGATAAGTGGGCAGAGTAACAATAAGCCTAAACACAAGGTTTGGTTCTTGGGCACTGGGTGTATGGCGTGAGGCGTTGCGATCATGGTGAGAGCGTTACTTCATCGGGTAACGGTCGATCTTCTAATGTGGAAATGTGCATGCACAAACCACTCTGGGTGGGTCGGACACGATTTAAAGGTTTGCATATTAAAGCACATGTGTGTATGTATGTGTATTTTATGTCATTCAACAAAGGCTTGGTACTTTTCACTCGAATTGAGTGGCACAGTTTGAAAGTCGTCTAAGGAATAACTATCTAGGTAGGTGAATCGAATTGGGACGTGCATAGAGATAACCGGGATGGATGGAAATTGCGCTCTGGAGAAACCAAATTAGTGGGGGCCTTTGTGGTCTCTCATACTCTCCTATAATGTGCGTTATTGTGTGGTTGATGACTGACGGATTGGGGAGCAGGGGCTGCGGACACAATCGCTCCTCGCACAGTGATACGAGCCCTCTGCGTGCGCACTCCTGGTTCCATTTACTTTGCACGAAGCCACGGAGAGAGCTCGCCTCCTCCAGAGTACGCTGCGGAGACGGATTGGCACGCGTGAGGTGCTGCTGTGAGTTCACAATTTCCTTGAATGTAATGGTGGTGATTTGTGGTGGTTTTTTTGAGCCAAGGTTTTCTACAGCCTGTGAGCTTGGCTTTATATTCACCTGCTTCGGTATATTTATAAGTATTCACGAACTACGTGTACTGTCTATGTTGAGAGTGAACAGTGGTCCGTCTTTTTGTCTAAATTTTTTTTATTAATTTATTTATCTGTCCGCTCACTCTTCGTGCCGCTGGATTTCGACCTGGTTTTGGGGCACTGCAGGTGTAAGCCCACCATCCTCTGTAATCTGTTCCAGACTCACTGATTCAATGGTGCATGGACGATGAATCGAATCCCACTTCTGTAATGATGATATGATATTGTTGGCTTGGATTTTCAGTGGGAACTTGCTTCGATGGTCAACAAATGTATTGATGAATGTGCATTGTGAATTAAAAATATACAACGCAGTAACTGGTTAAGTGGGGGAGAGGGGTACATGGGGGAAAGTTGGAGAAAATTTCAGCATCCCTCTGCCACCCCGCCTTACTTGATGCACCTCACACAATCATCCGCATCTCACACCGACTGTAATACCTCTCTTCCTCCTACCTAGCTGCCGCTCAACTTGTCCGCTCTCTTCCTCCATCGCACCAATGCGGAATCCCATCGCACTCCGGCTGTCTTTTTTTTTTTTTTAACCCAATCTGCCGTGTAAGCTCATCTGCACACAATCTCTCTCTCAGTTTCATCCATCCTCCTCCTATCAAAGTAAATGATCATTAAAATATGGTTTCAAAGAAACAATGAAAATATTTGCCCTGCATGCATGCAATAGATGTGCACAATAGCAATGATATCATCTGTGAAAACCATTTGACTCATCATTGCACATCCCACAGCCAATTTTGAATGTGTATCATCATTAGAGCAAGCTGGTAAATTGATGCTTTTTGTTCTTTCGGTTTGGCGGAGTAAAGGCTTCGGTCAGCGCACTCATCACACCATGTTCTGGAAACAAGCAACGGAATTTGCCTTCTTGTTTGATGGTTATGGCTTTGTGTCCTCGAAACAAAAAATTTTGGACATTAAAGGAACGTATACTGTCGTGCCATTCCACGTGTTAGGTTTTGACCATTTGTCAATAATTTTTGGGCTTCGCCTGTACTTTGGTCTTCAACATAGCACGTCTGTTGTTTTCCCCATTTCCTGTGGACGGGCCCACACTTCGCTTGGGAACGTCCCAATGTGACAATGTAATGTCTAACTCGTGAAATCCAACAGCAATTCCATGTTGACGGTCAAACCAAGCATGGGAACAATGTATCAATCTCTCTCATGACATACTGAGTTGCATGGCTTGCCACAGGCCTTTATAAAGCACGATGCTGCTCTTGGTGTGTGGTGAAAATTGTGCATATTGGTTGGGAGTGGTTCATTTCAAGTTTGGTGTGTACTTCCCAATACTTTTAGTATAATGTGTCGTAATCATTGAGTGCAATCTCAGCTCTTCACCGAATGATCAGCTTATAGAGCAACTACTTGATGTTGAATGAGAGAGGGAATGTCAGAGCAACGCTTGCACATGGTTCTTTTTGGGCCAGACATATTGGAAACTCTGCGTCGAGTGGTGTCCGAGGACGTGTGGATGCAAAACAACCTTGGGTGATTGCTCACAGCCGCAACTGCCACCTTGTGCCACAAAGTCGACAGGGTAACACGTTCAAAGAGGTATTTGACTGGTTGCAGCTCGAAGGATCCACTACTCGAAAGGGGACGGTGTGCAGTGGTCCGAAGCAGAGTCCTGAGATGGATTCGTTTAGATTGTGTGTAACGTAGACTGCCATCGAAGAGTGGTGGTGGTGGTGGGACAGGCGTCCTGTGAAGAATTTGGAAGTGAGGCCACAATGTCTGTTGTTGGTCGAATGAGTGCAACTGTGGCATGCATTTCTTTTCATGTTCATAGGTGGGAGAAGTGAGTCAATCACTCCTTGCTTATAACAATTCAACTGTAAATCTAAAAATCAAATGATTGCTCAGTTGTTTGAACATTTATCTCAAAACCGGTCATGTTTATCCTGGCCGCAGAAAAGGAGATGAGGCCACTGTCCTGGTGGATCCACCACTGCAATGCTTATATTTTACCGGACTACTCACAACAATGTTGGTCTTCTGTGGTCGAGGAATTGACCGTGATACGCTTGGCCACACATTTATTGCTGATGTCGCTGTATACGACACTCAAATGGAGTGCATCGCACTGGCTGGTTAAGTAAATGCATCATGCTGGTGTGTGGTGTTTGTTGCAGTTTGATTTGCAAAATTAATAGCCTTCATTATGGAAATAGCGCATTGTTGCATCAGTCAAGTTGTTTTGATAGTTTCAGCGTGTTTTTCAAGTTGTTTTAATGACTGAAACATCCTCCGTTCGTATCCAACATTAGTGTGCAAGAAGGCTGGTGTAGTGTTGACTGTTTGGTAGGATGCCATTTAATTTGAGTGACCGCTTTAGCGCGATGAACGCGAGTAGCTCTTAGCGACCTGGTCGATATTGGATGGAGATGTTTTTTATTGGCTGTTTATTGATCATCCTTTCGGACATCCGTTGTTTCCCCATTTTTCCTTTGTTTTCCTTCATTAACTACTCCCAGCCAAAGATAAGCTGTTTTGGGATCTGTTCTCATCCTGGCTGTTGTCATTTGTCTGTAATCATTTCATATCTGCTCCTGTAGTGTTTGTGTGTGTTTATTTTTGTGGCGAAGGATTGCTTAGTTGTTTCAACCCTGTTTATTTGTCTTTTTATACTTAGTCGATGGCTCAAATAAAAAGCTAACACACAAGAACTATAACAAAGGGAGCAGGAGACAGAGGGGGTGAAGAGGACAGCCCAACAATAGTAGAGAACAGGCACATCAGAAGAAATCTGTGGAAGCGAGAGGGATTGGGGGAGTGGGGTGGGGGGGCCGGGGAAGAGGTCAATCCGGAATTAAGATAGATGGGTACATTACAGGGACTGTTCATGAAGGAAAACAAGGAATTGAAAGGAGGTGGGTTTTAGGGTTGGATACGGGGCAGGACTTTAAAGGTTTGGATGGGGGGAAGATTATGACATGGTGGTGAACAGACAGACTAGTGCAGTTTATTTTGTCTGTCTGGTTGTGACTGGATAGTGAAAACGTTGTGGACGATTGGACAAAATTTGGTTGGATACTATGTTGGGTGTGTGACGAAGGACAAATTGATTTCGATTCTGGATGAAGCTGCTAGAACTGGGATCCAGATCGAATTGAATTAAAATTGTTTTTAATTGATTCTTACACCATTGAGAGTATGGTGCCATAAAACGATAACGGGGTATCTGATATTCAAAAATTGTGGATGGTTTCGGGTGAGCTAGGTGCATGAATTGGGTAAGTGATAAGAACAACTCGATTTGATTATGGCTAAGGTCTGGAATGCAGATCTGGCCTATCTAGTAGGGATATAACATCTAAACTGGCAGAGGTAACCGTGCTCTAACCGAGTTGCCAGTGTCTAGTTTTACTGTTGTATGGTACGGTCTCCTTTTAATGTCTAATCACTGGTAATTTGTGTCTGGTGCAGTACTGCACTGTTATACTTCAGTATCTGGTACTCATAAAGCTTAGTTTTGTTATATAATGCAAATGTTCAGTAATATAATAGTCTTATATATGCTGGACGACCCGTTGGGTTATCCGTTGTTGACAAGCGTTGCATTAAAATAATCATGTTCAGAAAAAAAACAAACAAAGATAGCTCCAGCGACCTTACACTGCTGAGTGTTTCCATTGAATCAAAATTCTCCCGAAGAGTACTTCTACTGATATCGTGAGTGAATTTTTTAACTAATTTTTTTTCGTTGCCTGTGTTGAAACGAAACTTGAATACTGCAGCATCCGCAGGAGAATGGTTAAGTAAGGTGGACCCAAAATTTTTTTGCGCTAATCGTGTACTGCGTTTTTGAATCTGTATTATCGGGATACATACATAACAGTACATACATACATACATACATACATAAAGAGAGAGTTTTAGTAATATATTGAGATATATATTATCATATGTATGTATATATATATATATACTAATATTATATCATAACATAAAATGTTTGTTCGGTTGTGAACCGACTCCTCTGATGAATTGTGACGAAACATTATAGATACATTTTTTTTTGTACCACAATTCACCTCACTAGGGGTTTTAAACAGTCATTTTTCTCCAACAATTCATATTTGTAAACCCACGAGCCATCGGCCGTCGCTATCTCTCAAGAGTAGGTCGGTGTATACAATGCTTTATTGACCCGGATAGCCTGTATAATTGGGAGATTGTGAGCTTTGATCGGCAATATGGATGCATATGTGGAAAAAATAACCTCTACCATGATGTAGATCGGCGACGAAGGGAGACCACGTGTACTGTTAAAGTGCGCCAATGCATTGGTAAAAGAATCGAAAATAGTAGCAAACACACCCTACCATCGGATTTAATAGGTAATTTTTACTGCTCATCCAGGACAAGATCAAAGAGTGAATATATAAAAAGGTTACCAACCTTGGCTACTTCACCTAAATATCACTCCAAAGTGCATTCCATCATTTAAAGGAGCGATTTGCATGCGTTTACCTCTATAATTGTTCAGGAGTGTTCCGATTGGTCCTGACAACAAAGCAGGAATTAAAATATCGCTAGTTATTAAATAAACAGTGATGTATCTGAGGGTGATCGGGAATTGCGGCGTTTACAAGAAGGCTGTTTTACAGTTCCCATATCAGCTGCAGTTTGAAAATTACAAGTAGGAAATATTAAAGCAAACAGATATTAATTTAAAAGCAGAAGGTTCAGAAGGCATTTGTTTTTCCTTTTTTAATTAAAGTGAAGATAGTCATGACAAGATCGCATGGGGAAGTTGTATCCATCATAAACCGATGGTAGTATCTGCATATAAGCATATGTGCAAGGCCCACAACCACCTCACAAGAATAGGTAAGTTTGGTTTTTTGTTTGTTTGTTTGTTTGTTTTTTGTGATCTTACTTGCTTTGAGCTTCCAAAGTAATTCGCAACGAAAACTTTTCGAGTGATCGGATTTTTACCAACACGATGCGCCTGAAGTTAGGGGTTTTGTAACAGTCATGTAAAACAGTCAAATCAGTTCATGAGGCGGTTCATTTTGGCCGATATGGGTGGTGGCACTCGAGTGTTAAGTTTCTTAACGAACCGAGTAAATTTATTTCCTGGCAGCTTCACGTCTTCACACCTTGTAGACCCCATTTGTGACCATTGAGATCCTTAGACCTTACACCCTTTTAGACCACCTTCGTACTCGTTTAGATCAATCAAACCTTTGGAGACCCTCACACTATTTAGACCCTTTTTGGATGTATTACACCTTCTTTCGACGCCTTTCGACACTTTTCAGACATATTGATTTTTTTAAAGGACAATTTGGATTACTTTAGCCCTTTTGCTCCTTTCTCCTTAGTCCTCATCAGACCAATTTAGACCCTTTAGGTCCATTTTAAGACTTAGATTGCGTTAGAACCCCTTTAAAGCAACTTAGACGCTCCTTTATTGACCCTGACGACGCATTACACATTTTAAACCCATGAGATCCTTTATGCCAGCTGTAGATCCCTTTGATCCATGAGACATATGGAACTTTAGACCTTTTAGGTTTAGATCCCTTTTTGCCTTAGACCCTGCAAGTCATATTAGAGATCCCTTAGAGAAATTTTAAAAAAAATTCCTCCATAAGATAGTTTTTGAACCAAGTTTTTTTTGGTGCATTATAAGTTGCATCAGTGCCGATCCATTGGATGTTGAAGAGTGAAACTGAAACTATGATCTATGGATCATCGAATGGGAAACCAGAATGAAGATTCTGTGAGAAAATACCAAAGTGTGATTACGGAAAGCAAAGCTATGGGGATATAGAGAGAAAGGGGGCTAGGTTGGGGACTGTAAGAAGTGATGTGGAGAGGGGATAGGTGCCTTGTAGGTGGTCGGTTGGCATGGAGAACATCGGATGATTCTTCCGTCAGGCGTAGCCTAAACCTGCCTAAATCCGTTACCCAGCCGAGCTTTCATATATCCGACTTTACTCCCAAGCCGTACTGTCGGAGATTGCAAGCATGGATTGAAAATCTTAGCGTAGTGGACATGGAATGACGGTTGCAAGGTTTACAAGATCGCATCCCACCACACCATATCTGCACACTGAATTTTTCACTGAAATGCCCATTCTCCCATACACCAACTCCAAATCAATTGGTCATTTGACGTGGGACGTCGACCGAACCGGTCGGTCGATGGGTACCGCTGCCAGAATAAGTTTAACCTTGAATCATTAAGGTAAATGTCAACAAACAAACAGTTAAGAAACATGTAAACTAAGGTGCACTGCTTATTGAATATGACTGCACCGAACTTATAAGTTGTGGGCCCAGCATTCAGAGAGGCTTTGATTATTAATCATATATTAATGCATTAAGGTCGAACCTTGATTATGAATGGTGTCAACTGATGATACGAAGTGCCATGAGATCCATCATCTTTACAAGGGCAAGTAATTGTTTTATAGTTCTGTAGCAAAATCCAAGATTTTTTCAAGTTTATTTATTGATCAGTTCGAGCTTTGTTAATTTTGCTCTGTTTGTCAATCGCCTACAGCTTTATAATTTTAAAACCCGATTCGTTCCGGAACTTCACCAAGTTAAGAGTAGTCTCATGAGAAGCTTTGATTTTGAGGTCAAGATCAAAGGCCCATCTCGAGGTCAGATTTCTAAAATCGTGCATTTTTCAGTTTCGCATTGAGTTTCTTAAAATTCGGGTGACCAAAGGTCTATATCGGCTAAAATAGGTCCAATTTGAGCCAAAGTTTTTCTAAAATCGTCATTTTTCATCCGACTGGACTTGAAATTTGAACAGGATTTGCATATTGATTATGAATTGGGAAACCAAGCTATTTTTGATGATTCAAAAGGTCAAAGGTCAACTCAAGGTCCCAACTTCTAAAATAAATTTTATCTGAAAAATCGTCCATGTTTCATCTGAGTTAAGCAGCTATTATATAGTGCGTAATGATTTGGGCACCAAATTATTTTTTGACAGTAAAAGTAAGGTCAACTCAAGGTCAAACTTCTTAGAATCATCAATTTCAAATCTGAAAAAGTAATCAATTTTTATCTTATTTGACGCTAGCTTTGAATTGACGATTGGTGCAGTTTTAATCTAAATGAATGGAAACTTGATGTAGTCCAGTGGAAACTTATGGAAGGGGGGGGGGGGTGGATTTTGCAAGTATCGTGCTCTGCACGATGTGTTCTTCTTGTTGCACATTATGAAGTATTGTTGCTAGATTTTAAGTTTGCTGAGGAATGGGTGGTTGTTTCTTTAGATTGTCTGCCTTGGGATATGAATGGTCGTTTGTATGCATGTTGTTAGTTTACATTGGACACAGAAGGGGACATTTGGCCCATCGATAAAACACGTCCGTGGTTTATCAATATAATTGAATTAAATCGATCCTTTTATCTGATTTAATTTCACTGGAGTAACGTGGGGTGGGGTAAGGTTGAGGGGGAGGAGTGGGTAAGAGAGCAGTGGTGGCAGGGTACAGGGCCATTCAGTGTTGTTTATTTTTCGGGAAGAAAGAGCTTTAAGGTTGGGGATTTAACAACACTGACAGCAAATTCACCTTTTGAGAGACCTGTGTCATGACTACAATCCAGATCCACATATACCCTAAGCACCCCAACGAGTTTTGCAAAATGCCCGATTAACCCCTCCTATACTTCTATGCAGTTTTTGTGAGTTAAATGTTTTTTTGTGCGAGTGTTGTACTACTTGTTGCTCAAATTGTTTTTGAATTTTTGTCCTGTCTCAATGTTGTGTCAAAGTGGTAGTTCAAGTTGAAGGAATTGTTCAGATTTGCTGTTGTCTTTATCCTTTCTTTGTTTTCTTTCTTCGTTCTTTCTTTTCTTTCCTCATTGTCTTCCTTTCTTTCATACGTTCTCCATCTCTCTCCTCTCTCTCTCGTCTCTTTCTCGTCTTCCTCTCTCTCTGTCTCCTGTCTCTCTCTCGTCTCTTCTCTCATCTCTCTCTTCGTCCTCTCTCTCTCTCTCTCTCGGTCTCTCTGCTCTCTCTTTCAGTTCACCGGCCGAGCCACATAACATTATTCAACAAGGTTTCTGCCCATTCCACCCTCGGTAATTATCACAACTGGTCCACTCTCCACACTTGTTTTTGTCATTCTCACCCCTCGCTCGAAACAACTCCTTCTCTCTCTCTCCTTCTCCATCTTTTAACATCAAGTAACTTATCCCTAAACCTTAAAACAAATTCTTCCCCATTCTTCTCAAACTCTTGCTTCAACCATCTTCAGCTCATTAATATGTCCTTTCTTCACATTTTCTCACATGACTGTGCTGGTCCAGCAATTAAAAATGTGTCGTTAAAAAAAAAGATGATCACTGTTATAAAATTTCCGATTACCTCTTTCCCTCTTTCCTCTTCTACTTTTCCCCCTTCTAAGCCCCCCTTCTCTTCTTCCTTTAATTTGTCCTTCGCCCTTTCCCTCCATCAATCTGGGGTGACTCTATCCCTGGCTTGCCTGCAAATGCACAGCCATGCTGTGTCAATTCCTTGCAGCATTATTCTTCTATGGAGCTTTTTCAACGCAACTGCTCTCCGTCATGGATTGCAATGTGCTCCCTGTCAATTGCTTGACTTGGGGAGTTAAAAATCAACCCAATTTGCAGGGGATGCAACTATGGCATTACCTCTAACATACCTGTAGCCTTTCTATCTCTACCGACTCTTCCTCCTCATCAGTATGCCTCATCTCCCCACGTCATTTCACTCCCACCCATCTCCTTGTCCTCCCCCCACCATACCTATCTCCCCACTGACCATCGTTTTTTCAACTAAACCTTCCTAACCCTGAATATCCTCTGGCTGCACATTCCTCTCTAAAACATGTCAAATTTGCTACAAGGTGAACTGTCTAACGTCAACAAAACTTGACCACTACAGTATACATATAGTTGTTGCCTTTCTGCGTCACATGGGCCAACTAGTAACCACACCTCACAACTCAGGAACTGCTTAATGTATGGAAAGTTGCAATGACCACTTTTGCAGTTGCTAGGTTTTGGCACGACAATAACATGTCATGGGCATTGCAGCTGGTCTCTGCAACTCCATGGATTCTGATTTTGGTGAGCTCTCAGCTCGGATCTCATCATGGTATGTCTTGCCCTCTTGACTGATGATGGAAGTCATTCTTCGAACAAACACTCTTTTTTCTCTCTCATAAAGGTAAACGACAAAGAACGTATCAGGGGAGAGGAGTAAGATGGGAGTAAGAAGTGAAGCACAAACAGTTGGGGATAGACATCATAAGATCTATAGGAAGGGGATGAGGGAGGGGTGGAATATGCAATGAGGGGTGGTGGGAACATGGATGATGGGACACTTACGAGGACTTTTTAAGGAAGAAAAACAGGGAATGTGACAGAGGTGGTTTCAAGGGTGGTGATTAGCGAGGGTAGTAAAGATGGTGAATGGGGGTAAGCATTATGAGCATGGTTCGGTTGATATCAGCCTTATTTTTAAGACCTGGGAGGGAAGATGGGAGGTTTGAAGAGTGTGTGGTAAGTTTTGTGTAGTCCAAGAGGGCAGGGTTTTTGTTAGGGAAAAAAATGAGGAATGAAAAGAGTGAATGGTGAGCAGATGTTCTGACTTTTGTGTAGTGTGTTTGACCAGAAGGGGGTTGCGTGGAGTGGACCTGTGGTAGAGCCCTGTGGGAAATATGGGCGTGGACTAGTTATAGCAGGACAGAGCGGGGGGGCGGGGGGGGCGAGGCCTGTGTCGAGAGATGTTAAGATATAGATGAAGGACCCGACGCGGGATCACTGCTGATGCGGTGTGATGTATGAGAGAAATGAGACCGCAGAAGACTCATGTCCTCATCGTGGAGAACGGTACCGAATGATCTTGAAATCTTGGTTTACGAGCTTATGCGTGAAGTCACCCAGAAAGGTGAGAGGTGTTTGAATGCACTCAGGGTTCTAGAGGGGAGGCAGCACTGCGAGTCAGGGTGTGTTGATAGAAGGGCTTTGGTTCTCAGTAGTCAGGTTTCAGTTGTGCCAAGGGAAGGACTTTACAGCGACATGGAGGAGTGCCCAAAGTCGGTCGATGGATTTGGGAGGCTCAGCTTGGAGATGTGGCTTTTCCCAGGAGAGATGGATGGCGAAGATGTGAGGCCAAAAGTTTTGAATGAGAGGACTTCTTCGAGAGAATTGTTTGAAAACGTAAGATGGGTGGGGGGGGGTTTGCCAGATCGGTTTCTTTCGGAGAGAGCAGTATGAGTAAGAGAGTGTGAGATTGTGTGTGTCAGGTGGTTATAGATTAGGGTGACGAGTTCCGACTGTGGTGAGCGCTATATCATTGATGATTTTTTATCCAGAAATTATGTGCAGATTGGTAGTGGAGATGCAGATTGGCTTGCGGTTGTGGCGGTCTGAGTGTGTCTGGAAGATGAACAGATGTGTTGTGGAACTAAATAGGGAGTATTCAGCGAAGAGGTTAAAGTAGGTATTGTTGCCAAATAGTCGGAGTGAGTTTCTGGCCTTTCGTTTGCTCTGCTTGAGCTTCATGCTCGATCTGTGTAACAAGCCACGCTCGAATCTTGGGTTAAGATCGATCACATTAATACATCATATATGTTAGTTCGTGGGTATGGGGTATGGTCTGCATAGCGAGCTGCAGGCGATTCTGAGCTGCACTGGAGTACAAGGCTTTCACATTGGCATCGCATGGTAGTATGCTTCCTCACTCTGGGCTGGTGGTTCCACTTCCCCCTTGCTCGCTCTGGAGACAGTCAAAAGTATGCACTTTTGTGCATCACATGGTATTTGTCAAGATGGGAAGTGGAATTCCAAAGAAACTGTCACTCTGACACGAGCTGGCAAGTTGCTGGCCTCTCTATTTCATACATTGCTTACACCTGGCGCTTGCTCCTCCGTTCCCCTGCAACTTCTGCCCTATGCCCAAGCAACTCAGGGTCATACTTGGTTATCTGCACCCCTCCAAAGACGAGACCTGGTTGTCACTGTCTATTCAATTTTCATCCCCTTGATTATGCCTGACGTGTGGGATTGTCCCCCTGGTGTCTGTTGTGCTCATCTTCCTCATTCAGTCTTTTCAAATGCCCTTGATTCTACTACCTGTCATGTGCTTCCCCCATGCTCAACCATGATATTCTTCTACGCACGCTCTTTCTTTCCGATTCTAATTCTATCGGCGTTATTGTTTTTGGTGTATTGATTTCATTCCTCTTATTATAGGCCAACTCTCCCCAAAATCACTTCTCGACCACGCAGGTTCATATTTCCTTCCATCTCCGATCTCTTTTCGTGTTCGTTCCATTCCTTGCTTGCTCATCCACCTGTTGTCTCATTGTCCCAGTAAATGTGTTACCTCTACACTCTCCATCATGGTTGCTCTTCCTCGTGTCGAGATTTTGATGAAAGATTTGCCATGTTTTGATCGATTGCAATTGATATTGAAATGAACATGCATTTTGGCTTTACGGCAATCCGATATAAACCATTTCCGGTAACGCTCATCGAAATCTATCAGCCCGATCCATTTTTAAATGTCTAATTGATGGCGGAGACCGTCCAATATTAATCGAATTCCTAATTTGGGACGTGAACTTTTTGATTTGACTTTCATACTGCGGGCGTGTTTTGTGTTTGTGCACATGCGTGTGAAATTACATATTGGTTGTATCCATCTTGCATGATGTGATTGCAATGGAACTGAGTTTGCTATTTAACGGGTTTTGGATCTTGCCATCCGCATTCATGTATAGAAAGGCCTGTGACGGAGACGGTGGGATGGTTGCATTGTGGTGACGATGTGGGCCCATCGTGGCCACTGGAAGCAGCCCTGTTTGTTTTTTTGATTTAATCACCTCCATGACAAAACTGATGGAACATCGCATTTTTTCTTTCCTTCAAGACAACCTTTTTATTATGTTGCTTTTGTAATCATTCGTGGTCATCGTTGTCACAAATTGAGGTGACTTGTTACTCTTTCGGGTGCAGACCCATAAATATATCTCCGGAAAGGAGTTTGGTGTTCCGCGAAGCAGTAGTCTATCTGAATAACATTTCCAATAATCAGTACAGCCGTGTTCTTGTTTCCATCAAAGACTTTTGCTACTATAAAAGTTTAGAATCAATTTCAGTGGACTGTTTGATGCAACTGATGTTGAGAATGGCTGTGCTTGACAAAGGGTCCCAGAAATGGTGGGTTGAGTTTGGCTGATGCCATTGAAATATCCATAGTCGAGTTTTTGGCTCAAATATTTTGATCCTTCCTCGTGCACATGTGATGCAACAATCGGTGACATTTTGTCACTGCTTCCTCCCACTGGCCTCTTGTCTCATCTGCCTCCTTTATTTTATCCAGCCTCCTCGATGGGTTAATAACTGTGCTGGTAATGTTGGTAGCAATGGGTGCTTCGCCTCTTTAAAGCACTCGCCATCCTTTGCCAGTGAACTTAACGCTACTCCCAGTTCTGAAATCCATCGTGACACGTAAAATTATAAATTCCAATAGTAATCCACTTCTACACCAAGGCATTCTCTATATATTCTCTCTTCTTTACTACCCGGTCACCACTGGCCACATTTGTCTTAACAATGAGCGTAAACTTTGCAACTGGCTGCTTCTCCTTCTTCCATGCGGGTCCGCAAGTCTTTTCCGTGTTCATCGGCTCCTGCATCACCAGTCTGTATCCCAGATGACGCGCGACTATCCGGCACGCCATTCCCTCCAGACCTAGTACAGCTCACAGGTCAGTGGCAAGGCACCAACCCATGGACACACCGCACTTATACAGCTCACCTTCAAACTCGGACATTCAGGCCACCCACGGCGCGGCCAGACGGCAGTCATCGGTTGTCATGGCCAACACCACGTCCACCAGCCGTCTGGGATCTCTGCACGGAAGGATCGTGGCACCATCCTCACACAGACAAAGTCAAGTCAGCTCACTACCCTGTTTCGACGGGAGGGTGGCAAAACGCTGTTTCAGGTGCGTCGCTTCCAGTAACTATCCCATAAAATGCTCAACTCTCGGGTTCAGTCTTTGGTTACCTCCGACGACTGCGCCATGCACATCACCGCTCGCCCTCACCCCATCAGTGGACTGCTCATCCCAAACCGATTCGGGTCGACCCACACCTCTGCCTCTGTGCTCATCGTGAAATCTGGGAGGCTCCTCCTCCTTGCAGCCCAACTGGCTAGCCATAATTAACCGGCCACCCCAGTCGCTCGTGCACGAATTTTTTTCATACATGACCTCTCAAGCCATGCTGGGATGTTTTTGCTAACTTAACACATCGGGCCACACACGTTGCTGAAAACCGTTGCCTTGCGCTTTCCTCAACTTTCTGCCAGCGCTCGCCTTTCAGCATTGTTTCTTTGTCCCACTACTATTGTAGGTTTTTTTTTTCTATGACAATTCAAATAATGACACTCGCACATCTCTACTGATGACCGCCAGCTCTCAACTGTTGAGCAAGCTTGCAATGCAAACTCCTTAATACTGGCCGCTGAAATACTCTCTTATCAAAAATGAAAGTTCGACAAAGTCATCCTCACCTCCATCGGGAAGAAAAGTGCAGCGACATTCTTCCAGTCTGTCTTCGCCTGTCATGTACTGCACAACAGGGGAAAATGAGGGTGGGTCAAAGTTCTGTACCTTATGTATGGTTATGTACTCACACAAACACTTACACTCTCTCGCCACACAATAATGCCATGACTGACATTCTTCCAACACTCGGAGTCTCTGCATTGGTCCTGAATTGCTCTCGAGAGCATCACTTCCTCTGTAAACAATTTCCTGTCGCTTTTCAAGTCTTCAACCTAGACTGGAGGACAGCTCCTCCAAACTGCAACCTCAAACCTGCTTGATGTACATAACAAGCTCGCAGTCCTTGGACAATTCAAGCTCCATTAAAACGGTAAAGCAAGAAAAAAAGAGCATCCAAGACCTTGCACGACCCCATCTCAGCCGACTCTGTTTTTTGCTGGTCGCTTTGCTGTCATTTCTTATGTTGGTATATTCCTTCGTGTGGCATATGTGAATCGCTCCGCTGGTGTGTTATGTAATTAATAAGACACCATAATTAGAACTGCCGACTTATACTGCTGGCAGTGATGACCGCGTGGGTACCCAGCCAACGCCCCGCTTTGACAGACACCTGACCCATGACCCATTGGACAGTCTTTTTTCATTATTATTCAACCCTTGATATTTCAGACGGGATTAAATAAAATTCAATAACATCAAATGGAAGACCAATCGGCTACGTCCTGCATTTGTGAGATACAGAAGGAACCCAACCAAGCAAAAAACAAAGATGATGAGTGCCATCAGCGGAACCTGATCGGATTCAACATTTGTCCGTGCTACCCCCTCATCTTTCAACACTCTCTCAAGCCACATGCAACGTGAGCCTTATTTTTTTTTTAAAAAAAACATATAAAATTAATGTAAAAATGAGAACCAGATGAAAAATTCAAATAATTCTTGCCTGCTGAGATAATCCATGTGTCCGTGATCGGGTTGAATGTTATAAGCGTAATATTTATCCATCATGGGCACTAGAGTCATAAATGGTGCATGTTTCACAAAACGTCCGATTGATTAAGCGGTTTAGAAAAGAAGAATTTTTTGAATATGTTTCTGCTCAATCCAATAATGCTGCCAGACCACGTGACCTTATCAATTGTTCATGACACCCTGGTGCCCCCACGGCTTCGGGAAAACATTTGTGTGAAGTTTGTCCGTTCAATCTGTCCAGCGCGTTGCGAGAAATTTTTTTTATAGGTTTAAGGGTAAATTCATATGGCTGCCAAACCATGCGACCCTGTGATGTAATGGTGGAACCATTTGTTCTCATCGGATAAAGTTTTGCCTCAATCTGTGTCAGCCATTCGAAGACATCAATTATTGAGAATCATTACGGAAATTGCCCAAACAAACTATCTCGATGTTTTGCAATTCCACTCTCAGTCACCCGATAGCGCAAAATGCCAATGGTTTTAATGATAAGAAATGAGGGTAACAAGAATTACTGCAGCAAAACAAAAAACTTCACAAAAGATATCTTTTAATGAAGTAGTAACTTGATTCAGAGAAAAAGTTCAAAGCAGCCAAAGCAGATAGTGTCATGAAGATACCGAATGGGGAAACAAGGCAGAAGAGATTGGACACTTTGGCTCAAAAAACACCTCTCAAGGCTTCTGTGATGCCTCTAAAGGAAATCATGGCCCGCAATATAACAAATACAATTCATCCCTTAAAGTTTAGATGGAAATCACTTCTATCAGATAAATTGTGATATACAACGCCTCAGAAAGTATTCAAACCCCTCGACCTTTGTCACATTTTGTTTGTGTTACAGCTGAATGTTAAAAATGGATATATTAAATTTTGTCACGATCGTCACAAGATACTCCATAAATGCCAAGTGAAAACATGTGTTGTAGAAATCTTTTCACAATTAATTAAAAATGAAAAGCTGAAATGTCTTGCATAATAAGGTTTCAATCTCTTTGCTATGACGCTCCAAATTGAGTTCAGGTTATCCAATTTTCCTTTGCACATCCTTGAGATGGTGCTACAATCTGTTTAAAGTCACCTGTGGCCAATATTGATTGGACATGATTTAGAAAGAACACACCTTTCTATACAAGTCCCACAGTTTAGAGTGCATGTCAAGAGCAGAAACTCTAAAACTGAAGTCAAAGAACTATCCGTAGAACTACAAAATAGAATGTGAGGGGCATAGGTATAGGAATGGTATATGAATAATTTTTAAGAGTGTTGAAAGTTCCCAAGAGAACACTGACTCCATCATTATGAAAATGGGAAAGAATAGGAACTATCCAACTCTTCTTAGAGCTGGCCAATCCAGACCAAACTGAAGCAACGGGGCAATGAAGATCTTGGTTAGGGAGGTGACCAAGGACCATTGACCACTCTATAAACAGAATTACGAGTTCCTTGGCTGGATGGAAAACCTTCCGGAAGGGGCAACAAGTCTCTGGCAGTACTTTCACAAATCTAGGCTTTATGGGAGAGTGGTCAGACGGAAGCCACTCCTGAGAGAAAGGCACATGACAGCATGCCAGGAGTTTGTGGAGAGTATGAGGCAAAATATTCTGTGGTCTGATGAGATGAAAATTGAACTCCTTGGCCTGAAAGCA
>CM068957.1:16712113-16728360 GCA_035128595.1 Eptatretus atami
GATCCTAAATCACACATATTAACCTCATTCTCTATTCTCTATTAACTATTCTTCCTCTTTAAAAATTCAATACTAAAGCAGATAATTATTAATAAGAAAAAGGTTGTATGGTTGTTGAACCAGGTGTTTGGTTTGTAAATCTACTCCTTTAACAAAATGTTGCCGTTTTATTTAAGGATGTATATTTGATAAATTTCACTAATCTCACCCAAGTCATATCGCATCAGTCGGGCTTGATAATATATTAATTTTATAAGCATTTTTCATCATTAATAATTTTTTGCTTATACTATATTTTTCTGTCATTCAGCCTGTGCTTTATGTGTAATAATTTTGATTAAATCAATATTCCAGTTCTTGGGATACACAAAATGAACATCTTTTCCAACGTAAGACATTTATATTTGATTTAAAAAAATAATGTCATTAAAAAAATTATTTTTGTGGTGAGTATGAATAAACACATTATGGGGTCAATTCCGTGCCAACTCACCTAAATTTCAAAAACCTCCCCAGGTCACCTCCTCAGATTTTGCTGGAAAAAATTATTTAATGTAGATGCTATATGTTCTCTACCCCATGCAAAAGATTAGCTTCAATTCCTCATAGTTTAAAAAATAATCTATCCTCTAGAACCTTTGAAATTTGGCCCTAAAAAATGCCCCAAAATGTGAAAAAACGCTTTTTTCAATTTCAGGCGGCTTGTATAATTTTATAATGGGACTCCTCTAGAAAGTTAATATGCAAAATTTACTAATTGGCATCCAAATTTTTCATATATGGGCATCAGATAGCCTCTGGGATGCATGATTTCTCACTCTATAGGAAGCTCAAAAATTGTCTTTTGGGCAAAACGCAGCTAAAATAACGGTGAAACTTATAGATAGCCCTCCTGAAAATATGACAACTTTTAGAATTTTTTCCTCATAAACAGTGATTATAGGGTCATTATCTATTCCATTGATACTTTTTGTTGGATAATAAGGTAGGTTGATGAATTATAAAAGTTTTACCATAAGCCCTTGCCTCCGAGCTCTAAATGGACCATTTTGGTCCCCTGGTTTGACCATGTAGTAGGGGTTTAGGATCTTCATTTTTCTAAATATTGGCTAATAAGAGTGTCTACTGACCGAAAATTTTATCTACGCCCATTGCTTCATATTTAAAATAAAATTTATATTTACAGACCGTTTTATATATTCACTTTTTTCATATTTCATAGCTAATATAAATCTGAACTGAAACTCTTAGCAAAAGTGATACCGCAGATATTATAAAACTGGCATAGAAAATTTAAGGATCTGTTATCCAGAATGCCCTGATAATTGCATACTGTTTCTATCGTAGGAAGTTTAAAATACCACTTTGCCAAAATGGATTGAATATTCTCATCCATGGCCTCCAGAAAAAAAAAGAAAGATCAATGCTGGCGTGCCATTACTTCGTACAATCTTTGTGTTGGTTGAGGCCCCTGACATAAATCTGTTGGACGTCGTACCAACGTCACAGCATGACATTTAAGCATGTTCAAGACCTGTTTTCTAAGATGTTAAACTTCGTGTGCCTCTGAGTGCTAGATATCATATTATTGATGTCATAAAGATTTGAAAGGTCATTAACAGGAGTTTGTTCTAGGTATAAAATTACTAATATTAATTTGTTTCTAATTGAATTTGCAATCACTTACCGAAAGTAATCATTAGCATTTATTATGATAAATAACATCCTTATCACTATGTCTAATAAGAAGCATACTTTACGCCTCATGCACCCCCTGCAAGTTAACCTTTGTTGTACCAAGTGGGGCCAAATTGCATTATTTGGCTTCCTAAAACTAGGAGTATGTGTTTTCTAAGAGACATTCTGATGCCACCCAATCTTAAATTTGTATACTGTTTATAAAATTCTGCATAACTCTTTCCTGGACGTTCCATTTAGATTTAAACTTCTGAATTATGAAAAAGTGAATTATAAAAAACGTGTGTATAAACATTTATTTACATCAAAGCCATGGGCGTTTTTAGATAATTTTCGGTCAGTAGTAGACACATCTTTTTATGAGGCAATCTTTAGAAAAAAAAAATGAAGGATCCTAAAACCCCCTAGGCCACATGGTAAACCAGGGACCCAAATTGGTCCATTTAGAGCCCTCAGAGGGCAAGGAGCGGCTTATATGGTTATAAAACTTTTATAATTCATCACCTAACTGTATTATCCCAGCAAAAATGTATCTATGGATAGATAATTTTGAACCCTATAATCACTGTGTTATGAGGAAAATTCTAGGTTTCCATATTTTCGGAGGGCTCCTATAGTTTCACTTATGTTAGCTCCGTTTTGGCCAAAAGCCAGTTTTAGCTCCATATTAGACGATGAGATATATGCATCCCAGAAGCTATCTGATGCCCATAATTGAAAAAATTGGATGCCACTTAGTATAATATTTGCGCAAATATTCGCCTTTTTCTAGAGAGTCCAATATAAATATAAGCCACTGAAGTTGGGAAGGAAAAAATGCGTTTTCACATTTGCATTTTTTATGGGGGGGGGGGCCCAAATTTCAAGGTCTCTAGAGGATAGATATTTTATTAACTATGAGGAATTGAAGCTAATCTTTTGCATGGTGTGGCTGAGCCATATAGATCTACATTTAAAATTTTTCCAGCAAAATCGAGGAGGTGACCTGGGTACCCTTAGGTGAGTTGCACGGAATGACCCACAAGAGAGAAAATGAGGGAAGAGAACAAACAGAGGGAGAAGGAAGAGAGAGAAGGAGGAAACGAAAGGGAAGAAGAGAGAGAAAGGAGGAGAGACAACCGGGAGGAAAGAGAGAGAATAAAATATTAAAAATATGAAACCAGTGAGTTATTAATTTTTAAAAGATCAAAGGTATTACAGAATAAATAAATCTCAACGCAAGAGGAGGAAAACAAAGAATTGGAAGTTATTCTTTATATTAGAAATATATGCGTCAAGACTTATTAACACGGTTTCAGGGAGAAGATTTTATTAAACCAAAAGTGGGGGGCGGGATAAAGAAGGGAATGAAGGAAACATTAATATTATTTGATGATGTTTGGTGTAATTGACTTCGATTAAAGTTTTACATTTTTCTTAAATAATGTTTAGGAGAGAGGTTGAAAGACATTTTCTAAGGGATCTTTATGTTTTTAAAAATTAAAGATTCAAATGTGCATGTTGGAAACTAAAAGGTTTTTCACACTCTGTCGGAAATTTTTTTCAACATAAATAAATAGCTATTGTCTTAAAAAATGGCGAAAAGAAAACAAAGTAAAATTTAAATAAAGATAAATTCGGGTATTGTTAAAGAAAAATATAGGGTTTTTTATACAAAAAGGTACATGTTCGGTGTGTGGCTCTTAAAAAGAAGTGAATTCACCAAACACAACAAGGGAGAATATAACAAAAGTTTATCAGGAAGTAAATTTTACAAACAACTGAATCCAGGGGAATTACATTTTCTACCAGTGTAAAATTCTTTTCTTCGGTGTGGTCAGGAAACAACTGGATAAAGATTTAGTTAGATAGGCTGACAATCCTAAACCATGGAGCAAAACCTATCAATAGGGGTTTGATGAGATGTGCATGAGCACGATTATATGGAAATAGCACAACGTTGGAAGAAAAACACGAAGCCGATAGAGAAAATCTTGTAGAATTATGTTGCTCTGATCAAAAAAATCCAACCCTTGAGCAAGAGAAAAAAAGTTGATAGGTTCATTCGTGAAGAAGATGATCAGTGCCTAATTTAAACTTGGGCTTAGGGAGGGTGGGGGGCGCGGGGCGGCGGGACGAGGGGGCGGGCAGGTGGGGAGGATGGAGGGGGGGAAATTAAAAAACTTATAACTCTAATTGCATGTCATTAAGATTGTTGAAGAGCAATTAGCTTGATGAATACCTAAATCATAATCACAAAGTTTCATAGAAAAGAGGTTTATTCCAAGGAAGGTTATTATTCTGGTCTGTTTGATTTAATTGAACTCAATTATGATAAGGGGTACAAGTATGGCTTAAACCTTATTTGATGTGGAGTAGATATTTGGGTTGTTTTCCTTGAAAAGCAAAACAGGTATACTCTTATGTTAGGCTTCCAACACAGATTTCAATAATAGCAAGAGGAAAACCTAAAAAATTGTTGGACTGATGAGGGGTAACAGAGTTCTACTCTTACAACCAAAACATTTTTGAATTGTCTTTAAAATAACAACATTACATTATACAGAAGTACCTTAATGAAGGAAAAGCGGTTATTGAGCGTTTTTTAATCACGCCCTTAAAAGAGAGATATATAAAAAAATTCCACTCAATTCGGTTCCTGTCTTTTTCCAACAATGTTGTCTTTTAATCAGGACATGTAGATAAGTACAATGATACGATTCATACCTCAAACGAAACGAAAGATCAGAAACATTTTACAATTTTAAATAATGAAAAAGTATTAAGGTCAGAAAGCCTAAAGTTCAAATGTTAGGTAGTATAGTAGAAAGAATTTTACAGTGGAATCTCATTTTGAAAAAAGGTTAAACCAAGCGATGGACAATGAACTTTTTAAAATTGTTTGATGTCGCGGGTTACAGTTCCTTGACTTCCAAATTATGTGATTTAAAGCGGGAAAGAGATTTTTAGGTCATTTATTATTCACAAGGATTACAAAGAAAGACCAAAGATGTCAAGAAGAGGGATGAATTGTTTTTTTTTTTACTCCGCCCCTTTTTTTTTAGCTATTTTTTTTTTTTTTATATTTTTTTATTTTTTTTTTGTTTTTTTTATTTTTTTTTTTTAAACTCTTACCCTTTTTGGCATCCGCCCACCACAAGCACATTGCACCAACAAAGCCCCACCACATAAGCCACATCCACGCAACCCACCCACATAAGCCACATCCACATCCATCATCATCCACATTAATGAGTGATTAGTTATTAGTTCCCCACACAACATAGTTTAATTTTAATTTAAAAAAAAAATTGCTCCACCCACACACAAGCTCCACCCAACACCACAAGCCCCAACCCCCATGTGCGCCCCCAGGCTTTTGAGACCCACACCCCCCTCATCCCACCCCCACCCTTCCCCACACACACTGGGGAGGGAGAGCGGATGAGTGTGGGGGGGGAGGGCAGCGGGGGGTAGTGGTCGGTGGTTTTCGTTGGGGAAGACTGAGTTCGAAGTTTCGGCCTGGCCCGCCCGCGCCCGGCACCCACCCTCCCCCCCCCCACGCCACCAAAAAAAAAACCCCTGCCAAACACATACCCCTCTGCCCGCACAGACCCCACGATTCCGGTAACAAAGCCAAACAAAAGTAAATAAAAACACCCTAACAAAAACCCATCCCCACCACCTCCCCGCCCTACCCCCCAAACCTACCCTCCCCCATCCCCCCCCCCCCCCACCCCTTCCTGGCCCCCCCCCCTCCACTCCCCCCTCTCCTCTCCCCTCCCCCCCTCCTTTATTTTATTTTTACATCTCCTTTATTCTTTTCTTGTAATTCAAAATCAGATAATTTAGAAGGGGGAAAGCATTTATAATTAAACAAAAGTAATAACATGAACAAAATCTTCTTCTCGCAGCAGTTTGCTGATGGTTTGTTTTGATTGAAACTCGATCACATATCTGTTCAAAACAAAAGATTTGAAGAACAATTGGGTATATATAATGATCTATATTATTGATATTAATAAAATAATAAAATAACATTACCTCCAGAGAAGGATTAGGTCGTGTCAGATTTCCTTGAGAAAAAAAAAGAAAAGGGGAAAAAAGAAAAAAAATAAGATTAAGTTGTGTGTTTGTGGTGGTTCACCCAGACAGTGTTTAAACTGAAAAAAAAATAATAATAATAATTAATGAGTCAAAGACAGACACACACACCACACACACCACACACACCCACACACCACACACACACACACAACACACCACACACACACACACACCACACACACACACACACACGTCGGCGCCACATGCACATTCACACGCTGACAATATACACACACACACACCGGCACACACGTGACACGCACACCACACATATACCACATATACACAACACACACACATACACACACATACACACACACATTACCACACATACACACATACACACACAACACAACACACAACACCACACACACACACACACACACACACACACCACACAACATATAACAAACATTACCACACAGAGAGAGACGAGGGATAATTTCTACACCTTTGACTCGACTCTTCAAAGATCAGAGGACGTGAGAGAACTTTGCCAGCCGAGAAAATATCATTCAATTCTCTTCTAACGATTGAATGGTCTTTAAGGAAGTCATTCTTTTTTGCCATTCGTCGTGTAATTCAAAGGCCTCACTGTTCCTGGATCAGTTATCAAGATGTTCTTATTGGGGACAACCTGTTATAAAAAGACACACAATAATTATTGTTGCTACATGATTTAATTCTGTATAAAACAAACAATAATGAATTGGTTAAGGATCTCACCTGTCATCTGTGAAAACGATGATCGGAAGGTCGGAAACATTATCTGCACAATCCATTCTCGAAATAAAACCTCGCACGCAAGTTGGTTTAAATAGGCAAACTTGATGACGTAATGGGAGATTTCACAACAATGGTTTTTCAGGGTGTGCCCCACATAGAATATGACCGAAATTTTTTGGCTTGCGTTCGGGCGGGCAGCTTGGCGGGACTCCCAGACTGACTCATTTTAACCGAAAATGGAACAGCTTGCCTTTGAATGATTTTGAGGAAAAACTACGTTTTAAAAGCTGTTTTTGCTTGCTTTTAGCTAAACTTTGTTCTGTTAGTGTTCTGCATGATTTACAGTAAGATATAACCATGGGAGACATGGCACAGATACTTCCTCATTTTCACAGCACGACTGGCTGCTTAAAGTGCACTTTCCCCATTTTACAAAACCGAAGAGGATAGTGAACTTTCCCTTTCCTTCGTGCTTGAAGAGATAAAGTGAAGTATACTCGATGGAAAATTAATGGTATAAGAAAAATTAAGTTATTTTCCCTAAGAGGAACATGGACAAATATTCGTTGGTTCACTCTTGATGGAATGAAAATATGAAAGGAAGAAGTGCTTAATCAGAAGTCTCAATCTTTCATAGTCTCAATTTTACATTTGCTTGTATGGGAGAAGGGGATAGGTGGGGAGAAAATCAGTCTCAATTTTATATTTCTTGTATGGGAGGGAAGGGGATAGGGTGGGAAAATCAGTCTCCTATTTTGGCGCTTTTTGGCGCTTTGAATCGAAAGTTTTTCCCTTTCCCCCCATTCATTTGAATGGAGTCCCAGAAACACCCATTTATCATCTACTCGCATCCCTGAGGTGTTCTTCCAGCAGCGCAGTCCTCTTCTTGGCATCCCATATTGCGAGCTCGATGTGCGATTGCCCTCTTCTGCCCAGATCCTTCCTTCTCAGACCCCCATCGACGACAGGTGCCGCCGTTCACCTCCTTGTCCTTTCATGGTGCACAGATTGAGAAGGTAGATGATTGCTCATGGAAGGATTGTTCTTTTTCCCACAGAAGCTCAACACGAACTTCTTGTGAAAATTTTGTCTTTTCCCTCCACCCCCCCCCCACCCGGGTTTTTTTTTGTTCCTTCCCTCATGGCCTCTCAGTCTTTTGTCTTCTGCTATGTCTGCCTTCTGCCTCTCTTCTGCTTTCTACCGCTGTTGCTTCTTCCCTTTTGCTTTCTGAGCCCGTCTGTCAGAAGCGCTCTTCATCTTGCTCGCGAGAGCCTGTCCCGCTGTGCTTCTACCCTCTCTGCTTCTTCGTTCACATCAGTTTTCGTATTCTTCCGCCTTACAAGCTTTCTCCCCCTCCTCATTGCGTCGCAGCCGATGGGGCAGGTGCATTTATGTCACATGTGGAAATTGTCACGCCATTCTGAGGGAAGTATTGAACGAGGCCCCTGCACCACCCATTACGCTTCCCAATAGCCGCAGGAGAGACCCCAGCCCCCCTCCTTTGTGCCAGAAACACCCATTCACAGTGTTTTGCACTTTACCACACCCGCGAGAATTGCCAACACGTCGCAGGCCACAACGATCACCAAGTGCACGAAAATGCATGCGAGAGCACCCGATGGACGTTGCCAAGTAATGCACGGATGGAGGAACATGGAAAGAACCCCGCATGGACGAGGGATGACAAATGGCTGCAGGATAAGGTATTAAAACCAATGGTGTGAAGGAGGGATTTTTGAAAGGAGATTATTGTCGGACTGTTGAAGTGGCTTTAATCGGCTTTAAACAGGCTTTAAAGTGCTTTTATCAGTAGTCTCAATTCTTTCATAGTCTCAATTTTACATTGCTTGTATGGAGGAAGGGATAGATAGGTAGGGGAGAAAATCAGTCTCAATTTTACATTTGCTTGTATTGGGGGAAGCGGATAGGTGGTGAGAAATTAGTCTCAATTTTACCTTTTGCTTGTATGGGAGGCGAGGGGATAGGTGGGAGAAAATTAGTCTCCTATTTGGGCTTGAGGCGTTGAGTCAGAAAGTTTTTCCCATTCCCTTTCATTTGAATGGGGTCCAAGAAACCCCATTTATTCATCTTCTGGATGTGGCTTCATTCCCATTCACTCACATCACCACTTGCCCTCTTCCCCATCATTTTTCCTCCACATTCTCCTGTATATTTGTTATGAGGTGAGGGAGAGAAGCGAAAGACTGCTTTCCTTTTTCTCAATTCATTACTTTTATTATATTTTCAAGTCCTTCTTGTTTATTCTTCGCCCCTGAGTGATGATGGCCAAGTCTTGTTTAAGTAAGATGAAGAAGAATCGTGTTATGGTTAAAATCTGTCTTAGGTGCTTTTTTTGCTGTCTTGCTGATAAAAATTACTTGCTTATAAATGATTGATTGCGTTGTGTTTTGTATAATAATGGTTTGTTGTGATTTCCAATCTGTCTCGGTGTCTTTTCCTTCATGGTCGATGCAGTGCACAAGTTAAGTTAACGGGACGTTCGACCAATATTTGCCTTGTCAAGCAGGCGTACACTTCACTGTAACGCTCGGCATAATCCCGAGTGTGCGCTGAGGGCACTGACCCCGATTAGACCGACCATCCACAGGAAGGATCATGCGAAGTACTGTACCCTGCCCGGATTGGCAGTGCAAATGCCGTTCATGGTTGCTCAGCACCATGCCTGTGTGCGGAGTTATCTGTGCCCGGTGGCCTCAGGGGGCCAGGTGTTTTTGGGAGCGGACCCAAGTGCTTCCCCTCGTGGCAAGCCTCGAACCCCGGATCCACGACAATATATTTATTATATTTATCTATATCATGCAATATATTTTTATTAAAAGCTCCTTCTTACCACCTCAAGGACATCGCTCGTGATATTAAAGTTCGGTTATTTCCGGGGACGTAGAAAGCTGAAATATCGCGTGCTGATGGACATCGAGTAATGCCACCAGGAAAAAATACAAAAACCATCGGAAAGCCGCCCTAAATGAAAAATCTGAAAATAAGTGCAGCTGTGTTATGCTCATTGCAGGTGCAGTGACCCAAGACAATGGCATGGAGGTCATGCTTGCAACTGCTGCACTTTATATGTACGTCACGCACAAAGCACGGGATCCGTTATCGCTTGCAATGTGGCAAGTGTACCCCATTAGTATATTATATATATATAGTTGCGTGGGTGAAGCTGCATGGCGGGCTGTCAAGATCAAAGAGGCTGGATGGTGATACTTTTACACTTTTACTCTTCAGCGCTGATCATACCTTTGCTCTTCTGGCCTTCATTTCACGAGCAGTATTTATCACTGATCACTCGCGAATTGATGTTATTTCCTGGAATAATAACGAAATAATCCTGGAAATATTCCAGTTAAGCATGTCCAAATCAATGGCCCTTGACCCTGCTTTTTGTGATGTCACAATTGTTGTGCCAGTGCGGAGAGTGACACTTTGTGCAAATCGAATATCTCGCATTATGTTGTTTTGTGATATTGCTTGGAGCCCAATTTTGGTTTTTCCATAAGTACACAATAGTTCTTCTGGCTCGCTGTCACCCCGCATTATCAGGATTCAAATTTAAATGAGAACACACTTGGAAACGATTGTCATATGATTGCACTGTTTTTTTTTTGGTAAAAAGCTCATATATTTTTTGATTACTTTCTCATCGTGAGACTTTTGAAATACTGCATAATTTTTTCATTTGAGGATTATTTCATGATATTCTCAGAGTGTTGTGGGCCTTCGTACTAACGCAAAGGCCTATTGTTGCAAAAAAAATTGCCAATGGAACCCTATTTGGATATATTGTATGCCAGCCAAATACCAACTCGTTTCCTTGCTGTATGGAATATTAAGAAAAGGGGGCGGGGAGAAGAGGGAGAGGGCAGAGGAGTGGAAGGGAAGAGAGAGGGAAAGGGGAGAGTGTTGGAGCGTGAGTGGGGTGAGAGGGTGAGAGGGGGGTGGGATCTCCAGCAGATGTGACGCCCAGCTTTAACGTCCATCCGGGAGTGGCACACACATTGATGATCATCCTACTGTGAACACTGGGATGTCTAATTTATAGCTGGGTCCGTCCCTCCTCTCTCCCTCTCTCTCTCCACTCCTCTGTCTCTCTTCTCCTCTCTCTCTCTCTCTCTCTCTCTCTCTCTCTCTCTCTCTCTCTCTCTCTCTCTCAACATCCTTGCTTCTCACCGTGCTCTCCACCCATCCCCCTCTGTTAAGGAAACTTTAAGGAGCTGGATGGTTACTTGTTGAATTTTGGGAGAGAAATGGGGGGGGAGAGGTGAGAGAGGGAGGACTTTCACGCTCACGTCAATTCCTATGGTCGGCATTCTGGCACGTGACTGAGCTCCATCAGGCCCTGTCTCCTTCTCATCTCAGCGGTAACATTCTCGGGATGATTGATTTTTGTGGGAAATTTCATGGATAGTTAGAGTTCCTTGTTGTGATATCCAGCTTCAAGTTGATTTCGCTTCTTGGGCAGTTTATTATTCCGCAGCTGTATTAGGATGTACTGGTATTGATAGTTTGGTTTAAAATGGCCTTGATTTGCTTCTCGGGGACGATATGTTTTCAGGATCAGCCTTCGTTCTGCAATGAGTATTCTTTGTTTGTTTTGTGCATTTGTTTGTCACATATTCGTGCCCTTTCCTAACTCCAAGGTATTTGTAAGATGCTTGCTATTTTCTATTCCTGTTTGTTGTATGTGGGTCGTTTTTTACGGAACGAAATCTAAAGATTTCTAACAGTTATTGATTGACTTCCGTCTCTGTTTGTGTTTTGTTTGTTTGTGATGTGTGTGTGTGTTTGTGTGTTTGTGTGTTTGTTTGTAGGACGATAACTCAAACGGAAGAAGCTACCAATGTAAATTGCACCACGTATTCAGGGAGGGTGTATGGCTAGCGCTGAAGATTTTTGGTCAAAATCCGGTCAAAGGTCAAGGTCACAGGTGAGGTCAAACATAATTCGTAAATCATGTGGATAAATGGAGATTTTGCTTTCGGTCACGTTACGAGTTCGTTTTAACTTCGATTTTTAATTTTGTCTTCGGTTTTGCGATCGCTAGACGCTTAACACTCCGGTTGTCGAAGTTCTGGTAAAAATCGGTATGTTTTGGAGACGTTTTAAGATTGTATAAAGAATCTCACTCGCAGCGTCACGGCTCGTCACGTGTTTGCAGCGCGCTCGAAGCAGACGCGTCGTGAGTCACGTAAGGATTTTGCGTCGTGCGCGCTGACGGTGTTTTTCGATAAAGTGGTGTTTAAAATCATTTTTATCCCAATAAAGTTATCGTCGCATGCCTGACTCCGCTAAGCCTCCGGATTATGTAAAGATTGTTGGTGGATGGCCGAATAGTACGTTTTGTGACTTTGCATAAAATAATATTAAATAATTGGTGGAGCAAATGGAGATTTTTGCTTCGTCGACAGTTACAATTTTTGATGGTTTGTACAGAATCATCGTAGAAACTTGCTGGTTTGCGTCGCTACTTCTCTAGAGACAGCTTTTATAACCACAAGGTCAGAGGTGGAAGTTGACGATTTCGTAAGGACACCAGTCTAGGACTGATTGTTTTGTTTGTTTGTTTTACCTCCACCACCGAAGGTGAAGGAGGTTAGGTTTTCACCTCTTTCTCTGTCTATTTGTACTGTTTGTCTGTTTGTCTGTGTTATTTGCAAACGAAAGATTTTCAAGTATATTGGTTAGTTGATTTTGTTTATTCTGTCTATCTGACTGTCTGTTGCTACAGATCACATTTAAAACCGATTCTTCACGAAACTCACCACATGTAGAGTTTGACAAAGTAAGAAGCCTATTGTTTTTGAGGTTCAAAGGTCCAAAAGGTCAATGTAGGCCAAAGGTCAAACTAGATGTATTCTAAAATCCTCAATTTTCAGCCGATTGACTTGAAATTTGAGAGAATTTATATTTCAGGTCACATGAATTCAACTAGCCCAATTATTTTTGAGTCGTCAACATAGGCCCAGGTCAACAGCTGAAGATAGTTCAAATCCTTCCAACTTTTCATTCAGATTGACTTGCAAATTGAAGAGGAGTTCCATATTTGCGTCATGAATTAAACCAGCAATTATTTTTAAGTTCAACAGAGAACCAAAATGTCAACATAGTTCAGGTCAACAACTAAGGTGGTATTTCTAAAATCCTCAATTTTCATCGATTGACTTGAAATTTGAAGAAATTTATATTTTAGGTCATTGAATTCAACCAGCCATTTTTTTTGAGTCACATCGACCGAAAGGTCGATATTGGCCCAACTCACACAACTAAGGAGATATTTTTAAAAATCCTCAATTTTATCCCATTGACTTGAAATTTGAAAGAGGATTTGCTATCAAGTCACTGAATTCAAACCACCATTATTTTCGAGTCAAAACATCGGCCCAAAAGGACAACAGTCCGAATTTCTAAATTCATTTGGCATCCGGATTGACTTGAAATTTGAAGTTAATATTTTATATTTCAGGTTCATTGATTCAACCACCAATATTTTTGAGGTCCAAAATTTGTTTTATGGATTTGCCAAGTATTCATCTCTGTATGATGGTCTTCTTCGTTTGTCTGTCTGTCTGTCTGTCTGTTTGTTTTGTTGTTTATCCCCAAAGTTTGTTTGTTGATAATTATGATGTCATAGTCACGTGGTGTGGCTGCCATCTGGCAAAGCAGCAAAACTTTGGGTCTCTGTAATCTCTGAAACCACACCAAGGAAAAATTTGAAACTTGACACATGGCATAGTACTCCTAATGGGAATAAGGTGTGATTTTTTCATGAGTTATAGGTGGCCTTCGTTATGACGTCATAATTTCATATGTAGAATGCTACATCTGACGTACGAAAAGTTTTGAGGTCATCCAGAATTAAAATCTCCACGAAAGTTTTTGGATGATGTCATCAGTCTCGTGATTCGGCAGCTATATTGTCTAAAAATAATACCTTCAAAAATATTCTTCTCTGAAGTGGTTTAACAGATCGAGGTGAAAACTTCAACAAATGTTTCCCAAACCATGGTGGACAAAGTATGTTATAGGAATATTTGATAGGTCACATGTTCTTGGCACCATATTGGATTTACCCCAAAACCTTAAAAAAACGTCTTCTCCAGAACAGCTTGGACAGATTGAGAGGAACTTTTTTTAATTTTTATTTTTTATACATGTCGAGGCTCGTATGAGAGCCAACACCAAGAAACGCACAACAAGAGGCGGTGGGAAGGAAGGAAAAAACAGTGGAGGGAACAGAGGACATGGCGGAGATCTGTGGACGAGAGAGGATGGGGCGGGGATACACAGGGTAAACAAAATGGACACTACAGGGACTTCAGGTTCCTTACATGAACAGGGACTTTCAGGAAGGAAAGCAGGGAAATGAAGGTGTTGGAGTGGATTTTAACGGGGTAGACAAAGAATGTAGGCTTTTCGATGGGGAAGATAAGAGATGGTGGTAAACAGCTGTTTAGAAGACCGGGGGAAAGTGGGATTGGAAGGGTTGGGAGTTGTTCCAAAGAACGGGGAAAAAGAGGAATGAAAGGGTGAAGTGTGAGCGTAATTTTAATTTTGCGTAGTTTTACCAGAAGCGCCGAGCGTTGCTGGCGGACCTTGAGCGCCCTGCGGAAATAAGGAAGGGGATACATCGGACTCAGACAGCACCAGAGGCGGGGTGGGGGGGCAAGGCCAGATGAGGGAGTGTTAGAAGACAGAGAAAGACCACTGGAACCCCCCCTTTTTTTGCCTTTGGCCGGTTGGGGGGAAAAGAGGGAACAGGTTTGGAAAAAGGAAGGGGGGGGGAACGCCAAAAAAAAAGACTCAGCCTCATCAGGAAATACCAAATTGAATCCCAAAATGCCTTGGTTTCCACACCGTGAGCGAGAAAGGTGCGAGACAGCGAGCCACCACCGGAAGAGGGGAAGACAGTACTCCATCAGGGCTGTGGAACCAAAGCTTTTTAAAATGTTCAGGAGCCTCAGTGGCCGAGGAAGGACTTCACACGATGGTCGCGACCGGCTTGAGAGGCCAGCTTGGAATGTGAGCTTTCTCAGTAAAGATAATGGCAGATAGTGAGACCAGAAGCTTGAATGAAAGGACTTCAGGAGGATGTTGAGAAGTAGATGAGCTTTTGATTTTTTGGGGGTGGGGTTTGCAGACGGTCCTTTCGGAGAGACAGGAGTAGAAAATGCTGAGACTTGTCCAAGGTGAAAGACATGTTCCACGCTGTTGGACCAGCTTGTGATTTTTACCCAGATGCTGCACAGAGTGAAAGGCTGCTCGCTTGCTGATCTGTGGGATGACAGAATGTCCACCAGAGGGTGGACTGGAGTCATCAGCAAAGCAGATAAAAGGATTTTCCAGAGATCAGAGAGAGCATTGATGAAAACCAAAAAAAAGAACAGGCCCAGAAAAGTGCCTTGAGGAATTCCAGCCTGGACAGGAAGACTGAATGAGAGAACTCCATTAAGGGCCACACGTTGGCTGCGAACAGGAAGAAGTCTGTACCAATGAGTGGAGATGGCCTTGGATACCATAGAAGGGAGAGTTTGCGTGAGCAGGCAGGGTGCCAGACCGTGTCAAAAGCATGCAATATGTCTCGGGATATGGCTCTGGATTCCATGCCTAGGCATTGACGTATCTCCATTCCATTGTTGGGAAGCAGAAGCAGCATATCCAAGGGTTACAGCTACCCTGGTCTGTAATCCAAATCGATTATCAAGAATCAAGCCATTTGAGAAGAGGAAGGGTTTAATGTTGGAAAGCCGAATGATGATTCCATTAACCTTGCTCGCATGATTTGTGAGAAAGCTGATTGTCTAGTGGCATGGATCTGTTTTTGCACCCTTTTGTAAGGCAGAGCAGTAAGTTTGCTGATTTATACACAGGTGGCAGATTACTTGAGCAAAGGACGAAGGAGTGAATATAACAGAGAGAGGGTGAGCAAGAGCAGCAGAGATACGTTTTTTTCAGGACTGTGGGCTGATGCTTTGCTGACATGGTTGCAGAATCTGGTCAAGTTTGACAGCAAACTCTCCACCTTGTCAGGAGAAAGGACACAGAGTCCAGGAAGAGCTGCGTGCTTCTGGGATAAGGTGGTTCAGAAAGCGATGGGTTGGAACACAAATTTAGAAGCAAAACTGAGTTTAGGCATTCAGCCTATTCACGTGCAGGGTTTAGGCTGTATGCAAAATATTCCTACGTGTCAGTGTATTCTAAAACTTCACCAAGTATTCCCCAAGCCATGGGTTTGATATTAAGTTTGCTTGAGGAATATTGATAGCGTCACATGGCTTTGGCAGCCATATGAATGAAAGAAAAAAATATTAAAACTAATGTTTCTTCTGGCAACCGCTTAATCATCGATGTGAAACTTCACAATTATGATCTCGTGGTGAATGTGGAATAAATGTTTTAAATTTCAACTTGGTCGGACGCATGGTCTGGCATGCCAGAATTATTATTTTTGATCTGGTTCATTTTTATTGTTTTGAGATGTTTGCGTAAGCTCCACTTGCGTGCCTTGGATGGCTGGAGGTAGAATCTCCTCTCTTTGTTTGTTGAACCAGGTGTTGTGGTTGTAAATTCTACTCCTTTAACAAAATGTGCCGTTTTATTTAAGGATGTATATTATGATAAATCACTTAATCTCACCAAGTCATTCGCATCAGTCGGGCTTGGATAATATATTAATTTATAAGCATTTTTCATATTAATATTTTTTGCTATACTATATT
>CM068957.1:16728385-16744360 GCA_035128595.1 Eptatretus atami
TTTCTGTCATTCAGCCTGTGCTTTATGTGTAATAATTTTGATTAAATCAATATTCCAGTTCTTGGGATACACAAAATGAACATCTTTTCCAACGTAAGACATTTATATTTGATTTAAAAAAATAATGTCATTAAAAAAATTATTTTTGTGGTGAGTATGAATAAACACATTATGGGGTCAATTCCGTGCCAACTCACCTAAATTTCAAAAACCTCCCCAGGTCACCTCCTCAGATTTTGCTGGAAAAAATTATTTAATGTAGATGCTATATGTTCTCTACCCCATGCAAAAGATTAGCTTCAATTCCTCATAGTTTAAAAAATAATCTATCCTCTAGAACCTTTGAAATTTGGCCCTAAAAAATGCCCCAAAATGTGAAAAAACGCTTTTTTCAATTTCAGGCGGCTTGTATAATTTTATAATGGGACTCCTCTAGAAAGTTAATATGCAAAATTTACTAATTGGCATCCAAATTTTTCATATATGGGCATCAGATAGCCTCTGGGATGCATGATTTCTCACTCTATAGGAAGCTCAAAAATTGTCTTTTGGGCAAAACGCAGCTAAAATAACGGTGAAACTTATAGATAGCCCTCCTGAAAATATGACAACTTTTAGAATTTTTTCCTCATAAACAGTGATTATAGGGTCATTATCTATTCCATTGATACTTTTTGTTGGATAATAAGGTAGGTTGATGAATTATAAAAGTTTTACCATAAGCCCTTGCCTCCGAGCTCTAAATGGACCATTTTGGTCCCCTGGTTTGACCATGTAGTAGGGGTTTAGGATCTTCATTTTTCTAAATATTGGCTAATAAGAGTGTCTACTGACCGAAAATTTTATCTACGCCCATTGCTTCATATTTAAAATAAAATTTATATTTACAGACCGTTTTATATATTCACTTTTTTCATATTTCATAGCTAATATAAATCTGAACTGAAACTCTTAGCAAAAGTGATACCGCAGATATTATAAAACTGGCATAGAAAATTTAAGGATCTGTTATCCAGAATGCCCTGATAATTGCATACTGTTTCTATCGTAGGAAGTTTAAAATACCACTTTGCCAAAATGGATTGAATATTCTCATCCATGGCCTCCAGAAAAAAAAAGAAAGATCAATGCTGGCGTGCCATTACTTCGTACAATCTTTGTGTTGGTTGAGGCCCCTGACATAAATCTGTTGGACGTCGTACCAACGTCACAGCATGACATTTAAGCATGTTCAAGACCTGTTTTCTAAGATGTTAAACTTCGTGTGCCTCTGAGTGCTAGATATCATATTATTGATGTCATAAAGATTTGAAAGGTCATTAACAGGAGTTTGTTCTAGGTATAAAATTACTAATATTAATTTGTTTCTAATTGAATTTGCAATCACTTACCGAAAGTAATCATTAGCATTTATTATGATAAATAACATCCTTATCACTATGTCTAATAAGAAGCATACTTTACGCCTCATGCACCCCCTGCAAGTTAACCTTTGTTGTACCAAGTGGGGCCAAATTGCATTATTTGGCTTCCTAAAACTAGGAGTATGTGTTTTCTAAGAGACATTCTGATGCCACCCAATCTTAAATTTGTATACTGTTTATAAAATTCTGCATAACTCTTTCCTGGACGTTCCATTTAGATTTAAACTTCTGAATTATGAAAAAGTGAATTATAAAAAACGTGTGTATAAACATTTATTTACATCAAAGCCATGGGCGTTTTTAGATAATTTTCGGTCAGTAGTAGACACATCTTTTTATGAGGCAATCTTTAGAAAAAAAAAATGAAGGATCCTAAAACCCCCTAGGCCACATGGTAAACCAGGGACCCAAATTGGTCCATTTAGAGCCCTCAGAGGGCAAGGAGCGGCTTATATGGTTATAAAACTTTTATAATTCATCACCTAACTGTATTATCCCAGCAAAAATGTATCTATGGATAGATAATTTTGAACCCTATAATCACTGTGTTATGAGGAAAATTCTAGGTTTCCATATTTTCGGAGGGCTCCTATAGTTTCACTTATGTTAGCTCCGTTTTGGCCAAAAGCCAGTTTTAGCTCCATATTAGACGATGAGATATATGCATCCCAGAAGCTATCTGATGCCCATAATTGAAAAAATTGGATGCCACTTAGTATAATATTTGCGCAAATATTCGCCTTTTTCTAGAGAGTCCAATATAAATATAAGCCACTGAAGTTGGGAAGGAAAAAATGCGTTTTCACATTTGCATTTTTTATGGGGGGGGGGGCCCAAATTTCAAGGTCTCTAGAGGATAGATATTTTATTAACTATGAGGAATTGAAGCTAATCTTTTGCATGGTGTGGCTGAGCCATATAGATCTACATTTAAAATTTTTCCAGCAAAATCGAGGAGGTGACCTGGGTACCCTTAGGTGAGTTGCACGGAATGACCCACAAGAGAGAAAATGAGGGAAGAGAACAAACAGAGGGAGAAGGAAGAGAGAGAAGGAGGAAACGAAAGGGAAGAAGAGAGAGAAAGGAGGAGAGACAACCGGGAGGAAAGAGAGAGAATAAAATATTAAAAATATGAAACCAGTGAGTTATTAATTTTTAAAAGATCAAAGGTATTACAGAATAAATAAATCTCAACGCAAGAGGAGGAAAACAAAGAATTGGAAGTTATTCTTTATATTAGAAATATATGCGTCAAGACTTATTAACACGGTTTCAGGGAGAAGATTTTATTAAACCAAAAGTGGGGGGCGGGATAAAGAAGGGAATGAAGGAAACATTAATATTATTTGATGATGTTTGGTGTAATTGACTTCGATTAAAGTTTTACATTTTTCTTAAATAATGTTTAGGAGAGAGGTTGAAAGACATTTTCTAAGGGATCTTTATGTTTTTAAAAATTAAAGATTCAAATGTGCATGTTGGAAACTAAAAGGTTTTTCACACTCTGTCGGAAATTTTTTTCAACATAAATAAATAGCTATTGTCTTAAAAAATGGCGAAAAGAAAACAAAGTAAAATTTAAATAAAGATAAATTCGGGTATTGTTAAAGAAAAATATAGGGTTTTTTATACAAAAAGGTACATGTTCGGTGTGTGGCTCTTAAAAAGAAGTGAATTCACCAAACACAACAAGGGAGAATATAACAAAAGTTTATCAGGAAGTAAATTTTACAAACAACTGAATCCAGGGGAATTACATTTTCTACCAGTGTAAAATTCTTTTCTTCGGTGTGGTCAGGAAACAACTGGATAAAGATTTAGTTAGATAGGCTGACAATCCTAAACCATGGAGCAAAACCTATCAATAGGGGTTTGATGAGATGTGCATGAGCACGATTATATGGAAATAGCACAACGTTGGAAGAAAAACACGAAGCCGATAGAGAAAATCTTGTAGAATTATGTTGCTCTGATCAAAAAAATCCAACCCTTGAGCAAGAGAAAAAAAGTTGATAGGTTCATTCGTGAAGAAGATGATCAGTGCCTAATTTAAACTTGGGCTTAGGGAGGGTGGGGGGCGCGGGGCGGCGGGACGAGGGGGCGGGCAGGTGGGGAGGATGGAGGGGGGGAAATTAAAAAACTTATAACTCTAATTGCATGTCATTAAGATTGTTGAAGAGCAATTAGCTTGATGAATACCTAAATCATAATCACAAAGTTTCATAGAAAAGAGGTTTATTCCAAGGAAGGTTATTATTCTGGTCTGTTTGATTTAATTGAACTCAATTATGATAAGGGGTACAAGTATGGCTTAAACCTTATTTGATGTGGAGTAGATATTTGGGTTGTTTTCCTTGAAAAGCAAAACAGGTATACTCTTATGTTAGGCTTCCAACACAGATTTCAATAATAGCAAGAGGAAAACCTAAAAAATTGTTGGACTGATGAGGGGTAACAGAGTTCTACTCTTACAACCAAAACATTTTTGAATTGTCTTTAAAATAACAACATTACATTATACAGAAGTACCTTAATGAAGGAAAAGCGGTTATTGAGCGTTTTTTAATCACGCCCTTAAAAGAGAGATATATAAAAAAATTCCACTCAATTCGGTTCCTGTCTTTTTCCAACAATGTTGTCTTTTAATCAGGACATGTAGATAAGTACAATGATACGATTCATACCTCAAACGAAACGAAAGATCAGAAACATTTTACAATTTTAAATAATGAAAAAGTATTAAGGTCAGAAAGCCTAAAGTTCAAATGTTAGGTAGTATAGTAGAAAGAATTTTACAGTGGAATCTCATTTTGAAAAAAGGTTAAACCAAGCGATGGACAATGAACTTTTTAAAATTGTTTGATGTCGCGGGTTACAGTTCCTTGACTTCCAAATTATGTGATTTAAAGCGGGAAAGAGATTTTTAGGTCATTTATTATTCACAAGGATTACAAAGAAAGACCAAAGATGTCAAGAAGAGGGATGAATTGTTTTTTTTTTTACTCCGCCCCTTTTTTTTTAGCTATTTTTTTTTTTTTTATATTTTTTTATTTTTTTTTTGTTTTTTTTATTTTTTTTTTTTAAACTCTTACCCTTTTTGGCATCCGCCCACCACAAGCACATTGCACCAACAAAGCCCCACCACATAAGCCACATCCACGCAACCCACCCACATAAGCCACATCCACATCCATCATCATCCACATTAATGAGTGATTAGTTATTAGTTCCCCACACAACATAGTTTAATTTTAATTTAAAAAAAAAATTGCTCCACCCACACACAAGCTCCACCCAACACCACAAGCCCCAACCCCCATGTGCGCCCCCAGGCTTTTGAGACCCACACCCCCCTCATCCCACCCCCACCCTTCCCCACACACACTGGGGAGGGAGAGCGGATGAGTGTGGGGGGGGAGGGCAGCGGGGGGTAGTGGTCGGTGGTTTTCGTTGGGGAAGACTGAGTTCGAAGTTTCGGCCTGGCCCGCCCGCGCCCGGCACCCACCCTCCCCCCCCCCACGCCACCAAAAAAAAAACCCCTGCCAAACACATACCCCTCTGCCCGCACAGACCCCACGATTCCGGTAACAAAGCCAAACAAAAGTAAATAAAAACACCCTAACAAAAACCCATCCCCACCACCTCCCCGCCCTACCCCCCAAACCTACCCTCCCCCATCCCCCCCCCCCCCCACCCCTTCCTGGCCCCCCCCCCTCCACTCCCCCCTCTCCTCTCCCCTCCCCCCCTCCTTTATTTTATTTTTACATCTCCTTTATTCTTTTCTTGTAATTCAAAATCAGATAATTTAGAAGGGGGAAAGCATTTATAATTAAACAAAAGTAATAACATGAACAAAATCTTCTTCTCGCAGCAGTTTGCTGATGGTTTGTTTTGATTGAAACTCGATCACATATCTGTTCAAAACAAAAGATTTGAAGAACAATTGGGTATATATAATGATCTATATTATTGATATTAATAAAATAATAAAATAACATTACCTCCAGAGAAGGATTAGGTCGTGTCAGATTTCCTTGAGAAAAAAAAAGAAAAGGGGAAAAAAGAAAAAAAATAAGATTAAGTTGTGTGTTTGTGGTGGTTCACCCAGACAGTGTTTAAACTGAAAAAAAAATAATAATAATAATTAATGAGTCAAAGACAGACACACACACCACACACACCACACACACCCACACACCACACACACACACACAACACACCACACACACACACACACCACACACACACACACACACGTCGGCGCCACATGCACATTCACACGCTGACAATATACACACACACACACCGGCACACACGTGACACGCACACCACACATATACCACATATACACAACACACACACATACACACACATACACACACACATTACCACACATACACACATACACACACAACACAACACACAACACCACACACACACACACACACACACACACACCACACAACATATAACAAACATTACCACACAGAGAGAGACGAGGGATAATTTCTACACCTTTGACTCGACTCTTCAAAGATCAGAGGACGTGAGAGAACTTTGCCAGCCGAGAAAATATCATTCAATTCTCTTCTAACGATTGAATGGTCTTTAAGGAAGTCATTCTTTTTTGCCATTCGTCGTGTAATTCAAAGGCCTCACTGTTCCTGGATCAGTTATCAAGATGTTCTTATTGGGGACAACCTGTTATAAAAAGACACACAATAATTATTGTTGCTACATGATTTAATTCTGTATAAAACAAACAATAATGAATTGGTTAAGGATCTCACCTGTCATCTGTGAAAACGATGATCGGAAGGTCGGAAACATTATCTGCACAATCCATTCTCGAAATAAAACCTCGCACGCAAGTTGGTTTAAATAGGCAAACTTGATGACGTAATGGGAGATTTCACAACAATGGTTTTTCAGGGTGTGCCCCACATAGAATATGACCGAAATTTTTTGGCTTGCGTTCGGGCGGGCAGCTTGGCGGGACTCCCAGACTGACTCATTTTAACCGAAAATGGAACAGCTTGCCTTTGAATGATTTTGAGGAAAAACTACGTTTTAAAAGCTGTTTTTGCTTGCTTTTAGCTAAACTTTGTTCTGTTAGTGTTCTGCATGATTTACAGTAAGATATAACCATGGGAGACATGGCACAGATACTTCCTCATTTTCACAGCACGACTGGCTGCTTAAAGTGCACTTTCCCCATTTTACAAAACCGAAGAGGATAGTGAACTTTCCCTTTCCTTCGTGCTTGAAGAGATAAAGTGAAGTATACTCGATGGAAAATTAATGGTATAAGAAAAATTAAGTTATTTTCCCTAAGAGGAACATGGACAAATATTCGTTGGTTCACTCTTGATGGAATGAAAATATGAAAGGAAGAAGTGCTTAATCAGAAGTCTCAATCTTTCATAGTCTCAATTTTACATTTGCTTGTATGGGAGAAGGGGATAGGTGGGGAGAAAATCAGTCTCAATTTTATATTTCTTGTATGGGAGGGAAGGGGATAGGGTGGGAAAATCAGTCTCCTATTTTGGCGCTTTTTGGCGCTTTGAATCGAAAGTTTTTCCCTTTCCCCCCATTCATTTGAATGGAGTCCCAGAAACACCCATTTATCATCTACTCGCATCCCTGAGGTGTTCTTCCAGCAGCGCAGTCCTCTTCTTGGCATCCCATATTGCGAGCTCGATGTGCGATTGCCCTCTTCTGCCCAGATCCTTCCTTCTCAGACCCCCATCGACGACAGGTGCCGCCGTTCACCTCCTTGTCCTTTCATGGTGCACAGATTGAGAAGGTAGATGATTGCTCATGGAAGGATTGTTCTTTTTCCCACAGAAGCTCAACACGAACTTCTTGTGAAAATTTTGTCTTTTCCCTCCACCCCCCCCCCACCCGGGTTTTTTTTTGTTCCTTCCCTCATGGCCTCTCAGTCTTTTGTCTTCTGCTATGTCTGCCTTCTGCCTCTCTTCTGCTTTCTACCGCTGTTGCTTCTTCCCTTTTGCTTTCTGAGCCCGTCTGTCAGAAGCGCTCTTCATCTTGCTCGCGAGAGCCTGTCCCGCTGTGCTTCTACCCTCTCTGCTTCTTCGTTCACATCAGTTTTCGTATTCTTCCGCCTTACAAGCTTTCTCCCCCTCCTCATTGCGTCGCAGCCGATGGGGCAGGTGCATTTATGTCACATGTGGAAATTGTCACGCCATTCTGAGGGAAGTATTGAACGAGGCCCCTGCACCACCCATTACGCTTCCCAATAGCCGCAGGAGAGACCCCAGCCCCCCTCCTTTGTGCCAGAAACACCCATTCACAGTGTTTTGCACTTTACCACACCCGCGAGAATTGCCAACACGTCGCAGGCCACAACGATCACCAAGTGCACGAAAATGCATGCGAGAGCACCCGATGGACGTTGCCAAGTAATGCACGGATGGAGGAACATGGAAAGAACCCCGCATGGACGAGGGATGACAAATGGCTGCAGGATAAGGTATTAAAACCAATGGTGTGAAGGAGGGATTTTTGAAAGGAGATTATTGTCGGACTGTTGAAGTGGCTTTAATCGGCTTTAAACAGGCTTTAAAGTGCTTTTATCAGTAGTCTCAATTCTTTCATAGTCTCAATTTTACATTGCTTGTATGGAGGAAGGGATAGATAGGTAGGGGAGAAAATCAGTCTCAATTTTACATTTGCTTGTATTGGGGGAAGCGGATAGGTGGTGAGAAATTAGTCTCAATTTTACCTTTTGCTTGTATGGGAGGCGAGGGGATAGGTGGGAGAAAATTAGTCTCCTATTTGGGCTTGAGGCGTTGAGTCAGAAAGTTTTTCCCATTCCCTTTCATTTGAATGGGGTCCAAGAAACCCCATTTATTCATCTTCTGGATGTGGCTTCATTCCCATTCACTCACATCACCACTTGCCCTCTTCCCCATCATTTTTCCTCCACATTCTCCTGTATATTTGTTATGAGGTGAGGGAGAGAAGCGAAAGACTGCTTTCCTTTTTCTCAATTCATTACTTTTATTATATTTTCAAGTCCTTCTTGTTTATTCTTCGCCCCTGAGTGATGATGGCCAAGTCTTGTTTAAGTAAGATGAAGAAGAATCGTGTTATGGTTAAAATCTGTCTTAGGTGCTTTTTTTGCTGTCTTGCTGATAAAAATTACTTGCTTATAAATGATTGATTGCGTTGTGTTTTGTATAATAATGGTTTGTTGTGATTTCCAATCTGTCTCGGTGTCTTTTCCTTCATGGTCGATGCAGTGCACAAGTTAAGTTAACGGGACGTTCGACCAATATTTGCCTTGTCAAGCAGGCGTACACTTCACTGTAACGCTCGGCATAATCCCGAGTGTGCGCTGAGGGCACTGACCCCGATTAGACCGACCATCCACAGGAAGGATCATGCGAAGTACTGTACCCTGCCCGGATTGGCAGTGCAAATGCCGTTCATGGTTGCTCAGCACCATGCCTGTGTGCGGAGTTATCTGTGCCCGGTGGCCTCAGGGGGCCAGGTGTTTTTGGGAGCGGACCCAAGTGCTTCCCCTCGTGGCAAGCCTCGAACCCCGGATCCACGACAATATATTTATTATATTTATCTATATCATGCAATATATTTTTATTAAAAGCTCCTTCTTACCACCTCAAGGACATCGCTCGTGATATTAAAGTTCGGTTATTTCCGGGGACGTAGAAAGCTGAAATATCGCGTGCTGATGGACATCGAGTAATGCCACCAGGAAAAAATACAAAAACCATCGGAAAGCCGCCCTAAATGAAAAATCTGAAAATAAGTGCAGCTGTGTTATGCTCATTGCAGGTGCAGTGACCCAAGACAATGGCATGGAGGTCATGCTTGCAACTGCTGCACTTTATATGTACGTCACGCACAAAGCACGGGATCCGTTATCGCTTGCAATGTGGCAAGTGTACCCCATTAGTATATTATATATATATAGTTGCGTGGGTGAAGCTGCATGGCGGGCTGTCAAGATCAAAGAGGCTGGATGGTGATACTTTTACACTTTTACTCTTCAGCGCTGATCATACCTTTGCTCTTCTGGCCTTCATTTCACGAGCAGTATTTATCACTGATCACTCGCGAATTGATGTTATTTCCTGGAATAATAACGAAATAATCCTGGAAATATTCCAGTTAAGCATGTCCAAATCAATGGCCCTTGACCCTGCTTTTTGTGATGTCACAATTGTTGTGCCAGTGCGGAGAGTGACACTTTGTGCAAATCGAATATCTCGCATTATGTTGTTTTGTGATATTGCTTGGAGCCCAATTTTGGTTTTTCCATAAGTACACAATAGTTCTTCTGGCTCGCTGTCACCCCGCATTATCAGGATTCAAATTTAAATGAGAACACACTTGGAAACGATTGTCATATGATTGCACTGTTTTTTTTTTGGTAAAAAGCTCATATATTTTTTGATTACTTTCTCATCGTGAGACTTTTGAAATACTGCATAATTTTTTCATTTGAGGATTATTTCATGATATTCTCAGAGTGTTGTGGGCCTTCGTACTAACGCAAAGGCCTATTGTTGCAAAAAAAATTGCCAATGGAACCCTATTTGGATATATTGTATGCCAGCCAAATACCAACTCGTTTCCTTGCTGTATGGAATATTAAGAAAAGGGGGCGGGGAGAAGAGGGAGAGGGCAGAGGAGTGGAAGGGAAGAGAGAGGGAAAGGGGAGAGTGTTGGAGCGTGAGTGGGGTGAGAGGGTGAGAGGGGGGTGGGATCTCCAGCAGATGTGACGCCCAGCTTTAACGTCCATCCGGGAGTGGCACACACATTGATGATCATCCTACTGTGAACACTGGGATGTCTAATTTATAGCTGGGTCCGTCCCTCCTCTCTCCCTCTCTCTCTCCACTCCTCTGTCTCTCTTCTCCTCTCTCTCTCTCTCTCTCTCTCTCTCTCTCTCTCTCTCTCTCTCTCTCTCTCTCAACATCCTTGCTTCTCACCGTGCTCTCCACCCATCCCCCTCTGTTAAGGAAACTTTAAGGAGCTGGATGGTTACTTGTTGAATTTTGGGAGAGAAATGGGGGGGGAGAGGTGAGAGAGGGAGGACTTTCACGCTCACGTCAATTCCTATGGTCGGCATTCTGGCACGTGACTGAGCTCCATCAGGCCCTGTCTCCTTCTCATCTCAGCGGTAACATTCTCGGGATGATTGATTTTTGTGGGAAATTTCATGGATAGTTAGAGTTCCTTGTTGTGATATCCAGCTTCAAGTTGATTTCGCTTCTTGGGCAGTTTATTATTCCGCAGCTGTATTAGGATGTACTGGTATTGATAGTTTGGTTTAAAATGGCCTTGATTTGCTTCTCGGGGACGATATGTTTTCAGGATCAGCCTTCGTTCTGCAATGAGTATTCTTTGTTTGTTTTGTGCATTTGTTTGTCACATATTCGTGCCCTTTCCTAACTCCAAGGTATTTGTAAGATGCTTGCTATTTTCTATTCCTGTTTGTTGTATGTGGGTCGTTTTTTACGGAACGAAATCTAAAGATTTCTAACAGTTATTGATTGACTTCCGTCTCTGTTTGTGTTTTGTTTGTTTGTGATGTGTGTGTGTGTTTGTGTGTTTGTGTGTTTGTTTGTAGGACGATAACTCAAACGGAAGAAGCTACCAATGTAAATTGCACCACGTATTCAGGGAGGGTGTATGGCTAGCGCTGAAGATTTTTGGTCAAAATCCGGTCAAAGGTCAAGGTCACAGGTGAGGTCAAACATAATTCGTAAATCATGTGGATAAATGGAGATTTTGCTTTCGGTCACGTTACGAGTTCGTTTTAACTTCGATTTTTAATTTTGTCTTCGGTTTTGCGATCGCTAGACGCTTAACACTCCGGTTGTCGAAGTTCTGGTAAAAATCGGTATGTTTTGGAGACGTTTTAAGATTGTATAAAGAATCTCACTCGCAGCGTCACGGCTCGTCACGTGTTTGCAGCGCGCTCGAAGCAGACGCGTCGTGAGTCACGTAAGGATTTTGCGTCGTGCGCGCTGACGGTGTTTTTCGATAAAGTGGTGTTTAAAATCATTTTTATCCCAATAAAGTTATCGTCGCATGCCTGACTCCGCTAAGCCTCCGGATTATGTAAAGATTGTTGGTGGATGGCCGAATAGTACGTTTTGTGACTTTGCATAAAATAATATTAAATAATTGGTGGAGCAAATGGAGATTTTTGCTTCGTCGACAGTTACAATTTTTGATGGTTTGTACAGAATCATCGTAGAAACTTGCTGGTTTGCGTCGCTACTTCTCTAGAGACAGCTTTTATAACCACAAGGTCAGAGGTGGAAGTTGACGATTTCGTAAGGACACCAGTCTAGGACTGATTGTTTTGTTTGTTTGTTTTACCTCCACCACCGAAGGTGAAGGAGGTTAGGTTTTCACCTCTTTCTCTGTCTATTTGTACTGTTTGTCTGTTTGTCTGTGTTATTTGCAAACGAAAGATTTTCAAGTATATTGGTTAGTTGATTTTGTTTATTCTGTCTATCTGACTGTCTGTTGCTACAGATCACATTTAAAACCGATTCTTCACGAAACTCACCACATGTAGAGTTTGACAAAGTAAGAAGCCTATTGTTTTTGAGGTTCAAAGGTCCAAAAGGTCAATGTAGGCCAAAGGTCAAACTAGATGTATTCTAAAATCCTCAATTTTCAGCCGATTGACTTGAAATTTGAGAGAATTTATATTTCAGGTCACATGAATTCAACTAGCCCAATTATTTTTGAGTCGTCAACATAGGCCCAGGTCAACAGCTGAAGATAGTTCAAATCCTTCCAACTTTTCATTCAGATTGACTTGCAAATTGAAGAGGAGTTCCATATTTGCGTCATGAATTAAACCAGCAATTATTTTTAAGTTCAACAGAGAACCAAAATGTCAACATAGTTCAGGTCAACAACTAAGGTGGTATTTCTAAAATCCTCAATTTTCATCGATTGACTTGAAATTTGAAGAAATTTATATTTTAGGTCATTGAATTCAACCAGCCATTTTTTTTGAGTCACATCGACCGAAAGGTCGATATTGGCCCAACTCACACAACTAAGGAGATATTTTTAAAAATCCTCAATTTTATCCCATTGACTTGAAATTTGAAAGAGGATTTGCTATCAAGTCACTGAATTCAAACCACCATTATTTTCGAGTCAAAACATCGGCCCAAAAGGACAACAGTCCGAATTTCTAAATTCATTTGGCATCCGGATTGACTTGAAATTTGAAGTTAATATTTTATATTTCAGGTTCATTGATTCAACCACCAATATTTTTGAGGTCCAAAATTTGTTTTATGGATTTGCCAAGTATTCATCTCTGTATGATGGTCTTCTTCGTTTGTCTGTCTGTCTGTCTGTCTGTTTGTTTTGTTGTTTATCCCCAAAGTTTGTTTGTTGATAATTATGATGTCATAGTCACGTGGTGTGGCTGCCATCTGGCAAAGCAGCAAAACTTTGGGTCTCTGTAATCTCTGAAACCACACCAAGGAAAAATTTGAAACTTGACACATGGCATAGTACTCCTAATGGGAATAAGGTGTGATTTTTTCATGAGTTATAGGTGGCCTTCGTTATGACGTCATAATTTCATATGTAGAATGCTACATCTGACGTACGAAAAGTTTTGAGGTCATCCAGAATTAAAATCTCCACGAAAGTTTTTGGATGATGTCATCAGTCTCGTGATTCGGCAGCTATATTGTCTAAAAATAATACCTTCAAAAATATTCTTCTCTGAAGTGGTTTAACAGATCGAGGTGAAAACTTCAACAAATGTTTCCCAAACCATGGTGGACAAAGTATGTTATAGGAATATTTGATAGGTCACATGTTCTTGGCACCATATTGGATTTACCCCAAAACCTTAAAAAAACGTCTTCTCCAGAACAGCTTGGACAGATTGAGAGGAACTTTTTTTAATTTTTATTTTTTATACATGTCGAGGCTCGTATGAGAGCCAACACCAAGAAACGCACAACAAGAGGCGGTGGGAAGGAAGGAAAAAACAGTGGAGGGAACAGAGGACATGGCGGAGATCTGTGGACGAGAGAGGATGGGGCGGGGATACACAGGGTAAACAAAATGGACACTACAGGGACTTCAGGTTCCTTACATGAACAGGGACTTTCAGGAAGGAAAGCAGGGAAATGAAGGTGTTGGAGTGGATTTTAACGGGGTAGACAAAGAATGTAGGCTTTTCGATGGGGAAGATAAGAGATGGTGGTAAACAGCTGTTTAGAAGACCGGGGGAAAGTGGGATTGGAAGGGTTGGGAGTTGTTCCAAAGAACGGGGAAAAAGAGGAATGAAAGGGTGAAGTGTGAGCGTAATTTTAATTTTGCGTAGTTTTACCAGAAGCGCCGAGCGTTGCTGGCGGACCTTGAGCGCCCTGCGGAAATAAGGAAGGGGATACATCGGACTCAGACAGCACCAGAGGCGGGGTGGGGGGGCAAGGCCAGATGAGGGAGTGTTAGAAGACAGAGAAAGACCACTGGAACCCCCCCTTTTTTTGCCTTTGGCCGGTTGGGGGGAAAAGAGGGAACAGGTTTGGAAAAAGGAAGGGGGGGGGAACGCCAAAAAAAAAGACTCAGCCTCATCAGGAAATACCAAATTGAATCCCAAAATGCCTTGGTTTCCACACCGTGAGCGAGAAAGGTGCGAGACAGCGAGCCACCACCGGAAGAGGGGAAGACAGTACTCCATCAGGGCTGTGGAACCAAAGCTTTTTAAAATGTTCAGGAGCCTCAGTGGCCGAGGAAGGACTTCACACGATGGTCGCGACCGGCTTGAGAGGCCAGCTTGGAATGTGAGCTTTCTCAGTAAAGATAATGGCAGATAGTGAGACCAGAAGCTTGAATGAAAGGACTTCAGGAGGATGTTGAGAAGTAGATGAGCTTTTGATTTTTTGGGGGTGGGGTTTGCAGACGGTCCTTTCGGAGAGACAGGAGTAGAAAATGCTGAGACTTGTCCAAGGTGAAAGACATGTTCCACGCTGTTGGACCAGCTTGTGATTTTTACCCAGATGCTGCACAGAGTGAAAGGCTGCTCGCTTGCTGATCTGTGGGATGACAGAATGTCCACCAGAGGGTGGACTGGAGTCATCAGCAAAGCAGATAAAAGGATTTTCCAGAGATCAGAGAGAGCATTGATGAAAACCAAAAAAAAGAACAGGCCCAGAAAAGTGCCTTGAGGAATTCCAGCCTGGACAGGAAGACTGAATGAGAGAACTCCATTAAGGGCCACACGTTGGCTGCGAACAGGAAGAAGTCTGTACCAATGAGTGGAGATGGCCTTGGATACCATAGAAGGGAGAGTTTGCGTGAGCAGGCAGGGTGCCAGACCGTGTCAAAAGCATGCAATATGTCTCGGGATATGGCTCTGGATTCCATGCCTAGGCATTGACGTATCTCCATTCCATTGTTGGGAAGCAGAAGCAGCATATCCAAGGGTTACAGCTACCCTGGTCTGTAATCCAAATCGATTATCAAGAATCAAGCCATTTGAGAAGAGGAAGGGTTTAATGTTGGAAAGCCGAATGATGATTCCATTAACCTTGCTCGCATGATTTGTGAGAAAGCTGATTGTCTAGTGGCATGGATCTGTTTTTGCACCCTTTTGTAAGGCAGAGCAGTAAGTTTGCTGATTTATACACAGGTGGCAGATTACTTGAGCAAAGGACGAAGGAGTGAATATAACAGAGAGAGGGTGAGCAAGAGCAGCAGAGATACGTTTTTTTCAGGACTGTGGGCTGATGCTTTGCTGACATGGTTGCAGAATCTGGTCAAGTTTGACAGCAAACTCTCCACCTTGTCAGGAGAAAGGACACAGAGTCCAGGAAGAGCTGCGTGCTTCTGGGATAAGGTGGTTCAGAAAGCGATGGGTTGGAACACAAATTTAGAAGCAAAACTGAGTTTAGGCATTCAGCCTATTCACGTGCAGGGTTTAGGCTGTATGCAAAATATTCCTACGTGTCAGTGTATTCTAAAACTTCACCAAGTATTCCCCAAGCCATGGGTTTGATATTAAGTTTGCTTGAGGAATATTGATAGCGTCACATGGCTTTGGCAGCCATATGAATGAAAGAAAAAAATATTAAAACTAATGTTTCTTCTGGCAACCGCTTAATCATCGATGTGAAACTTCACAATTATGATCTCGTGGTGAATGTGGAATAAATGTTTTAAATTTCAACTTGGTCGGACGCATGGTCTGGCATGCCAGAATTATTATTTTTGATCTGGTTCATTTTTATTGTTTTGAGATGTTTGCGTAAGCTCCACTTGCGTGCCTTGGATGGCTGGAGGTAGAATCTCCTCTCTTTGTGTAATAATTTGATAAATCAATATCCAGTTCTTGGGATACACCAAAGATAGAACCATCTTTTCCAACGTAAGACATTTATATTTGATTAAAAATAATGTCATTAAAAAAATTATTTTTGTTGAGTTGAAATAACACATATGGGTCATTCCGTGCCAACTCACCTAAATTTCAAAAACCTCCCCAGGTCACCTCCTCAGATTTTGC
>CM068957.1:16761568-16777048 GCA_035128595.1 Eptatretus atami
TGGCTAGGGTTAGGATCTCATTTTTTTTTCTAAAGATTGCCTCATTAAGATGTTTTCGTTACTGAACCTAATAATTTTATCAACGCCCATGGCTTCATAGTAAATAAATTTTATTTACATGCACCGTTTTTTATAATTATTCACTTTTCATATTCAGAAGTTTATAAATCTTAAATGGAACTATCAGGAAAGAGTTACTGCCAGAATTTTATAAACTGGTATACAAAATTTCAGATTGTGCATCAGAATGCTCTAGTAAAGCACAGTACTTCCTAGTTTTAGGAAGCCAAATATGGCAATTTGGCCCACTTGGTACAAAAACAGGTGAACTTGCAGGGTTGCGCATGAGGTCTAAAATTATGCTTCTTATTTAGACATTAGTGATAAGGCATGTTATTTATTCTAAATACATGCTAATGATTACTTTCGTAAGTATTGCAAATTATAAATTAGAACAAATTTGATTGAGTGAGTAGCAGCTTTTTTTTACAGATACAGAAGACAATGAATATTAGCTAATTTTTAGCAGCGTCTCGCGTAGGGAACGCTGCTCTAAGAGAGCTCGGCGTTGTTCTCTTCTTCTTGTTCTTCTTCTTGTGAAGACAAAACCTTCGGGACTCGGCTCTTTATATACAGGATCTGGATCCCTTAAATACTAAACACCGTACACAATCCTCGCATGAGGGCCTTTTTGAGACGTCTTCATGAACTTTTCAATATATTCGCGACATTTTGCTTTTAAGTTTCGAAAAAGTTCCACGTTCTATTTAAAAGATTATTCCATTTATATATGTAATTCGTAAATACACTATTTCTCGGTTCATGAACGAGTCGTCCATGACGGACGTGACGTGACGGCAGTGATGAAATATCATAGGAAGTGTTGTTGTTTTTTGTTTTTGTTTTTTTTAATTCTTCTTCCTCTTCTTGTTCTTCTTCTGGTGAAAAGACAAACCTTTAGGATGCGGCTCTTGGACACAATTTGTCCTTGTTATACCTTAGAAAACTCTTTAATGACCTTTCATTTTTATGACATTCATTATCACTAGCCGATCCCGTCACAGACGGATTCCGTTCCATGGCCCAATATGACAACCATGGCGGCTCTGTGTAAGGGCCGGATCCCAGTCGATGTACTCCATGGCCTTACCTAATGAGGCTACAAAAAACGTCCTTGCTACACGACATTTTTGGTGTACACTATTCCTTTGTGAAGAAGCTCCCCTGATTTGTTTGCACGTGTTCTACTTTGACGTACAAACACCGTGTCAAAACTTCTCAGGTCACAGTACAGAGAGGAAAAACGGACGCGGCCGCTAGAGGAGCAAAAATTGGTCCTTCAGTATTAATATATAGAAGATACAATGTTTCTTTTTACATTTTTGGCGTCAAATTCTACATTCTGAGGTAGTCAGCATGTGCAGAAGAGGTTACATTGCAGACGCTATTTCGAGAGTGGAATTACACCTTCTCAGCGGTGCAGTCTGTCGACGACAGAACGAATGACGTCAGCGAATGACGACCGATTATGTTCAGGACGTCCTTACGCCTCTCAGCTGGTGACGTCACACACATCGCCATGTAAAACGAATGTAAAACGAAAAGTGTTTATTCTCCCTCAGGATTGAGTTTGACTATTTCCACTATGTGCGATGCACTCGTACAGTACGAAGTTTCTTTCAGTCAGGTCACCAGTACGAGAAAAACGCTGACGCGGACCGCTAGAGAGCACCAAAATTGGTCCTTCAGTATTAATACATCGAATGCATTATCTAGCACTCAGAGGCACAGAATTTTACATCTTAGAAAACAGTCGTGAACATGCTTAAAAGTCATGCTGTGACAGTTTACTGACGTCCACCAGATTTTTATGTCAGGGGGCCCTCAACACACAAAGAATGTCGAAGTAATGGCCACCCAGCATTGATCTTTCTTTTTTTCTGGAGCGCCATGACAATATTTCACCATTTTTGGTCAAAGTGGCATTTAAACTTCCTACAATAGAAACATATGGCATTATCAGGCATTCTGATAACAGATCCTAAATTTCATATTGCCAGTTTATAAATTCTGCCAGTATCCACTTTGCTAGAGTGTTCAAGTTTCAGATTTATAAGCTCATGAATATGAAAAAGTGAATAAATTATTAAAAAACGTGCATGTAAATAAAAATTATTTTAATATGAAGCCATGGGCTGTGAGATAAAATTATTTCGCAGTCAAGTCGACACATCTTATATGAGGAAAATCTTTGGAAAAAAAAAATGAGATCCTAAACCCCTAGCCACATTGGTCAAACTAGGGACAAAATTGGTCCATTTAGAGCCCTCGAGCAAGGGCTTATGGTAAAAAAACTTTTATAATTCATCACCTAACTGTATTGTCCTAACAAAAATGTATCTATGGATAGATAATTACCCTATAATCACTTGTTAGAGGAAAAAAATTCTTAATTCCATTATTTTTAGGAGGGCTACTATAGGTTTCCACCTTATTTTAGCTCGTTTTGGCCCAAAAAAGCAATTTTTAGCTCCTAAAGAGTGAGAAAATATGCATCCCAGAGGCTATCTTTGATGCCCAAATTGAAAAAAATTTGATGCCAATTAGTAATATTTGCCAATATTAACTTTATAGAGGGAGTCCATATAAAATTATAAGTCCCTTTGAAGTTGAAAAATAATGGCGTTTTTCACATGGCATTTTTAGGGCCAAATTTCAAAGCGTCTCTCGCAGATAGATATTTATAAAACTATGAGAATTGAAAGCTAATCTTTTGCATGGTGTGGTTAGAGCCATATAATCTACATTTAAAAATTTTTCTAGCAAAATCTGAGAGGTGACCTGGGGAGGTTTGAAATTAGGTGAGTTGCACGGAAGGACCCACACCCTTTTCTTGTAGTATCCTTGAATGCAAAATTATTTATTTTCTTGAAGTCTTCTTTGCTGTCATTTTATTGTAAACAGAATATATGGACAGATTAATATGATGACAGTACTGCCAACCCATCTTCTTGTTGTTAAATCAGTTTGTATTCTCGGACTTTGCTATAATTATCCAATTACCTCCTTCTTTGTCATATAACTATTGCTCACCATCATATAATTCCAAGTCCTTGAATCGTTTATTGTTGTTTGCTAATTGCGCTTTCACATATCTCCTGATTCTTAACCAAGAGGATTATTATCTTCTTTACGAGACTGATAAAATCGTGTAGTCTTTTAGGTTGAATTGAAAAAGACCAATTATATCTAAATCACACTATTTATCCCCAATTTCTCTATTCTCATATAACTATTCTTCCTTCTTTATAAATTAATACTAGCAGATAATTGAATTTAATAAGAAAGGTTGTATGGTTTGTTGAACCAGTGTTTGGTTGTAAATTTACTCCTTAACAAAATGTGCCGTTTTATTTAAGGAGTTATATTATGATAATCACTTAATCTCACCAAGTCATTCGCATCAGTCTGGGCTTGATAAGAATATTAATTATAAGCATTTTTCATATTAATATTTTTTGATATACTATATTTTCTGTCATTCAGCCTGTGCCTTTGTGTAATAATTTGATAAATCAATATCCAGTCTTGGGATACACAAAGATAGAACCATCTTTTCCAACGTAAGACATTTATATTGATTAAATAATGTCATTAAAAAAATTATTTTTGGTTGAGTTGAAATAACACATATGGGTCACTCCGTGCCAATCACCTAAATTCAAAAACCTCCCAGGTACCTCTCAGATTTGCTGCCGGAAAAATATTTAAGTAGCATCTATATGTCTCACCCACCATGCAAAAGATTAGCTTTCAATTCCTCATAGTTTAAAAAAATATCTATCTCTAGAGACCTTTGAAATTTTGGCCCTAAAAAATGCCAAATTGTGAAAACGCATTTTTTTCAATTTCAGGGCTTATAATTTTTATAATGACTCCTTCTAGAAAGTTAAAATATGCAAATATTTCTAATTGGCATCCAAATTTCAATATATGGCATCAGATAGCCTCTGGGATGCATATTTCTCACTCTATAGAAGCTAAAAATTGCTTTGGGCCCAAAACGAGCTAAAATAAAGTGAAACTATAGTAGCCCGTCCTGAAAATATGGAACAACTTTAGAAATTTTGTCCTCATAACACAGTATTAATAGGGTCATTATCTTATCCATGATACATTTTTGTTTGGATAATAAGGTTAGGTGTATGAATTATAAAAGTTTTACCATAAGCCCTTGCCTCCGAGGGCTCTAAAATGCGACCAATTTTGTCCCCTGGGTTGACCATGTAGGCTAGGGTTTAGGATCTTCATTTTTTTTCTAAATATTGCCTCATATAAGAGGTGTCTACTGGCCGAAAATTTTTATCTAACGCCCATGCTTCATATTAAAATAAATTTATATTTACTGGCCACGTTTTTATAATTATGCACTTTTTTTCATATTCAATGAGCTTATAAACTGAAACTGAACGACTCTAGCAAGTTGATACTGCAGATATTTATAAACTGGCATATGAAATTTAAGGATCTGTTATCAGGATGCCTGATAAATGCAATGTTTCTATCTGTAGGAAGTTTAAAATACCACTTTGACCAAAAATGCGTGAATATTCTCATGGCCTCAGAAAAAAGAAAGATCAATGCTGGGTGCCATTCTCGACAATCTTTGTGTGGCTGAGGCCCCTGACATAAAATCTGTTGGACTCAGTACCAACTTCACAGCATGACTTTAAGGCATGTTCAAAGACCTGTTTTCTAAGATGTAAAATGTCTGCTGCCTTCTGAGTGCTAGATTAATCATGATAATGAATGTCATAAAAAGATGAAAGGTCATTAAAGAGTTTTCTAAGGTATAAAAATTACTAATATTATTTGTTCTAATTTGTAATTTGCCAATTTCACTTACGAAAGTGAATATAGCACGTATTTATGAATAATAACATCCTTATCACTAATGTTAATAAGAAGGCATATTTAGCTCATGCACACCCTGCAAGTTAACCTTGTTTGACCAAGTGCGGCCAAAAGCCATATTTGGCTTCCTAAAACTTAGGAGTATGGTTTTCTAGAGACTTCTGATGCCACAATCTCAAATTTGATACCAGTTTATTTAAAAATTCTGCAGTAACTCTATCCTGGATCGTCCATTTAGATTTTATAAACTCTGAATATGAAAAAAGTGAATAATTATAAAAAACGTGCAGTAAATAAACTTTATTTTACTTATCAAGCCATGGGCGTTAGATAAATATTCGGTCAGTAGAACACATCTTATTTATGAGGCAATTTCTTGTAGAAAAAAATGAAGATCCTAAACCCCCTAGCCACATGGTCAAACCAGGGACAAAATGTCCATTTAGAGCCCTCAGAGGCAAGGGCTTAGTGGTAAAACCTTTTATAATTCATCACCCCTAACTGTATGTATCCAGCAAAAATGTATACTATGGATAGGATAATGACCCCTATAATCACTGTGTTATAGGAAAAAATCTAAGATTGTTCCATATTTTCAGAGGGCTCCTATAGTTTTCACCTTATTTTAGCTCGTTTGGCCAAAAAGCTTTTTTAGCTTCCTTATAGAATAGAAATATATGCATCCCAGAAGCTATCTGATGCCATAATGAAAATTTGGATGCCACTTAGTAAATATTTGTCAATATTCGCTTTCTAGAGGAGTCCAATATAAAAATTATAAAGCCATGAAGTTGGAAAAAATGCGTTTTTCACAGGCATTTTTAGGGCCAAATTTCAAAGGTCTCTAGAGATAAAATATTTTTAAACTATGAGGAATTGAAAGCTAATTCTTTTGCTATGGTGGGTAGAGCATATAGATCTAACATTTAAGAATTTTTCCAGCAAAATCTGAGGAGGTGACCTGGGGACCCTTAGGTGAGTTGGCACGGAATGACCCACAAGAGAGAATGAGCGAGAGGAGAAGAGGAGAGAAGGAGGAGAGGGAGAAGAGAAGAGAAGGAGGAGAGGTGAGAGGAGGAAAGAGACGAGAATAAATATAAAAATATGGAAACCAGTGAGATTAAAAAAGATCAAAGGTATTACAGTAAAATAAAATAAACTCAACGCAACGAGGAGGAAAACAAAGAATTGGCAAGTCTATAGAAAGTATATGCGTCAAGGGACTATTAACATCGGTTCAGGAGGAAGATTAAACGAGAAAGTGGGATAAAGAAAAGAATGAAGGAAAACATTATATTATTGATGATGTTGGTGTGTAATTGACTTCGATTAAAGTTTTACATTTTTTTCTTAAAAAATGTAGGAGAGAGTGAAGACGATTTCAAGTTTCTTTATGTTTTAAAAATTAAGATTCCCAAATGTGCATGTTGGAAACTAAAAAGGTTTTCACACTCTGTCGGAATTTTTCCACATAAATAAATGAGCTATTGTCTTTTAAATGCGAAAGAAAACCAAAAGTAAAAATATCTCGTATGTTAAAAGTAAAAATAATAGGGTTATACAAAAAGGTACATGTTCGGTGTGTGGCTCTAAAAAGAGTGAATTCACCAAAACCACAAACAAGGGGGAGATATACAAAAGTTTTATCAGGAAGTAAATTTACAACACTGAAATACCAGGGGAATTACATTACCAGGGTATTCTTTCTGTGGGCCAGGAACAAAACTGGATAAAAAGATTAGATGAGGCTGACAATCCTAAACCATGGAGCAAACCTATCAATAGGGTTGATGAAGTGTGCAGAGCACGATATTGATTATTGGAAATAGCACAACGTTGGGAAGAAAAACACGAAGCCGATAGAGAAATCTTGAGAATTGTGTCTGATACAAAATCCAACCTGCAGAGAAAAAAGTTGATAGGGTCATCGGCAAGAGATGACAGTGCCTAAAGTGTGAAACTGCGCTTGGAAATTAAAAAAAACTTATAGGCTTCTAATGATGTCATTAAAGATTGAAGGAGCAATTAGCTGTATGAGATACCTAAATCAATAATTCACCAAGTTTTCATAGAAAAGAGGTATTCCAAGGAAGTTGATTATATCTGTCTGTTGATTTAATTGAAACTTCAATTATGATAAGGCGTACAAGTATGCTTTAACCGTTATTGGAGTTGAGGAGTAGATATGTGTGGTTGTTCTTGAAAAAGCAAAACAGTAATACTCTTATGTTAGCTTTCCAACAGATCTCAATTAATAGCAAGAGAAAACCTAAAAAATTGTGACTGATGGAGGGTACAGAGTTCTACAACAAAACCATTTTTGGAATTGTCTTTAAAAATAACAACCATTACATTATAACATACCTTTAATTGAGGAAAAAGCGGTTTATTGAGCGTTTTAATCACGCTTTAAAGAGAGGAACTAATTAAAAAATTCATCAATTCGGTTCTGTCTTTTTTTTCACAACAATGGTTGTCTTAATTCAGGACATTGTAGATAAGATACAATGATACTGATTCATACCTCAACGAAAAAAACGAAGCCATCAGGAACATTACAAAAATTAAAATTTGAAAAAGAATAATGTCAGAAAAGCCTAAGTTCAAAGTTGGTGATATTAGTAAATATACAGGTGAAATCTCATTTTGAAAAGAGTTAAACCAAGCGATGGACAAATTGAACTTTTTAAAATTGTTGATGTCGTCGGTACAGTTCCTTGACTTCCAAATTTGTGATTTAAAGGGGGAAGAGATTTAGGTTCATTTTATTCACAGGAAGTTACCAAAAGGACAAAGATGAATTGTTTTTTTTTTTGACTCCGCCCCTTTTTAAAATCTTCCCCTTTGCTCCGCCCACACAAGCCACATGCACACAAGCCCCACCCACATAAGCCACATCCACGCAAAACCCCACCCACATAAGCCACATCCACATCCATCATAATCCACATTTATTAGTATTAGCTTATTAGTTCCCACACACAACATATTAATTTATTAAAAAAATTGCTTCCACCCACACAACTCCATCCCAACCAAACAAGCCCCACCCCCATGTGCGCCCCCAGCTTTGGACCCACCACCCCCCTCATCCCACCCCCCACCCTCCCCGACACAACACGGGGAGGAGAGGATGAGGGGGTGGGGGTCGTTGGTGGTTAGCGCACCTACCCCCAAACCCTACCCTCCCCCAATCACCCCCCCACCCTGCCCCTTACATCTCTCTTTACTTCTTTTCTTGTAATCCAAAACTCACGATAATTTAAGGAAAGCCCATTTCATAATTAAAACAAAAGTAATAACATTGAACAAAATCTTCTTTCGCAGCAGTCTGATGGTTGTTTTGGATTTGAAACTCGATCAACATATTCTGTTCAAAACAAAGAGTGAAGAACAATTAGGGTATATATAGATGAATTATATATGATATAATAAAATAATAAATATAACATTACCTCCAGAAGATAGGTCGTTCAGATTCCTTGAGAAGATTAAGTGTGTGTTTGGTTCACCCAGACGAGGTTTTAAACTGAAAAAATAATAATAATAATAATGAGTCAAAGCAACACACACACACACACACACACACACACACACACACACAACACACACACACACACACACACACACACACACACGTGCGCACACATGCACATACACACGCATGCACATATACACCACACACACACAACGTCACCACACGTGCACACGCACACACACATATACACATATACACACACACACACATACACACACATAACACACACATACACACATACACACATACACACACACACACACACACACACACACACACACACACATATAAACACACATATACACACAGAGAGAGACAGAGGATAATTCTCACCTTTGACTCGACTCATTCAAGATCAGAGGACGTGAGAGACTTGCCAGCCGAGAAATAATACATTCAATTCTCTTCTGAACGATTGAATGTCTTTAAGGAAGTCATTCATTTTTGCCATTGTCGTGTAATTCAAAGGCCTCCTGTCTAGATCAGTTATCAACGATTCTTATTGGGACAACCTGTTATAAAAAGACACACAATAATTATTGGTTGTACAGTGATTAATTCTGTATAAAACAACAAATAATGAAATTGGGTTAAGGATCTCACCTGTCATCTTGTGGAAAACGATTGATCCGCAAGGTCGGAAACATTATCTGCACAATCCATTCTCGAAATAAAACACTCGCACGCAATTGTTTTAAATAGGCAACTTGATGACGTAATGGGAGATTTCACAACAATGGTTTTTCAGGGTGTGCCCCACATAGGAAATGACCGAAATTTTTTGCTTGGTTCGGGCGAGGCAGCTGGCTGACTCCAGACTGAACTCATTTTAACCCGAAATGGAACAGCTTGCCTGAATGATTTGAGAAAACCTACGTTTAAAAGCTGTTTTGCTTGCTTTAGCTAAACTTTGTTCTGTTAGTGTTCTGATGATTTAAGTAGATATAAACCATGAGAGACATGGCACAGAATACTTCCTCATTTTCACAGCACGACGTTGCTCTTAAAGGCACTTCCCCATTTTACAAAACCGAAGGAGGGATAGTGAACTTCCCTTTTCCTCGTGCTTGAAGAGATAAAGTGAATATACTCGATGGAAATGAATATTTATAAGAAAATTAACGTTATCCTAAAGCAGAACATGGACAAATATTCGTTGGTTCACTCTTTGAGTGGAATGAAAATATGAAAGGGAAGAAGTGCTTTAATCAGTAAGTCTCAATCTTTCATAGTCTCATTTTACATTGCTTGTATGGGAGGGAAGGGGATAGGGGAGAAAATCAGTTCTCAATTTTTATATTTGCTGTATGGGAGGGAAGGGGATAGGTGGGAAAATCAGTCTCCTATTTTGGGCTTTTGGCGCTTGAATCAGAAAGTTTTTCCCTTTCCCCCCATTCATTGAATGGGAGTCCCAGAAACCCCATTTATCATCTACTCGCATCCCTGAGGTGTTCTGCCCCAGCAAGCGAGTCCTCTCTGGCATCCCATATATGCGAGCTCGATGTGCGATTTGCCCTCTTCTGCCTCAGATCCTTCCTTCTCAGACCCCCATCGACGAGGCGTGCCGCCGTTCCACCCTCTTGTCCTTCATGGCTGACAGGATTGAGAGGGTTAGGATTGATGCTCATGGAAGGATTGTTCTTTTTCCACAGAAGCTCAACACGAACTGCTTGTGAAACTTGTGTTCTTTTCCCTCACACGTTTTTGTTCCTTCCCTCATGCTTCTCAGTCTTATCTTCTGCTATGTCTGCCTTCTGCCCTCTCTTCTGCTTTCTACCTTTTGCTTCTTCCCTTTTTGCTTTCTGAGCCGTCTGCCTCAGAAGCGCTCTTCATACTTGCTGCGAGAGCCTGTCCCGTGTGCTTTACCTCTCTGCTTCTTCGTCACATCAGCTTTCGTATCTCCGCCTACAAGCCTTCTCCCCTCTCATTGGTCCGCAGCCATGGGGCAGGTGCATTATGTCACATGTGGAAATTGTCACCCATTCTGAGGAAGTTTCAACGAAGCCCCTGCCCCACCCATTACGCTCCCAAAGCCCGCAGGAGAGACCCCAGCCCCTCCTTTGTGCAGAAAACACCCATTCACAGTGTTTGCACTGTACCACACCGCGAGAATTGCCACACGTCGCAGGCCACAACGATCACCAAGTGCCACGAAAATGCATGCGAGAGCACCCGATGGGTTACCAAGAATGCACGATGGAGGGAACATGGAAAGAACCCCGCATGACCGAGGGATGACCAAATGGCTGCAGGATTGAAGGTAAAACCAATGGGGTGAAGGAGGGATTTTGAAAGGAGATATTGGTGGACTGCTTGAACGGGCTTTAAGCGGCTTTAAACAGGGCTTTAAGAAGTGCTTTAATCAGTAAGTCTCAATTTTCATAGTCTCAATTTACATTTGCTTGTATGGGAAAGGGGATAGATAGTGGGGAGAAAATCAGTCTCAATTTACATTTGCTTGATGGGAGGGAAGGGGATAGGTGGGGAGAAAATTCAGTCTCCTATTTTGGGCTTTTGAGGCTTGAGTCAGAAAGTTTTTCCCTTTCCCCTTTCATTTGAATGGGCGTCCCAGAAAACCCCATTTATCATCTTCTGATTGTGCTTTATGTCCCCATCACTTCACATCACACTGCCCATTCTTCCCCATCCATTTTCCTCCACATTCTCCTGTATATTTGTATGAGGTGAGGGAGAGAAGGAAAGACTGCTTTCCTTTTCTCCATTCATTACTTTTATTATATTTTCAAGTCCTTCTTGTTTTTATCTTCGCCCCTGAGTGAATGAGCCAAGTCTTGTTTAAGTAAGATTGAAGAAGAATACGTGTTATTGGTAAAATCTGCCCTTTACGTTGCTTTTTCTTTCTTGCTTATAAATACTTGCTTATAAATGATGATTGCTTTGTGTGTTTTTATAAATAATTCGTTTGTTGTGATTTCCAATCTGTCTCGGTTGTCTTTCCTTCATTGGTCCGATGCAGTGCACAAGTAAGGTTAGACGGGACGTTCGACCCCAATAATTTGCCTTGTCAGCCAGCGTACACTCCACTGTAACGCTCGGCAGTAATCCGAGTGTGCGCTGAGGCACTGACCCCGATTAGCCGACCATCCACAGGTAAGGAATCATGCGAAGTACTGTAACCCTGCCCCGGATTGGCAGTGCCAAATTGCCGTTCATGCGTTGCCAGCAACCTGCCGGTGTGCGGAGATTATCTGTGCCCGGTGGCCTCAGGGCCAGGTGTTTGGGAGGGACCCAAGTGCTTCCCCTCGTGGCAAGCCTCGAACCCCGGATCCACGACAATATATTTATTAATTTATTCTATTCATGCAATATATATTATTATAAAGCTCCTTCTTACCACTCAAGGACTCGCTCAGTGATATTAAAGTTCGGTACTTTCCGGGTGACGTAGAAAGCTGAAAATCGCGTGCTGATGGACATCGAAGCTAATGCACCAGGAAAAATTACAGAACCATCGGAAAGCGCCCCGTAAATTGAAAAAATCTGAAAATAAGTGCAGCTGTGTTATGCTCATTGCAGGTGAGTGACCAAGACAATGGGGGACAATGGGAGGTCATGCTGCAACTGCTGCACTTTATTATGTACGTACGCACACAAGCACGGATCTCGTTATCGCTTGCAATGTGCAAGTGTACCCCATTAGTAATATTATATATATATATATATATATATATATAGTTGCGTGGGTGAAAGCTGCATGCGGGCTGAGTCAAGGATCAAAGGAGGCTGGAATGGTGATACTTTTACACTTTTACTCTTCAGCGCTGATCATACCTTGCTCTTTCTTGGCCTTCATTTCACGAGAGTATTTATCACTGATCACTCGGAATTGATGTTATTTTCCTGGAATAATAACGAAATAATCCTGGAAATATTCCAGTTAAGCATGTCAAAGGTCACAATGGCCTTGACCCTGTCTTTTGTGATGTCACAATTTGTTGTGCAGTGCGGAGTGACACTTTGTGCAAATCGAATATCTCGCATTATGTGTTTGTGATATTGCTTGGAGCCCAATTTTGTTTTTTCCATTAAGATACACAATAGTTCTTCTGGCTCGCTGTCACCCCGCATTATCAGGATATCAAAATTTAAATGAGAACACACTGGAACGATTGTCATATGATTGCACTGATTTTTTTTGGTAAAAGCTTCATGATTGTTTTGATTACTTTCTCATCTTGAGGACTTTTGAAATACTGCAATTTTTTCATTTGATGATTATTTCATGATATTCTCAGAGTGTTTGGCCTTCGTACTAACGCAAAGGCTATTGTTTGCAAAAATGCCAATGGAACCCTTATTTGGAGATATTATTGTATGCCAGCAAATACAACTCGTTTCCTTGCTGATGGGAATATTAAGGGGGGCGGGGAGAAGAGGGAGAGGCAGAGAGAGTGGAGGGAAGAGAGAGGGAAGGGGAGAGTGTGGAGCGTGAGAGGGTGAGAGGAGAGGGGTGGGATTCCAGCAGATGTGACGCCCAGTTTAACGTCCATCCGGGAGATGGCACACACATTGATGAATCATCCTACTTGTGAAACACTGGGATGTCAATTTATAGCTGGGTCGTCCCTCTCTCTCTCCCTCTCTCTCTCCACTCCTCTGTCTCTCTCTCTCTCCTCTCTCTCTCTTCTCTCTCTTCTCTCTCTCTCTCTCTCCTTCTCTCTCTCTCACATCCCTTTCCTTCTTCACCGCTGCTCCTCCACCCATCCCCCTCTGTTAAGGAAATGTTAAGGACTGATGGTTTACTTTTGAATTTTGGGGGAGAAATGGGGGGAGAGGTGAGAGAGAGGAGGGACTTTCACGTTCTCAGTCAATCCTATGGTGGTCATTCTGTGCACGTGACTGAGCTCCATCAGGCCACTGTCTCCTTCTCATCTCAGCAGGTACATTCTCGGATGCATTGATTTTGTGGAACATTTATGGATAGTTAGAGTTTCCTTGTTTTGATATCCAGCTTCAAGTTGATTTTCGCTTCTGGGCAGTTTATTATTCCGCAGCTGTATTGGATTACTGGTATTGATAGTTGGTTAAAATGGCCTTGATTTTGCTTCTCGGGTGAGATATGTTTTCAGGATCCAGCCTCGTTCTGCATGAGTATTCTTTGGTTATTGTTTTGTGCATTTGTTTGTCACATATTTGGTGGCCCTTTCCTACTCCAAGGTATTTGTAAGATGCTTCATTTCTAGTTCCTGTATTGTTGTATGTGGGTCGTTTTTTACTTACGAAATCTAAAGATTTCGTAAGTATATTGATGACTTCCGTCCTCTGTTTGTGTGTTTGTTTGTTTGTGTGTGTGTGTGTGTTTGTGTGTTTGTGTTTGTTTGTAGGCACGATAACTCGAGAACGAAGAAGCTACCAATGTCAAATTGCACCACGTGATTCAGGAGGGTGATGGCTAGCGCTGATTAGATTTGGTCAAAATCGGTCAAAGGTCAAGGTCACAGTAGGTCAAACATAATTCCGTAAATTCATGTGGAGAAATGGAGTATTTTTGCTTCGGTCGACGTTACGAGTTCGTTTTAACTTCGATTTTAATTTTGTCTTCGGTTTTTGCGATCGCTTAGGACGCTTAACACTCGGTTGTCGAAGTTCTGGTAAAAATCGGATGTTTTGGAGACGTTTTAAGATTGTATAAAGAATGCTTCACTCGCCGCGTCACGGCTCGTCACGTGGTGCAGCGCGCTCGAGCAGACGCGTCGTTGAGTCACGTAAAGGTTTGCGTGTGCGCGCTGACGGTGTTTTCGATAAAGATGGTGTTTAAAAGTCATTTTTTATCCCATAAAGGTTATCGTCGCATGCCTGACTCGCTAAGCCGTCGGATTATGTAAAGATTGTTGGTGGATGGCCGAATATTACGGTTTTGTGACTTTGATAAAATAATATTAAATAATTGCGTGGAGAAATGGAGATTTTTGCTTCGGTCGACGTTACAATTTTTGATGGTTTGGTACAGAATCATCGTAGAAACTTCTGGTTTGCGTCGCTACCTTCTCTAGAGACAGCTTTTATAACACAAGGTCAGAGTGAAGTTGACGATTTCGTAAGTACCAGTCTATGACTGATTGTTTTTGTTTGTTTGTTTTTTACCTCCACCACCGAAGGTGAAGGAGGTTATGTTTTCACCTCTTTCTCTGTCTATTTGTCTGTTTGTCTGTTTGTCTGTGTTATTTGCAAAATCGAAGATTTTTCAAGTATATTGGTTAGTTGATTTTGTTATTCTGTCTATCTGACTGTCTGTTGCCTACAGATCACAATTTAAAACCGATCTTCACGAACTTCACCACATGGTAGAGTTTGACAAAAGTAAGAAGGCTATTGTTTTTGAGGTCAAAAGGTCAAAAGGTCAATGTAGGCCAAAGGTCAGCAACTAGATGGTATTTCTAAAATCCTCAATTTTCAGCCGATTGACTTGAAATTTGGAGAGAATTTATATTCAGGTCACTGAATTCAACTAGCCAATTATTTTTTAGGTCAACATAGGCCCAAGGTCAACAGCTGAAGTATTTCAAAAATCCTCAATTTTCATTCGATTGACTTGAATTTGAAGAGGAGTTCCATATTTGGTCACTGAATTAAACCAGCCAATTATTTTAAGTTCAACAGAGACCAAAATGTCAACATAGTTCCAAGGTCAACAACTAAGGTGGTATTTCTAAAAATCCTCAATTTCATCCGATTGACTTGAAATTTGAAGAATATTTATATTTTAGGTCATTTGAATTCAACCAGCCATTTATTTGTGAGGTCAACATCGACCGAAAGGTCGATATTGGCCCAAGGTCAACAACTAAGGAGATATTTCTAAAATCCTCAATTTTCATCCCATTGACTTGAAATTTGAAGAGGATTTGCATATCAAGTCACTGAATTCAACCACCAATTATTTTCGAGGTCAACATCGGCCAAAAGGACAACAGTCCGAATTTCTAAAATTGTCATTTTCATCCGATTGACTTGAAATTTGAAGAATATTTATATTTCAGGTCATTGAATTCAACCACCAATTATTT
>CM068957.1:16792897-16801276 GCA_035128595.1 Eptatretus atami
AACAATCAAACAATGGAAAAGGATCACATTGCAAAAATTGACATCTCTTCTGCGATGACTCCAAAACAGTCCAAAAATACCCGTGTCAGACGTACTCAAAAAAAAAAACTTTTTAAAAGCAAATTAAAAATTCTGTGAAGTGTTTGGACTTATGAGAAACTTGAACGACAGGCTTAAACGTCACGACGTCGCCAGGTATGCCTCCACCCACATTATTACATCATTATACAAACTTGTACAAAGTTTGATTTAAAACCCTGAACCCATATTTAAAATATTAAATAATTCTAGCTACCAGAGCACGCGTCCAATCAGATTGAAATTTAAAATATATATTCCACATGACAACTAGATCATAACTTTGACGTTTCAGATCGATTGATGAAGCGGTGCAAGAGAAATATTTAAAAAAAGATTTTCGTTCAAGTCAAACATGGCTGCCAGTCCAAGTAGCCAATTAATTACAAGGAATACAAGGAAATTGTGCACAGCAGGAAGCCATTCGGCCCATCATGCCTGCACCACATCAATACCAGATTTTAACAAATCCGTCAATACCCCTTCCCTTAGTGTGCAGCCTTTTGGCTGCTGCACTGGTACTCATTTCGCCGACCAATATGGCTGCCAGACCTTGTGACCTATTTATTATTCGTGAACACCCTGGTATCCCCAAGCATTGGGGAACATGTGGGTAAAGTTTCTCCTCGATCTGTCAAGCAGTTCCGGAGAAGATGATTTTTAAAGGTTTGAGGGTAAATCCAATATGGCTGGGTCAAACCATGTGACCTATGATGTCAGCGACAGGTAGGTTCTGCTAGTTACTTGTAATTACAAGCAAAATCATGGAATTGCTGCTGATGTCGTCTTTCCTGTTTTCAAATCGCCTGATCTCTGTCTGTCAGTTTGGACTCTCTTCCATTCACTCAACTCTGGATATATTCTTCTGCTCTTCGCAGAAATTATTGGAGATCCTAAATCTCAATCAGGAGGTCATGGCCGTCTCCTTGGAAATATGTCTGGCATTCAACACAGCCTGGCAGCCTACTTTGCTTTCATTCCTCGATTTTTGACTTCCTCCACGACTAACTCATTCAATCTATTGCTCTCATTGAAACCCTATTGCTGTCAATTTGTCTGTAGCTCAATGGAGTACTCCTCTACCATATGGGCTGCTGCCCCAGTATCACATCTGTCTCCTGGATTCTGTGACATCAAAGGCTCTCAATATTACTGGAATATCCTGCGATGAGGCCAAAACCCAAGGTTTGTTGCTCTTTCATTGCTGTTGCTTCCCTCTGCCCCAAGGGTATGCAAAACATTATAGGTCCGATGTATGACTGAAATTATTGTCATCGTATTATATTCGTTCTTCATAATCAACTGGCCTGTCATCCTGTTAAAGCCAGCAAGGAATGATTCTTGAAAACCTGGCTGCAGTGTTATCCTCGTTGGCTGACTCGGAATGTCTTGCTTAAACTGAAATGAACGATTGATTGGGAACAAGGGTTTGAGCACAGCTACCTTGATTGCTCCAGTCATTCCCTGCAGTTGTACTAATTATAAGGGCAACTGGGTCAAAAGACGCACTTGTTTTCTTACATGTTACTGATGATGTCTGCTCTAATGTTATTGGACCCGCTGCATTGTCGGCTCAGAAGCTGGTAAATGAAGTTTGTTTGTTTTTTTGTAACTTTTAAATTCATTTAAGGGGCAATATCATCAGAATACTGGGTTTAGTCAATGGTTTTGTGCAGCCTGTTAGGGCTACTTCCTGAGAAAAGAACAGAAAAAGAAACTCGTTGGATAGTTCACTGTTACACTGATTGCCACTGACAGGCTGTTTCAGGGATGTGATATTGGCAAAAATGAAGTAAGCACCTGGGTTATGAAACAACAGGAACTATCACAACATTGCCATTGACTGCAAAGTGCATGCAAGGAAAATGAAGAATGTTCGCAATTTTGGAGACATTTTGGTTGAGAACTTACAAATCATGTTCAGGTTTTGACCTCCACCACCGAAGGTGGATGGAGGTTATTTTTCCACCCCCTGTCTTTCAGTCTGTTTGTATGTCAATCGCCCACAGGTCACAATTTCAAATCGATCTTCACAAAACTTCACCACATGGTGCAGTTCGCCATAAGCAAGAAGCCTATCGTTTTTGAGGTCAGAAGGTCAAAAGATCAACATAGGCCAAAGGTCAACACATTCGTCTAATTTCTAAAATTGTCAATTTTCATCAGATTGAGTTAAAATTTGAAGAGGAGTCGCATATTTGGTCATTTAATTCAACCACCAATTATTTTTGAGGTCAACATGGACCAATAGGTCAGCATAGGCCAAAGATCAACAACTTAGGTGAAATTTCTAAAATCCTCAATTTTTCATTCGATTGACTTGAAATTTGAAGAGGATTTATATTTCAGGTCACTGAATTCAACCACCGATTCTTTTTGAGGTGAACATGGAACAAAAGGTCAACAACTTGGGTAATAAGTTGTTGTTTCCTCAGGGTCTTCGACTATAACTCTTCGACTCGTCAGATGGGTCAACAAATAAAATTTCTAAAATCCTCCATTTTCATCCGATTGACTTGAAATTTGAAGAGGATTTGCATATCAGGTCACTACATTCAACCACCTGTTATTTTTTGAGGTCAACATATGCCAAAAGGTCAACATAGGCTGAATTTCTAAAATTGTCAATTTTCACCTGATTGACTTGAAAATTTGAAGAGAAGTCGCATATTTGGTCATTGATTACAATCACCAACCATTTGTGAGGTCAACATAGACCAAAATCTCAACATAGGGCAAAGGTCCACAACTTAGGTTAGATTTCTAAAATCCACAATTTTCATCCGATTGACTTGAAATTTGAAGAGGATTTGCATATCAGGTCACTACATTCAACCACCTGTTATTTTTGAGGTGAACATGGAACAAAAGGTCAACAACTTGGGTGATAAGTTGTTGTTTCCTCAGGGTAGAGGCAATAACTCTTCGATTAGTCAGATGGGTCAACAAATAAAATTTCTAAAATTCTCGATTTTCATCCCATTGACTTGAAATTGAAGAGGATTTGCATATCAGGTCACTACATTCAACCACCAGTCATTTTTGAGGTCAACATAGGCCAAAAGGTCAACATTGGCTGAATTTCTAAAATTGTCAATTTTCACCTGATTCATTTGAAAATTTGAAGAGAAGTCGCATATTTGGTCATTGAATACAAACACCAACAATTTGTGAGGTCAACATAGACCAAAAGGTCAACAGAGGGCAAAGGTCAACAACTTAGGTTAGGTTTCTAAAATGCACAATTTTCATCCGATTGCCTTGAAATTTGAAGAGGATTTGCATATCAGGTCACTACATTCAGAAAACAGGTATTTTTGAGGTCACCATAGGCCAAAAGGTCAACATAGGTGAAAGAGTTGACATAGTCATTTCTAAAATTGTTAATATTCATCTTTTTGATTTGAAATTTGAAGAGGATTTGCATATTTTTTCATCGATTTCAACCACCAATTATTTTTTTAAGGTCAAATTTGTTTTATGGATTTCGCAAGTGACATGCTATGCATGACGTCTTTCTTGTTACTTACGAAATCGAAAGATTTTGTAAGTATATTGATCACTTGGTTCGCGTACTCTGTTTTGTGTTTGTTTGTAGGCACGATAACTCGAGAACGGAAGAAGCTACCAATGTCAAATTACATCACGTGATTCAGGAGGTTGATGGCTAGTGCTGATTAGATTTTGGTCAAAATCGGTCAAAGGTCAAGGTCACAGTGAGGTCAAACATTCGATTTTTGATGGTTTTGTACAGAATCATCGTAGAAACTTCTGGTTTGCGTCGCTACCTTCTCTAGAGACAGCTTTTATTAGACAAGGTCAGAGGTCAAGTTGACGATTTCATAAGTACCAGTCTATGACTGCTTGTTAGATTTCGTAAGTATATTGATGACTTCCGTCCTCTGTTTGTGTGTTTGTGTGTGTGTGTTTGTTTGTGTGTGTGTTTTTGTTGTAGGCACGATAACTCGAGAACGGAAGAAGCTACCAATGTCAAATTACACCACGTGATTCAGGAGGTTGATGGCTAGCGCTGATTAGATTTTGGTCAAAATCGGTCAAAGGTCAAGGTCACAGTGAGGTCAAACATCCAAAACATGATAGCTCGAGAAAAGTTACACAGGTATTGTTGAGGAGCATGAGTTTGGAAGATCGAGGTAAGTTCGGCGGAATTTGTGTGTCAATTCGTCGAGTTACAGCTGTTTAAAAAATTTCAGTGTTATAAAATAATATTAAATAATTCCGTAAATTCCTGTGGAGAAATGGAGTATTTTTGCTTCGGTGACGTTACGAGTTCGTTTTAACTTCGATTTTAATTTGTCTTCGGTTTTTGCGATCACTTAGGACGCTTAACACTCGGTTGTCGAAATTCTGGTAAAAATCGGATGTTTTGGAGACGTTTTAAGATTGTATTAAATATTTCACCCGCCACGTCACGGCTCATCACGTGGCGCAGCGCGCTCGAGCAGACGCATCGTTGAGTCACGTAAAGGTTTTGCGTGTGCGCGCTGAGTGTCATCGCGCTCGCCCGGCGTCCTTTCGAGTTGGGGTGGGGGGGGGGGCGTCGAGTGTGACCTTTATGTTACGTTAATCCGCGGTAACTCGAGAACGGAAGAAGCTACCAATGTCAAATTACCCACGTCATTCAGGAGGGTGATGGCTAGCGCTGATTAGATTTTGGTCAAAATCGGTCAAAGCTCAAGGTCACAGTGAGGTCAAACATTCGATTTTTGATGGTTTTGTACAGAATCATCGTAGAAACTTCTGGTTTGCGTGGCTTCCTTCTCTAGAGACAGCTTTTATTAGACAAGGTCAGAGGTCAAGTTGACGATTTCGTAAGTACCAGTCTATGACTGCTTGTTACTTACGAAATCTAAAGATTTCGTAAGTATATTGATGACTACCGTTTTTGTTTGTATGTTTGTTTGTTTGTTTGTTTGTATGTTTGTTTGTAGGCACGATAACTCGAGAACGGAAGAAGCTACCAATGTCAAATTACACACGTGATTCAGGAGGGTGATGGCTAGTGCTGATTAGATTTTGGTCAAAATCGGTCAAAGGTCAAGGTCACAGTGAGGTCAAATTTCGATTTTTGATGGTTTGGTAACAGATAACTCGAGAACGGAAGAAGCTACCAATGTTAAATTACACCACGTGATTCAGGAGGGTGATGGCTAGTGCTGATTAGATTTTGGTCACACGGTCAAGGTCACGGTGAGGTCAAACATTCGATTTTTGATGGTTTGGTACAGAATCATCGTAGAAACTTCTGGTTTGCGTCCACTTCTCTAGAGACAGCTTTTATTAGACAAGGTCAGAGGTCAAGTTGACGATTTCGTAAGTACCAGTCTATGACTGCTTGTTTGTTTGTTTGTGTGTTTGTGAAATTTTTTTTCAAAAAGTTTCGACGGATTCGAACGAAATTTGTTGGAGAGCTTGGGCATGTGACACTAACAAAATGATTAAATTTTGGTGAAGATCCGGATCCGGATCTGGATCTGAGAATTTTTGAAGTGATTTTTCACCATTGAGTGATAAGCCAAAAACGACATATAGCACGATATCTCAAAAAGTTGTGGACGGATTGAGATGAAACTTGGTGGATGGGTTGGTTAGGTGACGGGAACAAGCCGATTAAATTTTAGTTCAGTTCTAAATGTAGATCCAGCCTATCAGTGGGACAGAAAACGTAAATTAATCAGCCTGGCGGAAGTACGTGCTCTAACAAATGTCCTAATTTATTCTAAATTGCTCTCAGACACATGAAGGAGTTTGTACATAAATCACAAGCATGATAAACACATGAGTAGACATCAGTGTACTTTAATGTAAACTATAAGGACATGAGTAGACAATGGACAAATTCGTATTGTATACAGGATTTGAACCTGTGTTCTCAGCAACATGAGCCAGTGGTTTGGATGGTGAAGCTAAACAGGCCAACAAGGTTGAATTTCTTGGTCTATAAATTTTAATTCATTATTTTTATTCCACGTTTGGCATGTATAACATTCAATATTTACTTATCAAATTAAGCAAGGACTCCAATAATGTGGAATTTCTTGATCAATAATATATTTTATTCAACATTAATTCAATATAAATTGGGTTTTTATGCAGTTATAGTCGAGTTGTAATGTAAGAGATAAATTACATGATTTTCTGATGCAGATCTGAATTTTTGAAAGTTTCTCGAAGGGATAATACTTGTGGTTCGTTTTGTGTAAGCATGCATATATTCCTTATTCTGGTGTTCCTCTTGAAGGTTGGTTTGGTACTGCCGAGGCAGTTTCTTAGCAAGTGTTATACTGGGTGGTTTGCCATTGCCTTCCTAGCAGTAGTTAGGGGAGGAATTGGTAATTTGTTCATGGCACCGGCGATAGCACGTCCCTTCTTCGAGAAGTACACCATGGGATCTTTAACATCGACGAGCGAATGCTGGTAGACGGGACACCAGCTTAACGTCCATTCGAGGTATGGCAAGCAAATTGGTGAATCACCCTGACTGTGAAACACCAGGATGACAGTTTATAGCTGGGTCGGGATTCTAACCCAGGCAAGACAGCTTAGAGGCGAGTGTGCATACCTCTAGGCCATCCCATCAGCCTCATGCATATTTGATAAATAATTACAATAGATTCCACCTGTTGTTTTCTCAAAGTGAGACCACCGAAAGTACCACTATTTTGGCCCCTTACGACCTTACCAATCTTGGGAAGTTTTAACCAATGACGAGGTCCGAAGACAAATTCCAATCCTTTATTTGCTTTTCTTTTTAATATTAAAGTTTTCCCTATCCTTTTTTCTCATTTATTTGCATTTACTCCATTCCATATATTCATTAATATGACCAGGGCCGGTATTTGACTGAACATGATTTGGACAGGAATTTGAAATTTCCTCAGGGTCGAGGCAATAACTCCTCGACTAGTCAGATGGTTCAACAAATGAAATCGTAATCTGCTGGAACAAGCACCAAACTTGGCATTTTTACCCCCTGGGTGTATTACAAACAAATTCAGAAGGGGGTGCCACCGAACAGTATGCCTCAGACACCCGAGATGGCCTCGGAGGAGACCCTGCGAGTGAAAATGCTCCAAAATCCATATGTGCAAAATTTCACTTTTATTAGAAGTCCATTCCACTTTATATTTGGTCATTGAAGACGCAGCACATCATGGACATCACCGATAACCAAACCAAATATATTAAAGCTAATGTACTTTGAATATTTACCTTATCACAGCTGGTGGAAGTGTTATCGATTCAAAGAGGGTGTATCCCTGCTAGATGCCGCGGCAGGTATTGTGGTGCTCAGCGAAACATCTCAGTTCAGAGCATTATTTCTTGAAATATATTCTTTGGAATACACACAATCCTAGTTCAGCTCAGTGCAGCGTCACAGTTGCCATCATAGTGGCACAGAGCAGTGTCTACGAGTCCCGCTTCACAGCGTCTATCCTTCCGGAAACACAGTGGTCCCGTCTTGCATCCACACTTCAGTAACTCCCGGCAGGCCTTTTCCAGAAAAGTCTCCCACAAAAGCCATAGAAGTTGCGTTTTAAGTCTCGACTTCAAAGCCAAAGTACGATCGAAGGCTTTATCAACTGCCATATCTTTTAGCTGATGTTCATAGAGGTTGTGCAGCTCAAAGAGCTTTAAGAGGAAACCACTATCTCAACCTGGCATTCAATATAAGATACCAGTTCTGCAAAGGTCCTGGCTTCCAACTTCCATTCTTCGTTTGTGTTTGAAGTATTTTGACTTTGATTCCATAGCATCGACCTGTCACTGTTTCTGTAGGTATTCATGCAGTTATGGCGGTACTTAGCATCAATTGCCACCGTATCTCCTCCTGTGGTTCTCGCCGGAAATGATGTGTCCTCCAGCTCAGTTGCTGTCATCCTATGATATTTGTCAAGCTGCATGGTAGCACAAAGGTGTAGTTTCCCAGGTGACTCCATCCAGAATTTACAAGAATCAAGGCTGGAAAAATGGCCGAGGGCTTGTCGTTTTGATTGCCTACAGTTTCAATGCTGTCACGTTTGTTTCTTCTCTCGGACTCTTCTTAGCTGAGAAGGGGAAAGCTTCAGGTGACAGGATTTGTGCGAGTTTGCACAGTTCTGTAAAAAAAACAAAAAAACAAGCCTCAGATGTGTCTTCACCTTTGAAATCTACTTCACCTGGCAAAGCATCAATATCACAAAGCTCAGAAACATTCTGAAGGAGAATCTCATATACTTGTAGTCCATTCTTCTGATGCCTGTCAGCAGGACACTTCAAATCACCACCACCTTCAGGACA
>CM068957.1:16801286-16820146 GCA_035128595.1 Eptatretus atami
CTGCAAATAATGAAGTAAAATAAATATATAAATAGGGGTTTCACCCCCTTTCCATAGTAGCTCAGGCATGTGCCCAATAACTCTCTTATCAGCTCAAGGGCAGATGCCATAGATGAGATGGAAATTATTATATCCCAATTTAGTTATTATATACTAAACCATATATTCATTCCAACACATTTTTTGTACCATATAAAGAACTGACTAATGTTCAATTTGTTATAAATTATTATCTCACCTGGAACATAGTTCCAGGGAGCTCATGAGATGGTGCATCGTCAGTCCGTCCATCCGTCCGCCCGTCCGTTCACGAATACTTGCAACTTCTTCTCTGAAACTACACACACAATTTCAATGAAACTTGACCACAACATTCACTACCCGTGATGTACCAAAATCCTAGGGTCCTGACTTCAAATCGCGCTTGGCCGTTGAATTAATACCAGGTGGGGTTGACTGTCTGTCATCCTTCTGAGGTCAGCAAAATGAGTGCCGGCTTGCTGGTATCGGTGACCTGTCCAGGATTGTGCCCAATAGCCTAGGAGATAGCTTCGGCAGCAACAATGCTCTGTACAGAGTATGGCCCCAATGGATATGGATGGATGTACCAAAGTTTGTTCATGCTATTTAAAAGATTGGGGTCTAAGGAGATTTATGGGCAGGGGTGTGTTGCCCCCCAAAATAGATATTTGTTATAACATTGGTTCATTGGTACTATTTGATGATTCTGTCCCACGTTGACTTCCTCCTCAGTATCATTATTCTACCAGGTGAGTGCCATGGGGTATTGCCCCGATGTTTGAAAGTTTCTTCTTCTTTTTCGTTGGAGTGCTTGCTTGGAGCGCTCTTCAAGCTTCGATCTCTGCAAGCTTCCATGGCGATACCACGGCGCGGTTCTCCAAGGGGACTTCTTCGGAGTTAGGAAGGCAAAATAAGTTAAATGGTTACAATAAGAATTTTTTTTTTCCAGTTGTTTCAAAGCAATGAATCGCCACATCATGGCAGCATAGCTGAGAGGTACGCACACTCACTCTAAGCTGTCTAGCCTGGGTTTGAATCCCAACCCAGCTATAATCTGAAATCCCGGTGTTTCACATCAATGTTTGTGCCGTCTCTTGGATGGACGTTAAACTGGATGTCACATCTGCCAGAATCCGCCCTCTCCCCTTTCCTCACTCGTCCCTCTCCCCTCTCTCCCTTCCCCTCTCTCACTCCTCTCCACATTCTCTCCACCCCTCCCCCTCTCATCTCTCTCCTCTCTCTCCACCCCTCTCCCTCTCTCTCCAATCTCTCCACTCCTCTCCTTCACTCCTCCCTTCTTTCCTCTCCCCTTCCTCTCTCTCCCACCCTCTCCCTCTTTCTCCACCCTCCCTCCTTCTCCCCCTTTCCCCCACTCTTCTTCTCCCACCCCTCCTCTGTTAAGGGAACTGTTAAGGACTGACAGTTTTGCTTAGATTTAAAACAGCTTCCCTAGAGTGTTTGTATGAATCAGATTCGGAGTGAGCCGACCAGAGGGGTGCAAAAGTCGCTGCATGTGTGAGCATGCATGCATGCAGGCACGCCTTTGCCAGGTTGATCATGTGGGTTTCAAATGCTCCCGCCCAGTTTTGTATTGAACGCAGTGGTTAAAAAGAAAATTTTGCTGTTTGAGCGTTTTTACACCCTTCCCTTCCCCACCCCTCATGCCACCTTTCCTTTCCCTCACGCTGCCTTCCTTCCCTCCCTCATGCTACCTTTCCTTTCCCACACGCTGCCTTCCCTTCCCCTCCCCTCATGCCACATTTGCTTTCCCACATGCTGCCTTCCCTTCCCTCCCCTCATGCCACCTTTCCTCTCCCAACGCTGCCTTGCCTTCTTCCCCCTCATGCTCCTTTCCTATCCCTCACGCTGCATTCCCTTCCCCTCCCCTCATGCTGCCTTCCCCTCTCCCACACTGCCTTCCCTCCCCTCCCCTTTCCCTCATGTTTCCATCCTCCCAAACTCCCTCCCTCTGCACCGTCCATGGACATCTCTGGGGTGCCTCCACTTGCTGTATTAACGTGCTGTTTTAACGTACCCATTTCATTCAATGATGCGCTATCCCCCACCCCCCTTCTCCACAAGTCCCATTGCCAAATTTGCAACTTCCAGAACCCCTCCCTTCTCCTGTTTCCCCCATCTTCCTCACTCTCACCCCACCCTTCTCCCGGCATGTATAGTGATGTTAGGTGAGGCGTCACTCTCCTCACTCCACCACCCTCCCTCGCTCGCTCTCCTCTTCCCCTCCAACCTTTCTCTCTTTTCCTCCCCTCCCTCCTCTATCTCTCTCCATCCTCCCCCCCGACCCCACACACTAAATATTCTCATCAGTGAAGCTCAATGGGATGTATTTGCTAGTATACACTAAGTGTAACAAGTACAGCAAACACACCATCAAATCCAAAGTGTTTTTATCTTTTTGCATGAAATCTTGGATCCATTTTCTCCAATCCTAGATGCATCACAGAAACAACTGCCAATGGAATTGGCCCCACTACATTAAAGTTCAACTGTAGAATCAAGAGGCTTACCTCGAACCCGGACTATTTTCTTTCCCGATAAGGTTTTTGTTAAATTTTCCTCTATTACAAAAGATGTTGTTTTTTTTTTGTCAGTTACATGTGTATTTTCGTAGCATTGAATAAGGCTTTGGAATCCAAAATTACATTACATATTATTACATGACTAATGACATTTCATTACATTACATTACAGGTCTCACCTTATCACAAAGTTGCTTACCTCTGATAATGAGTTTTTCTGTTCCTGTTCCACTCTGCACACGTTGCTTCATTTGATTCAATAATCTCAGGATGGCTTGGTTTGCAGAAGGCTCTCCCTGTGATCTGTTGGCACAAATGTTCTGGGTTTTTTGATCCCTTGACTTAAAACCTAAAAAATCCAACTGTTACAGCGTTTCTTCTCTCCATTCTCTGAATTCGCCTTTATTGCATCCATCAAGAAACATGTTCAAGCGCATCTCTGACCAAAACTTAAAAAAACCCGTTGCTATGAATTTTCACTTTCAATCAACCATCTTTTTTTTCCAATTTCAGTGCCAACTCACCCCTCTCACCCCTCACTCTCAAAGCAACTATCACACTCTTTCCTCCAATCCTCCCTCTCACTCTCTAAAAACTCCCCCTCACCTTCTTCCCACCATTCACCCCTCACTCACCTTCTCAAAGTTGCCCCCCTCTCATCCACAAAGCTGCCTCTCCACTGCCATCTCACCTCCATCTCTTCAGTCCACCTCCTCAAATCCTCAACTGCCTTCTTCCCCTCTCTGTACCCCCTCTCCCCAGCTCCACAGAGCCTTTTCTCCTCCTCATCCGGCCCACTCCCCAAGCTATTCTGCAATCCCCACACTCTTTGAACAACCCTCCTTACTCCCCCCCCCTCGTCCCTTGTCCTACCCTCCCCCTCCCACCTACTGCACCAAAAGCCTCCTCCCCTCCCTCTTCATTAACAGTGTGGACCTCAAATATCCGGGGCCTTCGCTCAAACCTTTCAGATCTTTCCATACAGGTTGCCACTGACAAACCAGACATAATCTGCCAAACAGAAACTTTCCTCCCCAAGACGTGTCTGACTCCCAAGTATCTCTCCCCGGTTACTCCCTCCTCCAGTATGACAGACCTGAGCCTCGTCCTGGTGGAGGAGTTGCTCTCTTCATCAAAGACTCAATCCTAATTCTCCATGCACTGCCCTCACTCCCCCACACCCCAGGTATACCTCTGGCTACGGCTTCCCCTCCACTCCCACCTCATGTTTATATGTGTACTGTACCGTCCACCAAACAGTGATGACTCCATTTACACCTCACTATCCGAAAACATGGACCAACTTCTATCTTCTCATCTAAACTCTCTCTTCCTCATATGTGGTGACTTCAATTGTCATCATGCCAGTTGGCTTGGTGTGGGTACCACTCTCACCTGTCATGGCACTTAGCAAAAGCTTTCTGCGACTCATTGGGACTGACTCAATCGGTCAACTTCCCACCGGATCTCAACCAATGGTACTCCATCTCTTCTGGATCTGATTTTGACAAATTTCCCTGACAATATCTGCTGCTCTTCCTCGCTCCAATCGGTTCTTCTGACCACGTCCTTGTCAAAGTGGACATTCTCTGGCTATTATCAGAGAACCACCTCACCGCCGTCGAGTCTGGCATTTCACTCAAGCCGACAGGCAGGGTCTCCAAACAGCCATAAAACGTATAGACTGGTCTCCTATCGCTACTTTCTCCAACATCAACTCATCCTGGGAATTCTTTCAAAGAAACTTGCTCTCCCTCATGCACAGATTTATCCCCTCTCATCTGCAGTTGTCCTACCCTCCTCCCGCCCTTGGTTTACTGAAGCTTGTGGCGAGGCATTTTCCGAAACAACTTCCCTTTGCCTCATGGAAAGCAAACCCAACTGAGGGTAATCTCAGTTCTTCCAAAAGCTGGAACAAGTGTGTATCTACCCTCAGGAGAGCCAGAAAACAACATCTTTCTTATCTCAAGTCTGAACTCTCAAACCTCTCTCCCTCCTCAAAATCCTGGTGGCGTCTAATCAAATCTGTTTCTGGTGTATATTCCCCCTCCATCCCTCCCTTACCTCAAATGGCCGCAATGCTGATACCGCACGTGAAAAAGCTGAATGCCTAAACTCGGTGTTTGCAGCTAAATCTTGTGTCCAAACTCATCGCTTTCTCTACCCACCTTACCCAGTCGCACCCAACTGTCCCTGGACTCTGTGTCCTTTTCTCCTGACAAGCTGGAGAGCTTGCTGTCAAATCTCGACTCAGATTCTACAACCGGTCCAGACGGCATCAGCTCACTGTCCTAAAACCTGCTCTTCTGCTCTTGCTCACCCTCTCTCTGTTCTATCACCCTCTCATTTGCTCAAGGTCATCTGCCATCTGCTTGGAAATCAGCAAACATACTGCCCTGCATAAAAAAGGTGCAAAAACAGATTCCTGCAACTACAGACCAATCAGCCTTCTCCCAATCATCAGCAAGGTTATAAATCCATCATCGCTTCAGACATTAAATCCTTCCTCTTCTCCAATGGCTTATTTACGATCATCAATTTGGTTTCAGACCAGGTCACTCTACCCTGGATATGCTGCTTCTGCTCTCCCAACAATGGATGGAAGCCCTCAATGCCAGACAGGAAATCCGAGCCGTATCCCTGGACATATCACATGCTTTTGACATGGTCTGGCACCCTGCCCTGCTCACCAAACTCTCTTCCTATGGTATCCAAGGCCATCTCCACTCATGGCTCGCAGACTTCCTCTCCTGTTGCAGTCACGTGTGGCCCTAAATGGAGTTCTTTCATCCCTCTTCCTGCCAGGCTGGAGTTCCTCAAGGTAGCGTTCTGGGCCCTGTTCTTTTTCTGGTTTTCATCAATGATCTCTCCGACTCTCTGGAAAATCTTCTGTATCTCTTGCTGATGACTCCACCCTCTGCCGTACCATCTGTCATCCCTCAGACCAGCAAGCAGCAGCTTCTTCGCTCACTGCAGATCTGGATAAAATCACAAACTGGTCCAACACGTGGAACATGTCTTTCAATCCAGACACATCTCACACTCTCACTATGTCTCTCCGAAAGGACCGTTTAGAAAACCCCCCATCCACTTTCTCAACAATCCCCTGGAAGAAGTCCTTTCTTTCAAGCTTCGGTCTCACTATCTGCCATGAGCTTTCCTGGGAAAGTCACAATTCAAACCTCGCCTCCAAAGCCAGTCTCGACTGGGAATCCTCCATCCTGCAAAGTCCTTCCTCGGCCCTCCTGAGCTCCTGACCACTTACAAAGCTTTCGTCCGCAGCCTGATGGAGTACTACTCTCCCTCTGGGCTGGTGCTCCTGCCTCTCACCTTTCTCGGCTTCACGCTGTGGAAACCAAAGCATTTCGGATCATTGGCATCTCCCGCAAGAGGCTGAGTCTTTGGGCCTCTCACTCTCTCACCGCAGGCTGGTCGGTGGTCTTTCTGTCTTCTACCGTCTCCTCTCCAGCCTCGCCCCCCTGCTCTCTCTGCGATTTGTCCCCACCACATTTCCGCAGGGGCTCAAGGTCCGCCAACAACCCCGTCTGGTAAAACTACCAAAATCACGAATCACTGCTCACCTTCACTCTTTCATTCCTCTTTTTCCCGCCTTTGGAATAAACTCCCTCACTCTATTCATTCCCATTCTCCTCCAGCCTTCAAAACAGCTGTTCACACCACCTCTTATCATCCCCCATGCAAATCCTCGATCTTTTCTTCCCCTGATAATCCACCCAAGTCCACCTCTTTCAAATTCCGTGCTTTCCTTCCTGAAAGTCCCTGTAGTATTCATCTTGTATTCCCCATGTTCCGCCCCATCCCTCTCCCTTCCACAGATCTCCTAATGTCTCTGTTCCCCACTGTTTTGTCCTTCCCACTCCCGCCCCTCTTGTCTCGCCCCCCTTTCTGTGCGTTGGTGATAGCTCTCACACGAGCCTCGACAAGTATACAAAAAAAAAAAACCTTGTTACAAAACATGATTGAGAGATGCCTGTTTTTGAGATAAACTATGTTGAACGAATGACTTTTTAGTAAAGCCTTCTCCTACAGAAGAGGGGGCCTTATACCTGTTGTAAGGTTTGGTGCCCCCAATTTTAATGGTATCTCAGAGTTTCTTTGACAGCAAAATATTTAGGTTTTTTTTGTTTATTTTTCTTCCTTCACTGTCAATTATCGAGTTGTATCTTGGATCTGGCTGGGACTTTTGGAATGCATATTTTGCATCAATAATGGGAATGAAAAGTATGCAGGGTTGACATAATTTTTTTCTGACCTTGAGCTAATTTTAAGGTTATGACCCAATTATAGGCATTTAAACATTTTTCACCATAACTTGACTCAAGTTTGTCCGATCGGAACGAAATTGCCCTCTTCGGATAGCCTCGAGCGAGCTGCATTTATGTTTCATTTACATCATACCTTGTCGAGTTAAAGGTCAAGGTCAAACGGTGGTCTGAAAATATAATTAAAATGTTTTTTTGTCATCGCTCAATTTTGCCAATGCGGGATCTTGAAGAACGCTTGGCCCTCCAATATGTTCTTGCATCATAATAGTGGATCTGCACTGAAGTTGTGCTCCTGATATTTGATTCGTGTCCTTGACCTACTTTTTCCGATTGTGATCCAATTGACAAAAAACTTTTTTGATCATAACTTGAATAATTTTCCTCTGATTTTCATGATTTTGTATTTCTGTTATGCAACACTAAGTTAAACCCGAAACATCTGTTGGACCTCAGAAGAAGAGTAGGTTACATGGGAATATGATTATGGTACCCGTGGTACTAAAGGGGATGTAAGTTAATAAAATAAAAAAAACGCTTCTCAAGGGGGTAATCAGGAGAATCCATCCATTGGGACCATACACGGTGCAGAGCGTTGGTGCTGCCTAAGCAGTCTCCTTGGCTATTGGGCACAATCCTGGATGGATATCCGACACAGGATACCAGCAAGCTGGCACTCATTTTGCCAACCTCAGAAGTATGACAGGCAGAGTCAAGCCCACCTGGTATTAATTCAACAGCCAAGTGGGATTTGAACTCTGAATGCTAAGATCCCCAAGCTCACCACCTATCCATGAAGCCAACACCAAGCATAATCAGGAGAGATTGAACCTGAAATTTAGAAAAAAAGAATTCGAATTGAGATGAACAGGGTCTTTACTTTGGGAGTAACTTCTCAGGAAGGGTAATGGAAGTAAGAAGAGTTTAAAAGTGAATTTAACAATTACCTAAAGTAATCAAAAATATAAGTGTAGATGTATCGGGGTGATTAGTCACTTGTGTGGAATGTTGTATTCCCACATGCACCCTGTCTCTCTCAAATGAGCGAGTAAGATTTTTGTCTCCTTCCCAACTTCTTCCCAAATTGTGGCTTGTGTATCACCCACCTACCCCTCACCTCACCTCACCCTTACTTTGTGCCATTTCTTCCTTTTTCTCCCTTTCATTTGGCTTGTTCCTCCTCTTTCAATGCCACATAGAAGGTGAAATGAAAGGATATTTTTATGGATGGGGAGGGGGATTAGTATGGACAGGTTGGCTGCATCTATACATTATGAATACATCATTTCTTCCCTGTTACTTGTGGACAGTTGTTGTTGTGCTTGTCTTCTACCAAGTGATGTGTTCTGTACTTGGTTGATGGGATAGCAAGGTGATGTGGGTGAAATGAGCACAACTGCTTTTTCCTGCAAAGCCATCGATGATTTCAGTGGTGTTATCATGAGGTGAGCATTCTAACTATATTTCATTGAGGACTTGTTATGTTCTCTTTTACCCTCACCAGAAGAGAGGGTATTGCCTTTGGATCCATTTATCTGTTTGTTTCTTACTTGTGAAATTGAAGATTCGCAAGTATATTGGTTGATCTGGTCTGTTATTCTGTCTGTTGGGTCGCCGAAATAGGTGACCCTTATTGTCAGTAATTCTGTCTGTTTGTTTGCATGTTTGTTCGTTGTCATCAGCATAATTGGTAGTAAACGTGGGTGGATTTTGACCAAACTCGGGTGGGATGCATCTTATGACCTAGTGCTTTGGAAATTGTGATGGTTGCTAGGGACGCTTTGGTTCCCTAGCAACAACCGAAAAACCTTCAAAATCGGTACGTTCACGCGAAATCAATTCCGAAAGCCATTATCCCACGTAGGGTTTGAAATTTGGCAGAATGATCTACAGGTGATGCTCTATCAAATATATTCCGGTTTTTGTGATATATGGAATACTTTACCCGCAGCGCCCCCTACAATTAGGGTATGCGCGAAAATTGGCGAAAATTGAAGGCCCCCTAGCGACCGGTAGTGCATGATACGAATGAAACTTGCAGGTTCATGGTACTCAATGAGACTACACTTTGCCTCAGGACATATTGACCGATTTCCTTAGGTCAGGGGTCAAAGGTCAATTAGTGCAAAAATCGATAAATGCGAAAGCGGAGGTGCCTTCGTGCCAAATGCTACTCCTCCTAGGGTTATGGTCGAATGGTCATGAAAATTCACACAATCGTCTGGAATAATTGTGCACAAACGATCGAGCCGGATTTTCGATTTAGATCTTTGTTCACCACAGCACCCCCTCGAACTTTGGATTTCCAATTCAAACCGCATTTTCGGTACTTTTCATTCAAATGGAACCGAGTAGTTATCAGTAGATGGAACTGGATAGATTTGATATGCATAATCTTAAGGTGATTCTTATCCGCTATATGACATCCATTTTGCCTCTATAATCTTATAGTTTCCATGCTCGGCGACCCATCGCCGCCTACCGGCTTGTTTGTTTATCTGTGTGTTTGTGAATCACATACAGGTGACATTTTTACTCCGATATTCACAAAACATAACCACCTGTTCGCGGTAGTGACAAGCTGGAAGCCTATTGTTTCTGAGATAAATAGGTCAAAAGGTCAAAAACCAAGGTCATTTAAAAACCTCAATTTTCAATACCTCTAAGGCCCCTAAAACCCTTCATTACCCTAAGACCCTTTAAGACCCCAAACACCCTTTAGGACCCGAAGACCCTGCAGGGCCTCTTGACCCCATTGGAACCCTTTGACTGTGGTGAGTGTCCAAGGGATAGATGGCAGTTGCGGCAGTTGTAGAGAAGTAAGAGAGCGTTGTGGCATTTATAGAAAGGGATTGGGAGAGGTGGTTGTGAAGGTGGCGTTGCGGTGAAGAGGGAGGAGGTGTTCGTAATGGTGGCGTTTGTAGTAAAAAAAAAAGGAGGTGTTCGTAATGGTGGCGTTTGTAGTGAAGGAGTGGACCTAGGTTGTTGTTGGGATTTTTAGGAGACGTGTGGAGTGGTTATGGTGAGCGTTGTAACATTGTGGTGAACAGAATGAAGGTCTGAGGTGAGATGGCAGTTGGATTTTGGCGTGCAGTTTGAACGGAAAATGGCGCGCAGACGCAAATGAATCTTTCTGTACTTCTTATTCCTGGCACCACCACTGTTCTGTGTACGTGCTTGCTTGCGTGGTTTGTGGAAGGAGTAAAGTAAGATAAAGGAGTGAAATAAGAGCAAGGATTGAAGATTGGAGACCGAACTAAATGCCCTACGCAACGCATCTTATCCACTTACCCACTAGACATATGGAAAGGACTAACCAAACACATACTAATGAAAAAACTGCCTTGGGATCACTGTATGTTGTGTGCCATTGTCTCGAAGGAGTGGCGGTTTTATAAAACCGCAACAGTACCTTTTAAACCTTTAGACCCTTTAGATTGCTGAGACCCCTTTTGACCCCTTATGGTCCCTTATGATCCTTAAGACACTGAAGTCCCCTTAAAACCCTTAACACCCCTAAAACCCCTCAGCACCCACCCAAAGACTTTTAAGACACCGAAGGCCCTTTATAACTCGAACACACCTTAGATCCTGTAGTCCCTGTAGACCCCTTTAAATCTTTAGACCCATTAAACCACTGAAAACCGGTAGACCCTTAAGATCCTTATACACCCTATGGACCCTCTTATAATTTTTAGACTCTGAAGACCCCACAGACGCATTTGACCATTTAGAACCCTAAGACCATTTAAACCCTGTTCGACCCTTGAGAACCCATAAGACCTTTAAGACCCCCGAGACTCCTTTCTACCCTTTAGACCCTTTTATACTTTTAGGCCTTCTGAGCTTCACATCTTTCAGACCTTTTAATACCCTCTTTGACCTTTAGACCCTTTTTAGACGTTTTAAGACCCTTTTGACCCCTTTAGACAATTCTGATCCTTTAAACCCCTTTGACTTTTTAAGACTCCTTCGACACTTTGGAACATTTCGACCTGTTCAGACCTTTTGATTTTACAGCTTAACAACTGCTCTTTACAACAACACCTTTTGACCTTTACATCTTTACAACGACGTCATTTAGACCTTTCATTTAGAACATCGTTCCATTTACTTGCCACACAGAATGCACCACACAAAGCAAGTCCTGCCGAGGGTCATCTGATTGCTCTTTCTTGTTTAAACTTGTAAAACGGCATTTTGTTATCATTATGGTTAACATTCTCTTCATTTTTGGCACACCATCAACTACAAATGGAATATTTGTTTTGAAACAGTTTTTTCATTTATAAAAGGGTTCGATTCAAGTCTGAAAACGATCTAATTACTGTTTTTTGCTTTGAAGAAGTAAGTTTCAAGACGTGCCACTCAACCCATACGCATAGCTGGCACTTTTGGAACAGTGTGGTACCTTGCTCTTCTTTCCAAACTTTCATCTCTGGCCAATGATTGCCCTCTTTTCTACTCTGTTTTCAGATTTTCTGTCTCAAAGAGCAAGTAGTTATTGAGTGTCACTCTTCGGTATCACTTTGTGTTCCTGCTGGTGTTCTACAGGGAGGTGACTTTTATCCACATCCAGCACTCTTCGTATCCATTTGTGGTGTGTGCCTCTCTGTTACAGACAAGTGAAGGTAAACACTCATCAAGTTTCAAAAACCCAGAATTGCTATACTGTATCTGATACATAAGCCTTGATTACCTCGGCCACCGAAGGTGGATGGAGGTTATATGTTTTCACCCCTGTTTGTTGGGTCGCCGAAATAGGTGACCCTTATTGTCAGTAATTCTGTCTGTTTGTTTGGATGTTTGTTCGTTTGTCATCAGCATAATTGGTAGTAAACGTGGGCCGATTTCGACCAAACTCGGGTGGTAGGTACATCTTATGACCTAGTGCTTTGGAAATTGTGATGGTTGCTAGGGACGCTTTGGTTCCCTAGCAACAACCGAAAAACCTTCAAAATCGGTACCGTTAACATGAAATCAATTCCGAAAGCCATTATCCCACGTAGGGTTATGAAATTTGGCACGAATGATCTACAGGTGATGCTCTATCAAATACATTCCGGTTTTTGTGATATATGGAATACTTTACCCGCAGCGCCCCCTACAATTAGGGTATGTGCGAAAATTGGCGAAAATTGAAGGCCCCCTAGCGACCAGGTGAGTGCATCGATACGAATGAAACTTTGCAGGTTCATGGTACTCAATGAGTACTACAACTTTGCCTCAGGACATATTGACCGATTTCGCTTAGGTCAGGGGTCAAAGGTCAATTAGTGCAAAAATCGATAATATGCGAGAGCTGGAGGTGCCAGTAGATGGCACTGGATGAGATTTGATATGCATAATCTTAAGGTGATTCCCTCTCCGCTATATGACATCCATTTTGCTCTATATCTTATAGTTTCCATGCTCGGCGACCCATCGCCGCCTACCGGCTTGTCTGCCTATTTTTCTGTCTGTGAGCAGGATATCTCAAAACTCTATGGACGGATTCGGACGAAACTTGGTGGACAGGTTGGGTGTGTTTCACGGAAGAACTGATTAGATTTTGATGAAGATCCTGATCCGAATCTGGGGAGTGCAATTTTTAAAATGATTATTCACCATTGAGAGATAGGGCCAAAAACGATAAATAGTACGATATCTCAAAAAGTTGTGGACGGATTCGGACGAAACTTGGTGGATGAGTTGGGTGTGTGACAACAACAAGTCGATTAGACTTTGGTTCAGATCTGGATTCAGATCTGGCTTATCAGTGGATACAAAACGTAAACTCATCAGCCTATCGAGTGCTGTTCTAGTTCCTTCTTTTTTTCACTTTCCCTCCTTACATGCAGAATTGTTCTATTTTTCAGCAAGTACAAGCTCAGTGAATTTAACCGATTAAATAAGGCACACCGCTTTGAGAGGTAATTTGGTGTAAAGGTCAAAACCCTTGGGAGACTGAAATCGTTAGTTTCTCATTTGATTGGATGTCATTCATTGAAATTAATCCGTTAATGATGTTATACATTTGCCTTAAAGTATTGTGAACTTTCTCATTATTTATATTTCGACAAGTAAATAGCATGCACATGAAATTTCCTGACATTCTTATTCACTGGGTTAGGGGAATGTGCGTTATTAGACAATGGCGGCGTGATTTGGCAAGTAGCAGTCAGGAGACATTTGATTTGTGCTCAAAACACTCAATCAAGGGGACCTTGTGGATTCCAGTTTGAGCTATTCATCCACCGTACACAACATGAAGGTTTGTTGGATTCTGACCGCTCGACTCACAGATTAGAGCAATCAAGGACAGGGCCAGAAGACTTCCCTTGTCTTGTTGATGAAATAATATGGGCTACATACAATCATTGTGACAGCACTGCCATCACATTTGTTTTTTTTTTGGGTTCAAGCTTATGTGTTGTCTCACCTGCTTTCATCTAGCTGTCCTTCCAGATGCCGAAGCAAGACTAGCTCATTACTACACAACAGGAAAATGCTGTCGATGCCTGCAATGGTGACTTGTTGATTGTTGAGAAGCTGAAGTACCTGAATATAATAATGCTATTGTCACACTTAGCATATCCTGTGGTCCTGAAAGGATAGTGAAGAGGTCGCGTACCATACCTGCCTTTGAGTTGTTTATCCTGGGTTAGATGATTGAGCCAAGTATAAACTGTTGGATTCGTACTTCACAGGCAGGGCATTGCATCATAAAGTGTGTCGTCCCTCGAATGGATGGTATGCCTAGCCTGCCAGTATTCGATGGGCATTGAATACCCTACAGTACCCTTCGTGAAGAGTAGATGAGTTATCGCCGACACCGTGAAGAAATGTTAAATTGCTGCTGTGACCTTGAGGGGGCACTGCATCAACAGCACAGCCCTGTTCACAGCAATGATTCAATTCCACAGTCAAGTGTACCACACAAAATAATATAATGGGACACTTAAGTCACATTTCAAAACCTGAGAATTACTAGATTGGGTCATTATTAAATTTTTCACTTTACCTTGCTACAGGTTTGCCGGCCGGGTCACGAGCAGCTTCTCGGATCCGCTTCCTGATCTTTGGTCCTGAAGCTGATGAGCTACAGATAACTCTGTGGCACGACGGGTTACTAAGCAAGCACGGACCCCGTCTGAGACGATTAATTTCGGTAGGGTCCTCACGTCCAATTCCCGCGTTACCTTCCCAGCAAATTAATCCCCCAGATAGGGAACCGTTCTCTCGACGCCTCACGGCTGAGCAATACCAATAAATCAAGAATGGCTGAGCAATACCATAAGTGGGTCTTGGCTGGTAACTGACTGGAGTGAAATAGCAGGGCAGAACTCCTATCCACCATTTACACACTCGTGTCTAACCAATGGAGAAAGAGATGAGTTTGGAAACGATTGGTCATGTTGAACAAAATGCATTTATTTACAAGCAAGCAGCCATGTACAGAGCAAAAGACATGTCACAGAAAATAACCTCACCCTTAAACACACAAGCCCCTTAGCCAGTCACCTTAACATGAATCTACAGACACAGGTGCCTCAATCATTCTGGGAAACGACATAAGCAAGAGTGATAGACAGATAACAAAGCGAAGTAGGTGGGGTATCGTGTCGACTGCGGCCTCACCAATATGTGAGCTGGATGGCTCATGTGCAAAGAACAAGGTGTATGGTGCCGATGATTGAGAAGTGCAGGTGGGGAGGTGTTGTGTGTGCCGGTGTGTGTAATGCGAGCTCTGAAAAGAAGTGTTGCGGACTCAGTCGATACTCTACAACAGTACGAGTCAATGAGGTGTGTGAGCTGAAAGATGCAAAGATATAAGGTGCATGTGTAAAAGACGTGTAAGAAGAGAAGTCAGTTCTGAGGAGATTTGGTCAGGGAGTAGGTTGTAACCATGCCTGGATACCCATGGCTGTGTTCTCGTTCCACCTGCTACTTTTCAGCGTCAGGTTCCCCGAAGCACCTGGTGTGGTTCAACTTGACTCTTTGAACTGACGCTCTGAACTGACGATCAAGAATGATGCTCGGAACTGCCGCTCTCTGGACTCAACTCGACTCCCTCAACTCTTCTCTTCTCTCTCTCAAACCTAAACTCCAACTCTTTTAGAACTGGAACTCGGACTTGAACTCAAACATGGAGCTAACTTACTAAGAACTGTGCTGCTGGGGATCTTATCGTCTTTGCCACTGTCAACAATCATGTCTGCTTTTTGGCATCCCGCCACGCTCATTGGCTATTTTCATTCATGATCCAGCTATTGTGATTCGTTCCCAAAGCACAAGGGGCAGGGCTGCTGGTTTGTTCAGTGAAACAATGAGGACATGGTGAGTGGAAGGGCTGTACAGTACGTCTCACGCCTGCACGATTGCCCACCTGCTGTGATTGGACCTGAGCCGAAGAGATCGAAGTGCTGGGATGCTACTTATATGGTCAAAGTTCTGGTGAAGTGGATTTATGTTCCACAAGTGTCTTGATAATGTGGTTTGAGAATGGAGTACGAGAATAATATCTGAGGCTGAGATTTGAGAATGAAGTATGAGAAATGAGGGAAAGGATGGAGTTTAAGAATGGATGTTTGAGAATGACGTTAGTTAGTTATATACTGTATATATATATATATATATAATCTAGCTTGACACCATGCTGGCTGATGATATCGATGCCCTCGTTTGTGTTTCATACCTGTGTAGCATTAAAACTCTCCACTAATGGAGGCGGAAGTTCTTGGCACGTTCAACATCATCTTGGCCTCCGGCGATATGTTGTCTGGTGATTGGATACCACTGAGCATGCATGGGCACCTTTGATGTTTTGCTGTTAACGATGAAAGGAATTTATTTCCTTCCAAAGATGACACATTTTGGGGACAGTTGTGGTGGGTAAGCGAAGGAAGACTAATGGTACAGGAGGGGAAGGGGAGGGGAGTGGGAGCTACTCTTCCTTATATTTCTTTTTCCATCTTTCACAAGATCGAGTCGCAGCATAAATCATCCTAAGGAAGTATTTGCCAATAGTAGTGAGGAGATGGAGATTGATGTTCGGCTATTACTTGGCTTGTTTGAATTGGGTGGGGAGGGGATGCTTTACGGCAATGCGGAAGCGTTATTATTCTTATGCTCACAAATAATAACTCCCAGTTTTGTGCCGATGAGAGTTATGATTCTTGTCACTGCTTCCAATATTTTATTGCATCCAAGGAAAAGAAAACATTTCATTAGCATCCAAAATAAGATTTCCTGATGAAAGGTGCAGCTTTTATGAGAGCAAGCACTCAGTGATGTTTTTCTTGTATTACAGGATGGCAAATAAACCTTCAAGAATTAATTTTCATTGCCGGCTGATCCGCTTCAACAGACGCCGGGTTAACTCTCGGGTGCCCGGGACGTTCAGCCGGAAACTTGCTGTTCAGAACCGTTCTGTGACTTCGAAACGAATAATTGCATTTGATGAGGCAGAGAGCTGCAAGCTCATTTAATCATGCACCGATAGTGGCCTTCAATAAACGAGATCTTATTCATGGGAATAATGTATCGCCATGGTGCATTGTCCCGAAGGTCTCCAACCCCGCCTTCCCTTCCCTTAAGCCCCCACGAGGTTTGAAAGTGCAGACTGGCTTAATTGTATCAAGATTAATGCATTACTTAATGACAAAGGAAGGCTACCTGTACAATTTATTGTTCGATATGTGATTCAAGCCAGTGAAATGAATGAAAATGGATGTGGCATCACAATGTAAGACAATTAGTCTAGTTAGAATGGGGCTGTGTGATCGTGAAGCCGACGGGGGTTACGGTGTAGTCGCTTTGTGCTGCGAAACTTACAGTCAGCGAACGGAACCGTACTTATTGAATACGAATCTATTTGATATGAATACAAATTAAGATGTAGTCAAACGACTCGAATATATGAACTACAATTGATGGGAAGTGCACAATGGAGAGAATAATGAGTTGGAAGTGGTAATATGGAGTTGACAATCGCGGTGTGGGATGTCGGGAAAATCCAAAAATGTGAAAAGGAAGCAAACAGCTGGTGGGTTGTATCTGTTGCTTTGTGGATTTCTCCCGGCTGCAGTCTGATTTTTCAGCCCAAAGTTTGCCATCTAGCCGTCCACGCTCGGATTGGAAACTCCTACTGTGTCCGAGAAAATCTGTCTGACTCATTTGCTCCGCACAGACTCTCAATCCATACGGGATGAAACGAGATGTCCGTTTGAGCGTCGGCGTGATGCTTCGTATGATACACCGTGGTGTTCCTTCTACTACTTTATGGGGTGAAGTATTATGACAGCACAATCAATAATCTTTTGTCATTGAACCAAATAGGAAACCCAATTTCATATGCATGGTTCAGTAATTGATCATCGTGTAATTGATGTTTTCAATACTTCCTAAGCTTGTCTTGTGTAAGGCAGTTGTCATTTGTAGTTAATTTGTTTTGATCAAATCTGAGTCGCTCGAAGTCGAGGAAAGGATGGGAGGGTGTTGGTGCCATTATTCAATCACTATCGCTATCTCAGGCTGACAGGATAGCTTAGAGATGTATGCACTTCACTTTTGAGCTGTCTCATCTGGATATGAATCTCGACCCAGATGATAAATGGTCATCCTTGCATTTCAAATGATACATCGATGTGTGCGTCGTCTATCGAATGGAGGTTAAGGCAGAAGATCCATCTGCTAGCGATGGTCCACCGTGGTAGATGCAAAAGATCCCACGGTATCTTTCCGAAAGAGAAGGTGAGTTTTTTTTTAGTTTTTTTGTATACCTTGTCGAGACTCGTATTATGAGAGCTAACACATATAACGCACAGCAAGGGGGGTTATGAGACAAGAGGGGCGGGAGTGGGAAGGACAAAACAGTGGGGAACAGAGACATTAGGAGATCTGTGGAAGGGAGAGGGATGAGGCGGGGAACACGGGGTATAAAAGATGGACATTACAAGGACTATCAGGAAGGAAAGCAGGGAGTTTGAAGGAGGTGGGTTTGGGTGGTTTATCAGGGGTAGAAAAGATCGAGGATTTGGATGGGGGATGATAAGAGTTGGTGGTGAACGCTGTTTTGAAGGCCTGAAGGGAAGAATGGGATTGAATAGAGTGTGGGAGTTTATTCCAAAGGTGGAAAAAAGAGGGATGAAAGAGTGAAGGTGAGCAGTGATTCGTGATTTTGGTAGTTTTATCAGAAGGCGGTTGTTGGCGGACCTTGAGCGTCCTGCGGAAATAGTGGGACAAATTGCAGACACAGCGGGGGGGGGGAGGGGGGAGAGACCGGACAGGAGATGGTAGAAGACAGAAAGACCACCGACCTGCCTGTGGTAAGAGTGAGGAGCCCAATGCCAATGATCCGAAATGCCTTGGTTTCCACAGCGTGAAGCCGAGAAAGGTGGGAGGCAGGAACACCCGCCCGGAGGGTCGAGCACTACTCTATCAGGCTGCGGATGGAAGCTTTGTAGGTGGTCAGGAGCTCAGGTGGGCCGAGGAAGGACTTTGCACGACGGAGGATTCCCAGTCGGACTGTTTGGAGGCGAGGTTGGAAATGTGGTTTTCCAGGAAGATCATGGCAGATAGTGAGACCAGAAGCTTGAAAGAAAGGACTTCTTCCAGAGGATTGTTGAGAAAGTGGATGTTGCGGGGGAGGGGGTTCCAAACGGTTTAAGAGAGACATAGTGTGAGTGTGAGATTTGTCTGGATTGAAAGACATGTTCCACGGTTGGACCAGTTTGTGATTTTACACAGATCTGCAGTGAGCGAAGAAGCTGCTGCTTGCGGTCTGAGGGATGAACAGATGGTACGGCAGAGGGTGGAGTCATCAGCAAAGAGATATAGAGGATTTTCCAGAGAGTCGGGAGATCATGATGAAAACAGAAAAAGAACAGGGCCCAGAACACTGCCTTGAGGAACTCCAGACTGGACAGGAAGAGGAGATGAAAGAACTCCATTTAGGGCCACACGTTGACTGCGACAGGAGAGGAAGTTTGCGAGCAATGAGGGGAGATGGCCTTGGATACCATAGGAAGAGAGT
>CM068957.1:16829258-16844246 GCA_035128595.1 Eptatretus atami
ATGAATGAAAGGTCGAATTGAGAGCAGTCTGTTGAAATGTAAGAAGAGGAGTGAATTATGATACAGTAAAGAGTACCACATGTGTAAAAGAGGAAGATGAAACATTATAAGAGATCGTTATTATTATTATTAATATTATTATTTTTATTGCTTGAGAGAGTTTTCATCAGATTTGGTAATGGGAATGTTGTCGAAAAAATCCATAAACGCAGAGGGTGGAAACAGATCATGTGGTTACGGGAGAAGCACGTGGCTATGGGAGGTGTATAGTCAAAAGTGAATTTATTTATTTTAAATAAGGATTGCATAACATTCGGAAAAGGGAAGGTTGAAGTAAAATCGTGGAGGTGTATAGTGAATTTGGAACTGTAAACGCAGAGTGAAGCTGCTGGGTCGATGAAAAGTATCAGGAAGAGGGTGGAGAGAGACACGTGGTTACAGGAGTTGTATAGATCGAAAGGATACAAGGAAGATTATTATTTTTTGATGTATTTTTGAAGAATAGGTAAGATTCGGGAATGGAAGGTTGTAGGAAGAATTTGTGAAGGTAATGGAGAGAGTGGGTCAGCTCAAGTAGAATAAAGATGGTGTGCCGGCAGGAGGAGGACGAAGAAGAAGAAGAAGAAGAAGGAGTGGTGCTTGTGGGGATGCAGGGAGAAAGGTAGTTTTTTTGTTTTGGATTTAAGACAAGAAACAGAGTGTTTAGTTGGGAGGTATGGGGGACGTTGGGAAAGTGGGGAAAATAGGAATTGAACGTCTGAGTTTTCACCTCACCCAGAACTAATTACAAATTCCTGCCTTGACTGATTGCTGGGAAGGCAATGACAAACCATCCAGCACAACCCTTGCCAAGAGACTCATCCAGCAGCACTCGCACTCTGTAAAGAGTCGGATACATTGTTGATGATGATGACAGCTCTTCTGGCATGTGAAGTGAAAATGGGGTTGTGTGGGGTGTGGGTGTAGTCACAAAAATATAATTGTAAGGACATTCACAATTTCTGTTTGGGTTGAACTGGATTGTCAATTGTAATGCACTCAACTGAAACTCTCTGCCAATTTTTTTTTTCGTGTTTAATTCTTTCTCTAATTACCCCCGACCTGTTGCTCGCAAGATTTCATGCTGGTGTGTCTAGAAATATGATTCCTATTGACTTTTATTGGAAAATATAACTATTGGAAACTTTAGAGCTTGTGGCTTTCCTGGTGTTGAACTGTTTTTCTGTGAAGCGTTGATTTGCTTGAATCGGATTCCAGTTGGAAATCTATTTCTCCTCAGGATGTATTGAGCACCTTACAATCAACGTGTCAGGCCTGACACTTGAATTGGATTATAGAGATATATAAAAGCAAATGTTCAGTAAGATATTGCGGAGTGCAGGCTCATGAAATTGGCATCCATCGACTCTTTTCTTTTCTTTCCGTGGTTGCCATCTGGTTGTTGAATATATTGAGTTCCTATAAACATCTGCGTTGAGAAATATGAAGATACAGTATCTCGAGATGCAAGCACACATCTGACTGAATTACCCGTGGCCATCCCTGGCTGTAATTGCCCGTAGGGGTCCCTGATCCAATCTGGAATTGCCTGTTGCCGTCGCTAGCCCTGGCTAGAAAATCACATGATTCTCCCTGGCTGGAATTGCCCATGGTCGTCCCTGATCCTAGCTGTAATCACCCATGGCCATCTTTGTCTGGAATTGCCTGTGGCCATCCATGGCTGGAATTTTCAGGAGCCATTCCTGATCCCAGCTGTACTGTAGTTGCCTGTGGACATCCCTGACCCTGGTTGGAAATGCCCATGGATGTCCCTGGGATGAAACTGCCCGAAAGGCACGGCTGTGCGGAGCATTGCGGTTCACCATCACCTTAGCTGCTAATGAGATTTCATTGCAATGTTGACAATGTGTTCTGTGTTCCTTGCATTCAGCCATCCCGCAAAAACCCGAACATTGGTTGTGGCTTGTTTAAAGCATTTCCTTTGGATGAGTGGTGCCACTGAACTGCCATCGATGGCAGTTAAAGGTTATCACTAATGACCTCGGTGCTTCAAAGGTTGCCATTGCGGATGCTGAAATGCCATACTTTTTGTGGCATCGCTGAGTCTGCTGCTACAGCAGATTCCATTATAATTGTACTTTGGAATTTGTTCCACAACTCCAGAATTACAATAATTACATCTGTAACTATTCTTCCTATTGTGTGCACATGTGAGTGCTCATTTTGTCTGTGTGTGTGTATATATAAATTACGCTAGCACAACAGCTTTTGGTAAATTTTAGGCATTTGTGTGTCAGTGACATATACAGTACCTAATAGAAAGTCGACACCCCCCTTTCAAAATATTTACCTTTTGTTGCCTTTTCGCCTGGAATTAAATTGCATTAAATCAGACTTTTTCCACCTTAATTTACACATCGTAACCCACAACTTCCAAGTGAAAAACAAATTTTACAAATTGCAGAAAATTATTAAAATATACAAAAGTAGAATATCTTGGTTGGATAAGTGTTCACCTCCCTGAGTTTATACTTGGTGGAAGCATCTTTGACAGCAATTACAGTTGTGAGTCTGTTGGGATAGGTCTCTACCAACTTTGCACACCTTGATTGTGCAATATTTGTCCATTCTTCTGTACAAAACTGTTCAAGCTCAGTCCATTTGCATGGGCAGCTGGGTTTTTGCATACCTGAAACGGGACTCAAGGTGGGTTTTTTTTTGTTGAGTAATGGCTTCCTTCTTGCTCCCCTACTGTACAGGCCAGATTTGTGGAGTGCTTGGGATATTGTTGTCACATGCACACAGTGACCAGTATTTGCCATAACGGCAAGTAGCTCTTTCAAAGTTGCCATTGGTTTCTTGGTGGTCTCTCTGCTCGGTCTCCTCCTTGCTTGGTCATCCAGTTTGGAGGGACGGCCTGATCTAGGCAGAGTCAATTGGTGGTACCATATGCTTTCCACTTCCTAATGATTGTATTGACTGTACACCAAGGGTTAACACTCCAGTGTAGCTCACACTGGAGTGGAAACACTCCAGTGTAGCTCCAGTACAAGGAACTCACAATGACACACAAGGAACTCGGACGCAGTATGAGAGCCAACTCCCCTGGTCGCGAAACCGCCCCCCTCGCCCCTCTTCGCCCCCTCTTTGCTCCCCCTCTCTCGCCCCCTCTCTCGCCCCCTCTCGGCCCCCTCTCTCGCCCCCCCTCTTCTCTCCCCCTCTCTCCCTCCTCTCCCCCCTCCCTCTGTAATGTATTCACAAATGTCTTACCAAGCACGAAACAATGAAATTCAAACCTTGGGGAAAAAACATGCTTCAAACCTTGGGGCGAAAACTGCTGTTTCCCTGGGAAAATTCAAACCTTGGGATTAATAATAATTTGAGACATTATATAATTCAAACGTTGGGAAAAAACAGCTTTCAAACCCTTGGGAAACAGCTGTTTCCCTTGGGAAAATTCAAACCTGGGATTAAATTTAATATTTAGAACAATTAATTCAAACCTTGGGAAAAATCAGCGTCATACTCAGGCACATTTACTCAGGTCCCCAGCGTCGATTGTGACGTCATACCAAAACGAAGAAGAAGAGAATTGTGCGTCCAATTGTGCAAATTAAAAAAAAAATATGTAACCATAATTGTACGTCATTCTGACATCATAGCCACCGTGTCTGTCATTGGTGACAGCGACGTATGATCATTATTGGTTGACAGACAATATATAGTCGTTATCGGTTGACAGACAATGGTCATTGTTATCACGTTATCTTTTTATTACTGCCAATTTTTGTGCTATTATTATATATATATTAATTTGGGAAAAAATGGGAAAAAAAAAATTGGAAAATAAGGTGGAAACACTTCAGCTGCGAATATACACCTTTCCAACAACCTTGAAAAAAAGCAATAAAATGGCCGTAACTTGGGAACCGCTCGTCGATTTGATATTCAAACCTTGAAAGCACATCGCGGATCCCGCCATATTCCTGGCAAGTTTTCAAATCCAGATCGGACTGGTGGTTTCGGAGAAACGGCGGTCGCAGACAGACAGACAACAGACAGACAGACACACACACACAACACACCACACACACAACACACACACACACAACACACACACAACACACAGATGCTGGAATTATAGATAGATTACCAGGAATGATAATGGTCAATGATATGATACATAAAAATAATTGATAATGATGCCCATAAGCTGGATAAATGGACTATTATAATTATAATGGTACATAATGATAATAATAATGATGATTGATAATTGTCCATAATGACAATATAATGAAACAATAATGAGTTAATGATCATATATTAGAATGGCTTCATGATAATAAATGAAAAATATCGGCGAAGGCCTTGTGGCAGGCACGGGCCTGGGGATCGCCGCGGTCGAGTGAGCGCTGGTCGAACATCAGGGAGGGTTGGACTCAGCAGCATGTCAGACCATCATTCGGCTTCCCGAGGTCGGACTCGAACAGTACCTGCACTATAATCTCACCGTGAAATTAATTAAATTAAGAAAGCTCTTATCAACTTTGAAACTTCAACTGGAAGCAGCGGTATGAGGATGTCAGGATTATGTAATATTCCCTGCGGGGAATGGTGGGTTGAGAAACAGGCGTGGGATCAAGTCAACAGACAGGCAGCAGGGTCGTGTTGCAGTACAGAAGATACATAGTTTATAAAGGTGACAATCGTGACCTAGATAAAATATATAATATTAATATAAACATTTAGTATCACCTACAATAGAAAGTATATATAATATATTACTATATGTAGGTGTACTCGCCATGATAATAGAGAGAGACAATACCGAAACATATGTAGCCAATCCGATCATAGACCGGCGTATCTCAATATTCTGAGTGGCGAGACATATAAAGGCGTGTCTGCTTCTTCAGCTCAGTCTCACTTGGCTAATTGGACAAACATATCGCTCGGAAGTGTGATGATGATATTATTAAGGATAAGAATGATAAATATAAATTGAAAATGAATCATTATCATATAAGGATAATGAAAAGAATATACGATGATAATATGATGCATATTAATAAAAAAAATGTGATTCGTATGATTAATGCTATATGGTAATAATGCTAGTGAGTTACGTCTATAATTACCTATTATATTGAACGTGAGAACGTCAATTAATTGCTTAGTTGGAATGTGAGTACGTCTATTAATTATGCACCGTTGTAGCATGAGTAGTCCATTAATTACGTTCATTGAAAACTAAGTATGTACATTAATACATACCAATGAAATTGATACTCCACCTTTAATAAGTTTCTATTTCATTTTGTAATCTTCATTTATTTGCACATAAAAGACCACACAAACAAGTCTAGCAAGGTCGTAATCCTTATTTACTCTTTCTGGTTAGCCCATCCCATGCACAGTGGATGACGTTGTGCCATCACATGTATGTGCATGCATGCTGCGTGCGGTGTGCGGCGTGTGCGGTGTGAGTCCGTAACGTTTTATCATTTGAGCTTGTCATCAAATTCAACCAACTTTTCTGAAATTATAAAGATAGGTAATTTTATTCATTGTAATTTACCGATACCGTGTGGCCGTGGCCCTGTAATCCGGCTACTCGGAGTCTGGGTTGGGATCGCTTGAAGACGGGAGCTCTGCACTGGGCCCGCTATGAGAGGGTGTAGGCAGCCCGAATCATGCAAACCCAATCCTTATCCCTGCGTCATTAAGAGGCACCAGGGTTGCGTCAGGAAGGCCAATCAGTAGCGATCATAGATGATCCGCGTGGCCCCCTAACGGGAGGCAGCCGAAAGACGAACAACATTATTATTATATACGATTGTTACTCTTTACCTTGTTGACTTGCTCTATTATGACATATTTCAGCAACCATTGTCCGATTGACACACATATTCAGGGTATACAACCCCCCCCCCCTGGAGATATTATGACATTCGATGACATACACTTATTGCAGCCATCGATAAATGCAAAAATTAAAACATTATACTTTGAACCGCTTCGAAAATTTGAACTTTAATCTAATTACCCATGGGGAATAGCGAATTGGAAGGAGACTTCACGTTACATGTGGACCCCATAAATGTTTTAATCAAACCCTGTTTACATCGAATCAGTATCCAGGCGTAACATTTTTTACAGTTGATATCAATCTTAACAACCTATTATGAACGTGGAAGAAAAAAATGAATAACTGTTACATCCTTTCTCTCCTTGTCTCAAGTTAGCCAAATTGGCTGGCCAAGTAACTCGGGTTCTAAATTTGGTGCATTTCAATATTGTTTCCAAAACTGTTAACAATTCATAACAATGTATATACGCTTTCTTGAAACTAAAATTAAATGAGCCAGTCATAGATCACTGATAATAAAGACAATTAAGGATAAAAGGACATGGCGCACGCGCGACAACAGGATGAAGAAATTTACAAAAACTACTTCCAACGGAAACATAAGTCCAAGCCAAGGTCTGCCCCAACTGCAGTTTTGTGTTCTACAGTGTTCAAAATATAAAATTCAATTGAAATTTAAGTTGTCCTCGATTATTGACTACGTCTGTTGACAGACAGACAAAACAGGACAGACAGAAGTGAACCAATTGCTAAACTTAGGTTTTTGTTCGCATGCACGGGTAATAAAACATACATTGAGATACGACTGACCTGACCAAACTTGCCCATATGCACTATAAACATAGTGCACTGAGGGAAGTTCACTGTGTCTATTACTGCGGGATGAGAAGGGAGTAGGAGGCCTGGTTGGGTTAACACCCAAGGCTGAAGGCACCCTTTATCTGTCCCTGAACAGGGTTACAAATCTTGAAGCGTATACTTGGAACTGTAAATTTAACAGGGATTATACATCTAATGACTGCAAATTTACAGGTTGCCTTCTTCAATCTATAAGAGCACTCAATAAGGCACATACCTCCACCATAAAATGCCTGATCCAGGTGAGAACATATCGGGACCCAATACATTTTTGAAATATCATGCTCTCAGTACTATATCGTATTTGGGCCTATCTCTCATGGTGAAGAATCACTTTGAAATTAAAATAATTCTCGTATCCAGATCCGGATTCAGATTTGACTGGAACGAATAAATTCGTCCTTGCCACACACCAACGTGTCCAACCAAGTTCGTCCGACTCTGTCCACCATTTTTGAGGACATCGTGCTATATATCATTTTTAGCCCATCTCTCAATGGTAAAGAATCACTTTTTAAAATTCTGTTAGTCGGATCCGGATACTGGAACCTTCATTCAAAATCTAAAAACAGTTCGTCCAATGTCACACACCGAACCTGTCCACAAAATTTCATGCAGATCCTGTCCACAAACCTTTGAGATTATCTGCCACAAAACAAACACACAAACAAACAGACAAAACAACCAACCGACCACATGAAAACTGACAGAAATGGGTGAAAAAAAACATTAAGAACCCCTCCCCTCCCCTTTGTAGCAGAGGTATGGGTATTCCATGAGACAGCGCTTCAGGTGGCCAGACAATCAGGATATCGTTTTTATACCAGCATTGATAAAACTTGGGACACAACTCCACAGATAACTCAAGATACAAAGCAACATTACGATGAAGCCTGTTAAATCGACATTTTCACAAAATAATTTGAATACGCCAATCAAATGTATTCTTGTTTCTGTCAAAACAATAAGGAGGATATATAAATTAACAAACTAAATATATATATATATATATAAATATAGATATAACACACATACATACAGACAGTCTGGTTTGGCTTAAATGGTTAGGGTGGGGGCTTTCGATCATCGGTTCTGAGTTCAAATCACGTTGAAAGGTCTAAAATAAATACCAGGTGGCGTTGCTTCTGACCTGTGCATTCCTCTAGAGATCTGGCAAAATGAGTTAGCCAGCATTGCCTGGTCCTGTGTCGGAGTGGCGACCCTTCCAGGATTGTGTGCCCAATAGCCAAGGCAGACTGCTGGTAGGGAACAATGCTCTGACAGATATATGGTCCCGATGGATCTTCATTGCTATTTTAATGAGCATACATACCATACAATTACTTTATCACAGAACACGAAAAGCCAAGAGGTAGAGCTCATGTGTGAGCCACGACATCCCATATCATGACCCAATGTCCCTGTCGGCCACTTCCGACACCTGGCGGAACGTCCCACGGTGTCACCACGTGCAGTTCGAGTTATGTTTTTTTATGAGGAGTGGAGGTACTCATGGTTAGGGATTTGCCACTCCGAGGCCTCCAACGAAGTGGAAAATACCCATAGAATTCCGCAAAACATTCTCGAAACACAAAAGAAAACTGAAAACCCACTCCGTGGGATACCTCCTGTGCAGCTTCCCTTCACAGGTGCAGCTCACCGGATGACGGGATTGGGCAAAGCCTTCGGGAAGCCCCAACTGATGATCCGAAGGAAACCATTGGACAGGGGTAACCATTATGCAGTCCCGGGATACAACCAAACTGCTGGAAGAGTGTCGGGGTTGTGTTGGTGCTTGACGGTTGTCTTTTCCACAGACGTGGCTCCTTTTGGTAATCTTCAGGCTTTGGGGTTTGCATCGGACGTCTGGATGCGCTGGAATTTGTCCAATCCATAAAGAGGAATGATTATCGTCCCGCGACAACGTGACCACAGATCGCAAACCACCGTAAGCCATGTATTTGCCACACGTGACCATTGAGCCGGACCGATCACACGCACCCAGACATACATGATCACTACTGAACTTTATGCTCAGTAAGCTAATGTGATGATGTATGTCGCAATCGAGTATGTATGGCAGTGTGCCACTATCGATCTAAAGTTTAGAACACACCCCATTTTCCAGTTTTACTGAAATTTAAAAGTTTATTGTTTTCAAATGTACTCTGAAATTAAAGCATAGAACAAAAAACATAATGCAGAATCATAAAAAAAGAATCATGGAATCGTTTTGTGAAACAAATTTAATCTAAATTTTTGACTCATCAGAGTAGCCACATTTTGCAAGATATACAGCCGAACATACTCGGGCTCATCTTTCTCTAAGGAAGATCAAATATTGTTCGCGGAAAGTTCTTCCCATCACTGTGGCAGAATCCCACAAATGTGTGCACTTGTAGGCTTTCTTTGCATTCCCTCTGTCCAGTTTCATCCCAAACAGCTCGACTGGGGGTTTTAAGTCTGGAGACATGTGTGGCCATTCCATGATTTGAAGCCTACCGTCTTGTTCTTTTCTATCTAGGTAGTTCTGACATAGCCTGAGAGGTATGTTGTTGGTTGGCTATTTGCTGTAGGATGAACCCCTGACAACTAGGCGTAGACCAGAGGGTATTGCATGACGCTGCAAAATGCTGTGGTGACGCTTTTGGTTCAGGTGCCAGTCACTCTGTGCAAGTCACGGGACTCTGGATCCAGCAAAAGAGCCCCAGAATTCACATTTCAGCCCGGTCTGGAATCTCGTCCCGACCTGAACTCCAGGATTCATAGGTTACATGGTAAGAGATCATGACGAGCACATGACATGCGTTGGTCTTCACGTCACTCACTAGACGCCCGATCAAAGAGAAGAAACAAAAGGCAACTCCAAATGACTATACGCGCCTACTCCAGGCGAACATAAAGCACAGATAGCACGTATGTATGATGAACTGAAATATATCTCGGAATCAAAATTTTGATTCAAATCGGTACGCAACAACAAGAACCATCTTCCAGGTTTTCGTAGTCCACTGGTGCTGTTGCTTCATAGGACACGTCAGGAGCAGGCTGCTGTGGTATACCTTCGTGGTATTATCTTGCCGAGTACAAATATACTTAAATGATGCACAGACTTGGTGCGCTTATATGCGGTGTACTCACCACTCCGATGCTCCTCGACTTGTCTGTCACCTGTTTGTAACGGCTCGGGTGCAAGCTGTTTCGAAGGTCAGTGTCTGATCTGACGTATTTTCACTTCACACAGTCTGTTGTTAAGGCAGCTTGATATGTCAAGTGTCTACTGGCATGGCTGTTGCTTAACGTGAATCGCAAGGAGCCTCAAAAGCATTGGTTAAGCCTGTTCTTGGTGTCGGGGCCTTCGTAAGGCGGTAGCTTCGTATGCTCTATGTTGCAACTGATTCATTGGCGTGCATGGGCACAACACGATCATGCATGCTGTTGACTCTCAGAACTTTTCTTCTGAGTGTGTTGTGGCTTTGGGTCTGCCAGACCCTTCCTGTCAGGACAGTTTTGCCTGGCCAGTTTTCAAGTGCCTTTGATGGTGTGGAAGGACAGAAAACTAAAGGTGACTCCGAACCGTGACTACCTCTTAGCCAGTCTTTTGCCCCAATTTTCTCTGAGGTGAATCATGTAACAGTTCTTAGCTCTTAATGGACACCTTGTTTAGAACGTTTTGGACCTTAGCTAACCAACACCACGAGATACCCTTCTATTGGGAGCGTTTCAGCCGAGTGACTTAATTCCTTTTGTGACAGCGGTTGATGAAGAAATTCATTTCAAGAAAAAAGGACTACACAGGTTACACATTAGCAGGCCTAGGCTCTAAGGTGGAGACAGTTGCTTTGACGCTGCGAGTTGATTCGTTGCATTCGTAGCTTCAGAAGTTATCCTGCTTTTGTGGAAGATTGTCCCCAATTTACTGAATTCGGAGGCGAATTTATTTTTAATAATTTTTTTCGTGCCCGATTTGAACAAAAACTTGATACTGGCACACCGCAGGAGAATGGTAAGTAATGTGGCCAACTTTTGCGCTCTTTCGAGTGTATCGGTGTGATTGGTTGAGGGATAACTTCATACTGAGATTGTACGGGCAACATTGTCGGATCCTACAATACAGTTAGGCATAATATACAAGATGAGAGTTTTAGTAATATATAGATAATGGTCATGTGCGAGTGTCTTCTTTCCAAAGGTCTAATTTCTTCTTTCTCGCCATGTGATTCGATGTATAGCACAGTTGTTGGCATATCTCGATTCTTCCTTGCCTTAGACCTGGCTAAGTACCTGTCCAAATAATTGCGGTCTCAGAGAAGCCCTGCTAAGCAACTACTCATGTCTGCTTCCTAAGCCACACTGCTTTTTCCACAGAGCAGAGGATTGTAACTATCAACCAAAAGTTGGGACACCTGAGGAATTGAGTGTGCATCGAGAACTATGTGCATTGTGCCTTCTAGGATTGTACTGGCGCATGCTAGACAGAAACAGCTGGCGAGTTGGGCCGAAACACTCGCGATTGAGCTTGTATCCCTCGGAAAACCAATAAGGTGGGCCCTTTGGCTGTTTTAATGAACGATACGTGAACAGGTTATCTATTGATTATCCTTCAGCTTTTGGGGAGGACACATAAGGCTCCTGTTATGGTAGTTTTTTTTTTACCTCGGGTGGATGCGAGCCCCTTTGAGCTGCTTCATCGCTTTTTGTACCATTTCGAGGTCTACTTGGTTCACTGGACTGTGAGACTGCGTTGAAATATCGCACAGTGTAAAGGGAGACAGCCACCCGGTAAAGGAAGGAGTGGGTGTAGTTCAAAAGTGGACAGTAGGACCTTTTGCACCCGGTCAAAGCACGGTCGTATGCACCTTCCTATATGTGGACGTGTTTCAAATGTGTTGCATTTGTGCCCATACCTTGTGGTAATGTACTACTGTATGTAGCCTATCAGTAATATAATATTATATTACATATAATATACACACTATGTACATTGTTATTATGCCACACTATCATAATAGCTAATACTGATATGTAAAGTTTGCTAAATACACTAGTTATCAATATGTTAGTTGTTATTTATCATTGGTTCACAGTGTCATAGTATGATAATTATATATATATACACACTATGTAATTGGCCCTTACTATCATGTGTGTAAATAACAGCTCAGCGTGTGGTTTGCATGCGAGACTGCACCCACTGTCCACTGCTACTCCAGGGCGCTCCATTCTGGCCATCCCCAGGCAGATGCCAGGCCCATCCCAATCTCCTTGAGATGCCGATCAACCTGCTTCAACCACGAGGCACATGGTCGTCCCATTGGCCTCTTCCACTCACGAGACTCCCTCGCTGAGAGAATCTGGTGAGCAGGATCAGCGTCAGGAAAACGAGCCACACGTCCATACAGCCGCAGCTGACCCTCACGGACAATGCAGGTAACAAATCTCATTTGAGTCTCTCTCAGCAACCGCTCGTTGGACACAAAGTCCAAGCAGCGATAGCCAAGCATTCTGCGAAGTGACCTGGTACCAAAGGAATTAAGCTCTGTCAGAGACTTGGTCAGAGTCCAAGTCTCACATCCATAGAGCTAGACTGAAAGAACCAAGGACCTGAAGACTCGGACTTTCGTCCTCCCGCACAGGTACCGTTAGTCCTCACCCCATGAATCAGTGAATGCATGACTCCCCAGGCCCGACCCAGACGTCTGTTGACCTCTGTCTCACAGCCATCAGAGACATGAATATCACTGCCAAGGTAAGTGAATCTCTCCATGACCTTAACATCCCCACCACAAACAGGTACAGACAAGGCAGGAGCATCGAAGATGTCATTGAAAGCCTGGATCTTAGTTTATCCAGTAAACCCGTAATTCCAGCAGCTCTGACTCCTCATTCAGCACCTCGAGGGCCCCAAAAGGATATCTAAAGACTCCGCAAAGATGACTGCATCATCTGCGAAATCAAGGTCAGAGATCTTGACATTCCCAAACGATGCACCGCACCTTGATCTCTCTGACATCCTCCCCTAGAATCCAGTCCATACAAGTGCTGAAAAGTGTGGGGGCTGTATAAAATTTCAGCATAAAAGTGCTGAAAAACACACCCTGACAAACTCCAGTAACAACTGGAAATACGTCAGAGATGGTATCACCACATCTTACAGAACTCTCAGTACCAGAGTATAGTTCAGACATCAGGTCCATCAGTTTTGGTGCACCCCCGAAGACCAAGAATCCTCCAGAGGGAATCCCGATTCACTGAATCAAATGCTTTACAGAAATCAACATAGGCTGCAAGCAGCCCCTGCCGAAACTTTCTTCTGCGTTCGGTGAGGACCCGAAGAGGAAGGATATGGTCAATCGTTGACCTCTTGTGTGTAAAGCCTGACTGCTCTGGACGCTGGTGCTCAAGTAGATGGGGGCGAACCCGATCAAGAATTATCCGAGCAAAGACCTTGCCCGGCACTGAGAGCAGCGTCACCCCTCGGTCGTTGTTGCAGTCTTGGCGATCACCCTTCCTTTTCCAGAGAGGGACAACAAGGTCCCTCTTCTAGTCAGTTGGGATGATGCCTGTGTTCCAGGCAGAGCACAAAACTGCATGCAACGACATGAGTGCAGCAATTCCACCAGCCTTGAGAAGTTCAGCATGGATGCCACAGATCCCTGGATCTTTACCCCATTTCAAGCGGTTCACCACAGCCTGTGTTTCCCCAACGAAGGTGGACCACAGTTGATTGGAGGGTAAGCAACAGCGATTGCCAACACCCATGACGTCCATCTCGACAGCTGGTTGATCAGCCTGGTACAATCGCTCAAAGTAACCAGCCCAGCGGGCCTTCACTTTGGACTCCTCTGTCAAGAGCCACCACCCTCTGCTCAACTGCAGTACACCGAGGTTGGACTTGGATGAACGCAATGCACAAATTCTCCCTGTAAGCCAGGACGAGAATCACTTGACCAGAGGTGACGCTCTACCCCTCACAGATTCCTCGCACATCGCGTCCTGTCCACCCTTGGCGCACGTACAGTTTTATGCCTCAGCTCCCTGAACAGCTCAGCTCTGCCATTCAGCCTGTCCCTGCGACTCTGGTCAATGGTATCAGTGGCCCTTGAAGACAAAAATTCTTCTTTGCCCTGCGGTGAGTTCCAAGACATCCACCGGCAACATAAGGGACGGTGGTCTTGAAGGCACTTCACAACTCTTCAGGATCTCCCAAAGCACCCAGACCCCCCAAATCTCCATTCAGCCTGTTCGCATACTCTGCAGCTACCCTTCATCCTTGAGCTTGCCAACATCCCGCCTAGGCTGTGATGGTATCATTCTCCTGGATTTAATGTGCAACTTAAAGTTCCTACAACAAGCCGTTGGTCAGTTTTGAGGCTCTGAGCACTCCGCTAGACCCTGCAGTTCTGGATCATCCTCCAGCGACCATCAACGAGCACATGGTCAATCTCCTTTGCCACACCGCCAGCGTTGGAATACAAGTCCAGCGATGAGCTTGTGGGCGCTGAAACCATGAACCAGCCACCATAAGTCCATGACTTCTTGCAAAGTCAAGGAACTTGGCTCTTTCTGGTTCACAGTTCCAGACCCATGGGGACCAACACACGTCTCATAACCATCCCTATCAGTTCCAGTCGATGCATTGAAATCCCCCAAGACTAGAAGTGTATCTCTTCTGGGGCACTGATCAACCACAGACTCGAGCGTGGCATAGAATGTGTCCTTCACGTTGAGATCACTCGCCTCAGTCGGAGTTATACAGAGACCAGGGAAATGACACCGAAGGAGTGACGAATCCTTAGTCTCAATAATACGCTCGTTGTCCGGTGTTACCTCAATTATCATTGGAGTCAGCTTTTTGGACACAGCTACAGCAAATCCTTAGGTGTGGTATCCATCAGAGCGACCAGACCAATAGTAGGTGTAATCACCCACCATGATCTCGCCGCAATCCGGTCTCCGAACCTCAGAGAGTGCTGCAATACCGATGTTCAAACACTTGAGCTCAGATGATAACAGAGACAGGTGATCATCCTTTCTTTCGGATAGGACATTCCAGGCACCCACCCGAAGGGACCGCCTGAGGTTAAACCCAAGGAGACCACCGTCTGGTGGACGACACCTCAGCACCACCCCGACACACTCTTCCGCAATCTTACCCGGGAATGTTACCCCATGGTTTCCCTCCGATCATCCAAGATTGGGGGTCCCGAAGGCTTTGCCCCAATCCCGTCATCCGGTGAGCTGCCCTGTGAAGGGAA
>CM068957.1:16855936-16870801 GCA_035128595.1 Eptatretus atami
ATTCTATAATTCCAGCAATGTGTGTGTGTGGTGTGTGTGTGTGTGTGTGTGTTGTTTTTGTGTGACCGCTGTTTCTCGACAACCACTGGTCGATCTAATTACTTGCCAGGTATATTGCTGAGCCCTGTGGATGTGCCTTTTCAAGCTTTGATATTAATCGGACAAGTGCTTCCCAAGTTATGGCCATTTATTTACCAACCAATGACAGGACACGTTGCTGCGGCCATTTATTTACCAACCAATGACAGGACACATTGCTGCGTAGGCGTGGCCATGGGGAGAGAACCTCAGCCGCCGTTCCCCATACGGGTTACAACGTAAGGACTTCGGATAGTGATAACTTCGTGTATTCTAATAATTTCTCGATTTCTTATGCGCATTTTTAGATAAACACAATGCCCCAATCCAGTCGTCGTTTACGAGAGCGAAGGAACTGCCTGTGTGGTTGTTGTTTCTGGCTCGCTGTTTTGAAAGTTTTTTTTTTTTTGCACGTACGGCAACGCACGCGTACGGGCACGAGAGAGAGCGAAGGAACGGCCTGTGTGGTTGTTTCTGGCTCGCGGTTTGAAAGTTTTTTTTGCACGTACGGCCACGCACGTAGCGGCATGTACTAGTAAAACAAATTTGATTATAAATATAATTGGCTGGTTGAATTCAGTGACTAAATATGCAAATTCTGTTCAAATTTCAAGTCAATCAAATGAAAATTGAGGATTTTAGAAACTTAACAAAGTTTGTTGACCTTTGGCCTATGTTGACCTTTTGCCCTCACAATCAATAGGTTTCTTACTTATGACAAACTAACATTTGGTGAAGTTTCCGTGAAGATCGGTTTGAAATTGTGACCTGTAGGCAATTGACATACAAGCACACAGACAGACAAACAGACACACACAGACAGAGAATCACAGACCTGACAACCGATATACTTGCGTATCTTCGATTTCGCAAAAATACAAACGGACCCAAATGCAACACCCCCTCCTCTGCTTGAGGGCAACAAGACCACATAACTTAATGATAAGACTATCATTTGTCATTTGCGTTCCAAGGTTCAGGCAGTTGCTCCACCAAAACCCTACCACGTATGACATTACATGATCATTTCTTCGATTGTTTTCGGGTAAACTTGTCAATGGTTTGAGAAGTCAAGTCCTCTCAGTCTTCACTCTCAATGCTTATGATTGAAAGATTATTAAGTCGATCTTATCTCGTTTCGGTTCCTGACCTCATCTTTGAGTTTTAGTTTAGAGAAGGACCGCTCACCCTCACCATTGCAATTCGATACCGTCATCGAGAGATAATCCGGAAAGCTATTTCAGTGTTCGGAAGTGTGTTGTGTGTGTGTGTGGTTGTGTGTTGGTGTGTGTGTGTGTTTGTGTGTGTGTAAGAATTGCTACATTTTCAGTTCTGCAGACTTTGTTTGTGGGAGTTTGAAACTCTGTTGAAGATGCCAGTAAGGTTGAAAACTGGTTAAATTAACTTTCAATCATAGTTCCAGATCGTTGGGATAGGAGCAGGCAAGATTTTCTGTGCTTACTTGATCTCACGAGGAGAGAGGGGAGAGAGGTGGTGGGGAGGAGAGAGAGGGAGAAAGGTGGTGGGGGGGGGGGAGAGGGCTTGGACAGGAATCCAAACTTTTAGCTGATCAGTGATAACAAAGAACATCTCAGTCTGAAATTCTTCTTTGAAGACAGCACAGTGTCTCAGCATCTTCATCGTCAAAGTGGCAGTTGGGTAGTCGGGCATGCCTCTAGTGAATTTTTACTCAATTATAGCCACACAGTTTAATCAATTAATTAACACGCCAATCAGTTAATGCACCCCTGCATGGGCCCCCTTAAGCTGTGGGCTCCAGGTGACCGCCCCATCTACCACCTCAATCCGTCATTACCCATGGTTTAACCCTAGTTGAAAATGGTGGATTATAACACCTACAATCATCATGTTATGGATGATAATGTGTCCGCATTGCCCATGAGTTGCCAGTTCTGGCCCAATACTGTTTGCTCTCTGGGGGTAGCCAGGGGTGGCACAACATTTTCTTCTTACAAAGCCACGGACACAGTGGCCTCCACTTTTTAAATGATACTGAGTGATCTTCAACGTCCACACCCTAAAGACAGACTGGACAGCCCACTTGATCTGTCCATCCGAAGGATGGCATCCTCTGGATCTAGCTCCTCCCATCCTCTCTCAGCATTGCATCAGGGCATAGTTTTGATCTGATTCAACTTTTACAGGAGAACTGTGTAATTTTTGCTAGATTTATCATTAATATTAGAGTAGCAATGATTGTACTAATAATTTATTTATCCTCCAGACTTGGGCTGTAGAAAACGAGGGGAAAGTGGATAAGGTATGTGGGGGGAGGGGGGGGGGGGGGGGGGGTGAAGAAAGGTTGGTGAATCCTACAGAGACAAAGCTCATTATTTCTTCCAGCACAGAATAAAGTTGCAGCACAGAGCAATCCAGACTAAATGCTCGCCAAGAACGGCAATGAGATGGTGATCATTGCTGGGCCTTTCATTTAACAGAAGGTGATTTTATGGATGTGTTACTCATATATCTGCTCACAAAGAAGGAGCCTCGTGTATCTCTCGGACAGGGAGTTCTGATGGAATTGCATTCTGTTGGTTTCACCCTATTGCAGGTAAGAAGCCAAATGTTTAGTAGGTATGCATAGGGAGAGCGAAGGTAAGGGAAAAGGAGTTTGTGGGGGGGGGGTAGTGGTCTGTATATTGTGCAAACCTAGCTGGGGATTTGGAGACTGGAGACAGCAAAATTAAATCTATTTTGCATACGTAATAAATATCTGGATCTTTCGACTGCTTCAGCACTTATTTCTTATTATTGAGATAATAATGGAATGGAGTGATTGTTCAATTAACTTGCCTGTATACCTTGGGTATAGTTGTGAGGATGCTGGAAGTTGTTAATTCAGATCCAGCTGAAGGCAGCGGTCATTAGGATTTGGATCCTAACCTTCGGAAGTCAAACTACGTAGACTCAGGAGAATTGCAACACCACAATTAGATTGTTAGTGAAACCAGAGTTGGTGTCAAAGCCACCCAATGCTCACCTGTTTATACATTTGTCGTTTTTAACCCTTAGATGCATGAGTGCAAAAAGAGATTGCAAGAAAACAGCCAAACTGGGTCATTTTTGACCCACTTATGCATCTAAGGGTTAAAAGACTAGTCTAATAATTAATATTTTTTATAAAGCATTGCAGTGAAGTCTGAGCCCAAATAATTTTTAAGCAATATATGTATTTGTATATTGTAATCAGTAACAAGAGCGCAAGTGAGCACAATATCGCAACCCGAACAAGAACGGTATATACAGAATTGTGCTACTACATGGAAAACAGCATCCTGGTTGCCATGGCAACCACTTTAGATGACGAACTTATGTCACGACACACCGTCTCCACAGCTACCTATGTACCAAATATGAAACGTAAAGTTGAAAACTTTGGGAGTTAGAGTGCAGACAGGAACGGACAAAAACAGCATCCTGGTTGCCATGGCACCACTTAGATGACGAACGTATGTCCGACACACCGTCTCCACAGTCTGTACCTATGTACCAAATATGAAATGTGAAAGTTGAAAACTTTGGGAGTTAGAGTGCGACAGGAACGGACGGACGACGGACGGCAGCAGACAGACAGACAGACGGACAGACGACGGACGGCTACGGACGGACGGACGACGGACGACCGGTATCACATAATTCGCCCCGATATATATATCGGGTGTATAAAAATAGTGTGATGGATAAAAACATTAGAAAGGAAAAAATAACTTGCACCAAAAACTTTAACATTTTCACGCTCACGCTCACGCCGGGGTATCGCTAAAGCTCTCTGTTTTTCGAACAGACGAGCTAAAAAAAAAAATAAAATTGACTCATGGTCAACATTCAGGGTGGAATTATAATCTGCCCTGTCTCACCTGGTCTGATCAACACGTGATGCAAGTCCACTGATTGCGGGCGACTTTTATTCCCTTCTCTTGTTACAGGAGGACATTCTGAATCAGTTTCTACCATTTCTCCTCCAGGATAGCTCCCTTTGCTCTCTCTCTCTCAACCCTCTGACCTTCCTCAGCTCATCCAGGAAGTATGCATTCTTTCAGTAACTCCCTCCTGGTTAAACTCTCAATATCCAGGCTGACTGCATACCTCAACTCTTTTATTGTCTTTTTCTCCCATTTGTGGAACTCACTTCCTGTGCTGTTCAATGCCACTTTTCCCTCCAGGGATTCAAGCAAACAGTGCACCACCATCTCAGGCCATCATGGGTAGGGATGGGGGATTCCTACCCATGAGCTTTTCTACCTCCATGAACCCGACCTATAACATAACCCTCTTGCTTACAGGTTGTTGTGTTCCTCCCGTCTTTTCCTGTCATTCATTCATTTTTTTCTATACACAATGTCGAGGCTCGTGTAAGACTTAACACACAGAACATATAACAAGGAGAGCAGGAGACGAGGGGCAGGAGGGGGAAGCACAAAACAGTGGGGAACAGAGACATGGGAGATCTGTGGAAGGGAGACGGATGGGGTGGGGAACACAGGGTAAACAAGATGGACACTACAGGGACTTTCAGGACCTTGCATGACATGGACTTTCAAGAAAGAAAGCAGGGAATTTGAAGGAGGTGTGTTTTGGGTGGATTAGCATGGGTAGAAAATATTGTGGTTATGGAAGGGGGAAGATAAGAGATGGTGATGAACAGCTGTTTTGAAGACCTGGAGGGAAGAGTGGGCTTGCAGAAAGTGTGTGGGAGTTGCTTTTGGAGTCCAACTGTGGCCACACTGCCCCACTATCAATCAGTTTGGTGCCTTTTTATCCTCAGTCACCCTCTCTCCTCTTCCATGTCCTTGGTATTTTCTAAAGGAAAAACAATGACTGGGTTCTATTGTTTTCCTGGACTTTACACTTTAAAAAAGCTTTACTCTTAATTAAAAACATCACCTTCACTCTTTTACCTCTGAGTTTTAGGTTCTTACTCAATCTTACCTTGCACTCTCATTTATTTTCTCAGCAATAGCATTTTTAACTTTTACTGTTGCTTAAACCAAACATTTTTTGGTCTTCAATCAAATGTTTATCCGGACACCACACATGGTGGTCACAAGCGAATGTGTGACGTCTACCTTGTATTATACACTCAACCCAGCCCTGAGCACCTGAGCATGATGGATGATGCCATTGTCATCCTGAACCATGACGTTATTATCTGGATACATGAGTAAAACCAAAGTGTGAATCTGTGCACTTTAAATAAACCTTGGATGGAGCGTGGCCTTGCAGTCGGACAAAAGGTCCCGAACAATGCCAGCTGAATCATTTCTCCACCTTTAGCAGCCTGCACCACAGGCACAGGTATTCAGGGTCCATTGATTCAGATACTCTCTCAATCTGTTGTAAAAGTGTGAAAGGGGATTTGGTATACCATGTCAGAGCACATGACTTGCTTTCATTGGCTAAGTCTTTTAGTCTTGACATTCACAGCATTGCTGTAGGCGGTACATCCTGTTTTTCTTAGAAAGCCATGGCTTGCACAGAGGTACGTCATTACCCTGCTCCCGTGAAGCGAAGAGGGCTTAACCAATTGGTTCATGTCCGTCTGTCTGCCTGTGTGTCTACAAACGTCAGTTTATGATCGAGGAAGCACTTATTTAAATTGAATGTTGTATTTTGAACACAAATCGGAACATGTATCGAAAAACAAACCTGCCGTTTTACAGTACTTTGTCTCTGAATTTGACCTGATCGTAAATGCACAGAGGAGTGAGATGCCATTAGAGCAGTGGTAAAACGTCACAATGGCACAGTTTGTCCAAATTTACCAGGCTGTCTCTCCCTGAGCTCATTGCAGCATCTGCTGATCTACTGTTCAATTCTTTCCTCCCACTGCTATCCAAGGAAAGAAACGCTTGTCGAATCTCATTTTGGGGGGAACTTATTCTTGGTCACTCAGCAAGAACCGTCATAAGAAACCAAGTTTCGACTGTTTACCTTGTGAGGGAGAATTTCTGCATGCTGTTCCCTTCCTCCTGAGCTAAACAAATGATTTTTTTTTAATGTAATACAGTGGCCTGCAATAGTATTCACCCCATACCAGTAATGCCACATTTAGATGAATTAGCCGAGTACCCGCCCGACGGGCGAACTTGTTCCAAGCATGCAACACGTTCGGCTGACACCAATCTTTATTTTGGCAGTGTATAGGCAACTGAAAACTCTGTTTCGGCCAAAAACAAAAGAAAAAACCTGGGTTACGTGCATGGAACAACAACATACCCACTGCTTATAATTATTCAAAACACCTCACTACACTGGAAAACGTGGGGACAGGAATACTGTGCTGTAAATGGTGGAGACTTGTAATACCTTCCCCACCTGGAGGCAGCCCTACACGATACACATTTACATAGAGAGTTTGCGTCCCCCTCCTCACGTCATCCCCAAGACCACCGGCAGAGATAAAAACACCCCTATACATTATTTGGGGGTCGTGCGGACTGCGGAGCCTACTAGCAAGTCTGAATGTAATCAGCCCAAAACTGTAGGAGGAGAAGCACGACAAACAAGCACACAAGCAAACAAACACACAAACACCGGTCCATTAACTACGGCATCGTAAGATTACGAATTATGCATAAACAATTTTTCCAAATTAACTTTTTTGTAATTAGTAACTGAAGAGATCAAACTAAACATTGTTATAGTTGAAGGAGGTTACATCTCAGGAATACCTGCAAAAATTATGTTCAAATCAAAATTCACTGGTTGTAAAAGTATTCAGCCCCTTAGGTCAGTACTTGGTAGAAGCACCTTTTGCAGCAATGACTGCTTTGAGTCTTTATTGGAAGGTCTTCACCAGCTTTGTACAGTGGGATGGTGAAGTGATTGCCCATTCTTCACGTGAAAATTGCTCTTGTTCTGCCAAGTTTGATGGGGATCGTCGATGGACTGCAATCTTCAACTCTCGCCATAAATGTTCAATTGGGTTCAAGTCAGGACTTGGACTGGGCCACTCAAGAACATTTCTTTTCTTCTTATTCATCCACTCCAGTGTGGCTTTAGCTTTGTGCTTCGGATCATTGTCCTGCTGAAATGTGAATCTCCTACCAGTTTCAAATTAATGGCTGAATAAAGAAGGTTTTCATCAAGGATTCTCCTGGACTTTGCACTCCATTGTCTCTTATATCCTGACAAGCTTGCCAGTCCCTGTTGATGAAAAGCAGCTCCATAACATGATGCTAGCACCACCATGCTTGACAGTAGGGCTGGTGTTAACTGGGTGATGTGCAGTGTTAGTCTTGCACGAGATGTAACACTTTGCATTGAGACCAAAAAGTTCAATTTTTGTCTCGTCTGACCACAAAATGTTTCTCCACACGCCTGCAGCATCATTAAGATGCTTTTTTGCAAACTCCAGACGAGCTTTTAGATGTTACTTTTTCAGTAATTTGGCTTCTTTTTTGTCACCAGTCCATGGAAGCCAGCTTTGTGAAGGGAACAGGATATTGTTTATTGAAGAACGCTGACCCCTATCTTGGACATTGAGCCTTGCAGACATTTCAAAGTCATTGTTGGATTTACAGTGACATCCCGAACCAGTTTCCTGCTTGCCCGGCTGCTGAGTTTGGATGGGCAACCTGGTTTGGGTAGAATCTGGGTAGTATGATACATCTTCCACTTCTTAATGATGGATTACACCGACTCAAAGGGATAATGAGTAACTTTTAAATGTTCTTGTAACCCTCTCCTGAGCTGTGCTTCTCCACCACTTTATGTGTGACTTCTTTGGAAAACTCCTTGGTCTTCATGTTTGCCTTGATGGTTGAGCAAATGAGTTGCATCTTAAAACTCCTTTGATAAGTTGGGAGCTTAATTTTAAGTTTTTAAATATATATATATATATATATATATATATATATATATATATATATATATATTAAACCATGATATTTGAGTCAACTGAGGGATTGGGTCGCCTGCACATGCATGGATAAAACATTTATATTTAACAACAACATTGTATTAAAGTGTACATTACATTTGCTTCTTCTCTCTGTAACAAAGTGCAATAACATTATTTCTGATTTCCCTCGAGAAGGCTGTGTGTGAAATCCTCAACATTGCTTTGCTGTTTGCACACAGTAAACCTTTACTCCTAAACTTCTCATGCAAGTAACGGTGTGAACAGAGCAGAGCAAAATGAATTGTTTTATATCATCAACCACATTTGGGACTTGTAGGTCACATAGTGTGGTGATCAAGGTAAACTCAAACGTGGCTTGATGAATGGCTTGTGGTGTAGTTCCATAAGTCAGACCTGTATGAAAGGCATGGGGTGGTGCCGCTGGTTGCATCAGTGTACCCGCACTCAGTCTTTTGCTTCTCAGTTCTCACCCACTGATGGATGCTTGGTTTGCTCATGCTGTATTTGCTTTCGCACACACTTATTGCATCGTGGACAGGTAATGGTGAAAGTCAATTCATCTTTCTGAATTTTGGGAAACCGCTGCATTTGAGCCTGGGGAGTAACTGCTGAAATATGTCTGTCCGAGTTCTTCCCGACTTCTTTGTTCTTTGTTCTTTTCACACTTTTTTCTCATTTTTTTTTTCACAATGCTCTTTATTCATTCTAATTCTTTCTTTTCCTTTTCTTTCATCTCTTTTCCTCTCTATTGCTCTCTTTCTTTATCTATCTTTCTAAGGAAAAGTGAATTCTTGCAGAAATTTTTCTGGAAGGCTCACTTGGCTGCGTCTGGATATGTTTGAGGGTTGTAGAGTAGCGGCTGAAACCCGAATGCTATCCATGTTCCTCCTGATGACTCCATCTTTGCTCTTTACTTCTTTCGGTTCTTTCTTGGTCTGAAGTTTGATTTAGAAAGAACACGCCACATGAAAGTTTTAAAAAACTTTGGGTAACCTTTTATGGTTTATAAGGTACCCAATGGACCTCTCTTCCTTGTGTTGGATAGAAAAGTGACTCAGTAATTGTACTTAGATGACAAGATAACAAGCTGATTATATTTTGGTTCAGGTCCGGATGCAGATCCGGCCTATCAGTGGGATATAGAACGTAAACTGTTCAGCCTGGCGGGGGTTTGTGCTCTCCCGAATGCTGTTGTAGTTGACTGTTTTCATCTTTAAAGACTGATGATGTCATCACCCTGAGAGTAAACATTTTACAGGGCAGTTTATTGTTTTCAGCATTTCAAATTTATGTGTGATAAATACAGACCAATTTGATTTGCAAAGAAGAAGACTAATTGCTTTATGAACGAGAATGGCACTCAGTAGAGCACATGCCTCCGCCATGTAATGCCTGATCCACGAGAACATATCGGGCCCAATACATTTTTGAACTATCATGCTATATATCATTTTTGGCCCTATCTCTCAATGGCAAAGAATCACTTTAAAAATTAAATAATTCTCATATCATGATCTGGATTCTGATCTTCACCAAAATCAAATCAATTCGTCCTTGTCACTCACACAACCTGTCCACCAAGTTTTGTCCAAATTCATCCATAACTTTTTGAGATATCATTATATATATATATATATATATATATATATATATATATATATATGTATGTATGTATAGTTTTTGGCCTTATCTCTCAATGATGAAGAATCACTTAAAAAATTCTAGTATCCTGATCCGGATTGTCATCAAAATCTAATGAGTTCGTCCTTGTCACACACCCAAACTGTCCACCAAATTTCATCTGAATTCGTCCACAACTTTTTGAGATATTCTTCACACAAACAAACAAGAAAGATGTTATGCAGAACACAATACTTGTGAATTCCATCAAAACAAATTTGACCTCAAAAATAATTGGTGGTTTAAGTCAATGACCAAACATGCAACTCTTCAAATTTCAAGTCAATCAGATGAAAATTGACAATTTTAGAAACTCCACCTTAGTTGTTGACCTTTGGCTTATGTTGACCTTTCAGTCTATGTGGACCTCAAAAATAATAGGTGGTTGAATTAAATTACCAAATACGCAGCACTTCTTCAAATTTAAAGTTAATCGGATGAAAATTGACAATTTTAGAAATTCGGCCTATGTTGACCTTATGACCGATGATGACCTCGAAAAAAATTGGTGGTTGACTTCAATGACCTGATATGCAAATCCTCTTCAAATTTCCGGTCAATCGGATGAAAATTGAGGATTTTAGAAACTCAACAAATTTGTTGACCTTTGGCCTATGTTGACCTTTTGACCTCAAAAACAATCGGTTTCTTGGTTATGACGAACTCCACCATGTGGTGAAGTTTCGTGAAGATTGGTTTCATATTGTGACCTGTAGGTGATAAACATACAAATAAACAGACAAAAGAATGAAAAATCACTCCTGCAGTGACACTTGGCGAAAAGGGAGGGCACTCGGTACAGCGCATGCAGTACCTCCTCCAGGCTGAACAATTTAAATGTTGTATGCCACTAATCGGTCGGATCTGAATCTGGACCTTGACCAAAATCGAATCGGCTTGTTCTTGTCACCCAACCAACTTTTCCACCTCGTTTTGTCACAAGTCGTCCACAACTTTTAGAGATATCATTCTATACATCGTTTTTGGCCCCATCTCTCAATGGTGAAGAATCACTTCCCGCGTCAGTTAAAAATTAAATAATTCTCGCATCCAGATCCGGATTCTGATATTCACCAAAATTAAGTGTTGCTGTCTTTGGCCGGCCACCTACACACACAAAAAATTTCAGAATGATTGCTTGAAAACTGTGGCCAAAAATCGTGTGGCTAACAGACAGACAGACAGACAGACAGACAGATAATACAGACCAACATACTTGTCCAAATTTTTTTTTCGCCAAGTAATAACACATGCAGCCAACCAATATACTTTAAAAACCTTCGATTTTCGCAAGTAACAAACAAACAGACAGAGAGGGGTGAAAACATAACCGACTTCCACCTTCGGTGGCGGAGGTAAAAATATGTCACAGTGCCTCTTTCATCAACCTCGCCGAGAGTGTTCTTATAAAAATCTTCACCGTCCTTGGAAACTAAAATTTATTGTCGATATCATGTTGACTGGTTCAGCTGAAGGACATATTGCAGTAATGTCTTGATTTTCCAAGCCTGTCAGATGTACTTGGCAACTCACACTTGATATAAACTTGAATACAGTCACAGGATTAGAGGTTAAGACAGTCCAAAGTGGATTGGAAGGCTGAGCCATGCCTCTTAAAGGGGGGCACAGGAGGGTCATGCCCCCCCATAAGAGGCCATCACATGCTGAAGCAAGGAGACAATTTGTGTCTCAAACACCTTGGAAATTTCGAACACAAATTTATCCACAAAACACTGTCCATGGTATGATTCCTGGATACAAAAATGTGTATTTATTTAAATAAATATCGCTGCATTACATAAATCACAAAACGCCAATGAAGCCGAAGTAAATATTTACCTCGCCCTGTGCATGAGTTATTTATGTGCACAGTGTGTGTTTAAGCGAAACAGTATTTGGAGTTTGAAGGAGGGACAGGAAGAACAGGGTAATCCTTGGTTGCTGAGTGGATGTAGCTGGCAGCAGTGGCGTGGCCAGGTCTGAAGGAGGGGGAATGATTCTGATATATGTTAGAAGACAACATCAGGACCCTGGCAGACTGATGTCATCCAGATATTAATTTGTTCTGAGATTGTTTGGGGGCAGGAAGATAGAATTTAAAGGTGTAAACGTGATTTGGGAGAGATAAGTGTCCAAGAAGCTGGTGCTCTCAGTGAAAACTAAGATATCAGAAAGATTGGGTACTAGACAGCCCCATCTCAGTTCTTGGATGTCGTTAGTGATGGTGATGCAGCATAGGTTGGTGATCCTTCTCGCACTATCAGGTGCATAGGGCTGCTGAGGCAGTTCCTGTGGTTAGGGGGCACAATCCTTCATGGGTCATCACTCAGACACAAGATACTCGAAGGGCTCATTTTTTTCCCCAGAACTGGTACTCGTTCTGCCAACCTCAGAGAAGGGTTTCTGGCTGAGTCAACCCACTTGGTGTTATTTTGTCATGGCAAGGGCTTGAACTCAGAACCTAAATCTTAAGCCAATCACTTCAACCGTTAAGCCACCACCAGGCTTTTTAGTGATTCAGCAAAGGGACACCATATTGCCAAAGCTTGTACTGGAAGTATTGGCAAGCATTCAACCAGTTTCACCACTCCAATCGATCATAGTCGACCAGAATAAACAGACGGTGTGGGTGGCGATGTCGTATCATTTACTACAGGCGAGCTGCTCTTGCAATTTCTCTTTAGTTACACAGATGCAAATGCTCCCCCCCTCCTAGTATATATACAGGGTGGCCTGAAAGTCACTTTACCCATTCCCAGTGAAGCATTGTTCTTGAACTCTTTTAATATACAGGTTTTATTGTGCAGTACTTACATAATTAATTTGTCATTGTATCTGTATGTGCTCCATCATTCTTCTGAGTCAGTGTTCCGCATACATCATGCGGGCGGAGGGGCGAGGGCAGAGGGGAAGGGACGGGGGAAGTGCGAGAAATTTATCAGGGGTAAAGTAACTTTCGGGCTAGTGTGTGTGTGTATATATATATAATATATATATATATATATAATATTATATATATATATATAATATATATATATTAATATATATATATATATTGTTGCGAATTCGCGGCGCCGGGCGTGCGATCCACAAACTCGAATCGCGGCACAGCCCCAGACGCGAACGGACAAGTCCGTGACCTCTGTGAAAAGCCCGGGGGAGAGTGCGTTGTTATCCCCTGCAGAGATCGAGATACGTTGCATGCGCGAAGCAACTGGAGTAAGTGCTGTACCCGCCAATAGGTCGGTACAACCGCCTACCTGTATAGCGGATTGTAATCGGATCGCTCGTCGCAGTCGACTTGGACACGAACGTTAAGCGGTTCGTCCGTACTGCAGAGATAACCGGCGAGTTATCGTCGACCTCGACGGTTCAGATAGTTACGGGAACTTACACCCACTGCCAATCTCTTACGCGATGCAGGATGGAGAGTCAAAAAAGGAAGGACGACGAAGCAAAGCGGGACAATTGAACAAGCAATAATACAAGCAGACAGCACAGAAGGCAACTATTCAGTCACAGTTAATAATAAAGGCACGTAATTCAAGCACAGAAAGAAACAGTAAAAGAGAGATACACCGACTAAGACCGACACACGGCAACACTTACACAGTTTTACTTAACAGACGGCGCCACACAAGCATTACACAAAAAGCAAAGGAAAAAGAAAGCCACCCTCATAGGCGAGGAGGCAGACAGGTCCGTAGACCAAATGTACGTGGATCTGGAGGATCGGCCAGGTCCACGAGACCGGGAGGTCTTACCCGCATCCTCTTGACGCGATGGCGGGCAAGCCGCAATGTTCGCGCCGCTGCGCCCCGACTCCGTGCCCTGGCGTGGTCGGCGAGTCTCTTCGGCGTGCTCCGCGCGAGCGTCTTTGTCGCACCATGTTTAGGGTGGGGAAGAACGGGGCCCCCCTCGGCACTATCTAGCGCGAATGGGGGGGGGGGGAAATCGCTGATGCTCAGGGAGAGGGGATGGTGGCTGGCCTGGATCCCGCGACGAGTCGAGCGACCCCCACACCGAAACTCTCGTCGCCGTCCGCCTCTTCCTGCAACTCCTCCGCAACTTCTCTCCAACTCTTCTCGAACTCCTCCCAGCTCAACTCACACCCTCTCGCGAGTCGCCTTGCGCTCGCATCTTATAGGACTCAGGAGGAGCCGATATGCAAATATGCGGATCAAAACGCGATTGGAGGCGGGGCCCACGCCCCTCGTTCAGCCATTGGTCGGGCAAAAAGGGGCGTGAACCTCCTTGATCCGCATATTTGATAAACGGACTTCACATACACGCGCTTGGAGGTGGGCCAAGCCGCCTCGCGCTCGCCATTGGACGGAGGGGAAGTGGGCGTGAAGCATTTTGGATCCGAATTTCTTCCCTCGGAAAGGCCGCAATTCGCGCTCGGCGGCTCGGTGCGTTTGGCACCAATGCCCGAACGGGCCTAGACAGCCGACGTTCATGGTTCACAGGTGGTGCGGTTGTTGGTTGTGAAGGAGAACGGCGAAGGTGGTGGGGGTTTCTGTGGTGGTTTGATGGTTATGGTGTCGTTTGGGAATGGCGGTGAAGCGATGTTTGCGGGATGGAGTTGTGAAGGTGGTAGTGGCTGTTTGCGTTGTTGGCGCTTAATGGTCGAAAATAACAATAGAGAAAGAAAAAATGGCTAACTCAAAGCGTCGCAGCCCGGATGAATCACACATATTCCCTCTATACAACGGGTTTGGCTAACTACACATGGACTTACCGAGATATCTCACCTGAGGACTCTTTATGGTGTAATGCGAATTTCCACAACCGTAACAATATGTACTAGCATGGATCGGTCGCCTACCACACGTCATACACAGTGTGACAATCACCGCCACGTTTTAAAAACACCTCACCACCACGTAATTCAAAACACCTTACCACCACGTAACCACCACGTCATTAAAAACAGCTTACTGCCATGTAAACGCCATGTTAATGAAAACACCTCACCACCGTGTAACTGCCATGTTATTAAAACACCTCACCACCGCGTAACTGACACGTTATTAAAAACACCTCACTGCTACGGAACTTCCACGTTATTAAAAACACCTCACTGCCACATAACTGCCAATAATGTGGCAGTGTATCGTCGCGTAGGGTTTTTAATACGTGTTCATTACGCGGTGTGAGGTGTTTTATAAACTGCAGCAATACACACGGTGGTGAGTGTTTTTTAATCACGTGGCAGT
>CM068957.1:16888196-16908294 GCA_035128595.1 Eptatretus atami
CGGGGGATGTGGGGGAATCTGGGAGGATGTGGGCCAGGAGAGAGATGGGGGGGGGGAGAAACCATGAGAGGGAGGGAGGGGTGGGGAGAGGCATCCAAGAGGGTGAAACTGAGATGGCACGGATGAGTGGAAAGCTGAGAAGGGGTCAGACAGGGCGGGAGGTGGGGGAAGCTGGGCGTGGGGGGGGGCGAGAGGGGGAGGCTCAGAAGGGGTCGGACGAGGGGAAGCAGAGAGAGGATGGGATGAGAGGGAAGCAGAGATGGGATGGGATGAGGGGAATGTGAAGATTTACTTTGCCATTGTAGACAGGTCGAGTGAGACGAGTAGGAAGCAGAGGGGTGAGGACAGGTTACTGCCATGGAGGGGTTTGACACCCTGAATGGACGTGAAGGGGAATTGATTGTCATGAACACACAAACCTCGGAAAATTGACTCCTCAGGATTCTCAAACTGGATATACGGTACAGATTTCATGGTGGGGTGGTGTAATGTTTTCCATTGAAGGCACAGAGGAAAATGTGGTTGTATTTATGAGCGAAGGCTGGATGAATGAAGCATTTATGAGTGAAAAGGTTTTGGGAAATAAGCTTTGCGAAAAGAAGCGGAAAAGATTTTGTTGAAGAAAAAGAATGAATTGCTTGTTGCTGATGGAATTGTAAGGAAATAAGAGTAGGGCATTTTAATATACATTTTTTTGAAAAATTAAAAAAAAACTCTTAAGAGCTTGAAAGAAAGAAACGTTTTATTCAGTGAAGATTCTGTTTGGGGATTATTTATTTTTTTGTACACATTGTTGAGGCTCGTATGAGAGCGAACACACAACGCACAATAGGGGGTGGGAGGGGGGCAAGAGACAAGAGGGGTGGAGAGGGAAGGACAAAACAGTGGGGAACAGAGACATTCGGAGACCTGTGGAAGGGAGAGGGATGGGGCGGGGAACATGGGTATACAAGATGGACACTGCAGGGACTTTCAGAACTTTACACGATAGAGAACTTTCGGGAAGGAAGGCAGGGAATTTGAATACGACAAAGGAAGGCAATTTCGGGAACACGACATGGATATTGAAAAGGAGAAGGGATCGGGAATGAAGGAGATACTGTGCATGGCAGATTGATGTTGGTTTTTGGATTCGCTATATATGCTAGATATCCCTTATTGTCGGGTTTTCTGTCTGTGTGTGTGTGTGTGTGTGTGTGTGGTGTGTTGTGTGTGTGTGTATGTGTGTCTGCAACGCGAGGCTCCACAGCACGAACCAGCAAACCGATTTCGATGAAACTTGGCGAACAGGTGGAATATATACTGGGAATGGTGCGCGTTTGAATTTCGTTGCCTAGCAACCACCCGTTGCTGTGCAGCGCCGAAAAACCGCGTACAGTATTTTCAATACTTGTCCTTCAGTTTTGAATGTAGAGAAACGAGACTTCGGAATTAAACACTTCGAGATATTTAGAAAATTTTACTCGAGCCGATTTTTGATTGAGGTTTTATTTTTCAAATGGCAGTCCTTCAAAAATCGGGTGTCTATTCACCGTCATTTTTTATGAGGGGCTTAGGAAAGTGGGCGGAGCTTAGGGAAAGTGGACGTGGTTGATGAAAAGTGGGAGTGGTGTAGGAAAGTGGGCGTGGCTTATGGAAAGTGGCGTGGCTTATGAAAAATATAGTGTGGCTCAGGAGGTGTGGTCAAACAAGAGCATTGAGAGAAGTTTATCGGGTTTCCCGTGTGTGTGTGTGTGTGTGTGTGTGTGTGTGTGTGTGTGTGTGTGTGTGTGTGTTGTGTGTCTGCAACGCGAGGCTCCACAGCACAAACCAGCAAACCGATTATTTTTCAAATGGTAGTCCTTCAAAAATAGGGTGTCTATTTACCGTCATTTTTATGAGGAGTGCCAGTTGCAAAATACTCAATAGGAAAAATCTTGCCAGGCAGAGGAACAATTGTATGTGAACCAATACGTCTTGGTAATGAATCTTCGTCGGTGGATCGGTCAGAATGAAAAGTATCGTATCCAGCGCTTCGATCCTAGCGAATCCCTGTCGCCTACCGGCTTGTTCTGTTGTTGTTTGGTTTTTTTTTGTTTCTTTTTGGGGTGAACAGATTTTTGTTTGTACAGTAAACCATTAAATATTGTGGGGGTTACGTTCCTTGAAAATGCCGCAATATTCAAAACCACGATATTGAACCGTGATAGTTAAAACCAATTTCCTATGGTAATAAGGGGGATTAGCGTTCTCGGCCTTCAAGAAAACATAAAGGAAGGGGGATGGCAGGCAAAAAGTAAGCACATAACAATTGAAGTAAACACGTAAAATAAATATAAATCAGCTTTACGATTAAATCTCCTGCTGCAATATTCAAACCCGACCAGCAATGCAGGAATGCAAATATAACAGTAAAAACAAATGCACCTGGTCTGGGAAACTTAGCTTTGATATGAACTGGAAGAGGAACTGCCGATCCAACATCCACCTGCAGCAAACCCCGAAGCAACCCCTGGGGTTGTAGGTGTAAAACGTCCATTTGTGACCTCAGACTTTTTTGTGAGCGTTTCTTCCCCTCACCCATTCTTCCTCCAAGTATACCTCTGTTGTGTTTCTCTACTCTGCCGTGAGTGTTTCCCTCCTTTCCACTGAGTTTTTTTTTTAACTTACTAGTAGAGTATGCTTGCACATTGTAAGCAATAATGAACCGTGCTTCCCCATTGTCTCGGGTCCCTCACTTGCATTTATTTTTTTCATTTAATTATTTTTGATTTATTTATATTTTCATTTACGGATGCTTTCCAATTTGTTCTGTGATTTTTCCAGCGTATCGGCTTCGATGTTCGGCGGCACACAAAAATTTAGCTTTCTACGTCACCCAGAAGGTACCAAACTTTAACACCAGTGAGTCAGTGGTTAGAATGAGCTTTATAAATAAGATGACTTCTCTTATTTATGACTATTGACTAACGTGACCCAAGTTGTGTTCTATAAACCTTTCCTTTTGAAGATAATTTCCATAAGTTACAATCACACTGTGCTTGACAAGAAGTTCTGAACTTTAGACAGTTTCATAATGGGAATGTTTTGCCAAAATGAAATGTATAATTAAATACCCATTGCTTTTTGTGTTTTACCCCCTCACTTCTTGATGTGAATGCCAATAGTTTTCTTTTGTTCGCTGCATTTGTCATCGTCGCATAGTGTTTCAGGAAGAAGACAGAAAGGGGAAGCAGAGAGAGGATGGGATGAGAGGGAAGCAGAGATGGGATGGGATGAGGGGAATGTGAAGATTTACTTTGCCATTGTAGACAGGTCGAGTGAGACGAGTAGGAAGCAGAGGGGTGAGGACAGGTTACTGCCATGGAGGGGTTTGACACCCTGAATGGACGTGAAGGGGAATTGATTGTCATGAACACACAACCTCGGAAAATTGACTCCTCAGGATTCTCAAACTGGATATACGGTGACAGATTTCATGGGTGGGGTGGTGGTAATGTTTTCCATTGAAGGCACAGAGGAAAATGTGGTTGTATTTATGAGCGAAGGCTGGATGAATGAAGCATTTATGAGTGAAAAGGTTTTGGGAAATAAGCTTTGCGAAAAAGAAGCGGAAAAGATTTTGTTGAAGAGAAATATAATGAATTGCTTGTTGTTGATGGAATTGTAAGAAATAAGAGTAGGCATTTTAATATACATTTTTTTGAAAAATTAAAAAAAAATCTTAAGAGCTTTGAAAGAAAGAAACGTTTTATTCAGTGAAGATTCTGTTTGGGGATTATTTATTTTTTTGTACACATTGTTGAGGCTCGTATGAGAGCGAACACACAACGCACAATAGGGGTGGGAGGGGGCAAGAGACAAGAGGGTGGGAGAGGGAAGGACAAAACAGTGGGGAACAGAGACATTGGAGACCTGTGAAGGAAGGGGGGGGATGGGGCGGGAACATGGGGTATAAAGATGGACACTGCAGGGACTTTCAGAACTTTACACGATAGAGAACTTTCGGGAAGGAAGGCAGGAATTTGAATACGCAAAGGAAGGCAATTTCGGGAACACGACATGGATATTGAAAAGGAGAAGGGATCGGGAATGAAGGAGATACTGTGCATGGCAGATTGATGTTGGTTTTTTGGATTCGCTATATATGCTAGATATCCCTTATTGTCGGGTTTTCTGTCTGTGTGTGTGTGTGTGTGTGTGTGTGTGTGTGTGTGTGTGTATGTGTGTCTGCAACGCGAGGCTCCACAGCACGAACCAGCAAACCGATTTCGATGAAACTTGGGCAACAGGTGGAATATTTACTGGGAATGTGCGCGTTTGAATTTCGTTGCCTAGCAACCACCCGTTGCTGTGCAGCGGCCGAAAAACCGCGTACAGTATTTTCAATACTTGTCCTTCAGTTTTGAATGTAGAGAAACGAGACTTCGGAATTAAACACTTCGAGATATTTAGAAATTTTACTCGAGCCGATTTTGTATTGAGGTTTTTATTTTCAAATGGCAGTCCTTCAAAAATCGGGTGTCTATTCACCGTCATTTTTTATGGGGCTTAGGAAAGTGGGCGGAGCTTAGGGAAAGTGGACGTGGTTGATGAAAGTGGGAGTGGTGTAGGAAAGTGGGCGTGGCTTATGAAAGTGGGCGTGGCTTATGAAAAATATAGTGTGGCTCAGGAGGTGTGGTCAAACAAGAGCATTGAGAGAAGTTTATCGGGTTTCCCGTGTGTGTGTGTTGTGTGTGTGTGTGTGTGTGTGTGTGTGTGTGGTGTGTGTGTGTGTGTCTGCAACGCGAGGCTCCACAGCAACAACCAGCAAACCGATTATTTTTCAAATGGTAGTCCTTCAAAAAAAGGGTGTCTATTTACCGTCATTTTTTATGAGGAGTGCCAGTTGGCAAAATACTCAATAGGAAAAATCTTGCCAGGCAGAGGAACAATTGTATGTGAACCAATACGTCTGGTAATGAATCTTCGTCGGTGGATCGGTCAGAATGAAAGTATCGTATCCAGCGCTTCGATCCTAGGAATCCTAGTCGCCTCCGTTGTTCTGTTGTTGTTTGGTTTTTTTTTTGTTTCTTTTTGGGGTGAACAGATTTTTGTTTGTACAGTAAACCATTAAATATTGTGGGGGTTACGTTCCTTGAAAATGCCGCAATATTCAAAACCACGATATTGAACCGTGATAGTTAAAACCAATTTCCTATGGTAATAAGGGGGGATTAGCGTTCTCGGCCTTCAAGAAAACATAAAGGAAGGTGAGTGGCAGGCAAAAAGTAAGCACATAACAATTGAAGTAAACACGTAAAATAAATATAAATCAGCTTTACGATTAAATCTCCTGCTGCAATATTCAAACCCCGACCAGCAATGCAGGAATGCAAATATAACAGTAAAACACAATGCACCTGGTCTGGGAAACTTAGCTTTGATATGAACTGGAAGGAGGAACTGCCGATCCAACATCCACCTGCAGCAAACCCCGAAGCAACCCCTGGGGTTGTAGGTGTAAAACGTCCATTTGTGACCTCAGACTTTTTTGTGAGCGTTTCTTCCCCTCACCCATTCTTCCTCCAAGTATACCTCTGTTGTGTTTCTCTACTCTGCCGTGAGTGTTTCCCTCCTTTCCACTGAGTTTTTTTTTTTAACTTACTAGTAGAGTATGCTTGCACATTGTAAGCAATAATGAACCGTGCTTCCCCATTGTCTCGGGTCCCTCACTTGCATTTATTTTTTTCATTTAATTATTTTTGATTTATTTATATTTTCATTTACGGATGCTTTCCAATTGTTCTGTGATTTTTCCAGCGTATCGGCTTCGATGTTCGGCGGCACACAAAAATTTAGCTTTCTACGTCACCCAGAAGGTACCAAACTTTAACACCAGTGAGTCAGTGGTTAGAATGAGCTTTATAAATAAGATGACTTTGCTTATTTATGACTATTGACTAACGTGACCCAAGTTGTGGTTCTATAAACCTTTCCTTTTGAAGATAATTTCCATAAGTTACAATCCACAGTGTGCTTGACAAGAAGTTCTGAACTTTAGACAGTTTCATAATGGGAATGTTTTGCCAAAATGAAATGTATAATTAAATACCCATTGCTTTTTGTGTTTTACCCCCTCACTTCTTGATGTGAATGCCAATAGTTTTCTTTTGTTCGCTGCATTTGTCATCGTCGCATAGTGTTTCAGGAAGAAGAATTTTCAGTCTCGTGTTTACATTAAAATCAATTTACCTCTTTCTTCTTCTCTTGCATCCCATTCGTTTGTTCATTCCATGTCCAAATAATACATTCCATTCCATTTCAGTTTGTATGAATTGTTTAGCCATTCCAAGGGTCAATAGAAATATAAATAAAATTTCTCTCGTATGCATTCTTTACAGTTGTGGGATTTTGGGGGGTGGAGGAGGGTTTGGTGCCTTACTTGGTCTCGATCCAGTTTGAGAAATGCATTCTTGAACATGGATTCCATGTCGAGCACCCTCCTCTTGAATTTGGGATCTCTTTCCTCGGGAAGCAAATTTGTATAAATGGGAATGTGTGGATTTGAGCACAATCAAGATCAAGTGGGAGAAGAGAAGAGTATTGCCCAAATGTTTTCCCATTATGCAGAACATTTCCGCTTGAGGGGGATATTGTGAAAAATATGAGAATGAAGGAGGATATACCAGTGGAAATAGAGGAGTGTGGCAGGATTGGGGGCCGAGAAGAGGGAATGGAGATGGGAGAGGATAGGAATAAGTCGGGAGGGTTGAGAGGGGGGAATGTTGGGTAGATGAAGGGGAGGAGAGAGGCAGTAATGGGGTTACATTCTCATCATATCGGTGGCTCCTAATTAGTGTACAGGACATATGAATGAATATAGTTGGCTGAGGGATGTGTTGAAGACATATTTGTCTATCAGTGGAAGTTGGGAAGTTTTTATTATATGTCCGATTATATCCTTCTTCTTCTTCTTCTTTCTTTCGTCTGCTCCCGTTAGGGGTCGCCACAGCGGATCAACCGTCTCCATGTCGCTCTATCCTCCACATCTTCCATTGACACTCCAACCACCCGCATGTCCGCCCTCACCGCATCCATGAACCTCTTCTTTGGCCTTCCTCTTCTCCTCCTGCTGGCGGCTCCATCTTCAGCATCCTTCTCCCGATATACTCCGCTTCCCTCCTGTGCACATGTCCAAACCATCTCAATCTCGCCTCTCTCACTTTGTCTCCAAACCGTCCTACCTGCGCTGTCCCTCTAATATACTCATTCCTTATCCTGTCCATCCTCGTCACTCCCAACGAGAATCGCAGCATCTTTAGCTCTGCCACCTCCAGCTCCGCTTCCTGTCTTTTTGTTAGCGCCACCGCCTCCAACCATACAACATAGCTGGTCTCACTACGTCTTATTACTTTCCCCTTAACTCTTGCAGCTACCCTTCTGTCACAAATCATCCTGCAACTCTTCTCCACCCACTCCATCCTGCCTGCACTCTCTTTTTCACTTCTCTCCCACACTCTCTGTTACTTTGGACAGTTGATCCCAAGATTTAAACCCATCCACCTTCCCCACCTCAACTCCGTGCAACCGCACCATACCACCACCCTCCCTCTCATTTACGCACATGTACCCGTCTTACTCCTACTGACTATCATTCCCCTTCTCTCCAGTGCGTACCTCCACCTTCAAGGCTCGCCTCAGCCTGCTCCCTACTCTCCTACAGATCATGATGTATCCGCGAACATCATAGTCCATGGAGACTCCAGTCTGATCTCGTCCGTCAACCTGTCATCACCATTGCAAACAGGAAGGGCTCAGAGTCGATCCTTGGTGCAATCCCACTTTTACCTTAAACCGTCCGTCATTCCTACCACACACCTCACCGCTGTCACACTGTCTCATACATATCCTGCACAATCCTCACATACTTCTCCACCACTCACGACTTCTTCATACAATGCCACAACTCCTCTCTTGGCACCCTATCATAAGCTTTCTCTAAATCCACACACACAATGTAACTCCTTCTGGCCTTCCCTATACTTCTCCATCAACATTCTCAAAGCAAACATCGCATCAGTGGTGCTCTTTCCTGGCATAAACCCATATTGCTGCTCACAAATCGTCACTCTCTTCTCAACCTAGCTTCCACTACTCTTTCCCACAACTTCATGGTGTGGCTTAACAACTTTATCCCTCTGTAATTTCCACAGCTCTGCACATCACCCTTGTTCTTGAAAATCGGAACCAGTACACTTAATGTCCGATATATATATATATAATATATATATATATATATATATATAATATATATATATATTATAATAATATATGTATCGGGGCATAATTACGTGATACCGGTCGTCCGTCCGTCCGTCCGTCCCTGTCCGCCCGTCCGTCCGTCCCTGTCCGCACTCTAACTCCCAAAGTTTTCAACTTTCACGTTTCATATTTGGTACATAGGTACGACTGTGGAGATGGTGTGTTGCGACATACGTTTGTCATCTAAAGTGGTTGCCATGGCAACCAGGATGCTGTTTTCCATCCGTTCCTGTCCGCACTCTAACTCCCAAAGTTTTCAACTTTCACGTTTCATATTTGGTACATAGGTACAGACTGTGGAGACGGTGTGTCACGACATACGTTCGTCATCTAAAGTGGTTGCCATGGCAACCAGGATGCTGTTTTCCATCCGTCTGTCCCTCCCACTCTAATTCCCAAAGTTTTCAACTTTCACGTTTCATATTTGGTACATAGGTACAGACTGTGAGACGGTGTGTCGCGACATACGTTCGTTTTCTAAAGTGGTTGCCGGGGCAACCAGGATGCTGTTTCCATGTAGTAGCACAATTCTGTATATACCTTCTTGTTCGGGCGTATATTGTGCTCACTTGCGCTATTGTTTTATATGTACTTATCATGATCTAAGGAGCAAGTACGTGTATCAAAGACTTTTGGAGGAGCTTGTACGTGTATCAAATGCAAGAAAAACAAGGATAGCGGAGACTTGGTTTACCAGGAATTACAGGGACATTGGTGGACAACAGGTAAATCAACACAATATTACAATGGGATTTTTTTTGTTTGTTCACATTGTTGAGACATGTACTGACGAATACACTGAACGGATCAGGAAGTACCAGGACAAAATTAACAGTGGAGAGGGTGGGCACCAACACAGAGAGAGACTTGGATAACCAATGGGTGTGGAGGAATGAGGGGCAAGAGAGACCGCATGGGGATGGGCAAGATGGATACAGAAGGAAACTCTCAGGAGCAGGGCCGGATTTACCCAAGGGCAACCAGGGCACGTGCCCCGGTGCCTCCACCACTCAACACGTGCCCCGGTGCCTCCACCACCCACCACGTGCCCCGGTGCCTCCACCACTCAACACGTTCCCCGGTGCCTCCACCACCCAACACGTGCCCCGGTGCCTCCACCACCCAACACGTGCCCCGGTGCCTCCACCACCCAACACGTGCCCCGGTGCCTCCACCACCCAACACGTGCCCTGGTGCCTCCACCACCCAACATGTGCCCCGGTGCCTCCACCACCCAACACGTGCCCCGGTGCCTCCACCACCCAAGGGATCATCCAGGATAAATCCAAGCCATGTTGGCCCAAGCCATCTGCAGAAGCATTATCAAGTATTCACAATCATGCCTTCCATTTCAGTTTTCCCTTCTGTGTAAAACGAACATTATCAAATATATATCGAAAGATTGCAGCCGATAGCGGTCACGGGCCTTGAGAAGGGCATATCATGTATGGGCCTCAGGTCTCGAACAACTTCTTTGCCCGAAGCGATCATGTTGTTGTAGTTGTTGTCGTCATTGTTGTTGATGTGAAGGTCATGTTGAGGCAATATTTCTTTTTCGGCATCTGATCCTGTTCATGAAGGTGTCGTTGTTGATATGAAGGTCATGTTGAGGTCATATCTATTTTTCCAGAGTGAAATGATTGGATTTTGGTGAAGATTTGAATACGGATCCGCATCAAAGAATTTTTAAGTGATTCTTCACCATTGAGTGATAGGGCTGAAACCTGTGCCCACATTTCACCTACATTTACCTACGTTTATTTGTTTGCCTACATTTCGATACTAAACTTTGTTCGCGACATGAAAAAATAAAATCACTATCACTGTCAGATCGTGCAACATTACGTGTAAGTTTTTGATTGTTGTGAATTATAACTTATTAACCAGTGTAGCAAATTTGCGACAAAAATTGGGCATTCAATGGGTATTTGACAAGTCTAGTTGGAAATTGTTTCGCTAATCTTGTCCACGTTCACTTGTTCAAGGGATTTTTACTTCCTCGGTTGGTGGAATCCGATACCAGGAACATATAGACCAATGCTTCTCGTTTCGTTTTTTATAGTTCCATTACTCAAATTAAATCAAATGTAGCTTGGAAGTTGTAACAGTAATATATATTTTTGACGGGCTAATCTTGGTTTATCTGGAATCCACTGGTGGTAGTAAATATAGCTCTTACATGAGCCTCGGCATGGTATGCAAAAAAAGCCCACAAAACACTCGTGAAATTATGTATTTCATCCAATAATCTAACTTGTGAAGCCTGCAATATTCTTAAGGCAACGATACAGATATAAAATTGAATAGGGGTGTCACAGAATACGATAAGAGCTTAGGGTGTCATCAGTGGGAAAAGGTTTGAAAACCACTGCTTTACTTCATCGTACACGGTAGAAAGAGCCTCCGCCACCTTATTTCAGAAAGTGTGCCCGGGGGGCTCTACCACCATAAATGCGGCACTGCTCAGGGGGGAAAACTGGAAACTTGGAAGGAGGAGGGATTGGGGTTGGGTTGGGGGAGTTAACGAGGGTAGAATAGATCATGGTTTTGGTTTGGGGACAATCGGAGAAGATTACAATAATCTTGAAGGCCTTGGCTTCCACGGCGTTAAGCTGAACAAGACATGAGGCAGGGGAGCCAGCCCAGGGATTTAGATAAAGTGATTTGAACTCGGGATCCCAGAAACCTGAGCAAAGTGCTCAGATGGGAACGCTAAACAAGCAAAACCACAGCAAATTTAGTGCATTGATTTGTTCTGTTAATGGTAATCGGTGAACCATTATAAAAACGTATTTTTTTTTTCCAACATGCCGCATTCAAATGATGATGACGTGGGCAGATTTGTGTGTTTGGAGACATTGATGTAGTGGCAAAGGAAGGTTTGTTTAAGACAAAGACTGTTGCTCTTTAGCTTATTTACCAACGTGATTGATAACCTCATCAGAGCTTGGCTTGTGCCCACTTGCCCTTTATATATATATGTGTTTGTCGAAGCTTTCAGAACAACTAAACTCTCTACACAAAGACTATAAAGGCCTTCTCGGATGTCTGCATGAAAGGCCTTCACAGGATCTGTCTTCAGATGAAGTTCAATTGTCACTACTTTATCCACATGAAGTCTTTAAAATGACCAATTATGACCAAAAATGTTTGAAACCAATTATTTTATGATTGTAGGCTTAGAATATTGTCCAGAACGTTTTGTGATGTCACATTTTGTACTTGGCCTTTGGCACCAGTCACCGTGCGCAGGCCTGAGCTGTTGTTCAGTTTTGTTTCATGGAAGAGGTGCTAATTGATAACCACAGGGAATGTTCAAAAACGTGCATTAAGGTCCGTACCAAAAGTTATCCATGTGACCAATGGCCAAGTTTGAAGCACTCATTACTGACTGGAGCATTCGGCAACAGTAAATAGTGCACTCAGCTTAGCAATATGACACCTGCCCAATCAGAAGTGATCATCAGGTCAACACAAGCACTACGTTTTCAGTGATCCATCCATCGGGACCATACTCTATGCAGAGAGTTGGTGCTGCCTAAGCAATCTCCTTGGCTATTGGGCACAATCCTGGATGGGTCACCACTCCAACACAGGATACCAACAAGTGGGCACTCATTTTGCCAACCTCAGACGGATGACAGGCAAAGTCAACCCCACCTGGTATTAATTCAGGATCCGAGGATCTGAGGATTTGAACTCAGGATCCGAGGATCCCAAGCCCACCACCCTAACCATTAAGCCAACAGGCACATATTGAGTAATGGCTGCCTCCATATAGCCTTGGGCGGGTATGTATGTGACGTCTGGATCTAAATGCACTAACGCATCGTCCTGATGATGTGTTCTGCATCCACCATCAGTGCAAAAAACAAAAGGAATTGCACATTATGTTGTGTATATTGGGATAAATATCATGAGTGCCTCGTTAAATGGATTTATTTGGACAGAGAATGCAGTGATATGAAATCTCAGTATCAAAAGCATGCTGCATCAGGTTCCGAGATAGATCCAATCACAAATCCTGGTTCATCAGATGGTTCCTGCTCTTGAGGGGTGTTCAAGCTGTAACCGTATCCGTGCTCAATGACCAGACAGGACACTGAAGCGTCTTTCAAACTGGATATGATGAAGACATTGAGACGACACGTATCTCCTATGATGCAGGTTTAGGTTTCTTCCTTAAGAGAGAAGTGAATAACTGCACATCAAAGCCTGTGCTGGTGTTGCAGGACATCCCAATCAGTGAAATGATCCCCGGCAAGGCCATTTAAGCCTCCGGTCTTATCAAGATAATCTTGGTGATAATAATAATAATAATTATAATAATAATATACATTTGTATCATCCTGGTGTTTCGCATGCAGGGAAAAAAAATTTCTGGAATCCATTTTAATTTTTTCAATATGATTGTGAAAAAATACTTTTATCAATGCTTTTTGTAGTTGGATTATATAAAAAAAATACTTTCATACAATTTTTATAACAAAATGTAAGTGTATAAAAGAATTCTGCTAAACAAAGTAAGTAAAAAAAAAGAAATAATCCCATGCTGGCAGGTGTAAATGCTGTTGCTTCAGATAAGGTAATGGAAATATCTCTTGGAAAAAAAAAAGTCTCATGGATTTCTTATACCATCCGACAAATGCTGCTGCTTCCATTGTCATCATTTTGTCTAACGAATAAGCGCTTCATCAGGGCAATGTGGTGTCTCGTGCTCGTGCTTTGGTATCTCACGCCAACACCATGCAGGGAATTTGTTGAGACATATTTCTCCACCGGTTATAAAGCTGTGGGAACACCTCCGAAACACATTCGTGAGCGCATGTCAAACAGAATCACGGTCACAGAGACTATGAAGACTTTTCTATTTTTGAGGCTATCAGTCAAGGGAGCGACGAGCAAATGATGGGAAAGTTATCACCAAGAGAACCAACCATCCTCCACCCTTTGGGTGGTATGAGGAATAGATCTGTGTAATATGAATGCTAAATCTTGAACGGTTTTTGAAATATTGCGTGCACAAGCCGAGTTACCGAGATGGTTACCATGGTAACATAATTCAGACAATCACCTCTGTGATCTAATCAGGTTGAGATAATGTCATGAGGAATAGATATCTGCAATATGAAAATGTTCTACCGTTTTTGAAACATCGTGAACGCAAAAGCACATGGACAGATGATCGGTCAGTCGGTCGGTTAGACAGAGATCATTTTTTTTATCCCCCCCCGTCTCCGACCTTGTCGGAAGGGTGGGGGACAAAAACAAACAACCCAAAAAGTCTCGTGAATCTTTACTGAAATTTTTTTTATCATGAATCTTTTTTTTTTTCTTTGGGTTGTCATACCAAAGACTTTAAATATGGTACGTGTTTCTTCCTAGCTTGATGCTCAGCATTTAAAAAGGATAGAACATGGACAAACGACCATAAGTTGACAAACATTGAGCAGGCCTGATGGGCCCAAAGGCCTTCTCCTGCATTGAAGTTCCAATTCTAAGGGAACTCATGCTATTCCCCACACGTGTAGCATAAAGTGGGGTTCAGCAATTGATTCACTTTGTCTGTCCATCTGTATATTTCTATGATTGAGGAAATACTTAATTAAAATTAAATTTTATATTTTGAACACTGCAGAACATGAATTGGAACACGAACCTGCAGTTTAGCAGTACTGTGGCTCTGAATTTGGCAAATTGTACGGTCTCATCCCGAGCGCACATGCCCACTCGTGGTAAAGCAATTGCCCCAGTCTGTCTGTCTGTCTGTCTGTCTGTCGGTCAAACAAAATTGAAAGTCATTCTAAACAGGAAACTTACTGTTTTTAGGGACATCATAAATGACACAAAAAACAACAAGCACAAATAACTAATAACGAATGTAACTTATTGAATAAGGTGGTGTAAAAGATGGCACATCAACAGCACTAAACTTCTGAATAAATGTTTTCTTTTGTTTTTTTTCTTCAGCCTTTAAAACATTATTTTTTTCTTCTCCTTCTCTTCCCTTTTTTGTGGGTGAGGATGAATGGTACTTCTGCCTTGCCTCGACCACAATACTCCTCCACTTCCCTGTGACCTCAGCTATCTCTCTCCACTCTGCACAATGTTCTTATCTCACCCTCAGTCTACCTCTTTACCTCCTCTTATCTCACTCTTACTCTACCTCTTTATCAGGATCTGGATCTGAGAATTTTTTTTGTGATTTTTCACCATTGAGTGATAGGCCAAAAACGACATATAGCAGGATATCTCAAAAAAGTTGTGGACAGATTCGGACGAAACTTGGTGGATGAGTTGGTTAGGTGACGAGAACAAGCCGATTAAATTTTAGTTCAGGTCCGACTCCCAGATCCAGCCTATCAGTGGGATACAAAATGGAAACTAATCAGCCTGGCAGAGGTATGTGCTCTACCAAGGGCCCTTCTCATTTCCTTCTGCCTTGCTCCCTCAACCTCTGAGCTTTTGCACATGTGTGTGGGCAGTTTTTATCAACAAATCCTAGAGCAGGGCCAATGTTCCTCAAGCTCTGCCTGTAGCATTTTTATGTGTCCATGATTACTCACCTCAAGCCTTTCACCTGGCCTCTCTTGCAGACAGGAGGTTTTACACTACAACGTCCTTACCCTATGCTGCTTTATAATGACTGCTCACTGTTTCCCCAGAGCACATAATCCATACAACTTATCCCTGACATGTCCTGAGTACAGGTGCACATTGAATGTCCTCGAGCACACCGACCATGCTATATTAACACATTCTAATTATGCCCCCCACCCCCTTCTATGTAACAATATCGCAGGAGCTAATTATCAAGTTGCTATTCACAGGCATGCTCTCTCACCCAGGATCAATGCTCCATCTCATATTGGCCATGGCTGGCAAATAGCAAATAATGAACTGCCGATTGTTTGGATGTCACAAGATGCTGCACCTGATATGATCTTGTCATTCTTCAACTGTGCCTGTAAACTGGCGAAGTGCAATACAGCCAGTGCTCTTGATGAAACTCTGGCTCGTCATGTCCGGACATTTGTAAATTCCAAAAGTCCATGAATTCATCAATAACACTGAAAGGAGGGTTAGTTGAGGGTGGTAATCAAAGGGACCCCATGATCAAACTGCCGTCGTCGACTGATGCACTTAGATGAATGCTCCCGGTCAAATTGATGCATCTACAGTGTATGTTACACCCTTCATTGTTCAAACCTTTCATCGCTGAAACATAGTCATATTTTGATGAAGGTACTAATTACATTAATTGTAACTTCTTAATAACTGATTTGATGATCTCGATACTTCACCATCTGGAGAACCTTAGTGAGTTCCATTGACGGGTGCATTTTCATTTCCTTGCGTGTATTATTAACAAAGGTATGGTCCCTTTGAAACGGGGGAAAAGCTTGATTTTTTTTTCTTTCAGAATAAGTTTCTCCGTTTTAGTTCGCATAATTATTCGAATAAAAGATGGGCAACCTCAGTATTTCTCATTTTGAAGCAATGATGTGATATTTGAATTCTTCTCGAGATTCCTAGCCTTGAGATCAGTAGTCATGAAGCTATGAGTCCATGAAAATGGCTAAAATGACAAAAAGGGTCTTTTCGGTCACTGGTGGTCAACTTTGACTCCCCACAAAGCATCGCTGGGCAGCGATCTCGTGTAGAACCTTTTACCCAGAGTCCACCATATAGTTGTTTCTCAAAATCCCAAATTTCAAGGAGCACCACGATAATGAAACAAAAATCATTTTCTGGCCACTTCTCATCCTGCTGTACACGACCTAGGAGAGGGGAAGAGGGAGTAGGGGGGTATTCAGTTAAATATAGCAGAGTGGACTTGATTATCCACTTGAGCCATGACCTAAACAAACATTAATGATCGGTTTAGTGAGTCGAATAAATGTATGTCCATTATTGCACAATTTGCATTTCTTCATTGATGTTGTTTCAGAAGGATGACAAGCTGAGTGAACCCACCAGGTGTTATGTTAACAGTACGATGGAGGCTCAAACTCAGGACCCAAAGATCTTCAGCCAGCCATGCTAACTGTGAAGTCAACACCAGGCTTACTTGTAATGAAGACAGTGCCAAAACTCGAATATTTATGGTTTCTATGAATACCCGCATGTTCATGTTAGATCGTTTGAGCCTAATTAAAGTCCTCAAACCCATTGCTTGGCGGCTGCCGAGAGCGTCTAACCAGGCGATGCCGGGGAGTTTGAGGCCTTTTGTATATAGAGAGCTTGCTGGGAGTGCACGATGACCCAGGTAATCCCCATGACTTTTGAAGCAGTGCGAGGTTAATGAGAGATATATTTTCATTCATAAACGACCTGCAAGATGATGAGGCAGTAATTGCAGAGATAATGACTCACCTTCTACTGTATAATAGTGTATGGTTATTGATATATGTGTGTGTATGTGTGTGTGTGTGTGTGTGTGTGTGTGTGTGTGTATATATTATATATATATATATATATATATATATATATATATATATTAATATATTATATATATATAATATTGTTGCGAATTCGCGCCCGCCGGCGTGCGATCGGCCACGTGACTCGAATCGCGACGCCTCGCCCACCGGACGGACAATTCTGTCGTGACCCTCTCGGACTAACGCCGGGATCCAGTCACGGGTGGGCCTTTCGGCTTCACCACGATCGTGCCAATCGGCCACCCGCGTGGATAGGGTTGTTCGCCAAACTCGACCTACCTAAGTACCCACGCGGATGGTAAACCGGGCGATCGACACTCGCCGCAGGTCGACTTCGGACACGGGCCGCTTAAGCGACCCGTTCCGTGCTAACGGGATAACCGAGCGGTGTTATCGTCGGCCTCGACGGTTCCTGATTAATTATCGGGCGTCTCGCGCCCACTCAAACCTTTACGTAAAACAAGATGGAGACCCAACGAAGGAAGGACGCAAGCGAAACGGGGGAAGAATTCAACAAGAAAGCACATTTATTTCACACACAACACATAGAGCACACATATAGCACGTATTTACAGCCAGAATGCACATATATCAAATAGAAATTAAACAACGACGACGCAGAGCTACAACCGACTAACGCGTACACCCGGCAACACTTATACAATTCTACTTATTAAACACGGCGCACACACACACGTTCACACAGAACCCAAAAGAAAATGAGGAAGTCGCGACTTCCCTGCGTTCAAGTCCTTGGCGACCGTCCTCTGCCGTGGTCCGCGAGCTCTCTCCGCTCCACTCGACGCGAGATCCTCCGGCGTGCTTCGTGCCTGCCCGTGCTGGCCCCTCGATGCCACGGACCGAGCACCGACGAACAGAGAGAGAGCACACGCCGAACCCAGAGAGAACCAGAGAACCTGAACCAGAGAGAACCAGAGAACCTCACGCGCCTCTGACTCTTATACCCCCGGCGCCCCGCCCGTCTTGGCTCCACCCTCCTTCGAGGCGCTTCGAGAAGGGGGGCGTTCCCTCTCATTCCCCCCTCCCCCGCGCCATGCGGGGGCGAGGAGAATCCGTCTTAGCGCCGGGCCAAGGAAGAAAACAAGCGGGAAAACCGCGCGCCTCGCTGTGGGGATTTCCTCCTTCCCTTCTCGCGTTCGACGGCTCCCAACGCGGAAACCGTCGTACGTGGACCGCGGAGGATGGCGTTCGTTGGTGTGGCAGTGGTTGGCATTGTTGTAGTGGTGGCGTAGTTGGCGTTGTTGGGTGGTTGGTTCGAAATAAAGCAAGAACAGAAAAACGCCTAACTCAAAGTATCGCAGCCCGAATGAATCACATAATTCCCTCATAACAATGGGTTTGGGCTAACTACACATGTACTTCAGAAATATATCTCACCTACGGGACCTGAATGGTGTAATGCGAATTTCCACAGCCGTAACACTATATATACAGACACATCTCTGATGTACCATACTCTGTGTTGGTTCTGCTGAAGTAGTTTGTTGGCAACAGTCATGCTGGACGGTTTGCCATCCCTCTCCCAACAGTATTGAGAACAGCAATTTGTAATTTTATCATGGTACTGGCAATAACTTGCCTACTCTTCATGAAGGACAATGTGGGTTTTTAACGTTCTACAATTAATGCCGACAGATGGGACGTCCAGTTTGTCTATCTGAGTTACGACACACACATTGATGAATGACCATGCCTGTGAAACACTGGGATAACAATTTATATCTGGGACAGGATTCAAATCCAGGTTAGATGGCTTAGACAGGAGTGTGGAGACCTCTACGCCATCCTTTCACTGAATGTATGTATGTATGTATGTATGTATGTATTATGTAAATCCTTGGTCTTTAAAATAGACGACGATGCTCTGCATTTGATGTGTTGCATTTATCGGGTCGGAAGGGCTCTGTTTTGGTTTATTATTACGCCCGACTGCAACCACACCTCCTTGTTTATGGGGAGTAAGGCAGAGGCAATGTGCTAGTGTGGCAAACGGCTATTGCTGCTCACAGATCATGCAGCTTCAGCTTTATGGGACGTGATTTGTGCCTCAATGCTCCATCAAGTTAGGAAGTCTAAAACATATATACATACATATACATGCACACACATAAATGGGGTATGCTTGCACATGGCAAACAACTATTCATTGGTAAATCCGATGTGCAAAAAAAAAAATACGTATAAGCTTTTATATTTGATGAACTGGATTGTGGTTGCATTCTGTAAGCAGCCAAATAACTCGAATAAATCAGGAATTTGTGATTGGAGCAAAAGGTTATTAAATACGAGGCATGTGTTAGCGTTGCCCAGCAACCAGTTCGATGTTGTGTAAGTTCCATTGTCTTGGGTCATGTGACCCATAGTGGGCAGAGTCTGCACCAGCCGACTTTATTAGCTCCTGTTGGACTTAGTCCAAAATGGGAGCTTATGGATTTGGTCTCGATTTTCATGTTTGTGCGTGTGTGCGTCCGCAACCATATCTCGGACATGTATGGACCGATTTTATTCGTACTTGGTACAAAGACAACACATGATGGTATACACATGCACGCCATTTTGTTTCATGATGCGATCAAAGATGGCCAACTGGCGGCTATTTTAGTTCTAAAAAACCCAGTTGAACACGTTCTCAACCATTTCTCGGACATGCATTTACCGATCCTGCTCAAACTTGGCACACATATAAGGAATGATGGCCTGCATAAGCAAGTCGTTTTCTTTCGAGATCAGTTCCAAGATGGCTGACTGGTGGCCATTTTAGTTGTAAAAAACCTGATGTTGAACACGTCCTCCACTATTTCTTGGACAAGCATTTTCCGATGTTGTTTAACTTTTGCACACATATAATGAATGATGGCTTACATATGCTCGTCATTTATTTTCCGAGATCAGATCCAAGATGGCTGACCGGTGGCCATTTTAGTTGTAAAAAATCCGATGTTGAACATGTCCTCAACCATTTGTCCGACCAGGGCCGGCGCTACCATAAGGCCAACTAGGCAGCCACCTAGGGTGCAGACCTCAGAGGGGTGCATTACTGACCTTTAAGGGTCACAGTTTTATGCAAATTATTGTTTTAAGAAAAAACATGCAAATTATGCCCAAGCATCAGCACTTGATTTGGTTGATTTGGTGGCAAAAATTGAAAAGGAAAAGGCATGCAAAATGAGATTTTGATGTGTCTGTAATTGAAACTTTTATGAGACGTTTATAACTCTTTTTGTCTGTTCTTTGTTTGTTTCTCTGACTGTAAGCAAAATATTGTGGTAAAATAAATTTCGCAGTTTCAAGTTTTGTGCTTTTTATTTTTTCTACAAAACATGTTTTTAAAAATCGAAGTTGGCAAAAAA
>CM068957.1:16908773-16920952 GCA_035128595.1 Eptatretus atami
TATATATGCATTTTCAAAACACACATGTGCCACAGTGTGCCTCACTGACCGGGTCTTCCGTCGAAGTCCTCAGCATCCCATTTTGGCCCTTCAACCTTGATACGGTTAGGCCTAGGTCACATTTGCTCTACGGCAAGGATACGGCGGCCATACGCCCTCTGAATTGACAGAAACGTGCGGCGGCCGCAGAGAAACTGAGGTGGCCTCAGGGTGGCCCTACGCCGTTTGGCTATATTTTACAGGCCGTAGGGGCGCCGTGGAATGATAGCGCGGAGTTATAACTTTTTTTCATTTCTACGTTCGCCGTAGCAATTCGACAAGCCAAGCTATGACGTAGATGTGTTCCACGTCGACCGTACGTAGGGCGTACGGTGGGCTGCGTTATTCGTGCGGCTGCCGTAAGCTCTTCTCAATGAAAAATGAATTTTCCCAACCCCCAAAAAAATTACGGCGGCCGCACTATTTCCACGGTCGCCGTACGGTGGCCTTGCGGTCTGTGTGACTACCTGCGGGCAACGCAGGTCGACGCACGGTTCCCCTACGCCCGCCGTGCACCTACGTACGGCCTCCGTGGCAGTCTGCGTCGACCGTGCGTCCACCGTGCGCTACCGCTAGGGATCGGAGTATAGGTGTTTGCCTATACAGTGGTGCCCCCAGAATCCGAATATTTTGTTCCAGGAGGCTGTTCGGATTGCAAAAAGTTCGGATTCAAAAAATATTTTCCCAATAAGAAATAATGGAGTGAATTAATCCGTTCGTGGACCCAAAGAAAACCCACTTTCAAGACACTTTAAACTGAAATTCCCCATGTTTAAGGTAAAATAAGATCAGTAAATGACCTTCGGTGGCGGTGTATTGTATGTAACTGGTACAATCACCACATCCAAAGGTCCACACAGGCTCGTGCTCCGGCCTGGGTTCCGATCGCTCGCGCACTCTGCGAGAGCGCTGCCCCCAGGGCAGCTCATCAAACATGATGCCCGCAGAACCACAATCACTTTCATCAAACGCATCGGGCTGACGTAATCATGGATATTCCAAAATACAACTGGTTTTGCTGTGAAATTCAATCCTTGCCCGACAGTCCGTCACACCACGTGATCGGATTGCTTTTTTTGTTATTAATTAAAACACAAGATGATTAAAAAAACAAACATCACAAATGAAGGTGAAAACACGTGGTAAGGCCTAAGTCACATTTGGCTCGGCGGCCGGAGGGTCTACAAAATGTACGGGCACTAGCAATTATAAAGCGGCCGCAGTATTTCCACGGTCACACAATGTAGCAGTCACATACGTTTTTATTTTCGGGTAGACGCACGGGCTATTTATAAATTGTGGAGACCGAAAACGTGGTGTGCCGTACGGTCTTTGATTTGATGTCGCACGGTGACCTTAGGGCGTTCCTGCGGCGGCCATAGAATTTTCAAGGCAGACGCAAGGTGCCCGCAAGGCGACCGCAGCGGGGCCCTAAGCCGAACGTGTGGCCAGACGGACGTAATGAATGGGTTAATTTTTTTTTAATTTTTTTTTACCAGTTCTTTTGTTTCGGCTTGTCGAATTTCTACGGCGAACGTAGAAATGAAAAAAGTTATAACTCCGCGTTATAATCCACGGCGACCTTACGACCTGTAAAATATAGCCATACGGCGGCGTAGGGCCACCCTGAGGCCACCTCAGTTTCTCTGTGGCCGCGCCACGTTTCTGTCAATTCAGAGGGCGTACGGCCGCTGTATCCTCGCCGTAGAGAAATGTGACTGAGCCTAAAGTATCGATCGACACACGAGAGATGCTTTCACGAGACTTCCACCGACGAACTGAATGAACAAAGCACGAAGATGCGGCTCGAACAGGTGGGGGAGACACGTGAACAAACATGAACGCTACGTTGTGTTCGGTTTTTAAAATGTATTAGGTTTTTAGGGCAAAATTTTCTCGAAAAAATTGTTCGGATTCCAATTTGTTCAAACAATGGGGCATTCGGATTCTGGGGCACCACGGTATATTATAGTTATAGTATATTCAGTTATATATACTGGTATATTTTATTTCAGTAAAAAAAAGAACTGGTATATATACCCACTCGTTACCGTCCGTCTGGCCACACGTTCGCCTTAGGGCCCCCTTGCGGTCGCCTTGCGGGCACCTTGCGTCTGCCTTGAAAATTCTATGGCCGCCGCAGCGATGCCCTAAGGTCACCGTGCGACATCAAATCAAAGACCTACGGCACCCCCACATTTTCGGTCTCCACAATTTATAAATACCCGTGCGGCTCCCCGAAAAATAAAAAACATATGTGACTGCTACATTGTGTGACCGTGGAAATACTGCGGCCGCCGTATAATTGCTAGTGGCCGCAGATTTTGGAGACCCACGGCCGCCGTGGCAAATGTGACCTAGGCTTAGCTAAGGTGGGACAGCAGGGGCACATACGCCTCCACATGCAGCAATTACAGTTTGATTCATACGTACCCCTACCCCCAGTCAGCAAGAACACAAATTACAACAACAAAACAACGCCTTCCACTCCCAAAATCCACAGCACCAAAAATATATACTGGAGCAACCAACCAACCACCCAAAGTTACAACATGCACCACTCAACAGCAAAACACACAACCACACACACGCAAAAAACCACACACACGCAAAAAACCACACACACGTAAAAAACCACACACACGCAAAAAACTACACAACACACACACACACACACACACACCACACACACACACACACACACACACACACACACACACACACACACACACACACACACACACACACACACACACACCACACACCACACACACACACACACACACACACACACACTTGAAATGCACACAGGCACAAAAAAGTACACAACCGACCAACTAACCTCATAACATCCATACACACATCTCTCCATATTTCTTCCACACTCAGTCACTACCCCTTCAAGGGTGGAAGAACTACAAACCCAATCAACCTCAACCGACACCGTTCAATCTGCCTCCATAAATCCTTCCAAATCCAAAGTGAGCCATTCAAGGCAACCTGGGCCACTCTCTCACACAACATCCTTCTTTCTGTTCCAAATGCTCTTGAGTTGAGTAAATAAAAGGAAAAAATGCCATAAAAAAAAGGAATTGCCAATATACCCTCTACACCCCACCTCAAATGCCTGAGAAGAAACTCACTAACCCTTCTCCCAACACTCCGCTTCCAGCTCACCATACTTTCCTCTCTTCCTCACATGCACTTCCTCCATATTCTCTTCCCAAAGTACTGACAATTCCCCAAAGATGACATGCTTAGTTGTACCTCACCAATTGACAATGTCAGGCTGCAACCTTGTCACGCAGATCTCCTCCAATACCATTTGTGACTTTCAGACTGACACCACCTGCCAATCAAATGCATTTGGCAGACCTCTTGCTTTCCACCTCCTCTGCCTTCCACCTCTTAACACCTGGCCCTCTTTCACAATCAACACCTCTCTCCCATGGGACTCCTCCTCCTCCTTCTTCACTCCCATCTTTCTCAATATCATCACCTCTCATCACCTGTCAATCTCATCACCCCATTTCCATTAGCACCACCAGCACTTGATCAAGCATCGTTCCCTGAACTCCACACCAAGAGTAGCTCTCCTCCTGCCACCATGCCCTCAAGTTTGCTGGCGATGGAAGCACATCATACGTTGCCCACAAGAGGAAATTCAACAGCATTGGGTCCATCCTCCAAATCTCTTGTCATTCCAATGTCCTCATCTGCACATCCTCCCATTGAGTCCAAGCACCTTGCTTTGCCTGTCCAACTGCCTTCACATATCTCCTCTCTTCCTCCTTTCTTCTTAGATCCCTCTCCACCATATTCCTCCTTTCTTTCACACATGCCTTTCCCCATAGATCATGCTTCATCCACCTCAAACCATGCTTCCCTGCTGTACCATTCCCATCACTTCCTCCTGTTGCAACCACTCCTCCATTTCATTCACCTCTGCTCTTGCATTCCTCTTCTAACTTGCCTTCTTCTCTGGGAGTGCATTATTCACCACTGGATCACTCGAATTCCGCACCATCATAAACTCATGTGTGTGTGTGTGTATATATATATATATATATATATATATATATATATATATACAGTATATATATTTGTGGAGGATATGTTCCTGAAAAATGCCACGAATGCTGGGGAATTGTTTCGATGAGAAAAAGGAGAATAGGTTCCTGGCAGTTCGCAATTCATAAGGGAAAATTTTATGAATACGTATGTACATCATTAGTTCAATTAAAAATGCTTACAAACAAATAACAACAACAACAGCAGGTACTGTTTCCAATTTTTATTTAAGATACAACGTATCTCTTGATGTGATGACTAATGATGATGATCATGAGCTAGAATCCAGTGAAATCCTCTGAAGAGGACGCGGATGAGGTGTTTAAAATACCGTGTTGGTGAGGTGTTTTTGATAATGTGGTGGTGAGGTGTTGTTAATAAAATGGCCGTGAGGTGTTTTTAATAATGTGGAGGTGAGTTTGTTTTTAATCAGGTGGCAGTGAGGTGTTTTTAATAATATTGGCAGTGAATTGTTTTTAATAATGTGGCAGTGAGGGTGATTTAATAATCTGGCGTTGAGTTGTTTTTAATGTGGCAGTGAGCTGTTTTTAATAATGTGGCGGTGAGGTTGTTTTTAATAATGTGGCAGTGAGTTGTTTTTCGTCATCTGGCAGTGAGTTGTTTTTATATATGTTGGCAGTGAGGTGTTTTTAATATTGTGGCGGTGAGTTTGTTTTTATCCCCCGCCGCGTGGCGGAAGGGGGATATTGTTGTCAACCCAGGTCGTCCGGCGTCGTGTCCGTCGGCTGTCCGTGTCCGTCCGGGCGTTCAACATTATAGCTGAGTGCGATAACTCATAAAACTGTTCGCCATATCGATTTCAAATTTGGGTCACACATGTACCACCTTAAAAGGAAGAACTCTATGGATTCTTGTGGCGTGGCCGGATCCAAGGTGGGCCGACTACGGCAGCCATCTTGAAAAAAAAGTTTTGTAATAAATGGAAAACCTCTTATTGTATTTCAATTATTTTTGGTTACTACGTTCCTCACCCTGGGAACTTTTTCGAGATGATGACAAATGGTGTCTTGTTTCCAATTCACTCCCTCATTATCTGGAATATGTATGACCTTTTTTCTTTCAAATGGCGGGGATCCCATCTCTGATGGTAATTTTTTAATATTTTGGCGGTGAGGTGATTTTTAATAATCTGGCAGTGAGTTGTTTTTCATAATGTGTCGGTGAGGTGATTTTAATAATCTTGGCAGTGAGGTGTTTTTTAATAATGTGGCGGTGAGTTGTTTTTATCTTCCGCGCGTGGCGGAAGAGGGATATTGTTGTTCACCCGGGTCGTTCCATCCGTAGTCCGTCGGCTGGCTGGGCGTCAACATTTATAGCTTGTGAGTGCGATAACTCATAAACTGTTCGCCATATCGATTTGAAATTTGGGTCACACATGAACCACCTGAAAAGGAAGAACCCTATTGATTTTGGGGCATGGCCGGATCCAGTCGGCCATCTTGAAAAAAATGTTTTTTCGCCATATCGATTTGAAATTTGGGTCACACATGTACCACCTGAAAAGGAAGAACCCTATTGATTTTGGGCGTGGCCGGATCCAAGAAGGCCGACTGGGCGGCGTCAACTTTATAGCTGGAGTGCGATAACTCAAACTGTTCGCCATATCGATTTGAAATTCGGGTCACATGTACCACCTGAAAAGGAAGAACCCGATTGATTTTGGGCGTGGCCGGATCCAAGATGGCCGACTGGGGCGGCCATCTTGAAAAAAAATGTTTTTTCGCCATATCGATTTGAATTTTGAGTCACACATGTAACCACCTGAAAAGGAAGAACCCTATTGATTTTGGGCGTGCCGGATCCAAGATGGCCGATTGGGGCGGCCATCTTGAAAAAAATGTTTTTTGTAATAAATGGAAAACCGCTTATCTGATTTCAATTATTTTTGGTTACGACGTTCCTCACCCCTGGGGAACTTTTCGAGATGATGACCAAATGGTGTCTTGTTTCCAATTCACCTCCCTCATTATCTGGAATATGTATGACCTTTTTCATTCAATGGAGGGGATTCCCCCATCGCTGATGGTATATTTAATTAATATTGGCAGTGAGCTGTTTTTAATTGTGCCGGTGAGGTGTTTTTAATAATGTGGCAGTGAGTTGTTTTATACTAAATTGTGCAGTGAGGTGTTGTTTTATAATGTGGCATGAGTTGTTTTTAATAATGTGGGCAGTGAGGTGTTTTTTAATAATGTGGCAGTGAGGTGTTTTATAATGGTGGTAGTGAGGTGTTTTTAATAATGTGGCGGTGAGGTGTTTTAATAATGTGGCAGTGAGGTGTTTTTAATAATGTGGCGGTGAGGTGTTTTTAATAATGTGGGGCAGTGAGGTGTTTTTAATAATGTGCAGTGAGTGTGTTTTTATAATGTGCGGTGAGTTTGTTTTATATTGTGGGGGTGAGGTGTTTTTAATAATGTGGCAGTGAGTTGTTTTTAATAATCTCTGGTGAGTTGTGTTTATATTGTGGGGGTGAGGTGTTTTTAATAATGTGGCAGTGAGTTGTTTTTAATAATCTGGCGGTGAGTTGTTTTTAATATTGTGGCGGTGAGTGTTTTTAATAATGTGGAAGTGAGTTGTTTTTAATAATTCTGGCCGTGAGGTGTTTTTAATAATGTGGCAGTGAGCTGTTTTTAATATTGTGGCGGTGAGTTGTTTTTAAATTGTGGCGGTGAGGTGATTTTTAATAATCTGGCGTGAGGTTTATTTTAATAATTCTGGCAGTGAGGTGATTTTAATAATCTGGCAGTGAGGTTATTTTAGTAATGTGGCAGTGAGGTGTTTGTAATAATGTGGCAGTGAGGTGTTTTTAATAATGTGGGGGTGAGGTGTTTTTAATAATGTGGCAGTGAGCTGTTTTTAATATTGTGGTGGTGAGGTGATTTTAATATTGTGGCGTGAGTTGTTTAATAATTGGGCAGTGAGTTGTTTTTAATAATGTGGCAGTGAGCTGTTTTTAATATTGTGGCGGGTGAGTTGGTTTTTAATAATGGGCGGTGAGGTGATTTTAATAATGTGCGGTGAGTTGTTTTTAATATCTGCCAGTGAGGTGATTTTTAATAATCTGGCGGTGAGGTGATTTTAATAATCTCGCAGTGAGCTGTTTTTATAATGTGACGGTGAGTTGTTTTTAATAATGTGGCAGTGAGCTGTTTTTTAATAATGTGGTGGTGAGGTGTTTTTAATAATGTGGTGGTGAGGTGTTTTTAATATTTGTGGGTGAGGTGTTTTTAATAATGTGGCAGTGGAGGTGTTTTTAATAAGATGGCAGTGAATTGTTTTTAATAATGTGGCAGTGAGGTGATTTTAATAATGGCGTTGAGTTGTTTTTAATAATGTGGCAGTGAGTTGTTTTTAATATTGTGGGCAGTGAGTTGTTTTTATAATGTGGCAGTGAGTGTTTTTAATAATGTGGCAGTGAGGTGTTTTTAATAATGTGGGAGTGAGTGTTTTTAATAATGTGGCAGTGAGTTGTTTTTAATAATGTCGGCAGTGAGGTGTTTATAATTGTGGCAGTGAGTTGTTTTTAATAATGTGGCAGTGAGGTGTTTTTAATAATGTGTGCAGTGAAGGTTGTTTTAATAATGTGCAGTGAGTGTTTTTTAATCATGTGGTAGTGAGGTTTTTTATAATGTGGTAGTGAGGTGTTTTTTAATAATGTGGCAGTGAGGTGTTTTTAATAATGTGGCAGTGAGTGTTTTTAATAATGTGGCAGTGAGGTGTTTTTAATAATGTGGAGTGAGGTTTTTTAATAATGTGGGAGTGAGGTGTTTTTAATAATGTGGCAGTGAGGTGTTTTTAATAATGTGGCATGAGTTTTTTTAATAATGTGGCAGTGAGGTGTTTTTAATAATGTGCAGTGAGTTGTTTTTAATAATGTGGCAGTGAGGTGTTTTTAATATGTGGCAGTGAGGTGTTTTTAATAATGTGGAGGTGAGGTGTTTTTTAATAATGTGGCAGTGAGGTGTTTTTAATAATGTGGCATGAGGTGTTTTTCATAATGTGGCAGTGAGTGTTTTTAATAATGTGGGGGTGAGTGTTTTTTTTAATAATGTGGCAGTGAGTTGTTTTTAATAATGTGGCAGTGAGGTGTTTTTAATAATGTGGAAGTGAGGTTTTTTAATAATGTGGAAGTGAGGTGTTTTTAATAATGTGGCAGTGAGGTGTTTTTAATAATGTGGCACTGAGTTGTTTTTAATGAATGTGGCAGTGATGTTTTTAATAATGTGGCAGTTGAGTTGTGTTTTTAATATTGGCATGTGAGGTGTTTTTAATAATGTGGCACAGTGAGTGTTTGTATAATGTGCAGTGAGGGTTTTTTATAATGGGGAGTGAGAGTGTTTTTAATAATGTGGAGTGAGGTGTTTTAATATGTGCAGGTTGAGTTGTTTTTAATATGTGGTGTGATGTTAATGTTGGTGGTGAGTTGTCTTTTAATAAGTGGCAGTGAGGTGTTTAATAAGTTGGCAGTGAGTTGTTTTTAATAATGTGGTGTTGAGGTGTTTTTAATTATGTGGCAGTGAGTTGTTTTTAATAATGTGGTGGTGAGTTGTTTTTTAATATGTGGCAGTGAGGTGTTTTTAATAATGTGGCGAGTGAGTGTGTTTTTAATAATGTGGCAGTGAGGGTTTTTTAATTAATTGTGCAGTGAGGTGTTTTTAATAATGTGGCAGTGAGGTGTTTTTAATAATGTGGGGTGAGGTGTTTTTAAATAATGTGGCAGTGAGTTGTTTTTAATAATGTGGCAGTGAGTTGTTTTTAATAATGTGCAGTGAGGTGTTTTTTAATAATGTGGCAGTGAGGTGTTTTTAATAATAGTGGCAGTGAGTTGTTTTTAAATAATGTGGCAGTGAGCGTTTTTTAATAATGTGGCGTGAGTGTTTTTAATAATGTTGGCAGATGAAGTTGTTTTTAATAATGTGGCAGTGAGTTGTTTTTAATAAGTGTGGCAGTGAGTTGTTTTTAATAAATGGGCAGTGAGGTGTTTTTTAATAATGTGGCAGTGAGGTGTTTTTAATAATGTGGCAGTGAGTGTTTTTAATAGATGGAGAGTGAGGTTTTTTAATAATGTGGAGTGAGGTGTTTTTAATAATTGGAGTGAGGGTTTATAGTGTGTTTTTTAATAATGGTGGCAGTGAGTGTTTTTAATAAGGTGCATAGGGTTTTATGTGGGTGAGGTGTTTTAATGTAGGAGTTTTTTAAATGTGGCAGTGATGTTATGGATTTAGTGATGTTTTAATATGTGGCAGTGATGGTGTTTTTTAATAATGTGGCAATGAGTGTGTTTTTAATAAATGCAGTGAGGTGTTTTTAACATGTGGCAGTGAAGTTGTTTTTAAATAATGTGGAGTGATTGTTTTTTTTTAAATAATTGTGCCAGTGAGTTGTTTTTTAATAATTGGCAGTTGAGCTGTTTTTAATATTGTGGGCAGTGCAGTTGTTTTTAATAATGTGCGGTGAGGTGGTTTTTAATAATGTGGCGGATAAAGTTGTTTTTAAATAATCTGGCAGTGAGGTGATTTTAATAACGCGTGTGATGATAAATTGCAGTGACTTGTTTTTAATAATGTGCGCGTGAGTGTTTTTAATAATGTGGCAGTGAGTGTTTTTAATAATGTGGCAAGTGAGTGTGTTTTTAATAATGTGGCAGTGACTGTTTTTTAATATGTGGCAGTAAGTGTTTTATAATGTGGCAGTGGTGTTATTAATGTCGGCAGTGTTGAGTTTTTTGTGTACTGAGTGAGGTGATTTTTTAATATGGTGGCGTAGGTGTTTTTAATAAGTTCGGCAGTGAGGTGTTTAATAATGTGACGTGAGTGTTTTTATAATGTGCAGTGAGGTGTTTTTAATAATGTGGTGCAGTGAGGTTTTTAATAATGTGGTGGCGTGAGTGTTTTTAATAATGTTGGGCAGTGGTGTTTTTAATAATGGTGGAGAGTAGTGTTTTTTTAATAATTGTGGCAGTGAGTGTTTTTTAATAAGTGTGGCAGTGAGGTGTTTTTTAATATGTTGGCGTGAGTGTTTTTAATATATGTGGCACGTGAGGTGTTTTTTAATAATGTGGCGAAGTGAGGTATTGTTTTTAATAAGTGCAGTGGGTTTAACGTGAGGTGTTTTTTAATAATTGTGGCAGTAGGTGTTTTTAATAATGTGGCAGTGAGTGTGTTTGTAATAATGTGTGTGTGTGGGTGAGGTGTTTTTAATAATGTGGCAGTGAGGTGTTTTTAAATAATGTGGCAGTGAGGGGTGTTTTAATAATGTGGAAGTGAGGTGTTTTTAATAATCGTGGCGGTGAGGTGTTTTTAATAATGCAGTGGGTGTTTTAGGCTGGCGTGAGTTGTTTTTATAATGTGGATCAGTGAGTGTGTTTTAATAATTGGCTGTGAGGTGTTTTTAATAGATGTGGCAGTGAGTGTTTTTAATATATGTGTGCAGTGAGGTGTTTTTAATAATGTGGCGTGAGGTGATTTTAATAGATGTGGGGACGAGTAGTTGTTTTTAATAAATGTGCCAGTGAGGTGATTTTTAAAATCAATTGGCGAGTAAGGAGTTTTAAATATGTGGCATTGAGGTTTTTTAAATAATGTGGGTTGCAGTGAGTGTTTTTAATAATGTGGGTGACGGTGTTTTAATTAGTGGCAGGTGAGGGTGTTTTTAATAAGGCAGTGGTGTTAACTAGTAAGTGAGTTGTTTTTAATAATGTGGCGTGAGGTTTTTAATATTGTGGCATGTGAGGTGTTTTTTAAATGTAGTAGGTGTTAATGTGTGCAGTGAGTGTTTATGGCAATTGTTTTAATATGATAAGGTGTTTAATGATGTTGAGTGAGTTGTTTTTAATAATGTGTGCGTGGGTGTTTTTTAATTGAATGTGGCAGTGAGGTGTTTTTTAGATAGTGTGGTAATGGTGGCAGTGAGGTGTTTTTAATAATGTGGGGTAAGGTGTTTTTTAAATGAAATGTGGCGTGAGTGTTTATATTGGGGTAAGTTGTTTAATAATGTGCAGTGAGTTTGTTTTAATAATCGTGGCCAGTGAGTGTGTTTTTTAATAATGTGGCAGTGAGTGTGTTTTAATAAATGTGGCGTGATTTTTAAGGGCGTGAGTTGTTTTTACAATGTGGCAGTGAGTTGATTTTAATAATGTGGGTTGAGTGTTTTTAATAATCGTGCCAGTAGTTAATATTGGGGGTGTATTTTAATAATCTGCAGTGAGTGTTTTTAAATGGCGTGAGGTGTTATATGTGATAGGTTTTTAATAATGTGGCAGTGAGGTGTTTATATGCAGATGTTTTTAATAATGTGGGCATGAGGTGTTTTTAATAAGGGTGGAAGTGAGGTGTTTAATAATGTGGTCAGTGAGGTGGTTTTTAATAAGGTGCGTGAGGTGTTTTTTAATAATGTGGCAAGTGAGGTGTTTTTTAGAAATTGGCAGTGAAGGTGTTTTATAATGGTAGGCAGTGAGGTTGTTTTAATAATTGGCGAATTGTGAGTTGTGTTTTAATAATGTGGCAGTGAGGTTGTTTTATAATGTTGGCCAGTTGAGTTGTGTTTTTAATAATGTGGCAGTGGAGTGTAGTTTTTAATGAATGTGGCAGTGAGCTGTTTTAATAATGTGGCGTGAGTGTTTTTTAATAATGTGCAGGAGGTGTTTTTATAATTGTGGCAGTGAGTATTTTATAATGTGGCAGTGAGTTGTTTTTAATAATGTGGCAGTGAGGTGTTTTTAATAATGTGGCAGTGAGTTTGTTTTTTAATTAATGTTGCAGTGATGTTTTTAATAATGTGCAAGTGAGGTTATTTAATAATGTGGTCCAGTTGAGGGTTTATATGTGGCGAGTTTTAATAATGTGGCGTTTATAGGCGTGAGGTGTTTTTAATAACGTGGTGGGTTAATATGGCAGTGAGTTGTTGTTTAATAATGTGGCGTGAGGTGTTTTTAATAGTGATGTGTTTAATGATGTGGTGGGTGTAAATAAGTGGAGTGTTTTTTAATAATGTGGCAAGTGGAAGTTTTTTAATAACTGGCGGTGAGGTGTTTTAATATATCTCTCTCT
>CM068957.1:16921952-16936312 GCA_035128595.1 Eptatretus atami
TGTAGCACCTGAAAAGCGAAAGAACCTGTTGATTTTGGCGCGTGGCCGGATCCAAGATGGCTGAGAATGGGCGGTCGTCCGTCCGTCCGTCCTCGGCTGGTGGCCTGGGCGTCAACATTATAGTGGTGCGATAACTCTAAACTTTCGCCATATCTTTGAATTTGGGTCACACATGTAGCACCTGAAGGAAGAACCTGTTGATCTTGGGCGTGCGGATCCAAGCTGGCTGACGGCGGTCGTCCGTCCGTCCGTCGCTCCGGGCTGGCTGGCTGGTGTCAAACATTTATAGCTGAGTGCGATAACTCCCTAAACTTTCGCATATCGATATTTGAATTTGGTCACAACTGTACCCACCTGAAAAGAAACCCTATTGATTTGGACGTGGCCGGATCCTGAAAAAAATGTTTTTTGTAATAAATGGAAAAACGCTTATCTGATTTCATTTATTTTTCAATGGCGGGGGATTCCCCATCTCTGATGGGTATGTTTAATAATGTGGCAGTGAGGTGTTTTTAATAGATGTGGTGGTGAGTGTTTTTTAATATTGTTACGGTTGTGGAAATTCGCATACACCATAAAGAGTCCTCAGGTGAGATATCTCGGTAGTCCATGTGTAGTTAGCCCAAACCCGTTGTATGAGGGAGTATGGTGTGATTCATCGGGGCTGCGACGCATTGAGTTAGCCATTTTTTCTTTCTCTATTGTTATTTCGACCATTAAGCCGCCAACAACGCAAACAGCCACTACCTTTACCTTCACAACTCCATCCCGCAAACATCGCTCACCGCCATTCCCAAACGACACCATAACCATCAAACCACCACAGAAAACCCTCCACCAACCTTCGCCTTTCTCCTTCACAACCAACAACCGCACCACCTGTGAACACTGAACGTCGGGCTTGTCTAGGGCCCGTTCGGCGATTGGTGCCAACGCACCGAGCCGCGAGCCGCGAATGGCGGCCTTTCCGAGGGAGAAATTCAGATCTAAAATGCTTCACGCCACTTCCCCTCCGTCAATGGGCGAGCGCGAGGCGGTTTGGCCCCGCCTCCAAGCGCGTGTATGTGAAGTCCGTTTATTGCAAATATGCGGATCCAAGGGAGGTTCACGCCCCTTTTTGCCCGACCAATGGCTGAATAGAGTGTGGCGTGCGCCCGCCTCAATCGCGTTTTGATCCGCATATTTGCATATCGCTCCTCCTTGAGTCCTATAAAGATGCGAGCGGCAAGGCGACCACGAGAAGAGGTGAGTTGAGCTGGAGGGAGTTCGAGAAGAGTTGGAGAGAAAGACGGCGGACGGCGACGAGGTTGCGGTGTGGGGTCGCTCGTCTCGTCGCGGGATCGAGGCCAGCCAGCCATACCCCTCTCCCTGAGCATCAGCGATTTCCCCCCCATCGCGCTGAGATAGTGCCGAGGGGGCCCCCGTTCTCCCCCACCCTAAACGTGGTGCCAACAAGACCGCTCGCGTCGGGAGCACACCGGAGAGAGACGTCGCCGACCACGCCAGAGCACGGAGTCGGGGCGCAGCGGCGGAACATTGCGGCTTGCCCGCAATCGCGTGACGAGGACGCGGGCAAGACCTCCCGGTCTCGTGGACCTGGCCGATCCTCCGGGATCCACGTACATTTGATCTACGGACCTGTCTGCCTCCTCGCCTATTGAGGGTGGCTTCTTTTTCCTTTGCTTTTTGTGTATAATACTTGTGTTGGCGCCGTCTGTTAAGTAAACTGTGTAAGTGTTGCCGTGTGTCGGTCTTAGTCGGTAGTATCTTCTTTTTACTGTTTCTTTCTGTGCTTGAAATACGTGCCTTTTATTATTATGACTGTGACTGAATACGTGCCTTCTGTGCTGTCTGCGTGTGTGAAATAAATGTGCTTGTTCAATTGTTCCGCTTTGCTTCGTCTCCTTCCTTTTGTTGACTCTCCATCCTGCATCGCGTAAGAGATTGGTAGTGGGTGTAAGTTCCCGTAACTAATCTGAACCGTCGGAGGTCGACGATAACTCCGCTCTGTTATCTCTGCAGTACGGACGAACCGTTAAGCGGTTCGTGTCCGAAGTCGACCTGCGGCGAGGTACGATCGCCCGATTAACCATCCGCGTAGGTACTTAGGTAGGTCGAGTTTGGCGAAAACCCTATCCTACGCGGGTGGCCGATTGGCCCGATTGTGGTGAGGTCGAAAGACCACCCGTGACTAGCTCCCGGCGTTGTTCCGAGAGGGTCACGACTGAATGTCCGTCCGGTGGGCGACGTGCTGCGATTCGAGAACGTGGCCGATCGCACGCGGCAGGCGCGAATTCGCAACAAATATTGTTATAATAATGTGGCAGTGAGTGTTTTTTAATAATTGTGAGGTGTTTAATAGTTGGTGAGGTGTTTTAATAATGTGGTGGTGAGGTGTTTTTAATAATTGGTGGTGAGGTGTTTTAATAATGTGGTGGTGAGGTGTTTTTAATATTGTTGCGGTGAGGTGTTTTTAATAATCTGGGTGGTGAGAGGTTGTTTTTAATAATGTGGTGGTGAGGTGTTTTTAATATTGTGGCGGTGAGGTGTTTTTAATAATGTGGTGTGAGGTGTTTTTAATAATGTGGTGGTGAGGTGTTTTAATAATGTGGTGTGAGTGTTTTAATATGTGAGTGTGAGGTGTTTTTAATATATCTGGTGGTGAGGGTGTTTTTTAATAATGTGGCGGTGAGGTGTTTAATAATGTGCAGTGAGGTGTTTTTAATAATGTGGCAGTGAGTGTTTTTAATAATGTGGAAGTGAGGTGTTTTTAAAATGTGGAAGTGAGGTGTTTTTAATAAGTGGCAGTGAGGTGATTTTAATAATGTGGCAGTGTGGTGTTTTAATAATGTGGCAGTGAGGGTTTTTAATAATGTGGCAGTGAGGTGTTTTAATAATGTGGCAGTGAGGTGTTTTTAATAATGTGACAGTGAGTTGTTTTTATCCCCGCCACGTGGCGGAAGGGGGATATTGTTGTCACCCAGGTCGTCAGGCTGTCCGTCAGGCTGTCCGTCCATCCGTCCGTGCCGGACGTCAACATTTATAGCTGTGAGTGCGATAACTCATAAACTGTTCGCCATATCGATTTGAAATTTGAGTCACACATGTACCACCTGAAAAGGAAGAACCTATTGATTTTGGGTGTGGCCGGATCCAAGATGGCCGACTAGGGCGGCATCTTGAAAAAAATGTTTTTTGTAATAAATGGAAAACCGCTTATCTGATTTCAATTATTTTTGGTTACGACGTTCCTCACCCCTGGGGAACTTTTTCGAGATGATGACAAATGGTGTCTTGTTTCCAATTCACCTCCCTCATTATCTGGAATATGTATGACATTTTCATTCAATGGCGGGGATTCCCCATCTCTGATGGTATATGTTATAATGTGGCAGTGGGTGTTTTAATAATGTGGCAGTGAGGTGTTTTTAATTATGTGACGGTGAGTTGTTTTTAAGATGTGGCAGTGAGGTGTGTTTAATAATGTGGCAGTGAGGTGTTTTTATCCCCCGCCGCGTGGCGGAAGGGGATATTTTTGTCACCCAGGTCGTCCGTCCGTCCGTCCGTCTGTCCATCCGGGCGTCAACATTTATAGCTGTGAGTGCGATAACTCATAAACTGTTCCCATATCGATTTGAAATTTTGGGTCACACATGTACCACCTGAAAGGAAGAACCCTATTGATTTTGGGCGTGGCCGGATTCCAAGATGGCCGACTGGTGCAGCCATTTGAAAAAAATGTTTTTTCGCCATATCGATTTGAAATTTGAGTCACACATCTACCACCTGAAAAGGAAAGAACCCTATTGATTTTGGGCATGGCCGGATCCAAGGTGGCCGACTAGGGCGGCCATCTTGAAAAAAAAGTTTTTTGTAATAAATGAAAAACGCTTATCTGATTTCAATTATTTTTGGTTACATGTTCCTCACCCCTGGGGAACTTTTTCGAGATGATGACCAAATGGTGTCTTGTTTCAATTCACCTCCCTCATTATCTGGAATATCTATGACCTTTTTCATTCAATGGCGGGGGATCCCCATCTCTGATGGTATATTTTAATATTGTGGCGGTGAGGTGATTTAATAATCTGGCAGTGAGGTGTTTTTAATAATGTGGCGGTGAGGTGATTTTTATAAATCTGGCGGAGGTGTTTTTAATAATGTGGCGGTGAGTTGTTTTTATCCCGCCGCGTGGAGGAAGGGGGATATTGTTATCACCGGGTCGTCCATCCGTAGTAGTCCGTCGGCTGGCTGGGCGTCCACATTTATAGCTGTGAGTGCGATAACTCATAAACTGTTTCGCCATATCGATTTGAAATTTGGGTCACACATGTATCACCTGAAAAGGAAGAACCCTGTGTATTTTGGGCGTGGCCGGATCCAAGATGGCCGACTGGGAGGTCGTCCGTCCGGCTGGCTGGCTGGGCGTCAACATTTATAGCTGTGAGTGCGATAACTCATAAACTGTTCGCCATATCGATTTGAAATTTGGGTCACACATGTACCACCTGAAAAGAAAGAACCCTATTGATTCTGGGCGTGGCCGGATCCAAGATGGCCGACTGGGTGGCCATCTTGGAAAAAATGTTTTTGTAATAAATGGAAAAATGCTTATCTGATTTCATTTTTTTTCAATGGCGGGGGATTCCCCATCTCTGTTGGGTATATTTAATAATGTGGCAGTGAGGTGTTTTTAATAATGTGGTGGTGAGTTGTTTTTAATAATGTGGCAGTGAGTTGTTTTTAATAATGTGGCAGTGAGTTGTTTTTTAATAATGTGGCAGTGAGTTGTTTTAATAATGTGGGCAGTGAGTTGTTTTTTATAAGTGGCAGTGAGGTGTTTTTAAATATGTGGCAGTGAGTTGGTTTTAATAATGTGGCGGTGAGGTGTTTTAATAATGTGGAAGTCAGTTGTTTTAGTAATGTGGCAGTGAGGTGTTTTTAATAAGTGGCGGTGAGTGTTTTTAATAATGTGAAGTCAGTTGTTTTTAATATGTGGCAGTGAGGTGTTTTTATAATGTGGCAGTGAGTGTTTTAATAATGTGGCAGGAGGTGTTTTTAATAATGTGGCAGTGAGGTGTTTTTAATAATGTGGCAGTGAGGTGTTTTTAATAATGTGGCAGTGAGGTTGTTTTTAATAATGTGGCAGTGAGTTGTTTTTAATAATGTGGCAGTGAGTTGTTTTTAATAATGTGGCAGTGAGTTGTTTTTAATAATGTGGGCAGTGAGTTGTTTTAATAATGTGGCAGTGAGTTGTTTTTAATAATGTGGCAGTGAGGTGTTTTTAATAATGTGGCGTGAGGTGTTTTAATAAAATGTGGAAGTCAGTTGTTTTTAATAATGTGGCAGTGAGGGTTTTTAATAATGTGGCGGTGAGGTTTTTTAATAATGTGGAAGTAGTTGTTTTTAATAATGTGGCAGTGAGGTGTTTTTAATAATGTGGCAGTGAGTTGTTTTTAATAATGTGGCAGTGAGGTGTTTTTAAATAATGTGGCAGTGAGGTGTTTTTAATAATGTGGCAGTGAGGTGTTTTTAATAATGTGGCAGTGAGTTGTTTTTAATAATGTGGCAGTGAGGTGTTTTTAATAATGTGGCAGTGAGGTGTTTTTAATAATGTGGCAGTGAGGTGGTTTTTTAATAATGTGGCAGTGAGGTGTTTTAATAATCTGGCGGTGAGGTGTTTTTAATAATGTGGCAGTGAGTGTGTTTTAATAATGTGGTGTAGGTGTTTTTAATAATGTGGTGGTGAGCGTGTTTTTAATAATGTGGCGGTAGGTGTTTTTTATAATGTGGCGGTGAGTTGTTTTTTAATATTGTGGAGGTGAGGTGTTTTTAAATAATGTGGAGTGAGGTGTTTTTAATATCTGGCGGTGAGGTGTTTTTAATAATGTGGCAGTGAGGTGTTTTAATTAATGTGGCAGTGAGGTGTTTTTAATAATGTGGTGGTGAGGTGTTTTTAATAATGTGGTGGTGAGGTGTTTTTAATAATGTGGCGGTGAGGTGTTTTTTATAATGTGGCGGTGAGTTGTTTTTAATATTGTGGAGGTGAGGTGTTTTTAAATAATGTGGAAGTGAGGTTTTTTAATAATGTAAGTGTTTTTAATAATGTGGCAGTGAGTTGTTTTTAATAATGTGGCAGTGAGGTGTTTTAGATATGTGGCAGTGAGGTGTTTTAATAATGTGGCAGTGAGTGTTTTTATAATGGCAGTGATGTTTTAATAATGTGGCAGTGAGTGTGTTTTTAATAATGTGCGGTGAGGTGTTTTTAATAATGTGGAGTGAGGTGTTTTTTTAATAATGTGGCGGTGAGGTGTTTTTAATAATGTGGAAGTGAGTTGTTTTAATTAATGTGGCAGTGAGGTGTTTTAATAATGTGGCAGTGAGTTGTTTTTAATAATGGTGGCAGTGAGGTGTTTTTAATAATGTGGCAATGAGGTGTTTTTAATAATGTGGCAGTGAGTTGTTTTTAATAATGTGGCAGTGAGGTGTTTTTAATAATGTGCAGTGAGTGTTTTTAATAATGTGGCAGTGAGGTGTTTTTAATAATGTGGCAGTGAGTGTGTTTTTAATATTGGAGGTGAGTGTTTTTAATAATGTGGCAGTGAGGTGTTTTTATAATGGAGTGGTGAGGTGTTTTTAATTAATGTTGGTGAGGTGTTTTTAATAATGTGGCGGTGAGGTGTTTTTAATAATGTGGCGGTGAGGTGTTTTAATATTTGGAGGTGAGGTGTTTTTAATAATGTGGCAGTGAGGTGTTTTAATAAATCTTGTGGTGAGTGGTGTTTTTAATAATGTGGAAGTGAGGTGTTTTTCATAATGTGGCAGTGAGGTGTTTTAATAATGTGGTGGTGAGGTGTTTTTTAATAATGTGCAGTGAGGTGTTTTAATAATCTGGGGTGAGGTGTTTTTTATAATTGTGGCGGTGAGTTGTTTTTATATTGTGGAGGTGAGGTGTTTTTAATTAATGTGGAAGTGAGGGTATTTTTAATATGTTGAGGTGAGGTTTAGTTTTTAATAATGTGTAAGTGAGGTGTTTTTAATAATGTGGAGTGAGGTGTTTTTAATAATGTGGCAGTGAGGTGTTTTTAATAATGTGGCAGTGAGTGTTTTAATAATGTTGGAGGTGAGGTGTTTTAATAATGTGGAAGTGAGGTGTTTTTAATAATGTGTAAGTGAGGTGTTTTTAATAATGGGAAGTGAGGTGTTTTTTCATAATGTGGCAGTGAGGTGTTTTTAATAATGTGGCAGTGAGGGTTTTTAATAATGTGCAGTGAGGTGTTTTTAATACCATGGCAGTGAGGTGTTTTTAATAATGTGCAGTGAGTGTTTTTAATAATGTTGCAGTGAGTTGTTTTAATTAATGTGGCAGTGAGGTGTTTTTAATAATGTGGCAGTTGAGGTGTTTTTAATAATGTGGCAGTGAGGTGTTTTAATATGTGGCAGTGAGGTGTTTTTAATAATGTGGCAGTGAGGTGTTTTTAATAATGTGGAAGTGAGGTGTTTTATATTGGCAGTGAGGTGTTTTTAATAATGTGGCAGTGAATTGTTTTTAATAATGTGGCAGTGAGTTGTTTTTAATAATGTGGCAGTGAGTTGTTTTTTAATTAATGTGGCAGTGATTGTTTTAATAATGTGGCAGTGAGTTGTTTTAATAATGTGCAGTGAGGTGTTTTAATAATGTGGCAGTGGTGTTTTTAATAATGTGGCAGTGAATTGTTTTTAAATAATGTGGCAGTGAGTTGTTTTTAATAATGTGGCAGTGGTTGTTTTAATAATGTGGCAGTGAGGTGTTTTTATAATGTGGCAGTGGTGTTTTTAATAATGTGGCAGTGAGGTGTTTTTAATAATGTGGCAGTGAGGTGTTTTAATAATGTGGCAGTGAGTTGTTTTTATAATGTGGCGTGAATTGTTTTTAATAATGTGGCAGTGAGGTGTTTTTATTAATGTGGCAGTGAGGTGTTTTTAATAATGTGGCAGTGAGGTTGTTTTTAATAATGTGGCAGTGAGGTTTTTTAATAATGTGGCAGTGGAGTGTTTTTAATAATGTGGCAGTGAGGTGTTTTTAATAATGTGGCAGTGAGGTGTTTTTATTAATGTGGCAGTGAGGTGTTTTTAATAATGTTGGCAGTGAGTTGTTTTTAATAATGTGGCAGTGAGGTGTTTTTAATAATGTGGCAGTGAGGTGTTTTTAATAATGTGCAGTGAGGTGTTTTTTAATAATGTGGCAGTGAGGTGTTTTTAATAATGTGGCAGTGAGTTGTTTTTAATAAGTGTGCAGTGAGGTGTTTTTAATAATGTGGCAGTGATTGTTTTTAATAATGTGGCAGTGAGATGTTTTTAATAATGTGGCGTGAGTTTTTAATAATGTGCAGTGAGGTGTTTTTAATAATGTGGCAGTGAGGTGTTTTTAATAATGTGGCATGAGTGTTTTTAATAATGTGGCAGTGAGGTGTTTTTAATAATGTGGCAGTGAGTGTTTTTATAATGGGCAGTGAGGTGTTTTTATAATTGGCAGTGAGGTGTTTTTAATAATGTGGCAGTGAGGTGTTTTTAATAATGTGGCAGTGAGGTGTTTTTAATAATGTGGCAGTGGAGTTGTTTTTAATAATGTGGCAGTGAATTGTTTTTAATAATGTGGCAGTGAGGTGTTTTATAATGTGGTGGTGAGTTGTTTTAATATTGTGGCGGTGAGTTGTTTTTAAATAATGGTGGCAGGAGGTGTTTTTAATAATGTGGCAGTGAGTTGTTTTTAATTAATGTGGCAGGAGGTGTTTTTAATAAATGTGGCAGTTGAGTGTTTTAATAATGTGGCAGTTAGGTGTTTTTAATAATGTGGCAGTTGAGGTGTTTTTAATAATGTGGCAGTGAGGTTGTTTTTAATAATGTGTTTGCAGTGAAGTGTTTTTAATAATGTGGCAGTGAGGTTGTTTTTTATTAATGTGGCAGTGAGGTGTTTTTTTAATGTGGCAGTGAGGTGTTTTTAATAATGTGGGCAGTGAGTGTTTTTAATAATGTGGCAGTGATTGTTTTTTAATAATGTGGCAGTGAGTTGTTTTTAATAATGTGGCAGTGAGGTGTTTTTAATAATGTGGCAGTGAGGTGTTTTTAATAATGTGGCAGTTAGGTGTTTTTAATAATGTGGCAGTGAGGTGTTTTTTAATAATGTGGCAGTGAGGTGTTTATAATGGCAGTGAGGTGTTTTTAATAATGTGGCAGTGAGGTGTTTTTTAATAATGTGGCAGTGAGTTTTTTTAATAATGTGGCAGTGAATTGTTTTTAATAATGTGGCAGTGAGGTGTTTTTTATTAATGTGCAGTGAGGTGTTTTAATATGGTGGCGTAGGGTTTTTAATAATGTGGCAGTGAGGTGTTTTTTAATAAATGTGGCAGTGAGGTGTTTTAATAATGTGGCAGTGATTGTTTTTAATAATGTGGCAGTGAGTTGTTTTTAAAATGTGGCAGTGAGGTGTTTTTGTAATAATGTGGCAATGAGTTGTTTTTAATAATGTGGCAGTGAGTTGTTTTTATAATGTGGCAGTGAGGTGTTTTTAATAATGTGGCAGTGAGGTGTTTTTTAATAATGTGGCAGTGAGTTGTTTTTAATAATGTGGCAGTGAGGTGTTTTTATAATGTGGCAGTGAGTTGTTTTTAATAATGTGGCAGTGAGGTGTTTTTAATAATGTGGCAGTGAGTGTTTTTAATAATGTGGCAGTGAGGGTTTTAATAATGTGGCAGTGAGGTGTTTTAATAATTTGGCAGTGAGTTGTTTTTATAATGTGCAGTGAGGTGTTTTTAATAATGTGGCAGTGAGGTGTTTTAATAATGTGGCAGTGAGTTGTTTTTAATAATGTGGCAGTGAGGTGTTTTTAATAATGTGGCAGTGAGTTGTTTTTAATAATGTGGCAGTGAGGTGTTTTTAATAATGTGGCAGTGAGTGTGTTTTTAATAATGTGCAGTGAGGTGTTTTTAATAATGTGGCAGTGAGGTGTTTTTAATAATGTGGCAGTGAGTTGTTTTTTAATAATGTGGCAGTGAGGTGTTTTTAATAATGTGGCAGTGAGGTGTTTTTAATAATGTGGCAGTGAGTTGTTTTTAATAATGTGGCAGTGAGGTGTTTTTAATAATGTGGCAGTGAGTTGTTTTTAATAATGTGGCAGTGAGTGTTTTAATAATGTGCAGTGAGGTGTTTTTAATAATGTGGCAGTGAGTTGTTTTTAATAAGTGGCAGTGAGTTGTTTTTAATAATGTGGCAGTGAGGTGTTTTTTATTAATGTGGCAATGAGGTGTTTTTAATAATGTGGTCAGTGAGTTGTTTTAATAATGTGGCAGTGAGGTGTTTTTAATAATGTGGCAGTGAGGTGTTTTTAATAATGTGGCAGTGAAGGTGTTTTTAAATAATGTGGCGTGTGAGTTGTTTTTAATAATGTGGCAGTGAGGTGTTTTTAATAATGTGGCAGTGAGTTGTTTTTAATAATGTGGCAGTGAGGTGTTTTTAATAATGTGGCAGTGAGGTGTTTTAATAATGTGGCAGTGAGGTGTTTTTAATAATGTGGCAGTGAGTTGTTTTAATAATGTGGCAGTGAGTTGTTTTTATAATGTGCAGTGAGGTGTTTTTAATAATGTGGCAGTGAGGTGTTTTTTAATAATGTGGCAGTGAGTTGTTTTAATAATGTGGCAGTGAGTGTTTTTAATATGTGGCAGTGAGGTGTTTTAATAATGTGGCAGTGAGGTGTTTTTAATAATGTGGCAGTGAGGTGTTTTAATTAATGTGCAGTGAGTTGTTTTTAATAATGTGGCAGTGAGTTGTTTTTAATAACGTGGCAGTGAGGTGTTTTTATTAATGTGGCAATGAGGTGTTTTTAATAATGTGGCAGTGAGTTGTTTTTAATAATTGTGCAGTGAGGTGTTTTTAATAATGTGGCAGTGAGGTGTTTTTAATAATGTGGCAGTGAGGGGTTTTTAATAATGTGGCGATGAGGTGTTTTTAATAATGTGGCAGTGACTTGTTTTTAATAATGTGGTCGTGAGGTGTTTTTAATAATGTGGTGGTGAGGTGTTTTTATATTGTGGCGGTGAGTTGTTTTTTAATATTGTGGCAGTGAGTTGTTTTTAAAAATGTGGCAGTGAGTTGTTTTTAATAATGTGGGAGTGAGGTATTTTATCGCCCGCGCATGGCGGAAGGGCGATATTGTTGTCACCCGGGTCGTCTGTCTGGCTGTCCGTCCGTCCGTCCGTCCGTCCGGCTGGCTGGCTGGGCGTCAACATTTATAGCTGTGAGTGTGATAACTCATAAACTGTTCGCCATATCGATTTCAAATTTGGGTCACACATGTACCACCTGAAAGGGACGAACCCTATTGATTTTGGGCGTGGCCGGATCCAAGATGGCCGACTGGGGCGGCCATCTTAAAAATATAGTTTTTTTGTAATAAATGGAAAACCGTTATCTGATTTCAATTATTTTTGGTTACTACGTTCCTCACCCCTGGGGAACTTTTTTCAATATGGTTTCAGCCCGCTCGGACATCCAATATGGCCGCCAGGCAGCCATTCTTGAAAATACTTTTTGTTGTTGGCATTTTTTGGCCACACCAATTTGTGTGGCGGGGGATTCCCCATCTCTGATGGGTATGTTTAATATTGTGGAGGTGAGGTGTTTTTAATAATGTTGCAGTGAGGTGTTTTTATTAATTTGGCAGTGAGTTGTATTTAATAATGTGGTGAGGTGTTTTTAATAATGTTGCGGTGAGGTGTTTTTAATAATGTGATGGTGAGGTGTTTTTAATAATGTGGCAGTGAGTTGTTTTTAATAATGTGGTGGTGAGGTGTTTTTAATAATGTAGCGGTGAGGTGTTTTTAATAATGTGGTGGTGAGGTGTTTTTAATTATGCGGCAGTGAGTTGTTTTTAATAATGTAGCGGTGAGGTGTTTTTAATAATGTGGCAGTGAGTTGTTTTTAATAATGTGGCAGTGAGTTGTTTTTAATAATGTAGCGGTGAGGTGTTTTTAATAATGTGGCGGTGAGTTGTTGTTAATAATGTGGCGGTGAGTTGTTGTTAATAATGTGGCAGTGAGGTGTTTTTAATTACTTGCTGGTATTTTTCCCAATGTTGCGACGTGTGGTGAGGCGAGCGTAGTGAGCTGATCCACACTAATGTATATGTGTGTACAGTCCTTTTAGAAGGTATTCACACCCCTTGACTTTTTCACATTTTGTTGTGTTACAGCCCGAATTTAAATGGGTTAAATTGAGATTTTTTTTGCCGCTGATAAACGTAATACCCCGTTAATGGCAAAGCAAAATCTTTTTTATAGAAATTTTTCAAATGAATTAAAAATGAGAAGTTGAAATAACTTGAGTCAATATGAATTCAACCCTTTTGCTTTGACACTGCAAATTGAGTGCCGGTGCATCCAATTTCCTTTGATCTTCCTTGAGATGTTTCTACAACTAGATTTTTAGTCCACCTGTGGCCAATTGAATTGATTGGACATGGTTTATAAAGAAACACACCTTTCTTTATAAGGTCCCACAATTGACATTGCATGTCGGAGCAGAAACTCCACCATGAAGTCCAAGGAACTGTCCACAGAACTCCGAGATAGAATTGTGAGGAGGCATACATCTGGGGAAGGGTTCAAAACAATTTTTAGAGTGTTGAAAGTTCCCAAGAGCACAGTGAGCTCCATCATTAGGAAATGGAAATAATATGGAAATAACCGGATTATTCCTAGAGCTGGCCATCCGTCCAAACTGAGCAACTGGGCAAGAAGGTCCTTGGTCAGGGAGGTGAAAAAGAATCCAATGACCACTCTCACAGAACTACAGAGTTCCTTGGCTCAGATGGTAGAACCTGCCAGAAGGACAACAGTCTCTGCAGCACTTCACAAATCTCGGCTTTATTGGAGAGTGACCAGACGGCAGCTACCCGTGAGAAAAAGACACAGTACAGCATGCCTCAAGTTTGCAATAAGGCACGTGAAAGACTCGGAGAGCATGAGTCAAAAGATTCTGTGGTCTGATGAGAAAATATTGTGAAAAAGTCAAGGAGTGTGAATTCTTTCTGAAGGCATTGGATCTTCCCTATAGAAAGTCTGCACCCCCTTTTAAATTTTTCACCTTTTGTTGCCTCACAGCCTGGAATGCAATTGCATTAAATAAGACTTTTTCCACTTTTATTTACACATCGTATCTCACAACTTCCAAGTGAAAAACAAATTCTACAAATTTCAGAGTATTAATTAAAAATACAAAACGAGAATATATTTGTTGCATCCCCCTTATAAGGGCGATTGTAAATTCGCTCAGGTGTAACCAATCACCTTCAAAATCACACACCAAGTTCGTTGGCCTCCACCTGTGTTAAATTATAGTGATTATGATTATTACCTCCACCACTGAAGATGGAGGTTATTTTTTCACCCCTCTGTCTGATTATTACCTCCACCACCGAAGATGGAGGTTATGTTTTCACCCCTCTGTCTGTTTGTTACTTGCAAAATCGAAGATTTTTCAAGTATGTTGGTCAGTTGATTTTGTTGTTCTGTTTGTCTGTTTGTCGCCTACAGATCACAATTTTCAACCGATCTTCATGAAACTTCACCACATGGTAGAGTTTGTCATAAGAAAGAAGCCTATTGTTTTTGAGGTCAAAGGTAAAAAGGTCAACATAGGCCAAAGGTCAACAACTTCGGTGAGATTTCTAAAATCCTCAAATTTCATCAGATTGACTTGAAATTTGAAGAGGATTTATATTTCAGGTCACTGAATTCAACTAACCAATTACTTTTGAGTTCAACATCGGCCAAAGGTCAACAACTTAGCTGAGATTTCTAAATTCCTCAATTTTCATCCGATTGACTTGAAATTTAAAGAGGATGTATATTTTATGTCAATGAATTCAACCAGCCAATTATTTTTGAGGTCACCATCGACCAAAAGGTCAACTTAGGACCAAGGTAAATAACTTCGGTTGTATTTCTAAAATTCTAAATTCATCTGATTGACTTGAAATTTGAAGAAGATTTATATTTCACTTCACTGAATTTAACCAACCAATTATTTTTAAGGTCAACATGGACCAAAAGATCAACATAGGCCAAAGGTCAACAACTTAGGTGAGATTTCTAAAATCCTCATTTTTAATCCAATTGACTTGAAATTTGAAGAGGATATTTTTCCAGGTCACTGAATTCAACCAGCAATTATTTTTTTCGGTCAACATGATCAAAAGGTCAACATAGTCCCAAGGTCAACATCTAAGGTGGTATTTCTAAAATCCTCAATTTTCATCTCATTGACTTGAAATTTTAAGAGGATTTGCATATCAGGTCATTGAATTCAAACACCAATTATTTTCG
>CM068957.1:16936322-16963592 GCA_035128595.1 Eptatretus atami
CCAAAAGGACAACATAGGCCGACTTTCTAAAATTGTCAAATTTCATCTGATTGACTTGAAATCAGAAGAGGAGTTGCATATTTGGTCACTGAATTAAACGAGCCAATTTTTACAGCGCGTGCGCTGTATACAATTGCACCGAGTTTGAAATGTCCCCGGCGTCGTCTACCACTTCTCCGGTGGGTCCGTGTCCCCTGTCCCCCCCCCCCCACGTGCCTCAAGACAGCCAATGACGGCCGTCCGGTAGATGCAGTGCGTAACCTCGACGGAAATGGCGACAATTGACGGAAATACCCGAGTATTTCAATGGAAATTTGTGAAACGAATGTGTTATATATGTGAAAACCATTTAATTTATTGCTTGACGGAAAAAAACGAAGAAACGCTCCCCCCTCATGTACGAACGAACGAAAGATGTCACTCTCCGCCACCATCGCATTTCGCGCCGATCGCCGAATGCTGAAAGCTAAGTTCTTCTTATGCTATCATTATTTTGCGGTCCCCTGCCACGCTGTATCGAACAATTTCATTCCTTCTGTTATATATAAAGGTGCTTTTTCACAATAATAACAAGATTTTTACATTTCAAATATTAAGTACGCTTTTAAATTGTTATTCAACTGAAAAAGCATAAATTGCATATTTTAACATTAGTGTACTCATTTGCTTACCACACGCGCTGTATTGAAGGATTTCACTTGTTGTTACTTGTATTTCAAATAAAAATATTAGTACAAAGTCAAATGAGGAAGATCACCATTACGTACAATGCCAATTCCGATTCCTGCATTGAGTTCTTTCTGCCTTCCAGTGTCCCAGTCCTGCCGGCACAACTTATGCATGTTCACCTTGTCCTCTGGAGCTGTCGATCCTTGGATTCTCATCGCAGTCTCCTCTCTCGTACACTGGCCCGTCCAGGATGATTTCAAGAGCTCAAAGGAATTCTTTCCCGAAACACAATCTTCAAGAGTTTTAATCAACCTGATTATAATCGGCTTCACGTGTTAAGAACTGCTCTGGACATTAACACCTCATTCACTCCTCAGAGTGAAATCGAGTATGGGACAATCAAAAAGCACTTCTTGTCACATGTCAACCGTCTCTGTACACCTCCCCCTCACGGGTTTATATAGTATCACAGAACAATCCCGTGCATTCCAGCAAATGCGATTCTCATCCAGACTGGAAGTTTCATCTGGGAACATTCCAGCATCTTCACAAATCTCTCCAGGCAATCCACAGTACATACAATATTGCCATCTACAGTCAAAAATATCTCGTTACATCAATCAGTTTATATTACAATTTACCAATCCGTGCTTCATGAAACTTATAACAAAAACCATCAATTTTAATCATTCATTTGCAGGCATTTACTACTACTTACAACATCTAGCTTTTAACTGACATAGGCAGTGTAAGGAGTGAGGAGAGGGACATTGATGGGATATTCATCACAGCCATTTTAGATGCTGAATTGCAAATGATATACAACAACACACCAATAGGGAGATAACCAGAGAGTTGGTGTCAAAGACACCCAATGCTCGCCTGTTTATACATTTATCGTTTTTAAAAGACTATCTAATAATTAATATTTTTTATAAAGCATTGCAGTGAAGTCTGATCCAAATAATTTTAAAGCAATATATGTATTTGTATATTGTAATCAGTAACAAGAGCGCAAGTGACACAATATATGCGCGAACAGAAGGTATATAACAGAATTGTGCTACTACATGGAAAACAGCATCCTGGTTGCCACGGCAACCACTTTAGATGACGACGTATGTCGCGACACACCGTCTCCACATCTGTACCTATGTACCAAATATGAAACGTGAAAGTTGAAAACTTTGGAAGTTAGAGTGCAGAAGAACGGATGGAAACAGCATCCTGGTTGCCATGGCAACCACTTTAGATGACGAACGTATGTCGCGACACACTCCTCCACAGTCTGTACCTATGTACCAAATATGAAACGTGAAAGTTGAATACTTTGGGAGTTAGAGTGCGGACAGGAACGGATGAAAACAGCATCCTGGTTGCCATGGCAACCACTTAGATGACGAACGTATAGTCACGACACACCGTCTCCACAGTCTGTACCTATGTACAATAATATGGAATAGCAAAGCCTAGAAGCAAACGTAGAATTCTTCTTACATTCGATGCTGCAATTTCGGTTATTTCGGCCTGGATTCGGTATCAGCGATCAAAAAAATGTAAATCACGACTAAAAATTATTTTTGATGATGCGGGAGATATCTTTTTATATAAAATTAGGTAGACTTAAAACTGCGAGAGTATTTACTCTCTAGTTTGTTGTTATTTTTTAGTCATAAAGGTGTGATTGGGTATACTATAGATCAAATTAATTATTTGTGCATTTCTATAACCGTGATAACACTACTGCATATATACCTAAACATTACCTTCACACAAACAACTACGCCTAGAACAGGATCTCATCTGAAAAAAATAAATATTACCTCAACATTACCTTCACAACAACAACTACACCGCCTAGAACAGGATCTCATCTGAAAAAAAAAAAAAATTCCTCAACTTTACCTTCACAACGACAACTACACGCCTGAACAGATCTCATCTAAAAAATAATATTACCTCAACATTATACCTCAACATACCTTCACAACAACAACTACACCGCCTAGAACAGATCTCATCTAAAAAAAAATATATTACCTCAACATTACCTTCACAACAACTACACCACCTAGAACAGGAGCTCATCAAAAAAATAAATATTACCTCAACATTATACCTCAACATTACCTTCACAACAACAACTACACCGCCTAGAACAGGACCTCATCTAAAAAAAAAATATTAACTCAACATTACCTTCACAACAACTACACCGCTGAGAACAGATCTCATCTAAAAAAATTATATTACCTCAAATATACCTCAACATTACCTTCACAACAACAACTACACCGCCTAGAACAGATCTCATCTGAAAAAATAAATATTACCTCAACATTACCTTCACAACAACTACACCGCCTGGAACAGGATCTCATCTGAAAAAATAAATATTACCTCAACATTACCTTCACAACGAAAACTACACCGCCTTGAACAGGATTCATCTAAAAAATAAATATACCTCAACATTACCTTCACAACAACAACTACACCGCCTAGAACAGGATCTCATCTAAAAATAAATAATATATTTCTTACCTCAACATTACCTTCACAACAACAACTACACCGCCTAGAACAGGATCTCATCTAAAAAAAAAAAAAATATTACCTCAACATTACCTCACAACAACTACACGCCTAGAACAGGACTCATCTCAAAAAAAAAAATATTACCTCAACATTACCTTCACAACAACAACTACACCGCCTAGAACAGGATCGCATCTAAAAAAATAAATATACCTCAATTACCTTCACAACAACTACACCCCTAGAACAGGATCCATCTAAAAAAATAAATACTTAGAAGCAACAAGAATTCTTCTTACATTCGCTTCTGACTTTACCTATAACTTGTTCACAACTGTATACGCAATTTCCGGTTACTTCGCCTGGATTCGGGTATCAGCATCAAATAATGTAAATCACGATTAAAAAATTATTTTGATGATGCGGGAGATATCTTTATTAAAATCAGGAGGAAATATACACCATGTCTTATATTTGGGTCTTTCATGTCTCCGACGATGCCTTTATCTCCTGGCATGCACATTCCCCATGACAAAAACCGGAAGCAAAAAAAAACCGGAAGCAAAAAAAAAACGGAAGCAAAAGGGTCATAGCCAACCACACGGATTCCAAATTGCCATGGTTATTGTTGTTGTGTTGTTGTTTCCTATTCTCTCATGTGCACGCGTTAAGTATGAAGCTCACTACGTTCGCCTATAATGTTGAGGTAATTATATTTTTTTTAGATGAGATCCTGTTCTCGCGTGTAGTTTTGTTGTGAAGGTAATGTTGAGGTATTATGTTGAGGTAATATTAATTTTTTTAGATGAGATCCTGTTCTAGCAGTGTAGTTGTTGTTGTGAAGGTAATGTTTAAGGTAATATTAATTTTTTTAGATGAGATCCTGTTCTAGGCGTGTAGTTGTTGTTGTGAAGGTAATGTTGAGATATATTAATTTTTTTAGATGAGATCCTGTTCTAGGCGTGTAGTTGTTGTTGTGAAGGTAATGTTGAGGTAATATTTATTTTTTTCAGATGAGATCCTTTTCTAGGCGGTGTATTGTTTTGTGAAGGTAATGTTGAGGTAATATGGAATAGGCAAAGCCTAGAAGCGAACGTAGAATTCTTCTTACATTCAATGCTGCAATTTCCGGTTACTTCGGCCTGGATTCGGGATGAGCAATCAAATAATGTAAATCACGATTAAAAATTATTTTTTATGTTGCGGGAATATCTTTATTATAAAATTAGGATAGACTTAAAACTGCTAGAGTATTTACTCTCTAGTTTTGTTGTTAATTTTTAGTCATAAAGTGTGATTGGGTATACCATAAATCAAATTAATTTTTGTGCATTTCTTATAACCGTGATAACAGTACTGCATATTACCTCAACATTACCTTCAAACAACAAGCACTACACCGCCTAACAGATGTCATCTGAAAAAAAAAAAAATATACCTGATCACAACTATCGACAACAATCAAAATTAATCAAAACCACAAACACACCGCCTAGAACAGGATCTCATCTGAAAAAATAAATATTACCTCAACATTACCTTCACAATAACTACCACCGCGAGAACAGGATTCTCATCTGAAAAAATAAATATTACCTCAACATTACCTTCACAACAACTACACCGCGAGAACAGGATTCATCTAAAAAAATAAATATTACCTCAACATTACCTTCACAACGAAAACTACACCGCCTTGAACAGGATCTCATCTGAAAAAAAATAATTTACCTCAACATTATACCTCAACATTATCTTCACAACAACAACTACACCGCCGAAACAAATCTCATCTAAAAAAATAATATTACCTCAGCATTACCTTCACCAACACTACACCGCCGAGAACAGGATCTCATCTAAAAAAATTAATATTACCTCAACATTATACCTCAACATTACTTTCACAACAACATACTCACCGCCTAGAACAGGATCTCATCTAAAAAAAAAAAATATTACCTCAACATTACCTTCACAACAACTACACCGCCTAGAACAGGATCTCATCTGAAAAAAAAAATATTACCTCAACATTACCTCACAACAACTACACCGCCGAGAACAGGATCTCATCTGAAAAAATAAATATTACCTCAACATTACCTTCACAACGAAAAACTACACCGCCTGAACAGATCTCATCTAAAAAAATCAAAAAAAAAATGAAATATTATACAAATGTATAATTATAAAATAATATTACCTCAACATTACCTTCACAATAACTACACCGCCGAGAACAGGATCTCATCTAAAAATAAAATATTACCTCAACATTACCTTCACAACAACAACTACACCGCCTAACAGGATCTCATGTAAAAAAATATATATATTCTATTACCTCAACATTACCTTCACAACAACAACTACACCGCCTAGAACAGGATCTCATCTAAAAAAATTAATATTACCTCAACATGATACCTCAACATTACCTTCACAACAACAACTACACCGCCTAGAACAGATCTCATGTAAAAAAATAATATATTTCTATACCTCAACATTACCTTCACAACAACAACTACACCGCCTAGAACAGGATCTCATCTAAAAAAATTATATTACCTCAACATTACCTTCACAACAACTACACCGCCTAGAAAACAGATCTCATCCAAAAAAAAAAATATTACCTCAACATTACCTTCACAAACAACTACACCGCCTAGAACAGGATCTCATCTCAAAAAAAAAAATATTACCTCAACATTACCTTCACAACAACAACTACACCGCCTAGAACAGGATCGCATCTAAAAAAAATAAATATTACCTCAACATTACCTTCACAACAACTACACCGCCTAAGAACAGGATCTCATCTAAAAAAATAAATACTAGAAGCGAACAAAGAATTCTTCTTACATTCGCTTCTGACTTTTACCTAAACTTGTTCACAACTGTTTACGCAATTTCCGGTTACTTCGGCCTGGATTCGGGATCAGCGATCAAATAATGTAAATCACGATTAAAAATTATTTTTGATGATGCCGGAGATATCTTTATTAAAATCAGTGGAGGAAATATACACCATGTCTGATATTTGGGTCTTTCATGTCTCCGCACGATGCCTTTATCTCCCCATGCATCTCCCATGCCAAAAACCGGAAGCAAAAAAAAAAACCGGAAGCAAAAAAAAAACCGGAAGCAAAAGTCATAGCCAACAACACGGATTCCAAATTGCCAGGTATTGTTTGTTGTGTTGTTGTTGTTTTGTTCTAATCTCTCATTGCACGCGTTAAGTATGAAGCTCACTACGTTCGCTATGAAACGTGAAAGTTGAAACTTTTGAGTTAGAGTGCGGACAGGAACGGATGGACGGACGATAGGTATCACATTATACGCCCCGATATACATATATATATATATATATACAGTATATATATATATTATATATATATATATATATATATATATATATTATATATATATCGGGTGTATAAAAAATAGTGTGGTAGATAAAAACATTAAAAAGAAAAAAAACTTGCACCAAAAACTTTAACATTTTCACGCTGACGCTGACGCTCATCTCACGCTGACGCTCACGCCGCGGGTATCGCATAGCTCTCTGTTCTTCGAACAGGCGAGCTAAAAATGGAAAATGGAAAGCCCGTCCGCATTCAAAATGAAAGCCGCTGTATTCAGACGTCTTTCTTTTCAAGATTTTCAGGGATGGACGCACGCGAAAATTGAAACAGAGCTCCAATCAGCCAATAATTAAAGCAATCTTTGTGATTGGCTACAAAGTGTTACTTATCCATGTTTCTCTCCATGCAATGCCGCGGTAAATTTGCTAGTGATATATATGTGAGGTGAAAAAGATCAGGAATTCATGATTAAAATGAACTCTTTAGTCAGAAGTTTACAGCTATCGTAATTTTTCATGTAAAGATGGCAAAGGTTATAAAATATGAGGCAGAAGAAGCATGAGTTAGCATTGCCTAGCAATGAGTTTCTGTGTAAGCTCGCTTGTCGTGGGTCACGTAACCTGCAGTGAGCAGACCAAGGCTTCACCGGCAGAATTTTATTTTCGGATATTTTCGTTTACGGAAATTTTACAACTGTTTTGTGTAATTTTTTCCTGGGTTATTGGCTTTGACTTGCATCAGTATGCCAAATTCCAGCTTCATAGCCCAGCTAAAAGGCACTAAACATTTACATCAGTGATTGAATGAATGAGTGAGTCAGTGAGTCAGTGGTTAAAAGGAGCTGTCTCCATATGTGTTTGAATGGTGGTTATCACCACACGTATCCGAGTGGTGGTTATCTCCGGACGTGTCCGAACGGTGGTGATCTCCGCACATGTCCAAACGGTGGTCATCTCCGCATGTGTCTCTATGGTGGTTATTTCCCAACGGTGGTTATCTCTGGACTTGGCCGGATGGTGGTTATGTCCAGACAGACCCTCCCCTCACACTGCCCTACCTTGCCCTCTCCTCACACTGCCTTCCCTTTCCCTCCCCTCACACTACCTTATCTTGCCCTGCCCTCATGCTGCCTTCCCTTGCTCTCCCCTGCCCTTCCCCTCACACTGCTTTCACTTACCCTCCCCTCATGCTGCCTTCCCTTGCCCTCCCCTCATGCTGCCTTCCCTTGCCCTCCCCTCACACTGTCTTCCCTTGCCATCCCATCACACTGCCTTCCCTTCCCCTACCTTTCCTCGCTCCCCTCCTCACTCCCCAACCCATCCTTGCTCCCCCTCCTTCATCACTCCCCACTCCTCCTCACCCCTCCTTCCTCATTGCCCCACCCATCCTTGCTCCCCCCTCCTTTCTCGCCCCTCCACCCTCCCTCCTTCTTACTCCCTCCCCACCCCCCCCCCCCCTCACATAATATATCCCCGTCAGTGAAGTGATCGGTTGTATTTGCTAGTGTTAGATATTCCTTGGTTGTGAGGATCCTGGACGGGCATGTACAAGGTTGTGGGTTTAAACCCACCTGAAAGCAGCAGTAATTTCAAGGTTTCTCTGCTTCAAAGCACCGAAGTGAGCCCTGGGAGAAATGCCATGTTTTTGTCAGATTGTAAACTTAAAACTTAGCTGGTTTATTAATATCTCTTAGGAAATGATTATTTGATTGCCCTGTCTCATATGGCCTACATTTGGTGCTAGTCCTCACACTTTGACTACTTCTTAGTGCCCTCATGGCAATCTGTCACCGAGGCGCTTCCGATGAAATTCGTTATTATCCCCCAAACTGAATAAAACAAGTCAAACAGGAAAAATCAAGAAGTTTTTCTCGAAATTTGACAACCTGATGCACACAGAAAGATCCATTCAAATGAAATTGGATAAAGCATTAAAAAGGGAATCCGCCACCACATTCACCACAATCAAATTCTATCTTGACTACCCACCACTGCCTTTCTTCATATCCACTTTCATAATACTCACTGCAGCTTTCATAGCCTGAATTCAGATTTTGACCTTTTTAATATTTGTTGCTTGTTCCTTTGTTGCCATGTAAACACATTTTTATTCAAGCTAAAAACAGCAAACTTCTCGTTGTCTAATCCTGCCCAATCCCTCGATGGTTCTTGCTTCTTACTGTTTATTCCCAATCGCTTAAAATACATCCATTGACGCATCGTCTGGGTGGATGGAAATAAATAACTTCTTTCCGACAAGAGTGGATTGGAAGACACCTTCACAGGTGTTGGGAGGCAGGGACAAAAAAGTGCACACTGGTTAAATCATGATTATTTGCCAGAATGAAAAAAAATAAATGCAAGTAGAGATACATTAAAAGTACACCGCCCTCATGCCAAATAAGTAAATAACAAATCCTACAGCGTGACATTGCCGGGGTGCCTTCGGTGCCCAGCGATGCCGCCGTGCAGCACATGGAGACGGAATTGGGAGGGAGCAGTGTACAATAATTGATTGATTAATTGCAAAATTAAAATAAATAAATAGTAATCGTAAAATAATTAATTTCTTAATCAATTGGCTAATAGCACACCTAAACCACCACTGCTTCATCTGAATCTGTAACTTTTTGAAAATTAAGTAATTAATCGAAAAGTTAAATGATTAATCGATTAATTGATTGATCAATAAATCAAAATACCTTTTTACAGCCAAATCACTTGGTCACTGTCGTGTCTAAATATCAGCTTCCCATCTCAAAAGTGCCTGAGATATTGCCCAGATGAGAAAGAAAATAAATAAGTAATAAATCGATACTAATTAAGTAATTAATCAAAAAAATAATAACAAAAAAATTCTGTTTTTTTCCAAAGCACATCTTCACTTTTGTCCCCAAATTTCAGCTTCCTAGCTCAAAGGATGCTGAGATATCACCCGGACAAACAAACAAACAAGAAAAACAAGCAGTCATAGACTGGTACTTACGAAATCGTCAACTTGACCTCTAACCTCGTCTAATAAAAGCTGTCTCTGGAGAAGGTAGCGACGCAAACCAGAAGTTTCTACGATGATTCTGCACAAAACCATCAAATATCGAATGTTTGACCTCACTGTGACCTTGACCTTTGACCGATTTTGACCAAAATCTAATCAGCGCGAGCTAACACCCTCCTGAATCACGTGGTAATTTGACATTGGTAGCTTCTTCCGTTCTCAGTTATAACTTTTTTTGGATGTTTGACCTCACTGTGACCTTGACCTTTGACCGATTTTGACCAAAATCTAATCAGCGCTAGCCATCACCCTCCTGAATCACGTGGTGTAATTTGACATTGTAGCTTCTTCCGTTCTCGAGTTATCATGTTTTGGATGTTTGACCTCACTGTGACCTTGACCTTTGACCGATTTTGACCAAAATCTAATCAGCACTAGCCATCACCCTCCTGAATCACGTGGTGTAATTTGACATTGGTAGCTTCTTCCGTTCTCGAGTTATCATGCCTACAAGCAAACACACACACAAACAAACACACACACACAAAACACAAACAGATGACGGAAGTCATCAATATACTTACGAAATCTAAAGATTTTGTAAGTAACAAACAAACAGATGACGGAAGCGATCAATATACTTACGAAATCTTTAGATTTCGTAAGTAACAAACGGAGTAAAAACCGAGGACGCTCTTCCTTCAGCACCTGGTGATGACGTCATACATCACCTGGATATGGAATTAGCTCGGAGTGGTGTACAAAAGAAAGGGAAACCTTTGGGCCGTTTCTAAAAATTCCAGGTAGATTGCAAATGAGAGTCATTGCATTTTACTTGATGTGTTCGTTTTGTTCCTGTTTTGAATACAAATAGTCTTTGAAAGTTTTTGAAGACAAACTTTCGAGTTTAAGAACGCTTCCCCATTACACTGCCAAAAGAACATCGACGAGAACTGTAGTTATAATTGTCCCAATTATTACCATCTCCTGTGTGGTCGACTGAGGAAAGTTTTGCATCCAAGTCTTTCACGAACTGGCTGGTTAGCCTGACGTTCAACTGAAGGTGATTTTCAACAGGAATTTGTAATTTGTTCAGGGTGCCGGTGATACCTCGCAGTGGAAGTCTATATACAGCAAAGGTACCTGCACGACCCATTCCTCGTCCTACCGCTTCCCCTCCCTCCTCACATCTCTTCTCCGGGCTCTGACCACCCCACATTTTTCCTTCCTCCTCCCACCTCCACCCTTCCCCTCCCTCCTCCCACAAAGGTACCTGGCATTGCCTAGGATATAATGTATATCTATTGGACGACCACAATTCAGCACATATTTAGAGATTTTTTTTTTTTTGTATACCTTGTCGAGGCTCGTATGAGAGCTAACACACAACGCACAGCAAGGGGGCATGAGACAAGAGGGGCGGAGGTGGGAGGGACAAAACATGGGGAACAGATACATTAGGAGATCTGTGGAAGGGAGACGGATGGGACGGGGAACATGGGGAAGAGAAGATGGACATTGCAGGGACTTTCAGGAAGGAAAGCAGGGGAATTGAAGGAAGTGGCTTGGGTGGATTATCGGGGGTAGAAAAGATCGAGGTTTGGATGGGGATGATAAGAGGTGGTGGTGAACAGCTGTTTTGAAAGCCTGGAGGGAAGAATGGGAAGAATAGAGTGAGGGAGTTTATTCCAAAGGCGGGAAAAAAGAGGAATGAAAGAGTGAAGGTGAGCATGATTCGTGATTTTGGTAGTTTTAACAGAAGGGGGTTGTTGGCGGACCTTGAGCGCCCTGTGGAAATGTGGTGGGTACAAATCGCAGAGAGAGCAGGGGGGGGCAAGGCTGGAGAGGAGACTGAGAAGACAGAAAGACCACCGACCAACCTGCGGTGATTTAGTGAGAGGCCCAAAGACTCAGCTTCATTGCGGGAGATGCCGATGATCCTAAATGCCCTGGTTTCGACAGCGTGAAGCCGAGAAAGGTGGGAGGCAGGAGCACCAGCCCAGAGGGAGAGCAGTACTCCATCAGGCTACGGACAAAGCTTTGTAAGTGGTCAGGAGCTCAAGAGGGCCGAGGAAGGACTTTGCACGACGGAGGATTCCCAGTCGCGGACGGCTTTGGAGGCGAGTTGGAAATGTGACTTTCCCAGGAAAGCTCATGGCAGATAGTGAGACCAGAAGCTTGGATGAACATTTTATTATAAAGCTGCAGAAACATAAACAAAAATAAACATATTATTGCAATGTTTTTGGGTGGACAATATTGTATGTTTTTCTATCAAAGGCTAGAACATGTATGTGGATCAAAATTGTTTTTAAGATTTTCACAGGGTGTATATTAGCTAAGTTAGCTAAGGTGGTAACTTGTCTTTTTTTCCTACAACCTCTTCTTTCACCCTTGAGAGTTATGTTGTTAGATGAGCAGCAACATTACCTTTAAATCGATGTATAGGTTGTGTTTGTCCTCTTTTCGGTTTTTGAATAATTTGCGATTAGCACATTTGAGTGGTCACATGACTCCTTCACCGCTCATACTGATCTTTACAACGTCCTAATCAACAGTTATTTTTCACATCTGTTGCCATGTTTGATGATCAAAGCTCACCATCTCACCAATTATATCGGTATCCGGGTTGAAATCCGAAAAAAATGGGCTTTTTACATAGCATTGTATTTTTGTGGATCTACCCTTGGAGATGGTGACGGTGGTGACTTTTGTGTTTATAAGTTTTGAATTGTGAGAAAATGACTGTATAAAAACCCTAGTAAGGTGCATCTTGGTAAAAAAAGTGATCCTACAAAGTTTTGGTGCAATTAATCTTGGAAGCTCATATGAGTGGGAAAAATCACATCTCTCCAAGGTCCTAATTTGAAAACTATAGCACCATCAAAAGCAATGTACACAGCAATTCGTAGGACTGAAAATCAGGCATTCAATGATATGAGTGAGGAAAGTGAAAAAATAAATGTTGAGTGCTTTATCGTACAGAGAGCATTGCCGCCTGTTCCAAGTCAAGGCATATTTGAGTAGGCCAAAACAAAGTGGTGGCTTAAGGCCCCGACGAGGTGACCAGACTGACCAAGATGGCGTGCCGCCATCTTGATGAGGTTTTGTTGATTTTTTGATGATGAGCACCCCTAAATTATCTTCAAAAGGGGTTTTAAATTTACCAAACACCCAGTTTTCATTCATGAAAACCTTGGAGTTCCCTTGGTATGCATGCAAAGTTTTGGTGCATCAGGTCTCATGGTTTTGGAGTTATGGAGGGACACACACACAACACACACACACACACACAACACACACACACACACACACACACACACACACACACACACACACACACACCCCTACAGTTTTCATCGAAACTTCCTGAAACTTGCATATATATAGAAATACCCTGCGCAGACAGTAACCATCTCCGATTTTGAAAATTCCTCCGAGAAAAAAGTGATGACGTCAAAATATCTCCGCTAATGGAAACCACCTAAAAATTATCTCCGAAACTAGGCAAGCTTTTGAATTCTGTTTGAGGGAATCGAACAGGGCATTAGCAGAGATGAATTACCGCACATATGATAATCACTATGACGTCATATCAATTTTTATGATGTCATTCCTATTTTTTGACATTTTTTGCTTCGCAACCCAGAGTTTTCATCGGATCTTCGTGAAACTTGCCATGTATATGCTGAAAGCCCACGCACAGGCAGTAACAATCTCCGATCTTGGAAATTCTTCCTAGAAAAAAGTTGACGTCATAATATCGCCGCTAATGGAAATCGCCTATACCATTATCTCCGAAACTAGGCAAGCTGTTTGAATTTTGTTTGCGGGAATCAAGCCGGGCATTAGCACAGATAATTTATACAAAACCTGATACATCACAGGTCAGGTCAGGTATGAGAGCATGTGCCAGAACAGCGCGTCGCTGCGTCACTTACCGCCGGTACTCCAGGTGCCTCCGTCTGGCCTTCCCCAGGCAGATGCCAGGCCCATCCCCATCTCCTTGAGATGCTGGTCAAACTGCTGCAACCACGAGGCACGTGGTCGGCCCATTGGCCTCCTCCACTCACGAGACTCCCTCGCTGAGAGAATCTGGTGAGCAGGATCAGCGTCAGGAAAATGAGCCACATGTCCATACAGCCGCAACTGACGCTCATGGACCATGCAAGTAACAAATCTCATCCGAGTCTCTCTCAGCAACCGCTCTTTGGACACAAATCTGACCAGCGATAGCCAAGGATTCTCCGAAGAGACCTGGTACCAAAGGAATTAAGTCTCCGTCTCAGATCCTTGGTCAGAGTCCAAGTCTCGCATCCATAGAGCAAGACTGGAAGCACCAAGGACCTGAAGACTCGGACTTTCGTCTCCCGCACAGGTACCGGCAGCGCCACACCCATGATCCAGTGAATCCATGACTCCCCAGGCCCGACCCAGACGTCTATTGACCTCTGACTCACAGCCAGCAGAGACATGAATATCACTGCCAAGGTAAGTGAATTCTCCACGACCTAACATCCTCACCACAAACAGACACAGACAGGACCGCAGCATCCAAGATGTCATTGAAAGCCTGGATCTTAGTTTTGACCCAAGAAACCCGTAATCCCAGCGGCTCCGACTCCTCATTCAGCACCTCGAGGGCCCCAAAAGGATATCTAAAGTCTCCGCAAGATGCCTGCATCATCTGCGAAATCAAGGTCCGAGATCTTGACATTCCCAAACGATGCACCGCAGCTTGATCTTTCCGACATCCTCCCTAAAATCCAGTCCATACAAGTGCTGAAAAGTGTGGGGCCAGTACACACCCCTGACGAACTCCAGTAACAACTGGAAATAAGTCAGAGAGGGTACCACCACACTTCACAGCACTCTCAGTACCAGAGTAGAGTTCAGACATCAGATCGATCAGTTTTGTGGGCACCCCACGAAGACCAAGAATCCCTCAGAGGGCATCCCGATTCACTGAATCGAACGCTTTACAGAGATCAACATAGGCTGCAAGCAGCCCTTGCCGAAACTCTCGTCTGCGTTCGGTGAGGACACGAAGAGCAAGGATACGGTCAATCGTTGACCTTTTGGTGTAAAGCCTGACTGCTCTGGACGCTGGTGCTCAGCAGATGGTGGCGAACCCTATCAAGAGTTATCCGAGCAAAGACCTTGCCCGGCACTGAGAGCAGCGTCACCCCTCGGTAGTTGTTGCAGTCTTGGCGATCACCCTTCCTTTCCAGAGAGGGACAACAAGGCCCCTCTTCCAATCAGTTGGGAACATCACAATGACGTCATATTCGTTTTTATGACATCATCATTAAGAGGACGAGGATCTTAGCTCATTTGAGCTTGTTATCTTTGTCAGTGGTCTTGTGTGGTGGTGGGGGGGGGGGGGGAGGGTGTACAGAGTTGCTTCTTCATGCTGTACGGAGCTGTCAGTTGCCTATACACTGCTCAAATAATGGTATGAGTCAGAAGAACATGTTGCATGCTTGGAACAAGATCGCCTGTTGGGCGGGTACTCTGCCAGTGCAGATAATTTCCTTGTGGGATGGGGGAATTTTTTTGGTTTGGATGGAGGGAATCCTTGTCACACACCCAACCTGTCCATCAAATTTCGTCTGAATCCGTCTATATAACTTTTTGAGCTATCCTGCTCATAGACACAGGCAGACAAACAGGGGTGAATACATAATCTCTGTCTACCTTTGCTGGCCGAGGTAACAACAAAAGCGCCAAAGCAAAAAGGCAAACATGTGCGTTTGAATCTCTTTTTAATGCATTTCAAGTTGATTCTAAATTGCAAAACAAACAAACATTGTGTTTTAATCTTGAAGCTCGGTATCAATGTCATTTGCATCCCTCCACCACTGAGTTTTGATTTTTGTGATCCGTTTTGTATGTAACAATAGTTTATATGGCACAGTCGATGAAGCAAAGACCTCCTGACATATTGCAAAAACTCGGATTCATGACATTAGGCCAAAGCTTCCACACCTGTAAGAAAGTGCTGAACTTGTGCTGTTTGTTTTATTGCAGCACTTTCTCCGAGGCTCTGAATGTATCTCTTGATTCTCGTTTCTTGATAATTTCTTCCCAATGATTATGATCTAAAAATCGAATGCGTATTGCTAGCAGGACAGCTTACAGGAATGTGCACTCACCTTTGAGCTGCCCAGAATAAATAACGAGTCATGTTCATGAAGGCTGGTGTCGATCTCCATCTTCGGACAGGAAGAATAATGGACAGAGCAACGGATAATATTTTGCCCCGATAAAGGTTTAAAGCCCGAAACTTCAGTTTCTCCCGGTGGTTTGCATACTTGGATCAACATCTATTGATTCCAATCCATTGTTTGAACTGTCTAGTTGGGTTCCAATCTCGACCCAGCTATAAATTGACACCCTGGTGTTTCTCGTGCAGGGAGAGCCATCAAGGTGTGCATCGTCCATTGGATGGATGTTAAGTCGGAGGACCCGTCTGCTAGCACTGGTCGTTGGTGGACATTAAATATCCCACAATGTCTTTCAAGAAGGATAGGGGAGTTATCGCCGACATGCTGTACAAATTACAAATTGCTTCCCAAATCACTTTCAGGTGATTGTCGGGTGTGACCACCCGGGTCATGGAAGACCTGAGCCACAACTTTCAAAACCTTCCCTGGCCACACAAAGTGGGAAAGATTGGGGTCGTAGTAGTAGTCATAAAAATTGAAGACTATCTATCAACCATCCACGGTTCTTAGGGTCACATTCACTAGAACAGATCAACTTTGATGTTGACTTGTTTGTTCACAAAAGTCAGGGTAGTGGATGTGATTTGATGTACCATACTCTTCACAAAGCGTTGGTGCTGCCGAAGTAGTTTCTTGACAAGGGTTATGTTATTGGCTGGTTTGACATTGTCTTCAAGCGTTGTTTGTCCGTACTCTATCCCTTCAAGTGCTGAACATCAAGCAAGTAAGTAGCACGCACCGTTTTTTTTATTTAAAAAAAGGTCTTTTGTATGACTCGGCCAGGGTTCAAAACTTCAAACCACCAACCTCCCAGACTCAAAGCAGATGCTCCAATCATTACACCACCGAGTCTGGTTGTATGTACATTGATATGCATTGATGTAATTTTGCCTTTTTAGCACCGGTAACCAATACCCATAACACGTGTGCCTTTCGTGCATGTGCTGAAAATCAAAATGGCAGGACTGAGATAACCAAGTGTGTGGAACAGCGAATAATTGAACATCAAGACAGTTGGAATTTACAGATGATTGAAAAACGCAGCATTATCATGATTGCCTGTCATAGCTGTATACAAACTCGGTGAGAAACCAAAGTGCAGGCATGATTTGAACTGCCGTCATCCAATCTTGAAATGCTGGGTTCTGATACTCCACCATGCGTATAACTACAATGTTTACTGACATGAACGAGTGAGGGATGACCTCCATTACACAGACAAGCTGCACATTGTTCTCGAATCAGAGTTGTCGGTTGTATAATGGTTCTAATCCTACTGACTTGTAATTGATACTCTCAATTCAAAATTCTAAAGATGATGGAGCTTTTGGACTTGCACGGACACGTTCGTATAATATTCTGAAGCGCGTGGACAGGTTGCATGTCGTGTAAGGGGGCAATTCCTCCGGGCTTAAATGTGCGACACGAATTCACTTCACTCCATTATGTAGTAATAGTGGTGATGTGTGCAAGGCAGGGTGTTGGGAGTTTGAGTGCTAGACGGCTCGTCGCATTGCAGGCCGCTCGTGAGGAGACTGGAAATTGAACCCTCAGACTGGTGGCGTGCCCGCAGTGCATCGTCGGGACTTGCCGTAAAGGTCCCCGCATGCCCTCGTTGGGCTGTGCCCAATGCTGGATCATTATTGTCAATTACTGCCATGAAACGTGGAGAAAAGCATGTTATCTCGCCACACGATAACAACAGCATGTCTTCTTCCTGCGATGCAGGCCGACATTTGGTCATTCCTATTTCTGAGCAATGTCCCCACCATAAAGATGAAAGCTAACCAAATCAGTTTGGTTCCCAACAGTTATCAAACTATTACCATCAGATTATTGTGATAGTGCTGGAGGATTACTGTATTACCCAACACCTCCCATTCACTGCTATCACATTGGACTTTCTAGGCCAGAGAGAGCCCCATCCAGCGGCTTGTCCTCCATATATTTTGGACATTTCTTTCAGAAGAATGTTTTTGTACCAGATTCTTTGCCTCTAATTAGTTTCACATCGGCAATGAGCACAACTTATCTTCCAATGACTCCTGATACAAGCTGTAGTAGGAGCATCTGGGTAATACTGTATAGTCATTAAAACTCCTTCCTTGAATAACTTGAATTTACACACAGTGGGGTGCCTTGAAGAGATGATTAAACTGAAAGTTTCCAGCTTTTCCTCTGTTAGTTAATAATCGGATTCAAGCACACACTGATGCATATTCTCCGGAATCATTAAATTTTCATTACCGACTAATGCAATGATGCGTGGTTAAACATCTGTTGGCCTCATTCACAAACCTGTGTGTGTTTGCCTGCTCGAAACAGGCAGCCCCATGCTGTCTGTTCTACAGTTATCTGAGCACCTCAGACTCCTGTGGAAACTCCTGATTCAGCTGGACTCTGCACTGAGGCTGCAGGACAGCAGCAGTGTTTACTTTGGTCTCTCGAGAACATTGATGTGCCTCTGGTAGGCCTTGCAGGCAGACAACAAAGCCCTTTGCATTGAAAAATTGGATTCTTCCTCATATATTATTCCATCTTTTTTGGCATAACACCCCATGGGAAGGGTCGTGCTCAAAAACTACGAGAGGTTGCCGTAGGTGAAAAAGCAAAGAAAGGAGATGGGACGATGTAATAATTAAATTAGATGATAATAATATGAGTTCCCTTTAAAAGGACCTCAATGCAGGAGGAGGTCATTAGGCCCCACCAAAGCCTGCACTATTATTACAAACTTATGCTTGTTTGTCCATTCTCTATCCTCTAAAAGCAAGGAAGCAGCACATATCATCTTTAAAGGTTTTTGTTATGTCTTGGCCAGAGTTCAAACCACTGACATCCCAGATTTAGAGTGGATGCGCTAACCATTATGCCACCAGGGCTGGTTAAACTGAGATTGATTGATTTTCGTGACTTGAATTGTTGCAGGTAGTTAGTAGTCGGCACACACTGCTGGGGACACAGTTGCAAAGAGAGGTGGTGTAGGAGAAGAATGAGGAGACATGTTGATTAATATGGAAGGAAGGGAGGGTAACACAGAAAGGGTGACGAGGAGAAGCTAGGCAGGTGTTACGGACAGAAACGGAGAGTTCGACAGAGCACTGACTGTGCTAATCGCAGTAAAAGAGGCACAGGGAAGAGACTGTTTGATGGTGAGCCAAAGGTTGGAAATGGCTATACAAAATTGGATCAGGAATCGGTGGGACAGCATTGACTTGAGCACAATACAGATGACTGAGGAAGGAGCGCCACCCCAGACATGGGAGCAGTATTCCATGATCGGTCTGACTTTGCATTTGTCGAGGGTGAGAAACTGATGGGAGTTGAAGTATTTTTGAGCTCTGAAGAGAAAACTAAATTTCTTAAAGAAAGATTTGGTGATATTCAGGATGTGAGGCTGCCAGGAGAGATTTATGGAGATGGTAACACTGAGCATATTAATAGAGGAGGGCTGCTGGATTTGAGAGCTGGACATGAAAAGAGAAGGGGTGCTGTGTTAATCTTGTTGGATATATGGAGGGTTTGAGTCTTGGAATGATTGAAGGTCACGTGGTTGTCGGAGCCCCATTGGAGGATGGAATTGAGGTCACGATTGATGTAGGTAACAATTGAGAGGTGATCAGCAACAAGGTACTGGGAGGAGGTGGAGTGGGATTCATAACTGGTGCAGGAGTGAGAGTGCAGTCATTAGGAAAGGAATGGACAGGACTGTTAGTAGTTGCGAAGTCATTTACATAAAGAAGAAAGAGTGGGGGTGGGGGTTGGGCAAGATGACATGATAGAACCTTGAGGGTCACAAGAAGGAATGTGTTGGGGGTTGGAGAGGGCGCCATCAATGCAGGTGTAGAGTACATCGCCCAACGAGGAAGTTTGAAAACCAGGAGATGACTTGATGCTGAATGCTATACGTTGGGAGCTTCGCTCGTATTTGCATTACGACATGTCTTAAAAGAATACAGGATGATGGAATATATGATTTTGGGGAATTGAGAATGTATTTGTTTGCTACTTGCAGTTTTTATTAACAAGTTGCATCATACTGCTGTCACCTTTTTTTTTCTTTTCGGCAGGACGAAGTGAAAGAATAACAAGGCACGCATGAAGAAGACAGGAGCTCATGCACTTTTGGATATACTGAGGGTAACGTCCGATCGAAGCTTCCGTACTCCAGCAAACTTTGGAGAAGAAAGTGATGGGACTGCAATAATATTGTGGCCACAATTAGGAATCTGAAACTGTGGGACAGGAGGGCCTGCTTGCAAAAGGCTGGGATTCGGTTGGAAAAATCAAAGGCGAGACGGGAAGGTGGATTCCAAAAGAAGAAACATCAACTAGGTGGATGTCTGTGGAGGGATTGAGAGTGCGCCAGCAAACAGGCCGTGGGCCGTGGTGTTGTTGGTGATGGAGGCGAAGCGGGCAGGCCCTGTAGTTGTGGCCGATGCCGGCGGCTCTGAGTACAGCGATGTATCGGAGTCAGACAGCTCACGTGCGGAGGAGCCCGATGGAGTATTTGAGGCGCCTGTGTCTCCATCTCGGCCAGGTGACCATCTTGAGGACATCCAGCAGAACACAATGGTTGTACGAGTTGGAATTCCTGACCTGCAGCAAACGGTGAGTGTGGCTTTGACTTCAATAGCTCCTCCCATCCCCCTCACATCCCTTGACCCAAAAACTCACATTACTTTTCTCAAGCAATAAAAAGTTGATTTTTTTTTTGTTGGTCCTGCTGGGAAATCAAGAATCATTTACTGAATCATCTAATCGTGAATGCAAGATGTGTGAGAAGCGTTTTGTGTTTAGCGTGGTCGGTACTACGGATAAAAGGTTGCTGGTCTTACTAAACTGGGGTTTTGCAGAGCCAGATGCTGAAGATGATCTGTGTTAACTTTTGTAAAATCAAAAAAGTCCATGATGATAATTCATGTTTATTTACTTTGGTGTGTTATTTTGGTGCAGATTTGTTAAGAGTTTTATTCAAGTGTGAAACAATCTTGCTATTTTTTTTTTCTTTCTCTACAAAGTTGAAGCTCATGGAAGAGCTATAACAAAGAACAAAGCAGCTAGAACACAGTGGGAAGTCGTGAATCACACCAACAGGAGGGTAGAGGGACACAACAGAGGTACATTTTGGAGGAAGAATGGGTGTGAAGAAGAATGAGGGAGTAAGGGAAGGGGAGGGGGATACATGGGGTGAACAAGATGGATACAAGCTGAAATCAAAAATAACAAGAAGGGGGTTGAAAGAAGAGGAACCGAGGATGAAACAGAAGTGGAACAACAAACAGAAATGTGAGTGGAGGGAGGGAGAGTGGAGAAAACACAATAACCTGGAAAGGAATGGTTGGGCTTGGGGAGGATTAATGAGGTTTAAAGGGTCACAAGTGGAGAAAGGTGTGACCTGAGGATGAGATGAACAACCGTCTTGAAGCCCTATTTTTTAAAAGGCTTTCAATTTTCTTTTATCCGAATCAGCAGTCACTCATAGCCAAGTATGATCATTTTCCTTTTCACGATTTGTGGGTCTGCAAGTGGCTGATGAGGCCGATCTTCGAACCGCAGATCGTGTTGCAGTGTGGGCTCTTGTTCCCAGGTGGAAGGGGGTCGGCTGCTTTGTTTTCTTGTCTTTATTTTCTCCTCCTCCTCTTATCCTTAACTGCTTGTCAACATAATACGTCAAAACGACGGGAGCCCTAAGAGCAAATTCTGCCAAGCAGATCTATCTTGCGCAAGGGTCTCTCAAGTCTCCATATTGATCTTTCATTTCTTCAAGTTGCCTTTTAGTGTGTCTTTGAACCGCTTATGTTGTCCACTACGAGTCTGTTGACCTTCTTTCAGCTGGGAAAAAAAGAAGCTGTTTGGGAAGACAATGGTCAGGCATCCGGACAGCATGACCCATCCAACGTAATTGGTTTATTTTATAGAGTATGCATCATGGGGTGAAGTTCAGGAAATGAGTGCTGTTTTCATGTGGTTATTACAAGGATGAATAAAGGTGTTTATAGCTCTCAAGGAAATAATCTTTGTTACGTTCTCCTGGTTTTGTGCTGTTTCACAAAATATGCCTAACAAGTCCTCTTTTTTTTAAGAGTAGTTCGATCAGATCAGAGGGTAACACGGACTGTTGAGACCACTGTTGCAAACACAAACGGCAGATCCATTGTGGGAATGTAGGTCGAGCTTGGAAGGGCACTGCACATAAAGTTGACATAAGAGAGAGTATAGTTAAGGGGGAAAATTGGGACAGATGGGTGAAGGAGGAAGTGAAATAAAAATTGGAAAATGAAAAATTGATCAATTGTCAGAAATGTTTCCCTCAGACAAGCATCTCCAAATAGTGAGAGGAAAGACCTCAAGTTGTTCTGGAAAGGGGTCTGAAGGAAAGGGGTATTTAGAATGGTAGTCGAAAGGGTCTAGGGGGTCTGAAGGGTCTTAAAAGGTCCAAAGGGTCTCAGAGTTCTCATGTGTCTAAAGGTCTAAAGGGTATGTTCAAGCAGTAGTTAAATGTATAAAGTGTCTAACAGGGTCTATAGTGCCTTGGGAGTTTTTAGGGTCTTAAAGATCGAAGGGTTGTAACGGGTCAATTGTGGTATATATGGTCTTCGGAGTTTTAGGGGTCTTAAGGGTCTGAGGCTCTAAAGGGTCTAATGGGGTTTTAGGGGTCTTATGGGTATTGATAGTCTTTGGGGTCTAATGGATCTAAGGGTTCTAAATGGTCTTGCAGGTCTATTGAACCTGAGGGATCTAAGGGGTCAAAGGGTTCTAACAGGGTCTATAGGCTCTACAAGGTCTCAGGGTTCTGAAGGGCCTTATCAGTCTTCGGGGGTCTTAATGCTCTTGGAGGGTCTTCAGGGTCGAAATGGTCTAAAAGGGATAAAGGGTCGAAAGGGTCAAGGGGCTTAAGTGGTCCATAAGGTCACTTGATCTAAGTGGTCTAAGAGGGTCTCAAGGGGTCTAAAGTTCAAGAGGTCGAAGTGGTCTAAAGAGTCTAAAAGTTGAAAAGGTCCCCGCAGAGGGGGGGGGCAGGATAAAGGGTCTCATATGGTTGAAAGGGCTCAAAAAGTCTCAGGGGTATAAATGGTGTAAGGGCTTTAAAGGTCTACATCTGTCTCAAAGATATGTTCCAATAGTCCATAATCAATCGACGTAATTAATAGGTGAAGTCAAGGTCCAATAATAAGTAATAATTGTGTATTCATGGTCCAAATCACGATCAAACAGTATGTAATTAATAGACATACTCAAGTGAATCAGCCCCAAGACTTCACCTCGATGAGGGTTGACACTCCACCCATGTTCTTTGGAATTTTAGGCAGCCGTCTGTTTCTGACTATTTTCTCTTCAAAAAAAACTCGATCAGGGACCACAGCAGAAAACCCATGTCATTCATGATTGTGTGTGTGTGTGTGTGTTGTGTGTGTGTGTGTGTGTTGTGTGTGTGTGTGTGTGTGTGTGTGTGTGTGTGTGTGTGTGTGTGTGTGTGTGTGTGTGTGTGTGTGTGTGTATATAGGCCTGTCTGTCTGTCTGTCGTATTATAACTTGAGAACGGATTAACGGATTTAAATAAATCCAACTACAATGGCTTCAGGGAACTCCCGGGAAGATTTGTGATGAAAAAAAAATATATATCAATTTTTTAATTTTTTTTTTTATGGGTACATGTGCACACTTGGCAAAACTGTAAACACCAACTTGCGGCACTGGTTATCCTGCACTCCCAGGAATCCTTTTTCTTCTTGCCCTATTGATTTGCCATCACAGCAAAGATTGGTATTTCTGTCAGCGAAGCGACGTGTCTTGTATTGTAGTAATTTATAAGGGTCTTTGTCCGAGTAATTCGGGAATCTCCTGACATTGTGAAAATAACCTGTGTCAATATTTGCTTTTAACGATGTATATAAGACAAGTCGCTGAGGTAGGCACCACCGTGCTCTGGTGGAACGTCTGAGCCAGTTATTTGACATGCTGGGACTCCTTCACACCCACCACCCAAATGGTGGTTTGAACCTGAGCGATCAATGTACCAGACATCTGGTGCTATCGGTGCGGACGCCAATCTTCCCATACCTATTCCGTGTGGACTCAGCCATTTGCATAGTTGCCAACATTGAGAGAAGAAAAACAGTAGGATGGAAAGGATCCATGGTGCAAGGGAGAAAACCGACCTCAGAGGTTTGGGGTTTTTGGAGGGGAGGGGGTTCTGGGAAGGTGGGGGTTTTGGAGGGGTGTGAAAGTCTGGGAGGGGGTGTATCCCCCCTCCCGGATTAGGAAAATTTTGTAATCTAATTTGAAATGAGGAACGATGCTTTCATTGTGTAAAATGATCCAGGATACTAATATGAATTGAGGAAGCCAAGTAAGTACGCTTGGATTCATATGTACCGCTACCCCAGTTACCGAGAACACAAACTACAATAACATAACAACAGCTTCCACTCTCAGAATCCACAGCATAGAAAATATATACCAACCAACCACTCAACCTTAAAACATGCACCACTCAACAGCAAAACACACACACACATACAAAAACGCACAACCAACCAACTAACATCATAACATCCACTGCTCAAATCAACAATTGTACACACATCTCTCCATACCTCTTCCACACTCAGTCACTACCCCTTTTTTGGGCTGAAAGAACCACCACCCAATCAACGTCATCCTACACCATTCGACCTGCTTCCACAAACTTCCTCCAAATCCAAAGTGAGCCATTCAAGGCAACCTGGGCCACTCTCTCACACATCCTCCTTCATTCTGTTCCACACACTCCAAATTGAGCAATAAATGCACAAAAGGAATTGCCAATATACCCTCTACACCCCTCCTCAAATGGCTGACAACAAACTCGCCAACCCTTCTCCAGACACTCCGCTTCCAGCTCACCATACTTTCCTCTCTTCCTCCTCCATATTCTCTTCCCAAGGTACTGACAGTTCCTCAAAGATGAGCTGCCTTGTTGTGCCTGACTAGATGACAATGTCAGGCTGCAACCTTGTCATGCAGATCTCATCCGGGAATACCATTTGCGCCTTTAGGTCTGCCGCCACCTGTCAATCACACACATTTGGCAGACCTCTTGCCTTCCACCTCCTCCTCCTCCTTCTGCCTCTTACCACCTGGCCCTCTTTCACAAACAACACCTCTCTCCCATTGGCCTCCTCATCCTTTTCCACTCCCCTCTCTCTCAATCACAATCACCTCTTGTTGCACCATCTCCACTCGCTACCACCACCAGCACTGTCGAGTGAGTGAATGGCCCTTAAGATAACTGTTAAGAAATCTGCGTCACAAGGGTTTGCATTGTGGGTAATCTGGGGGAATATTATTTGTTATCTATTGTGTATTGATCACCACCACAAAACTATATTTACAATCTGGCCTCATCAGTCACAGTCAGTGGGGCATCAAGTGCCAGCATATAAGCCGAAAGGGCTTCAAAAGTCACCAAGTGGATGGAACAGCGATATGTTGCCCTGATGAGCCCAAAGAACGGTGAAACCAGGTCGGTAGCTTCACTTTTAATCTGCTTGGTGACAGCTTTTGACTTTGCCTCAACTGAACTGCTGGATGCCCTTTCGGGTTGGCAGGCATGATGCTGTCGTGATGAGGTCATCATCACGACATTGGTCGAAGTCAGGAGAATTTCATTATTGCAGTAATATTTTCCCCGACTGCTTAATAACATCAATGGTCATTGTGATTTGTGAATGTAACACAAGGTGTCCATAACAGTAGTAGTAGGCTTCCGTCGGTCGATGTCGACCATGGATGGTGATGCGCCCTAGTTGTCGTTTGAAGCCGTGGTGACATCACGGCTGAAACACCGTCGGCCATGGCTGATCAGTCCAATTTGGGAGTGGCAGTCTCTGCCGCATCGGGTGCAGGTGTGGGTGGTCACAGGGTTGTCTCCACAGGAGCGCGCCTTCCGTCTGGCTCTCTTTTCTTCAGCCAGGTTCTGGATCTTTTCTTCTCCTGCCTTGAGTTATCTTTGGAGCACGCTGCGCCATCTGCTGCGGTCAGCTGCTCTGTCCTCCCAGCTCTCAGTGTTGATATTCAGAGCTTTCAGATTCAGAGCCCATAACAGCGAGGGTAATAATAATGATGGGGATTCTGAGGTAGAAAAAGGAGATCTGATGAAATGATGATGAGGAAGAACATGAATTGAATGGTGAAGGATATACAGTAGGTGAAGAGATCAGCACTCGGTAAAGCACATACCTCCGCCAGGTTGAACAGTTTACATTTTGTATCTCAATGATAGGCCGGATCTGCATCCGGACCTGAACCAAAATCTAATGGGCTTGTTCTTGTCACCTATCCAAATCGTCCACCAAGTTCTGTCATTACCCGTCCACAACGTTTTGAGACATGTTTTGTATCGTTTTTAGCCCTATCTCTCAATTGTGAAGAATTACTTTTAAAAAAATCGAGTATCCGCATCCGGATTTTCACCAAAATCTGATCAATTTGTCTTTGTCACATACGCAACCTTTCCACCTTGTTCGGTCGGCTCAGGATCGTTTGTGGCTCAAATCTTTGACGACCCTGCTGGCCATGCCTAATCTTCGATCGAAGGTGATTTTGTAGGAATTTGTAATTTCTTCATCGTGCCGGCGATAACTCACCTACTCTTTGAGAAAGACACCGTGGGATCCTTAATTTCCATCAACGACCAGTGCTGGCAGAGGGGTTCTCCAACTTAATATTGTTATGAATTCGTCGCCCGCCCAGCGTGCGAACAGCCGCTTTAGCCAATGGCGGCCGTCTCGCCACCGACGGACAATTCAGTCGCGACTTTCCGGAACAACGCCGAAAACCAGTCACGGGTGTGCTCCAATGTGCACACCATGCCTAGTCAATTGCTACCCGCGCGCGACAGGCTCAATAGCCGAATTAATCGATATACCTAAGTATTCGCGCGGCAGCCTACCGAGAGATGTACCTCAGCGAGGCCTGCTCGGACACGAACCGCTTAAGCGGTTCATTCCGTTCTGGATAACCGAGCGGTTTATTATCGCGAGACCTCGCTGGACCCAATTCTTTTATCGGCTATTAAAAAGCCCGCCATTATTCCGAGAGCAATATGGGGTTCAATGGGAAAGAGGACACAACGAACGGTTAACATTCACACAAGACATTTACAGTATTTATAATGCACACGTAAACAGGATGCAATGAATGGGAAGGGACAAGACCGAGCAAGGTAAAAGCACTACAACCGTCTATTATATTATTTACAAGCACTTACACAGTTCTACTTGCGGGACATGGCGCCACAACATTCACACAAAGAAACAGGGAAACGACCACCCTCATAGACAAGGGGGTCAGACTGGACCCGTAGGCCTTTATGTTCAAGGAGCTTGGTTGACTGAAGGAACTCCAAGAAGCCGCCGCAGGTTACCTTCACCCTCGTGGTGACTTGGTTGGGCGACCCTCGGTGGACCCTCTCAAGCTCC